>CM060886.1:118628008-119828008 GCA_030762935.1 Hymenopus coronatus
TCAGCCTATACACCAGCCTAACCTCATTAGTCCACTCAGAAAATTAGCCAATTCAGCCTATAAGCCAGCCTAACCTCATTGGTTCACTCAGAAAGTTAGCCTATCTCAGCCTATATGACAGCCTGGCCTAATTGGGTCATTCAGAAAATTAGCCTATCTCAGCTTAATCCTTAGCCTAACCCCACTGTCACTGTCTTTTAGGCTATATGCTAGCATCTCAGTCTAAATGCTGACCTAACCTCACTGTTTCACTTACACATATCCTAGCCTCTGTGCTAGCCTGGCCTCACTCTCTCTATTACAGAAAATGATGAGCTTAGCCTGTCCGCCTCTATGCTAGCCTTGCTACTCTGTGTCTGTCTGTCTCTTGCAGAAAATGAAGAGCTTAACTTATCTCAGCCTCTATGCTAGCCTAGTCACACTGTCTCTCTCTTTCAAAAGTGACAGGTTTAGGCTAGCTGAGCCTCTATTCTATCCTAGCAACTGTCTCTTATAGAAAGTGATGAAGTTAGTTTTTCTCACAAGGGGTCATCATTATATTGATCTTGCAGACAACCCTGCATCTTCAACAGTGAAATTACATTGAAAAGGGGGGGAGATACATGTTGGCTTTCTTTTGTCATAGAGGCCCTCATTCATTAGAAAAAAAAAAAAGTTGTAAGTTTAAATGCTGAATTTGGTCCATTTTCTGCTTAACTATCATGTGCTTGTAGTTTTTTTTTTTTTTTTTTTTTTTTTTTTAAAACAGTAACGGAGTCTGATCAGGACTCCGGTACTGTATCCCTATTTACATTTCCCCCCGTAGGTTTTACTGATTACTGGTTTACTGGTTTTACTGTTTCTTTTACAAACATATACACATTGCACAAACATATAACACCCATGCCCAAGGCGGGACTCGAACCCACGATCCCCTGCCCACAAAGCACCAAAGCGAGACACTTTAGCGAGCTTGGCCATGGGGACCGGCACAGTTTGCCAGATGCTGTAAGGCACCGCTATGCCTAAAGTATCTGCATATAATACTGCATTAAAGATAGCCTACAGTCAAAGATATAGTCTAGTAAAATTCCCTGAAGATTTTTTGGTTCAGCAGTGGGTGCCTCCATGAAATAAAACAAATGATATAAATTGATAATTTCTGCAAGAACTCTTTATATATGCAAGTAATTAAATACTATTATAGAAAGAATATGTATTGTAAATAATTATTTTGTTGTGAAATTTCAGACTGTGATATTTTTATTTTTGATCTTTCACTAAAAAATAAAAAAATCCAGCTTGATCTGTAACAGGTGACACATGGGCTGTTGTCAGCCTCTATGTAAGCCTAGCTCTAATGTAACTGATGTGAAACTTAAATTTAAGAGAAAGTTCAAGACGGAATAAAAACACTTTTCATCACTTACAATGATTTTCTGTCTGACCTGTTTCAAGAACTACTATTTGTTCTCAACTTCAGTGATGTACTTCCATAATTGATTTGGACACTGATTAATGACTTGAATTGCTGCCACTGAATCAGTTATGGAAGTTTCTTATTCCACCACTAGATGCCAACACAAGCAAGCAGCACACATCAATAACCAGTTGGTCTCTAAAGATGAAAACAAAAGAGAGTTCTTGAAACTGATCAGACAAAAAAAAAATACATTGCAAGTGATGAAAGTGTTTCTATTCTAACTTTCTTTTAAATTTACCTGGAGTGCTAAGCCAGCAGTGATAGAGGAAGGTTGTGTTTTGAGAGGTGCTCCTGTGGTGAAGGAAGAAGGATCTAAGTCACGATGGGAGTGGACATTACAGTGTATAGAGCAAGAATTGGACAGTTTAGAAAATTAAAATTGGTGAATAGTAAAAACAGTTTTGGAGAGAAGATGACAAACATATTGGTTTTAGCAAGTGCTATAACTTTGTTGTTAGTGATTGGAGGAATTGAGGTAAACCCCGGCCCTGCAGATATAATAACAATGCTGGAAAACCTGACTGAGAAAATGAACAAAATAGAAGGCATGGAACAACAAATAGGTAAACAATTGGAAAAGACGGCAACAGATATCAAAGAAGATGTTAGAGTTGAGGTGCAGGAAGCAAGAAGGGAAGTTGAAATGGTTAAGGAAAGAATGGAAAGATTGGAAGAAAGGGAGAGAAGATTTAATTTAGTGTTCATAGGAGTTAAGGAAAGAAGGTAAAAATGGCCAGCAGAAGAAATATTAGAAATAACGAAGGAAAAGCTGGATTTGGAATTGTATAGATGGGAAATTATTGAAACTTATCGAGTTGGAAGACAACTTGGCAAGAGAGCAATTATAGTGAAATTTGCAACAGCCCAATTAGTACATGAAGTACTTAAAAGAGCCAAGAAATTAAAAGGAACAGACATTTTTATTAATAAAGATTTATCACCTAAGAAGAGAGCTCTGCAAAGAAATTTGGTACAAAAAATGAAAGAAGCAAGAGCCCAGGGAAGAAGAGCTTATATTAGAAATTTTCAATTGTGGATTGACGGAGAAAAGACATCGCATCTGGACAAGAAGGAGCTAAGAGAACCCCAATCAGGCACAGAGGAAATTACTCAGCAGATGTCAACGCCAACTTTAGGAAGTACAACAGGAAGATCAAAGTCCAAGCAAAAAGGAATGGATGTGGGTGAAGACGGGGAAAGTGTATGTTTGAACCGAAATCCGCCTGTCAGCATGGATATGAGAACGGCATATGCAGATAGGACGTCATCCAACATCCTTACAAGAGAAGTAACAGCTGACGAAGTAATGACGTCAACAGGGGAAGCAAAAGGAGGAGGAGCCACCGGAGTGACGTCACCCAAGAAAATAGTGTCACCGAGAAGAGGGGAAGTAATAGCAGCACGTAATTTGGCTTCGAAGGGAAAGAAGGCGTGGCAACAGAGTAGCGGGGAGAATACAGAAGGGGAAGACAGCATTATATTGTCCGAACATGGCAGCATTCTAGTTTTAGACAGAAATAAAGCGATTCCCTCCGGAGAAGGGATACAATTAAGGAGTAAAAGAACACTAGAAACATTTAGATTTAGATCAGGCTCACAATAGGGAAGGGAGAATATAAGGATTCTGGAATTGTGAGGGAGTTAAAAACAAAATATATGCGGGGAGTTTAAATCAATTATTGACGAAACTTGATTATCTCGCGGTAGCTGAAACATGGTTAAAAGAGGACCAGGTTTACGTAAAGGATTTTGATTTTGTAGGGATAAAATGAGATAAGGTAGCAAAAAAGGGGAGGGCATCTGGAGGCATAGGCTTTTTAGTAAAGAAGACATTAAGTAAAGGAGTTAAAGAAAATTGGTCAAGGAGAAAAGAAATACTATGGATTGTATTAGAGGAGAAACAAATAGTTGAAAATGTTATATGTATAGGTATAGTATACAATCCTCCTCTTCCTTCGCGCTTTCATAATCCGAACCTCCTTAAACACCTAGAGATAGAAATAGAAAATTTAAAGGAGAGATATGGTAATTCTGAGATTATATTGATGGGAGACTTTAACATTAGGATTGGCGAAAATGATGTTATTGGAGGGAATAGGTGGATGAGTAATGATACATTAGAGAAACCTGAGAAAATTAGATACAGCAAATATAAGATAGTTGACAAAGGCTATATGAAATTTATAGAATTCTGTGAATTGAATGCCTTTGATATTTTGAATGGGAAATATGGAGAAGATGTGAATGGAGAATATACGTATGTCAGTAATAATGGTCAAAGTGTGATTGATTATGTATTATGGCCAATTAATATGGGGTATATTTTAAGTAATTTTAAGGTACTAAATTTAAGTTCCAACAGTGGAAATTTTCCATTGATAGTAGACATAAAAAAACACACAGAGCAAATAGTCTATAATTTAAGGGAGGAAAAGTGTAACATAGAAGAATACAGTAGATACAAATGGAAGGAAGAGTATTGCAATACATTTAGGCAGACACTAAATTCTAATTATGGCCAGATATGTCAGTGTGGAATAAGTTTTATGATAAAGGAACAAGAAATTGAAAGTGCTATGGATATCTTAAATATCATTATGCTAAGGGCTGGGGAGGAAATGAAAATGAGAAAGAAGGTTTACAAAAGAGATGAGGGCTGGTTTGATGAAGAATGTAGAGTAACTAAAAGACAAGTCAAACAGCTGCTCATAAAGCGAAGGGAATTAGGATACATAGAATTAAAGAAAGAGTATATGCAAGGGAGGGATTTATATAATTCATTACTGGAACAAAAGAAAACAAGCTGGATGAAAAAATATGAAAGTAATTTGATACGAATCCTAAATGAAAATAATGCAAATGAGATATGGAAGGTTATGAAATCAATGTATAATAAATATGTAACAAAACCGAGTATAAAACCAGGAGAATGGATGGAATATTTTAAAAATTTGTATGGGGAAAAAAAGAGTAACAATGATATAGGAAATTGGGAAATAGGTAATAACTATGTAGGTATACTCGATGATATAATAAGAAGTGAAGAAATAATTCAACAGGTGAAAATAATGAAGAGAAATAAAGCAACGGGAATAGATGGAATCCCGACAGAGTTCCTTAAGGAATGGTGCACTGAAATAAACAGAGTTAAGGTTTTAGTAGACTTATTTAACACAATTAAAGTGAAGGGTTATATACCGTGGAGGAAAGCAATCATACATTCAATATACAAAGGCAAGGGTAGTGTTGATAAACCAAACAACTATAGAGGCATTGCATTATTATCAAATGGAGGAAAAATTTTTACTGGTATTATGGCAAGCAGGATACAAACATGGGTTGAAGAATATAATATCCTCTCGGAACTTCAGATGGGCTTTAGAAAAGGGAGGAGGACAGTTGATAATTTATTTATTATAAAAACATTGGTAGATAAACACTTGAAAGACAAAAGAGGAAAGTTATATATGGCTTTTGTGGATTTAGAGAAAGCATACGATAGGATAGAGCTTCAATTGTTGTGGCATAAGTTGTTGACTAAAGGAGTGAGTAAACAAATGGTGGACACCCTTAGAGCATTATATAAGGAAAATACTTTTTATATAAGAGTGGAGGAAGGGGTTATAACAAGAGAAATCCAACAAGAGAAAGGCCTTAGACAGGGATGTAAGTTAAGTCCAGTCCTATTCAATTTATATATAGATGACGAATTAACAGCAATTGGGAGAAATAATAACTCTATGCCAGTAATTAATAATATTCAGATTCCAGGATTACTGTTTGCAGATGATCTAGTTATAGGTGCAATTACAGTGAATGGCTTGAAACAATCCTTGCAAGCATTAATAATTACTGTAAAGAATGGAGTTTAAAAGTGAACCAGGACAAGACGCAGATTGTAGTGTTCAAAAAAGGGGGGAAATTGAGCAAGTATGAAAAATGGAAGAATGAGAATGAAAAAGAGTACAGGGTAGTGAGACAATGTATTTATCTAGGAGTTAAAATTGATAGTGGTGGTAATTGGGAAAAATAAAAGAAATTTGCATTGGCAAAAGGAAAAGGAGCCTTATCAGCAATTAGAAGTTGCAAATACAAAGCACCTAATATAAATATTAGATGGTTAGAAAAAGTGTACAATATGGTGGTTGAGGCAAAAATGATATATGGGATAGAAGTATGGGGATTAGAAGGAGGATGGGAAGTCACAGATGAGGTGCATAGGAAATTTTGCAAAGAAATACTGGGGTTACCAAATGCAACTGTTAGGCAGGTAGCACAAATAGAGCTGGGTAGAGCGGCAAGTAAGGGAAAGATTATGGAAAGGGCATTGAAATTTTGGCATAGAATATTGAAATTGGAAGAAAGGAATTTGTTAAAGCAGTGTTTAGTATATCAAGAGAAAAGTTTAAAGAACAAGGGATGGGTAGACTATCTCAGAAATAACCTGGAAAGTAGTGGGTTAGGGGAAATGTGGAGAAGAAGAGAAAATAACGTGAATAACTTCTGGAAGTTGGCAAGGAAAAGATTTGAGGATATAGAAATACAAAAAATATTTAGTGAAATAACTGAAAAGAGATCTTTAGTTTTCTATATACCAATGAAAGTCTCATGGGGAAGGGAAAAGTACATCGATGTGACAAATAAAGAGGAGCGAGAAGGTATTGTATGGCTGAAAGCAGGAGTATGGAGATTAAAAGGTTTAAGGAAAGGTATTCCACAAAATCAATGTCCTATATGTGGCGGAAATGAAGATATGGAACACATTTTATTTAAATGTAAAGGGACTGAAATTTGGAGAAAAGAGTATATTAATAAGAAATGGTTTAAAATAGATAGAAATGTAGTAGTAGCTGAAATGTTTCAAAAAGATAGTAAGAAGATTGGACAATTCTTATGCAAAGTGGAAAATAAATGGATATGGACAGTAAATAGACAAATAGAATTAATAAACTATTGTAAAATATGAGTAAGAACGGTAAAGAGCCAGGGCTGAACACCGGTCATATTCACCTGTATAAAGCTTAGCATAAATAAATAAATTTACCTTTTTAATATTTACTGTCTAAGGGCAAGATTTTTTTTTCAGAGAAATAAAACAATTTGAAATTATCAAATCATATTTAAATATATTCTTGAAAGAATAAATATTACATGGAGCAAATGATAACAATGTGCAGGCTGTTGTCACGGGACTTCAAGCACCACATATTCTGAAACAAAGAAATTTTCATATTAACTTTGGCTATTAGTGATATCCTGGAAAATAATCATAGTATTAAAAAAAGAAAAATGGATAGTGGGGAATCTTGCCTCTAAGACCAGGTTTCACAGCTTAAGCTTAGAATCAGGCTTAGGCATAAGCTTAAACTACACTGGAGTTTTACAGCAGGCTTGACTTAAACCTACGGTTTAATGTAAGAAATCACTATGTTGTTATCTGAAGATAATATTTGTGATGAATAAATACCTTATTTTAACCTTTTGCACAATAGAAGACCATCTACAAAATCTATATGCAAAACATCTGACTTATGGAATTGTCAAGAATTCTACAAGAGATTTTGATTAGGTAAATTGTTGTGCAAAGGTGGTACCAGAAATTATTCATAATAAAAGTATATACATAAAAGTATAATCAAATAAACATAAAATTGACTAGTCAACAAAACTTTATGCTTCATATAATTTGTTCCTTGTGTCGCATCTATACAATGTTGCTTTATAATTTAGCTAAAAATGTTTTATTAGAAGCTTTGTCTGCTTCTCTAAACGTTAATGAAAGCATGCTAATTACAGATGGACAATTTTCCAGCATTTCAAAATTTACAGCATGCAGAGATGTTAATTTTTGTTGTTGTTTGTTTTGTTTTTTTTGTAGCTTAACATCCTTTAACCTGGTTGGCCATATTGGACGATGAATGAAATTTGTAAAATGATGCTCAAATGCTCTTGGGGTCCATGGACCTTAAAGTTACTCGACATTCATCTTATTTGTAGCAGGATGTATTGGTAACTGCCATACTCACTTCCATGGGTTGTATAGTGATGTTGCAAATTGAATTTTCCTAAGCACGCAATTTTTCTGCAAATAAACACTTATTTTGCCACCATCTATAAATTTTAACCTAATTTTTCTATCATTTCAACTGTGAAAAGATAAAAGCTTATTTTATGAACAGCATTGCCATAAGCAAATGATGGAAATTTACTCAATGCGGATGCGCAAGCATTACTACTTTAGCATTCCCTGGAGTTATAATTATAATTTTCACAGTGAATCCAATTTATTATTATTAGTGGAGAATCCAATTGGATTAATAGTTTGGGAAAATCTATTAATTAAAAAAAAAAAAAAGTCATAAATTTTGACATACCACAAACAAAATTCATCTATTCAGATGAGAGACCTCCACAAGACATTACTACAAGTTCATCTGTGAATCTCCATTGAAAATGGTGGCAACAGCCACCGAAACATGTCCAAAGTAAGTTATTAATTTCAAGAGTGAAGTTTGAGTGTAATGTATGTTTTTACTCTTAATTACTTAACACATTATTTACCTCATTAATTTCTTTGGTCTCCACTTAGTCTAATTTTTCACTTGCTCTTCTGCTTCACATTCTTTTCCTTTCCCTTCTTTGTGCTTTCTCCGAATTTGCCCACATCTTCCTTAAGTGAAACTGTTAAATTGAAGACTAACTGTAAAATAAAATAACAAAAACATTAAATAACCCTTGGAAAACTTGAAACAAATTTAGTACATTTTGTACTATAGGGTAGCACACAAACAACCAGTCACGATTTCAGACTGCTACCCTGCTAATCATATACATTTTTTTTTTTTTTTTTTTATTATGTAGTTTAATGTCCTTTAACCTGATTGGTCATATCAGACGAAAAATGAAATTGGTGAAATGATGCTAAAATGATCTCAGGGTCTGCGGAGGTAAAAGTTACTCGACATTCGTCTTCTCAGGATAAGGGAAAACCCTGAAAAAAACTTTAACTGGGTAACTCACCTAAGCGAGATTCAAACTCGCAACCTGTTGATTGTGAGGCAGACACACCACCACACTACCCAGGTGGGCTCATGCTAGAATTGTTGCCCACTACAGGCAGATACAACAAATATATAAACATGTAATAATTAAATAATAAAGAAATAACAAATAAGCTAATGCAAAGGGTTATATTCACTGAAATGATCTTGTCTTTTACATCACATTACAATGGGTGCTGAAAATGACCTCCTTGTGCTTCAATGCACCTTAATATATTAATATACTCTTTGTGCAACTCTGCCACATCAATTCTCAAAATTTCATTACGAATATTGTCCTTCAAGTCTTCTAACATTTTTGGGTTATTTGTATACACTTTTCCCTTAAGACTGCCCCACAGATAAAACTTACAAGTAGTTAGGTCCTGCCTACATGGCAGTCACAATCCTTTGTTGACAGACTATTCCAAACAAATTCAAGATATTCTACTACCCGTCCCACCTCATGTTACTGGTGGTGAAAGCTCGCACTAACTGTTAGGTCATACACTGGACAGGCACTGTGGAAATTCGGTGTGTATTAAACAAGTGTTTGAGTACAATGGTGTTGTGTTTACTCATCATGTACAATGCCCCATTACAACAGTGCTGACATTACAGTATGTGAGTTATAACAAATCCGATAAGTGTTGCCTATTGTCTAGCATTATGTGATGGACTGTGCCATGCACTCGATCTGTGCAGCTCCCCACAACCTCTCAGTACTCTTCATTAGGCAACTGCAATATTAGAGCCACTGCCATCAGCGGAAGCCTGAACTGGAATGAGCTATAGATTTTATTTGTTATGTAAATACCTTTAATATATCGTATTTTAATCAAAATCCTTAGAGCCATTATTCAGAAAATTGAAAATTTTGTGTCACATCCTTGGAAGATACTAAACTTTACTAAATTACTGAAGTATTTAACCAACTTGGCTGATGAGGTGACAGTTTGCTCATGAAATACAAGCGAGCATGGTCATATAATTAAATACATTCAAACAATTCCTCTTACTTAGCAGACAGTCTGTATATTGAATAATGATGTTTTAAGCAAAGTCATTGTGGCCATTTTTGAACAAATTTAAGGGTGGGGGTATTCCAACAGCTATTCCTTCTCCATCTTTATGCAGTGAATATCATCTATTATTTGTTTTGGAAAGTAGTAAGCCATTCAATACAAAATGACAGTTTTAAGATTTGGTCGGTAAAATACATTTAATTAATTTGTTTATAATACATTTTATTTTTGCTTCTGAGATTAGACATGGTTTCATATTCTTAAGATACTAATGATAAAATATGTGGCCTTGTGGTGGTTTGTTTTTAAACAGAACATCAGTAAATATTATTTTTATTGTATGTTACAATAATCTCAAACTCTCGTGTTATTATCCAAAATTATTTCTCTGCTGTTATAGCACTTTATAAAAACTGCATGCAATATATGATGAATACATTATACTTACATTGTATGGCTTGGTGTCAGGATCAACAGAGAAGAATCCTATCCTCTCAAACTGATATTTGTCATACACTTTCGACTGTTTGAGTGACACATCACCATAGCCTCTCTTTATTTCTAAGGAAGACTCGTTTATATCACTAAGAAATCCACCAGGAACTTCATTTATATCTTCAGGGTTTTTATGCTTGAATCTGCAAATAAAATAACAGATAATTAAATAGAGCAAATAAGCTTAACAAATCTAGAGGGAAACACATTCACATCTTTCTCAACCAAATTCATTTCACAGCTAATCATAATAAATGTTTGCAAGATATCACTTTCTGGCTGTTTTCCTGTGGGATATCTTTAGAATATACCAGTTCAGCTGCAAAGATTAGGGAAAATCTACATTAGAAAAACTAAAAGAAACATAAAAACAAGAGCAAAAGAACATAAAAAAAAAAGAAAGCAGGAAGATAAATCAGCAGTAGCTTCGCATTTTTAGGAAAGATAAATAAAAGTCTGAAAGTACTAAAAAACATCAAGAAAAACAGAAGTAACAGTTTGGTAGAATAACTACATCTGGAAGAACGGGAACCAAATTTTCAATTTTGAAATCCAAACCTACTGTTGTAGAAAATCACAGTAGTCAAATAGGAACTGACTATGGGAGGAAAAAGCTCAAGAAGCATGTTTTTTACATTTAAATAATAGTAAGTGATGTAGTCTTACAAACTGACTCACAAAAAAATCTCAATGATTAGGACACGTCACTGTCATACAGTGCACCATACTTAATTGTAATTTAAAGTTGCATTTCACAAGTCTTCAATGTCACAAGATAAATTTAATTGCCAAAAATTGCACATCCTAACAATGTTTTGTCTATCTATTATGGTTTACCACTTATACAAAAGTCCTCCAGAAAGAAGAGAACTTCAGAAGCTATTTCCGGAAAATTCAAAATATACATTATATTTTTCACGTTAATATTTCTAATATATGATATTTTAATCAAAATTGTTACAGCCATTTTTGAGAAAATCAAAATTTTTGTAAAGGTTAGTTTGGAATTGGGGAATTTTCTTAAAAATGTTTGTCGCATCCCTGGAAGATGGTGAGCTTAATTATCAAGCTTGGTATTTAACCAACTTTTCATTTCTAAATTATGTTTTTAATAGGCATATGGATTTTTCTTTCTAAAAATGCTTTTTGGATTCATGGTACCTAAAATGTGTATTGCCAGTGAAATCTCGGTATTAAATTTTGGACTGAATGGAATACCTTCTCTACCTAAGTACTATAGGGTCATTATATTATATGGCAGCCCATTTACGGTCTTTTTCTCCTTCACTACTCCCGCACCTTCTGCAGGGACTTCAAACTGCCAAATGCATTGTCGCCATTTCTATGTTGCTAAGTGAGGTAAACATGGTGCATCACTTAACTATGGAAGAACCGTCTTTATTTGTAAAGTTTACAAACTCTGTACCACCTGCAAAAAAAAACTATACATGCAGTCGTCAACAAATTTGAAGCTTCGGGTTCAGTGCTGCACAAGAAACATTCTAGGAGAAAGTAAGTGTTAACAGAAAATAAACTGAATGAAATCGATGCCACTTTGGAGCATTTGCCTTGAAAATCACTGAACAAATTAGCACAGAGAACAGGTGTATCTCAATTTTCCACTAGAAATGCTACACATCCATTGAAACTAAAACCTTATTGCTTTACAGAAGTGGAAGCATTCAAAACAAATGACCCCAGTAAACATGTCAATTATTGTTATTGGTTTTTTCCAATCTGTAGAAAGAGATTTCATTGACCCACAGCTTTTGCTTTTCTCTGACGAATTTTGGTTTCACTTAAATGGGCGTGTGCATTCTCAAAACAGTTGATACTGGGCTCCAGTGAGTGAGTGACAACATTTTTAAGAGATAAAATTCTTGTTTGAGAGCAGAAGGTCAACATTTCTACCATCTATTATAAGGTAAGGATTTTAATCTCCTCTGCCCGCATAGTTCTCCCAGCAACTCCCACCTCTCTTGCGCATTGTTAGAGAGCATGCCATATAAAATAATGACCCTGTGTGTACTAAGTAGAGAAAGTAAAAATATACAAGAAAATTGTCCTTAGAACCTTCTGCATTATTGTACCTACTAATGATGAAGGTTCTAGGAATGAATACACCATATGCTCCAAAGAAATCTTTTTACATTGAAAGAATTTTCCCTTCACACAAAAATAAATTTTGTCGTAACAGGAAAATGAATAAGCCAGAACATTGGTGGTGTATGTAGTTATCTACTGCAGTGCCAAAAATAACCTACAAAAGAAAAAGTAAAATGAATTCTCTATATGTTTTTGATAAATATCTTTGAAAATTTCAACTTTGGAAAAAAAGTTCATAAATAATCTCACAAAACTAAGAAACCTAGAAAATTATTGGTGCCTGTACTGATTGGAAGCTAAACCTAAAATGGAGGTTTATATCACCTAAAATCTGGGTCATACTTAGGAGTGAGGTAGTTTTAAACTGGCCATGAGTAATGTTGGGATGCTCTTTTACTGCTGTGCTTCTCAGCATCCCATTCTATACTAGGTGTGAAAGACCTCTTTAATTTTGCTCACTTGAGGTTCTTTTATGTGCCGTAAATCTACAGTAATGTTGGGAGTATCAATACAAAGAGGAGTTGTAATGCTACAATTACATACTTACAGCCTGTCGTACATACGCAGCTCCACAGTTACAGGTTCTGCAACCCATTGAATGAATGCTTTAGGTTTGTTTTCTTGTGTCGTCCTTTCACAAGCAACTTCTATTTCAACAACACACCCTGATTCATCCTTCTTCACGTTCTTTACTAATATGATATAGGGAGCTTGCCGCAGACCAACAGCTTGGGTAGTGGTTAGTCGACGGAAATCTTCATTGGCTGAGGTTATCTATAATGTGAAGGAATATACTCAATGAATAGTGATCACAGAAATAATACCACTCATCAACTATATCACTACTTTTTATATACCCTAAAGACTAGCATTAGAACTGTACTGGATGTTCAAATATATTTGAATTCTTTCTTGGCCTTTATATTGGATCTGTGGGTTCATCACAAGGTCTATTATTATTATTATTATTGAATTCCATTTAAAAGTTTTTTTCTGCCATTTCATATCTCTTTTGTTACTAAAACCAGTTTTAGCTGAGTTTCAAACCTAGTTGGCATTATAGCACTAAAAATCTGATATATTCCATTCACACAACTTTGTCTACTTATTCTGCAACAAATAATAGCACAAGCTTATTCTTCCATCTAATTTAAGCTAATTGAGATAAGTATAAACAGAAATAGTCTTATTATTTATTTCTTTGTAGTTGCAAGGGAAAACACCAGGCTAAAGTTATAGTCAAATCTTCTAAAGAGTTGATTGCTATGTGATGATACTGAAATTCAGTTTCCTTTGCCTGACTAGGAGTAAAAAAAAAAAAGGGTGGGGGAGGAAGAAAAAAAAGACTTCTTCTTTGTAATGTTTATGTACTGCAAAATTTAAACAAAAGCAACAGTTATCTCCATAAAAAAAAAAAGTATTTGACATAAATTTTTTGTTAACATTTTTTTGTGTAGTAAGATTTTGTCTATATCTTACAGTTTACCAATTACGCAAAAGTCATCCAGAATAAGGACTGCACAAGGTATTTCTGAAAATTCAAGCTATATCCTGATATATGGTGGACTTTGAGACAGTGATGTGTTTTAACAATTAAAATTTAGTTGAGTCACAAGCCTGTGTTTTAAACTATTGAAAACTGCTTGTTTATGAGATCTTGGGTTGTAACCATTCACTTTTATGTATTTGTCTGTTTGTGATGGTTTTCTGAGATTTCAATGTGTATTTTGTGTGCATTTTTGGTGAAATGGAAGTTGTTTCATCCTTTTCCAGTGTGAATGTTATAGTTTTTTCTTACAAGTTTAACAGCTTTAGTGTGTCCTGTGCAAATTGCAACAAAATATAAGACAAAAAAATAAAACAAAAGAGACTAGAAACAGATTGAAGGAACATCTAAGGGCAATCAAATACAACAAACAGATAAATCTGCCACTTTTGGTCAACCAACCATGATATAACAGTATGCTGATTGGTACTGCTCCTATATTATCATAGGTATACTTTTTTTTTCTGTTAGAAGCAGCTGAAAAATTCAATGCCACAGGCAGGATTTGTACATGGTTCTCCTGCTCTCTGTATGCAGAGCGGGAGAAACATGTTCAAATTGGCAGTGGCATTGAATATGCAGTATTGGGGTTCTTCAAATTATTATTAAGTAATTTTTCTCAAGGATACCACAAAACTTACCAGCAAAAAACCAAAATGAGTTTCTAATACCTTCTTTATGTACCAGTACTAAGCAGAGAAAGTAAAACTTTGTTTGCCACTCACATACTACAAATTCCACAACACCTTCAAAAAACACATCTGCTTAGCTTCACATAATAAATACAGCGTGAAAGAATTATTTTGCAATCATTTGAAGGACCCAATACCATAGAATAAAACAGACATCTACCAAATCAATTGTTCAGAATGTGACAAAATCTATATAGGAAAAACAAAAGGAAACTTGGAGACCAGACTTAATCAACACAAGAGACACAAAATTAACCAGATGGAGGAATCTGCAGTTTCACATCCATTCTGGACCACCAATAACACCAAATGTTACATTCATGATTTTAATCATGAAACATTAACACCATTTAATGAATTTTAAGTTGCTGCCACCGAATTAGCAATGGAAGTACATCACTCCACCACTAGAGGTCAACACAGATGACGAACACACAACAGATGCCAACAACAGGAGCCAGTCATTCTCTGAAGAGAGAGCAAATGGTTCTTGAAACCAGCCAAACATAAAAAAAAATGTAAGTGATGAATATGTTTCTATTCTGACCCAAACCTTCTCTTAAAATGAAATTCCACATCACTATTAATACATATCCAAATATATTTAATCTGGTATTTACCTTGGCGCCTGAGGGGAACCATGAGAAACCCCAGCCAGATTGACAGCCCTTGGAATTTGAACTCAGGACCTGCCGAATGAGGTCACAGGTGTTACTGCCAGACCCACCCTCTTTTACTTGCTCTACATGCACTATGTACTTAACATATAGTGAAGTTTTGTATTACACCCAAAAATGTTATGTCAAGATTTTACCATAAATACATGTTTTGAGGGCACATGAATAAAAACAACTTTTTAGAAAAAGGTCAGTGTGTATGTGGGGACAGCATAGCTAAAAAACGAAGACTTGGTATTTAAGTTTGGTATCTTCCAAAGATGTGACACGAAGATTTTCAAGAAAATCCCACCCCAAACTACGTGTAACATTTTTCGAAAATTTTGATTTTCTCAAAAATGGTTCTAACGAGTTTGATTAAACACCTTATGTATAAGATATTTTTATGACAAACAAAAAGTACATCTTAAATTTTCTGGGAATAGTATCTGAAGACCTTCATTTTGGATGACTTTTGCATAACTGGCAAACTGTGAGAGATATACAAATACTTACTACACAAAAAATGTAGAGCTCATTAAAACACACAATTATTGCTATATACATTGTTTTTTTGTACAGCTAACCGTTTTTAAGATATTTTATCTCATTTCTCATTTGTTTACTCTCGGCAAGCAAAGAGATTGGAATTTCAATTGTTTCATATAGTGATGAACTTTTAAAGAATGAGACTATCGCTTTAGCCTGTGCATTTTCTTATTTCCCTTCTATATACAAGATGTAGATGCGGATTAATATTGTGAATAAAAGGTTTCTTTGTGAAACAGCTAGAGGACATCATGTGAATAGAAACCATTAAATTATTGCCTTCTATTTACAAGGAACCAAGTAATAAAGACAATTTTTGCTAAAGTTTATCTTGACTATCATGAAGTAAATAGAAGAATAGCCTTTTAACAATAATTTGTTACAGAGATGTAGAGAAAGATATGTAAATGGAACACAACAGATTTTTTGTAGCTTAATGTGCTTTAATGTCCTTGGTCATATTAAACGATGAATGAAATCGGTGAAATAATGCTCAAATGATCTTGGACCATGGAGCTTAAAGTTACTCGGGATTCATCTTCTCAGGATAAGGGAAAACCCTGGAATTACCCAAAAAAAGAAGTCATGACCTCTTAAATGTGAGATCCCACATTATGAGATGGGCCGCTCTAGTTTAGCAATGTACAGATGGAAATCAGTCATAAAAATTTTCACACTTACCTCTTTGAAGTCGCCTCTGTCAATATAAAGTTTGCTTCCAAAAGGAACTTTGTGATGTCCTTTCTCTGGTTTGTTTGGGAAATTAGGAATTTCTACTTCTTTAGGCGCATCTTTTGGAAGGTTTACTATAGTCACTAAAAGAGGATCCATCACAACCATTGCCCTGAAATTAAAATATGAATTATACAAAAAGTACCAAAAATATTTATCAGGAATATGGGAACAGTTTCTTTTCACATAGAGAAAGATACTATGGGTTTACAAATGCCTTGTTTCCTTGCTACAGCTCTGCTTGTAGTGTATGGTGGGTTGCATTATGAAATAAAAAAATATCTGATGAGTTCTATTCACATAACTGTCTCTGTTCTGCAAAAAAAAAACATTCTTACAAAAGATTCTTTTATCTACATCATGTTAATTGAGATAAACATTAGCAAAAATGTGCTATTATATGCTTCCTTCTAAGCAGAAGGAAATAAGGAATTACACTAGGCTAAAGTGATAGTCAAATCTTTTAAAAATTGGCTGTTATGTGAACAACTAAGTTCCATTCTCTTTCCATGGCCAGGAGTAAAACAAAAAAGAGATGAAACAAAAGAGGACTTCCCACCATAAATGAAAAGACAGTTAAATACCAAATTTGGTATTTAAGTTTAATATCTTCCAAGTATGTGACACAACATTTTCCAAGAAAATCCCCTCACCCTAACCTACCCTATACATGGAAATCTTTTTAAAGATTAGTTTATCTTAAAACTCAAATGGTTTTGATTAAAATATTATACATTAAAGATATTTATATGACAAATAAAACATATATCTTGAATTTTCTGGGAGTACCAGTTCAGCTGCAACAACTGTAAAAAAATCTACATTGACAAAACTCAAAGACTCTTTTTGGAAAGACCTACACACCTTAAATAGAAGTCTCAAAAACTTTGAAGGAAAACAGAATTAAAAGTTTGGGAGAACATCTTCATTTGGAAAAACAAGAACCACGTTTTCAATTTTGAAATCCCGCCAGGCAACTTACTGATGCAGAGGTTCATCAAACCAGCACTGTGGACAAGGACAACTATCACAGCAAGCGATGCTGGCAGCTGATCTAATGGAATGGACAATGGAAGCACATAGCTTCTGAACCATGTTTTCCAATTCATTAGAACACATCACTGTCACAAAGTCCACCATATATTGTAAAGTTTTCTGTGTATGATAAAGTCTGAAGCACTTATCTGGATGGAGATAAGACTTGTCACTGCTGTTTCACAGTATACTATACTATACGTGGTATTAATTTGAGTCAGTATTTTTAACACTATGTCACTTACATTTTCATTATGAGGGACTAGTTTTGGAAGCCTATGCTACAATTTTCAACCTCATGGGTCCAACTGTCATTGTTGGTTGCGTCTGCTTGTATTCTCTTCTTTAGTGGCAAAACAAACTTCTTGACTAAGTTATCAACTGGCAGGATTTCAAAGTTTATTCATATGGAAACACAGTTGACAACTTAGTTAAGAAGTTCATCAGATTAAGCAGTTGGTAGTTGGGAATGACAACAAGTGCTACTATGAAAGTAAAAACAAGTGAAGTTTTAAAAGTGTTAAGTTAGACTCCACATTAATTTCTAAAGTTATCATTTTGCTTCACTGTGTACCACTTCCTGTCAGGTTAATTATCATATTTAGAATGTTGCTATGCAAAAAATTAAAAGATCCAATCCCAGCAAACAAAAAACCTGGAATTTATGAAATTAAACACTACACTGTACTCTAGTATACATTGGAAGGAAAAAAATGAAAAGGAAAATATGAGAAACCTAAAATACAAACAGAAAAATCAGTAGCTGCCCATCATTTCTGCTCATCAGGCCATGAAATCACACCTAATATAAAACTGTTAAAACCAGCTTATAAACACACAGAATTAGATGTCTGGGAGATCTATATCATGAAGAAAAAGAACCATATTATGAATTTTGATTTGTCGCCATACAGCAACATTGGGAAGTGCAAATGCCTCCACAAATGAAGCAACCACCACCCTCATTGTTGATGCCAACAAAGCAAGATTTAGTCACAATTAAGGGTTGAAAATGGGAATAAGTCTTTCCGAAACTTATCCTAGTGATTACTAAGTGAAGTTTGTGTTACAAAAACTGACTCAAATTCTTTTAATTTAATATTAATCACATCACTGTTACAAGCTTCTTTGTCTATTTGCAAAATTTCAAACAATAATTTTTATTCACCATTTAGATCATGTTACATGATACAGGCTTTGTCAAAAGAGCAATAATTATATACAATTTGCACAATACTTATACAAAGTTTATATAGTATATTATTTACAATTGAAATGTCATATATTCACTTACTGAATAAAAGATATGCTGTAATAGAAAGAATTTGAATTCTTTAATAAACTGTTTCATGTTGGCTATTTTTTTAATGTTTGCTGGTAGTTTATTATATAGTTTAATTCCTAAATTTGTGAGATTATTTTTTAGAATGTTTGTTCTGCATTGAAGGCCATTTTTACTCTTGTGCTACGAGGATGGATATCTGTATTTGTGTATAATTCTGCTTGATTTTTCTTAATGTTTTACAATTCTGATATAAATATATATGCTAATGGTAAAATGCTATGTTTCCTAAAGTATGGTCTATAAGATGTACTGTTGTCTATTACATTTAATATTCTTATAATTCTCTTCTGGATTATAAATATTCTCTCACATTTTTCTCCCCAAAATTTAATACCTTATTTTAATTGACTAAAACTGAGCAAAATATACATTTTTCAGTCCTACTAAATTTAATGTACCTTTTAGATATTTGAGCGTAGAGTAAATGGAGTCAACTTTAGTAGCTAATTGATGAGTGTGACTATGTGTGTTTTTAATAATCTGTTAAGACACTGCAATGCCTGTTTTTTAGCACAAGGAGAACATTTCCAACACCTTCTTTGAAAATACAATCAATGTAAAGAACATTCAATACAGCAATTTTTAAAATAATAATGGTTCTAGTTGACCTCGTCAGTTCTTACTATTTGTTACAACGGTATGCATGGGGAAAAGTTGTCAGGAGGGAAACTGTGCACGACCACCATCCAGGTGCCATTAAAAAGCATGGCCATTGAATCTGATGACCCTGTACATAGATTAGCATAAAAATAAATAAAACTTTTGCTGCTTCTGCAAAGAACCTAGTGCATACTTGGTTTACGCAAGTTGCAGTATTACATACTACAAAATTCAATTACCTTACCTAGAAGCTGTTTCATTGAGAACATCCCGTACAACAGCTTCCACCTTTGTAGGATCCACCATAACCTGAGCTCCAGTAACTCCCATCTCAGCACAGAACATGTTGATAGCTTCCTTTGGGAAACCTCGTCTCCTTAAGGCAGTCAGCGTAAACAGTCGCGGATCATCCCAACCTGCAATTATTCAGTATACCTTTCATCTCGAAAAATAGTTATTCTTTTAATATGCTATGAACAATTTCAAAATTTAAGACAGAAATTGATGTCACAAAAAGAGTACCTCTAACAACCTTTTCCTGAATCAGTTTCTGAATTTTCCTTTTTGACACCACCGCATAGTTCAAGTTTAAACGACCATATTCCCACTGCACTGGACAGTAGACATCTAATGCATTACACAGCCAGTAATAAGACGATCGCCTGAAAAGAAAATGTTTCATAAAAATCTGGTGTGTTACATTCACAAGGCTTTCCCTACCTGTTCTACAACAAACTATTCTTATATTTACTTCATGATAATTAATTAACATTAGCAAACAGAAATGGTCTTATTTCTTATTTCCTTGTACATATGTGGAAAGTAAGGCAATGCACTACGCTAAAGTGATAATCAAAGCTTTTAAGAGCTGGACACTACATGATACATTGAAATTTGGTTTTCTTTGCATGGAAAAACAGAAAAAATGAATGACAACTACTTAGTTGAGAAAATGAGTAGTATTGGAAAATGTACACCAATAATAAGGAATATCTCAGACTGCATAAAAATTAATTTGATATAACCTGTATGCTTTAACAAGATATACATTTTTATGTATTTTCTCTATTACTTGCAGTTTACCAGTTATACAAAAATTGTCCGGAATGAAGAAGACTGCAGATGCTATTCCCAAAAAATTCAAGTTTTACACTTCATTTGTCATGAAAATATCTTCAACTTATGAATTTTTAATTGGAATCATTAGAGCCAGTTTTGAGAAAATCAAAATTTTTAAAAAATACTCCATGTAAAGGGGCGGAAGTCTGGAGAGAGGATTAAAGCTTGATAGTACAGATTTTTCATTTATTAGTTATGCTTTACACACATCTTTTTCTAAAAATATTTTTGTGGATTCATGGGTCTTCACAACAGTATTTCCGGTGAAATGTTGGTATTAAATTTTGGATGGACTATAACTATATATATAAAAAATGTGATTGATACATGCATAGACTATTAACAATGAAAAATTCACATATTTATACATTATATATCACAGTATTTAAATAGTGACTCCTCTATCCAAGTTACGTCACTATTTGCCCAGGCAAGATCTCAAGCAAAAGAAAGAGGGGAAGAAACAAGAATAGTAAACTTTGAAGCATTCTACTAAGGTGGTGCTTAGAAGCAGTCTTAACTTGAGAACACACACTGTTTTGAAATTGCCTAACAATATAGGACAATTTGTATATTTTATTGACCTCTACTTTTTCGGTTAGCAAATTTTTCCACATATTTTAGGATTTCCTTGTTATACAAAATCAAACACAGGAAAGTACATGCATTTCTGATGAAATCTCAAAATCATATTTTTGGATGGGATACAATTATTCCTTATCCTTTAGAGAAAGTAAAAGTTAAATGCTATATACAGCATTTTATCTCCAGGATTATCATAAAACAAATATTCATTATGCTCATTTAAATTACTGGAAAACTATACCAAATCATTATCATACTCTTTGCAGTTAGCAATTGTGCCACAATAAATAGCAGGATATAAACCTTGTAAGCTTCACAAATGTTGTTCACTACCTTAAATATGTTGATGGTATTGCCAGAAATTTGTCAACTGTCAGGTTTCCTTGTTGCTTCCTATAGTGAACTTATGGGAGACTTCTGGTATTGTTTTCACAAATTTTAGTAAAATGTTCTCTTCTGTTGGTACATTGAAGTTCATTAGGTGGGACTCATATACATTTTTTTTCCATATATCTAGTTCTGTCTTCTTGTTTTGCTTTTATTAGAAGTATTTCTTTCTTGATCTAGTAATGATTATTCCAAAAGGGTGCTACTACTGCAGATTTGTCTAAATCTTTGTTGTTTATGTTTCTGAAGTGTTCATTTAATGTTTTTGTTATGTTACATTGATTTTCCCAATATGAACTTTTCCTAGACCACATGAAAAGGTTTGAGTCTGCCTAATGAACTTAGATGCACCAACAGAAGAGAATATTTTACTAAAACTCGTGAAAATGACATCAGAAATCTCCCATAGGTTTGCTGTAGGAAGCCACAAGGAAACCTGCCAGTTTGATGATGTCCTCAAATGAGGGTTAAATATGTTCAAGGTATTGAATAAAACTTGTGAAGCTTATGAATATTTATGTCGACCCATTTTTCTATTTTTCATTATTTTAAGTCTTTGTACTGAAAATTCAAATATTATCAATCTAGAACTGTATTGTTCAAGCTTACTCTCTCATTCTGGATGGCAATGTTGAATCTAAATATTTTTATTTTTACACAAGAGTTGTATACTTTTATTACAGTGGTAAAATAAACATGCATTTTCTTAACTTTACCTGTTCTGAAATTCTTTGGTGCAGAGTGAGTGAGTAATATTCTCCAGTGAATCACACAAACAATGTGTGTAATCATATGTAGGATAAATACACCATGTAGTTCCTGTTCTGTGATGGGGAAAGTATTTAATTCTGTAAGCCACTGGATCCTGTTTCCCTTCCTCTAATGTGTGCTTCATCCGCAGCGTTGCTTCTCCTTCTGCAAACTTTCCATTCTTCATGTCCTGAAACGCCTGCAGATTTTCCTCAATAGACCTGTTCCTCCATTTCGACTCTGGTACTTCATGTCCTTTCAGCTCGTGTGGCTTCATGTGACACACATATGCCAAACCTTTCTGGATGAGTTTTATCGCCAACTCATACAGTTGAGGGAAGTAGTCTGAGGAGTATGTAATTTTGTACGGTTTGTAACCTGCAAAATATAATATGTGAAATTTGATCATACATATACATAGAGATAACTTTAAAATTTTTCCAGTCTAAGCCAACAGTTCTTTAAATATAACCTAAACAAATTAATAACTAGGGCTCAGATTTTATGACATGTCATATTTTTTTCTTGGCTTCCATTTCAGTCACTGTGTTTGATTAAACATGATAAAGGTTCAATAACCTTTCTGATTACTTTTAGAGATGTTTTAGGTAGTCATATATTTGCATATGTAGGTCATTTCCTCGATTTTGGTCATATTTTACAATTTTGGCACTTTTAAGTCATATTTCGGCTATATTTGAAGATATGCAGAGAATTACCAATTCTGAGAAAGAGTTACTGATATTTTGGTTTGATGGTCAATGGAATGTGGGTTTGTAGGAAACAATGTAGTACCCTACTGCCTATTGTGTAGTTGGCATTGCAGGTGAGCCTCTGGCGCAGGTAGCTGCCCCCTTTCCTTAACATTTCAGTAGAAATGGAATTTTAAATCTTTCTTAGTGTTAAACTGGCAGTGGATCGGGAATATTGACATGCCAAAAATTAAGTGTGAAAGTGCAAAATTAAGATGTCGTTAAAGAGTTTGGAGAGCAGTTTTTCAGCACTGATGGAGAAGTCCTCTCCGATGATTTAAGGATGCATGTGGCAATATACTGCAATGCTGCCATTAATGGAACAGGAAATAAGTATGTAGTACTTCAAATTTGATTTCACTGTAATTAATATGGGCAATTATTATTTATATCCACAGTTTAATATGGGTTTTGTTCTTTACAGGAACAAGAAATGTGAATCACGTGGATAACAGACACTATTACGTGCTAAGATTGTTGTGAAACAGAAATTGTTTTCTATTATTAATCAATAAATATTCATCAAATATGCATATTTGATTGGTTATATTTTGTCTATTTTTTGTCATATTTAGCTATTTTTAATGTCATATTATGCTGCATAACTTTTTAGGTCATAAACATCCGAGCCCTATTAATAACATTAACTGAAAAGAATTTGAGTTTTTGTAACACAAAGCATCACTTAATAATTACTTATTGGGACCGGTTTTGGGAATTATTGTTCCCATTTTCAACCCCTAATTATGACAATCATGCTTCATTGATGTCCACGTTGAGGGTGGAGGTGCATCACTTGTGGAGGCATCTGGTGCTGAATCTAAGAACTTTCAAAGGTTGCTGCATGGAAGTAAATAAACATTCATAACATGTGTTTTATTAATTTGTTGAGTTGGTTTTTTAACACTAAGTCACTTACATTGTTATTATGAGGGACTAGTTTCGAAAGCCTATGCTTTCATTTTCAACCTCACGGGTCCAACTGCCATTGCTGGCTGCATTTGCTTGTACACTCTTCTCTGGTGGCGAAATGATGAACTTCTTAACTAAGCTGTCTACTGGCGGGATTTCAAAGTTTATTAGCCAATCTTTGTTTTTCCATATGAGGATGTTTTCCCAAGTTGTGAGTTCATTGTGGCCTGACATGGTTTTAAGCAATTTTGGATTTGGATCTAGATTGTGGTTTTCTAGATCCAAATCCAAAATTGCTTAAAGCCATGTCATTTTGAAAATTCAAATGGTTCCATATTTTGATTAACATATGGCATGACTTGATTTTTAAACAAGTTGTCGAAGACCCAAGGCATTTCAGCTGTAGGCTTTTTATGTGCTATTGCCTCATATAGGTGTATTTTTTCAAAAAGATTTAAAATCTGGGGAGACTACAACATGCAATGAGGTGAGCTAAGGTTTGCCAATGTGCATGTGCAAGCAGACAGAAGCAACTGATGACCATGAGCCCTATTGCTTCTTACATAGTAGCCAACATGTACAGCATTTGTCACAATCATAGACAACCTCCAAAAATAATCCCCAGACATCTGACAACAAATAACATGGAAGCAATTAATAACTAGTCAGTTTTGAAAAGTCCTGACCTCTTGAGTTTTATTGTTTTACAAACCTGCGGGTGTAATCAAGCAGAATTTATTGTATTTAATACATAAGGAGCACTCGAAAGAGCATTAAGTGTAGGTTTAGTTTTCACTATAGTCTTTTATGGATATAGTTCTGCTTCCACATTTTATTATGTGATAGCATTCCCACTTCTAGTCCGGTTGGTGGAATCTTTGTGTTCCGCATATCTTGTGGTGAAAGTCGTGGATGATGAGTCTGGTTAACACGTGTCTTTGGTCCTGGCATGTCTCTGTACAATTCCGGTCCATCATTGCGCTTGCTCCGTAGAAGTCTGGATCGCTGTCCTCCCATTTCCAGCACCAGGTCTCTAGGTGTGCTTGGTAAGGGCCAGCAATTGCTCTGATCTGAGGTTTTCTATGAAGAAACTTTCTTTGGCCAGTATATAGACCATCCTTGAGGGTGAATGCTTCGCAACTCCTAAGACTCTCTTCAGGAATCGTGCCTTAACATTTTCTATCTTGCGAGGTCGCTGCCCGTTAGCTTCTCCCATATTAGTTCTATGCCATAAGAGGCTATTGCAACGGTTCCCAACCGGTGTGCCCTGGCACCCTAGGGTGCCGTGTGATTGGCTAAGGGGTGCCGCGAGATATTAGATAAACCAAAAAAAATACCTTCTACTGAAGCCTTAAGTCTTGTAAGGTCTTGAAATAAAATAAGTCAAATCAATTACTCTCATGCACGGCAGATGGTGATAGTGGTCGATTCATTTCAATAATTCAGTTATACTAGTATCCCACAGATGGCATTACAGCTATACCCTGCCGAACATTCCCGAGACTACTCGCTTCTTCACGAACATTCCTGAGACTTCGACAGATGAATATATAAAAGTGTACGCCGCTTGGCACTTTCAGTTGTCTTCCTCGCGTTGATTCACAGTGTTTAGCTATGGATAAGTTCATTGTTAAACGTAAACGCCAGGACAGTGAAAGTGAACAGTCGGCTCCTACTGCTTGCTTTAAGAAGCCAAATCTTACAGTTTCTCCCGGACCGTCGAATTCACCACATAAAGAAGACAAACGAAAGAAAAGAACAAACCAGGACAGTTACTTAGCGTATGGATTTAAGTGGAATAACAACGAGGAAAACCCTATCCCTGTGTGTTTAGTTTGTGGCGAAACACTTAGCAACGAGGCCATGGTACCTAGCAAACTGAAGCGGCATCTTACAACAAAGCATCCTAGTGTGTCACAGAAAAGTGTAATGTATTTTTCACATATATTAGAAGGGGAGAAGAAAACAGCTGTGCGAATGGTAAAGAGAATGACCATAGGTGATACTGCTCTTGAAGCCTCATTTAAAGTAGTAGAACTGATAGCTAAAAAAAAGAAACCTCATACTCTTGGAGAGGAAGTCATTGGCTCTGCATGTCAAGTTATAGTTTCAACAATACTTGGCGAAGGAGCAGCTAATCAAATTTCGAAAGTTCCTCTGTCCAACATCACAATCAGCCGCAGGATATCTGAAATGTCATGCAATATCAACGAACAAGTCACGGAGAAAATAAAAACTTATTGAACATTTACTTTGCAAGTAGATGAGAGTCTCGATATTGGTGACAAACCGCAACTCCTTGGTTTTATCAGATATATTGATGAAAAAGATATTAGTGAGCAGTTTCTGTTCCGTAAACCGCTGGAGACTACAACCACAGGCCATGATATTTTTGTTTCTATTAATTCCTATCTCAATGACCATGATCTTTCATGGAAAGACTGTTGTGGTAGATGGTGCACCATCTATGCCTGGGAAAATTAAAGGTTTTACTGCCAGAGCTCTCAATGAAAATCCATCCATTATTATAACTCACTGTTTTCTGCATAGAGAGGCATTAGTCGTGAAAGCGTGTAATGAAGATTTTGCTGAAGTGTTTAACCAAGTTGTGAAAATGGTGAACTATATGAAGTCTCGACCTTTAAAGTGCAGAATTTTTGAACAGTTATGTCGCGCAACGGATTCAGCTCATACCTCTTTTTACTTCACACAGAAGTAAGGTGGTTGTTGCGGGGTCGTGTATTAAACTGGTTTCTCGAACTTAAAGAACAGCTAAAAACTTTTTTTAAGGATGAAAATCAAGACACATTTCATGAGCTCTTACTAAGTGATTCTTGGTGTTTTGAACTGTCGTATCTGGCAGATATTTTTCATAAGCTGAACGAACTGAATGTTTCGATGCAGGATCGACATGAAACAATAATCTCCTCAACCAATGAAATGAAAGGTTTTAAAAGAAAACTTAGTTCTTGGAAGTCTGCAGTTCAAAAAGGAGATTTGTCAAACTTTCCATCTCTTCTTAATGTGGCAGGAGATAAAGATCTGGGTAAACTGAAAGACCGCATTTGTGATCACTTATCAAGATTGCAAGATGCAATAGATGCGTACTTTCCAACTATTTCCACTACGAATCTCGACTGGGTTGTCTCACCATTTGATTTCATAGATAGTGCAGAGGAAATAGATTTCACTGCTTGCGAACGAGATAAATTTATTGATCTTTGCGCTGATTCCACACTCAAAGGTAAGTTCACCAAGAGTGAGGCGTCGGTGGCTAGTTTTTGGCTTCAACGGAGAGAGGAGTACCCTAACCTAATGAAGAAAGTAATTAACGCACTTTTGCCCTTTTCAACATCCTATCTATGCGAGCAAGCCTTCTCTGCTATGGTGACAATAAAATGGAAAGCAAGAAATAGACTGAATAACCTTGAGGATGATTTGCATGTTTCACTGTCAACTGTAAGACCCAACATCACATATCTGTGCTCTACGCATCAATCATAAGTTTCACATTAATCATTAATCGAACAAAATTTATTGATGTATTTTTACTCAGTGATTGTAGTAAAGTTTACTGTATTATGTTATGGTGTACATTATTATTATTATTATATAATATTTCAATAAATTAACATATTAAGCTTAATTTTCTTTTAATTCAAGGAAGGGTGCCCCTGGTGTTTAATGTTATTCCCAAGGGTCCCGTGAACTTCAAAAGGTTGGGAAACACTGGGCTATTGGTTTTATGATTGCATGGAATAATGACATTGCTGTGGTTAGGGAGAGTTTACTGATGTTCTGAGTTATGTTTATGGCCTTTGTGGCTGTCGTTGCTCTTTTCTGGATGTGTATCTTGTAGGAATTCATGGTCGGTTGTAAGCTTACACCCAGGTAATAAAAGTTGTTCATGATTTCCAGCGTTTCCCCTTGCAGGGTGAGTTTGTTGTATTTGGCTGGTTTCCCTCCTTTTCTGAAGACAATATGCACTGTTTTTTTTTATCTCGAAACAGTTTTTGCAGGCCCATTTTTCGATCTTCTCAAGTGCTGTTTGCAGATCACTTTTGCAGCAGGATCCCAGAGCATGTCATCTGCATACATTATTAGATTCACCAAGGGGGGGTCCTTCACGATGTCTATGATGTCTGCTGTTATGGTATTAAACAAGAGGGGGCTCATAGGGTCACCTTACAGTATGCCATTCGTCTGTCTGACCTTTTCTGACAGGGCTGCACCATCTTTAATGATGATGTTGAAGTTGATTGTCAGTATTGCCTCGATTATTTTGGCTAGGGGGTGTTCATCCCACAGCATCATTTTTAGCTTATTTATAAGGGCGTCCCGACTGATTAAATCGAAAGCTTTCCTATGGTCAAAGAAGACAGCGTGATATTTCCCCTTTTGGTATCAAAATTTCTTGTATTGCAAGGAGTGAAGGTTGTATGTTTTTGGTGATATTCTTACAGATTATAACAGTTTTAGAAATTGCTCGTCTGATTAATAAGAAAGATTGTCAGTTTACCTCAATGATCCTGAGGCATGTCTTAAATTATTTGATGAGGACCTGCAAAGAATGAATGTTGTGTTCTGAATGAAAAGCCATCCTGCACCCTGCTCTGTTACAGCCAATATTGATCTTTAAAATCTCATCTGTGAACTCTCCAGTCTTGACTTCTCACAATTTCCTTCCTATAATCTTGCCAAAATTTATTTTTTCCATCCATCAAGTCTATTATATTTTTCAATATTTTCTTCAATATACATTTTTCTTTTAATATTAGTATTTTGGATCCTAAGTTGATAATGGAAGCAACAGCATTTCCAAAACATGTCCCAAGTAATTAAACATGTAACTGATGGAGATGTGTTACAATCCACCCAAATCGAAACTTACAGTATACATCACTGGCCCAAAATCCTCATAATTTCAAGCAATTACTGCAAAAGAATTTTGGTTGTCAGACAATGTATAAAATTCATTAAGTCTACAGGATAAAAAAATTTGACTTTGATGTGGTTGTGGAAGGCATTACATATTTCACCTGAGCACCAGGACATCATTTGGAGTGGAATTAAGTTTCTCAACATACAGATGTTCATGACAATGGGTGTATCTTCAGGCTTGGAGACTACAATCTATGGTTTTTTACTGCAATGCTAAAAGTAGTATTTCTATGGCTTTCAATAAGTTTTCTTTTCTTTTTTTTTGATTTGCCACAATTTTATGTCAAATTTTAAATTTTACTTTGGTTTATAAATTATTTTTTATATTTCCATAAATTTAAGGTCTATATAGAGATAATTTTTGAGTAACTTTTGGGTCATCAGCTTCTGAACCCTATATATTATCTTTTGTTAAGATTTAGTAACTAAATAAGCCTGATAATATAATATATGGTAAGTTACATCCAGAAGTTTTACAAATTAGTTTACATTTCTTTACTTATTACTATACTGAGTTGCTGTGTACTCTGGCACTCAACATGCTAAAACCCTGAGTTTGTCGAGCTTTTGGGTACTAATTATATCTTAAATCTAATACATATTACCTACTATCATTTTATTTTCATTTTCTGCCTGTTTACTTAATTTTCCTTAACCATTTGGCTCTCACTCTATACAAAAAACTTTAAAAATTGATTAAATCTTTCTAGATTTTATATTCATTAACTTTCCCTTGAATTTCTTTTGGTAACGTTGCCCTTTCCTTTTTACCTAGCCTTCTCTAAGCATCCTCATTTCTTCACATTCTAAAATATATGCCATTCTTTCTCCTTCAGGTGACACAAGGGGCATTTCTCTGAATTACTCTCCCTTCTCAAAACCTTCTTTTGTCACCATCCCTGTTCTAGCCCATGCAAAGCCTTTTCTTGTTCCTTTATTACACATGTCAATGTAGTTTTCCCTGTTCCAGACCATTTTTGTCCCTTTATTCATTGCCAATGAGCTTTTTGAATCAAAACTTGCTATTATTTCTTGTCTTTCAATATCTTCCATTCTTAATCTAATTTCTTTCCAAAACCCATTTTGTAGTGATTCCCTAGCTTTCCACTTATCTTCAAAACCAATTTTCAACCTCTCCTTTATCTTATTTAGATATAAATTTTTTTAAGTAAAAAAACGCTAGATAATAGCAAGCATATTCTCACCTAGCCATTCGACCATGTCCTTAATGTTATCCACAAACTTTTGGTCTTCTTTTTCTGGATTCGTGTCATCATATCTCAAGAAACATATCCCATCAAATGCTTTAGCATAACCAAAGTTTATGTTAATAGCTTTGGCATGACCAATGTGCAGTACGCCATTTGGTTCAGGTGGAAACCTTGTGCGTACCTGTCCACCTGTAACCTGCAGGTGTTCCTTCATCAGTCTCATTGTGTTGGGAGTTACAACATACCCGTCTGATGTGTAGTTTTCCCCCGGCTTGTGGAAAAAGTTCTTGGTCTGGAACAACTTTACTATAGACAGTGGCTCTGAAACTGAAACATAATTGCAATGTTAACTTCAATTCAGAAAATGTTAATTTATATTATACTAGTTTGTTACTGCTTATTTATTGCTTCGATATAAGAAATGTAACATAATCACTAATATCCTCCCAAGCATTTAAATCTTTTAAACACATACAGACATGAAGGAGTTATTGTGATAATAAAGAAAAAAAAGAAAAACCTATTTATAATATATTCAATTTATACAAACTTATGAAAGTATTATGATACAACAAATAAACATTTGATTAGTCTCAAAATATTAAATATCACTATAGCCCTCAGTATAAATATCTTTATTAAGCCCTTGTTGCACAATTAACCATAATTAATTATAGCTGAGATAGAAATTATAATAAAATGAACCCATGACTTGCTCAACCCATTCTACAAACTATCATTATGATTTTGTTATCTATTTCATACTAACCAGGATAAACATTAGCAGAAATGGTTTTATTAGTATAGGGATACAAGAGAATACACCAGGCTAAAGTGATATTTCTGAAATGGTTAACTTCATGAAAACTTTTCATTCACACTTTAGTAATGTAGATTTAATGAAAAATGAGTAAGGTTTAAAAAGTACTTTATTCTGATACACATACCTTTTGCCTTTGTTGCAGCTGGTTGTGGTTCTGTACCCAGGTAGTCTGCTTGAGTTTTAGGACCCAATAAACTTAAAATCTGAATGTCAACTTCTCGTTTTATCATTTTTCCATCAGCCCATTTAAGCCTCTGTCTCACTGTTTGGAATATTGACCCAAAATTGAAGTTATACCTGCAAAATAAAACACAAAGCATTAAATTTATTGCATACAAGTGAACTCAAGGACAGAGGGTTAGCATGGGGGAGGGGGGGTAAAATTTCTTATTCCTAAAAGAAAATTTAAAAACTAATGAAAAAATCTAATTTTAATTCCAATTGCTTAATCTATGCAAATAGACCCAATTTTTAAAAATATTTTAATAAATAATTCACATTTATCATTTTATTTTATACAATGCTCAAATAAGGTTGACCAGTGATTCAGAAAACAGGACACAACATTTAAATATTAATAAACAAATAAGCATCGTTTGACACTTCCATTAATTTTGAGTAAAACTAGAACAGAACAAAATCTTTAATAATTATGGATATAAAAATGGTAGTTACTTCGTGTTGCCATGCTTGGATGAAGTTGTCTCATTTTCCTCACTGTTAATACCTTCCACAATGGCTCGAAGATTGTCACGAAAACAGAGGTAATCTTAAAATTCTTGCAGCTAAATTTATATTCAACTCCAATAGAGCAAATTACAGTATACAGAGCAGTGTTGCCACAATTTATGAAATACATTTTTGTTCACATTGCATATTTGTAGGTACACTGATATAAAACCTTAAAAAAGTATAATTTTTAAATGTAAGGAGCCATTATAATATCCAGCAATCTCTTATTTATCAGGATTGATCAAATACAAGAGTCACTAGATAAATATTGAGACACGGAATATTGGCCACACTTGGGAAAAGCATTGCTGTTATGAAATAGGTGACTCATTGGTAATGCAAACATGGCAGGCATAGCATTATTGCTTCATTCATTTTCCTTCATTTTATGTTTGAAGTCTGGAAAGTGTGGACGTCCTTGTTCAGCTGGTTTGGAGAACTCAAGAGGAGTCATCAATCTCTTAAAGATGAAGATAAGAGTGATAATCAACAACAGTAGTGACGAGAAAAATATCACCACTCCGGAAACAATAATTAGGGAAGATTCAAGACTAACCTAAAAAGACATTGAGCTGGCATTAGCGATTAGCTCGCCAAGTGTTTCAACCATCCTTCATGAACATCTCCTTGTAACTAAAGCTTCTTCTAGATGGGTGCCTAAATTTATTTGAAGCACAGAAGCTCCATAGAGTGCAATGGTGCCAAGAAATGCAGCAGAGATTTAACTGTGGAAAGTCTTGCCATGTTTCAGATACTGTTACGCGTGATGAAACTTGAATATATCATAAGAGCTGAAGCTTTCCTGGCAATGAACATACTCCATGTGTTCTCAGGCTTCAAACCAGGTGAGATGATGTGGAGGCATCAATGTTTCGGGAGCGTACATCTCTCCCATCATCAGGATGATGAATGACTAAATTGGCTAAATGGCCTGTATATATACTGTGCGCTGGGTGGCAAGGATGTTGCAGAAAACTCACTTACTGTGGCTGCTGCTTGGATTGTGTTTTTCTATGTTTTCTGAGCTAGTTAATTTCAATGTTGATGGCTTCCATGTGGAACTAAACTGTAATCCAGCATCCTGGTTCAGTACGCCCCTTTTGGAGGAGATAGCCATTGGCTGCACTAGGCTAGTATGATAGTCAAGTCTTTTAAAAACTGATCATTAATGTGATGGATTTTATTCTTTACTTGACTAGAAGCAACAAAAATGAACATCATCCCATTTGAGGAAAGTATAAGTATTTTTAAATTGATACCAATAAGGAATATCTCAGAAATGGTTAACTCCTTAAAACAATTTATTAGATATAACTTGCATCTTTTAACAAGAACTACATTTTTCGAGCAGTAAGATTTTGTCTCTCTCTTATGGTTGCCCAGTTACCCATAATAAAATTCATCTAGAATAAAAATAGCTTCAGAAAATTCAAGATATACATTTTATTTGTTGTCTAAACAGCTTTAATATGTGGTAATTTAATCAAAATTGTTAGAGCCATTTTTGAGAAAATCAAAAAATCTTCCATGTAAAGATAGTTTGGAGTGGGGGATTTCCCTGAAAATCTTATGTCATCCTTGAAAGAATACTGAACTTGGTCAAGTTTGGTATACCTCTCTCTCTCGCCCCACCCACCCACCCATTCACACACACACATGTATCCAGTGAAATTTTAGTATCTAATTTTTGGTTGGAAGGAAAAGTAGAGAAAATAAAAATTGATACAGATTCATATCATATTTAAGTTACAATTTAAGCCCTTTTAAGATAAACTATTAAAACATTGATTTATCAAAATTTCAGTGCAATGAAATTAATTTCCAAGTCTACATAAATTTGTTATAAGGATATTTGACTATGTAGACACCATATTGAATTTAGAATTATCGCCATTAGATAAGTTCAACAGGTTCATCATGCCTACTTCAGATTCCAGGCACTCATTTTGATACCTACTTCTGTATCCAGTTCTATTGATGCTACCAATAGCAGTTGACCTTCAGCTGAAGATGAGAGCTACAGTTCTCAAAACTAGTCCAAATATGAAAATGCAAGTGAATTTGTGTGACAAAATTAGACTAAAAATACTTTCTAAATTATTATATAAATTTACCTGTCATTATATTCTTCAATTTGAATTTATAATTTTATTTTATTTTCTCCTTTCAATTTATTTCACAGTTTGCCCACCTCTGTTCTCGGAGCTCAGCTTCCACATCTTGAATTGCTTTCGAGACTGCGCTTTCAATGTCATCTGCAGTTATTACAACTCCTACCCCACTTGCGACTTCAAAGTCACCCACTTTAAAATCTTCATTACCATGTGCCAGCAGAAATGTCTGAGCAGCTGAAAAAATAAAAATAGTTTTGTTTTTCACAAAGATAAGTGAAGTTTTGTTACATATTATAGTTATATGAATACTAGTGTTGTCTCACTGTTACCAGCTTCATTTTTTACATATTATGTGGAATTAAGTATAATTTTAACAAAGTTATTGTATATGTGAAGTCATAACAGTCATCCTCTGCATAATGCGAGATTGGTAGAAGCTTTTTGTTCAATCAAACGGATCTCAGTTACAGAGTTTGCAGACATATTCACTGTCAGGTTGCAGAAACATTTCCTACTTCAGTTGCGCAGGTATTTGAATGACTTGACTATATCTAGTGTGTGGTCTACACATTTGAAAACATCCTTCAAGGAGATTTGTTAAGGAGATTTGTTATTTTTTGCAAAATTTCACTACTTTTATCTTGTTTTGGTTAACTTTTAGTCCCTTATATCCTGACCATTCCTCTAGCTTGTTGCATCATAGCTCTGCTTTTATTTAGGATCACAACATCGTGTGTATGTAGTAATACTTTTCTCTCTTCAGTTATGATTTTCTGCACAATGTCATTAGTGAGAACATTAAATAATGTCAGGCTTAGAGGGTTGCCTTGTAAGATCCAGTTTGTTTGTTGTATGTCTACTGATTTTATATTACTGGCTTATTACGTTGTTTTGTAGGATGCTTATAAGTTTAAGGAGATCACCTTTTGATCCTAGAACTGTGCTGAGTTTTTGGATGAGAATATTCCTGTCACCTTCATCAAAAACTTTTTGACAGTCCAAGAAGATCAGGTATGTGCTGCCACTGGGTTGTCTTAGTGCTTCTCTCATGTATTTTAGTACTTCTTGTATATAAATGACATTAAAAGTAAAATTCAAGCACATAATACAGTATTATTTGCAGATGATACTAATTTATTAATAACAGAGAAATCTAACACAGCATCAAATCTTTCACTACAAAGTATTAGTAAAGATCTGATGTCATGGATAAAAAGTAATAATTTAGTACTAAATACTGAAAAAACGGTTTGTCTTAACTTTCATATTGTAGAAAATAAGAATGAACATAATCCAGTAATAAAATTATAAGATAAGACAATAACATATAAGACAGAAACAAACTTCCTTGGCATATGGATGCAGAATGATCTGAAATGGAAAACACATATGGACTTTCTTGCAACTAAATTAAGTATAAACATATTTGTCTTAAGAATGTTAATACAAAATGCTAGCCTTGCAGTAGTAAAAATAGCTTATCTTGCTAACATACATTCAAGAATAAGATATGGCATAATATTTTGGGGTAATTCACCAGAGGCCAAAATGATATTTATTAAGCAAAAACAAGCTATCCGAGCAATGAGTGGTGAAAAAAAAATTATGTTTGTGTAGCCCACTACTCCAAAATCTGGGAATACTGCTACTGGCATGTATGTATATATTGGAATTAGTGCTATTTGTGAAAAAGAATGGTCATCACCTCCAAACAAACAATAATATACATCATCGTCTCACTAGAAATTTGAATGATATGCATTTAATTTCTTACAGAACAAATAAATGTAAAAAAGGAGTTCAGCATTCCTGCATAAATATTTATAATTTCCTCCCTAATTCTATAAAAGCAACAGAAAAGTATAATATATTTAAATCAAAGGTGAAGCATTTCTTACAATAACACTGCTTTTACAGTGTAGATGAATTTTTAGAATTTAATAAATATCCGTTTGTGTAGCATATCAGCTTTATATTTGCATATATATGTTTAATTTGTAAACATATTCATTAACTTAATTGTAAATATAACTATTAACTTGACATATCCTTTATCAAAGTACATTGTACAGGATAATTGAAAGGATGAATAAAATTGAATTGAATTCTGTATTGTCTGAGTTGTAGCTCTTCCTGGTAAAAATCCACGTTGTTCTTTTGGCATGACCACAATTGTTTAAATAAATGAGTTGGGAAGCTGTAACATTACAGATAAACGCTTACTAGAATGGTTTTGGGAACAGTGACTTGCTCCTATCTTCAGTATGTTTCTCACTGCTTGTGCCACTGCTTGTCTGCGTGATGCTGCAGGTTAGTGAGTTAATGGGGGTCTCTGGTGCACCTACAAAGGGTGCTGGGTGGAGGCAATTCAAAGTTCAATTCAATGATCCTTATGTTTAAATATATTGTCTCACAAGCTTCCAATTCATAGCAGTTCTTTATCAGTTTTAAAAGTTTTATGTTGGGGTCTTCAAATTAATTCCACTATTTGTCCAAAACTTCCTTCCTGTATTACATTGGATAACATATTGAAGGGTGTATATTTTAGTGCTATCCTCAAATATGAGCTAGGTGCATCCTGCCTTTGTATGTCATCTTGATTGTCGATCTCTTTCAGGGTTTGGTATATTTCGGAGTTCTAAGCATTGCAGAGGCCTGCCTTTATACTGATTATGTATGGAAGTAAGACCTTGATGAGTTCATTTGAAACATTGTCCAGTACTGCTGCTTTTCTATGTATGCCTCACTGAATTACCAACCACGCTTAGCTTCTGTTAAGGTTAGAGGCATTTGCCTTTCTGTGTGCTGTCATGGTTCATCCTGTTGTTTGAAAATAGTTCTGTGAATTGAGTTTTGCAGCTTTCCAGCAGGATATATGGTATCACTGTGTTTCTTCTTGCATCTAGGACTTTGCATAGTTTATTTTCCACTTCTCTCAATACTTGCTGTTCTTTTTTGTGTGTGTAATACTTCTTCTTTGTGCGAAGCAAATTAACATATGTTCTTTAGTGGTTATAATTTTCCCATTTCTCTTCTGCTCTGGTTGATTCTTATTTAGGTCTTACAAGGACTTGTTCCTCATTTTAAAGCACTCTGGAATGAACTACAGCTTGTTTCTTCTCATGTAAGAGAGTTGCTTCCAATAGACAGTTTTGTATCATGCTTGCAGCAGTGTCTGCTCTTTGTACTTCTAGGAGTTTCATCATTTGATCCTGGTAAGGGTCATTATGTATAACCCTTGGCAGTTTTCTTCATGTCTCCTTGGGCTCTCATCTTGGATTCTTTTACAGCTGGAAGGTTGCCATTACTGGAAAATATTTCTGCGTGAAAGTCTTTCCTAACACTGTCGTGTCCCCTTAGCTTAATCTTTCCTCCATGGTGGAAAATTAGCTCAATGGTACTGGTTCAATGTGTGCTATATAAGTGAGGCTTTCTTTGTTGTTGACTAGTTGAAAACCCTTTCTTTCAAGCAGTTGCATAAGTGCTCTTCTTTTTCTGTTTGGGATGCCCAGGCAGCAGATGAAATCACCTACCACTATAGTTGAATTTTATGGGTCAGCTTGTTCTAGTATTTACACAATGCATTTGACTGTTTCCTCAGCCGTTGTCTCAGGGAAGAGATATAATATTATTGTGGCATCCTTGACCAAGTTTTTGGTAACAAGGATTTGTCTTGCCTGTCCTAGTGATGCTTTATTGAAAAAGAAGATTCCCCCTGAATATATCATTTTGGGGCTACTTTATTAATGCATGAGTTGCATACCATCCATTGATGTACAATGGCTCAGTTAAGAACATTTTACAGAATATCATCATCTCTTGCGAGAATGAGTTGTTGGGAGGACTGATTTGATTCCTTCTACATTCTATGTGGTTATTTCTATTGTTTGGTTTTGTTCTTTGGTTTGCTTACTGAAACAGATAGTAAATCCATTCCTCTCTTTGGGCATGGCTTTCTTTCCCTGGTTCAATTTCTGATGGACTTACATCATTCCTTTTTTTGATTTCTTTTACATCTATTGTTTCTACTTCCTTTGGTTTTTGATTTAATTTATAATTGATTTTATTTTCACTTAGCAGCTAACTTATTTGTTAAAAAATTAATTTTGCATTTTATGCTATAAATTTCTTTTTTTGTATGTTACCATGTTGTTGTTGGGCTTGTGGGTTGGTACCCTGGCCTTGGAATTCCTTCTGCAATTGACCATTGGGGATTGCTACTTGCTTGGTATTTCTTGTCTTGATTCGCTAAATGGTGCTTATCTACAGAGGGATCAACAGATAGTGCCACCGGTCATGCAGGGGTGCCATCTCCTTCCTTAAGATTTGTGGGTTTCTGTTCTTCTCTAACCTGACTTTCTCATTTCTCCTTTTTATGAGGGCAATCCAGAAAGTAACAGACGATTTGGCATAACTAAATAATAACAAAAGTTATCAACACAAAACTTTTTTACAAATTTACAGTACCTTGTTCTATTTTTCAATGTAATCGTCATTGCTTTCAAGGTATTTGTCATGTGGTAACAGTTTTTCAATGCAGATGCTGTACTCTTTCACTATGAGCCAAGATATCACTGCCACTTTGAGGTCTTCATGGCTGGGAAAACTTTCCATCAAAAAGTCATGTACGATGTCTAAAGTGACACACCGATTTTTCTCAATTCATCCTTGATTACTTGTAAATTAGGTGCCATTTCCTCTCTGAAGACTGTTCATTACATCATCACCATACATTTGCATTATTTGCCTATAAAGTTCAATTGACCAAACATTTTGTGCATTCAAAAAAATTAATAAGTTCTTCGGCATAGTAAAGTATAACATCAGCATTGAAAAACTGGTACCATATGACAATAAATATCTTGACAGAATGGAGATTGCATTGAGAAATAGAGTAGGCACTGTAACTTTCTAAATAAAGTTTAGTGCTGATAACTTTCATTATTATTTAGTTATGCCAAATTGTTTATCACTTTCTGTAGTTTAATTTTCTGTTAAGGCAGTTTATACTGCATGGAATCATTTTCTAATGTTATTTACCTTTCCTTCAGGTAACCTCCAACTTATTTGATATTTTCAACTTCATTTAGAGCGTCATTAACCCTTTCAGTGCTATGGTCGAGATAACTCGACCATAGATTTGAGCGGTTGTAAGTCTTAGAAACATTTTAAATCAATTATATCTGTCAACTCTCATGGACTGTTTACACTAATTCTGAGTAATATATAAAGCAAACGAAAACTGCAAGTCCATCGGTCCGACTCAAGCTGCACTCTGCCGTCAAACAGTCTCTATTTCATCATAGCCAGAAATATGCTGTTGGTGGGGTGTGGGGATGCCTGCCGGGTGCTCTATCTCGCCTGTGGTTTAGGATAGGGAGGGCCCAGGTTAAATAATCGGTGATACAACATGCCTGGATGACAGGGCAGGTAGAAGCACCCGGTGTGAGACGTGTTTTGTAAATTTTGACACATATAACTCTACTCATGTTTTTAATTGTTAGTGCATATTATTGTATTTTCAACTTGAAATACACACATTGGTCAAATCAAATTTCAGATTTTTAGCAATTTTTCAGCATAGTGTCAAGGAGATGTTTCTCACCTAAAAATATGTTAGCAGTGAAAGGGTTAATCAGTGTTCACCATCTTTTCTGAAAGTCAAAAGGCAATCAGAACAGACAGCAGTTTTTGCTAAACTACTAAACCTTTAATCTCATGGTGGAATAAACTTAAGACAGAATTCACCATATCACATAATGCATGGTGGCACATGAAAAACTGACCCTCAGTACTAGACTGTTCATAGTCACCGGCCAATTGTCATCTATTATTGCAATTTATGTATGCTTAACTCCTATGGTTTCTTTCTTCGCAAATATTTCTTTAATATCTAGTTATTACACATTTATTTGTTGTTATATCTGCTATTGGCAGGTAACAATTTGTGCATAATTGGCAGGCGTGCAGTCTATACTCAGGGCTGGTTTTTTGTGCACTGCCCCACCAGCAGAAACAAGAACCTAACAACAAAATTCAACAATGCACAACAGTGTAACTCTTTAAGACCTTTATCATCCTGCTTATTTGGTAATTGCTATGCATTCTTTTAAAACTCACCATTGATCTGTATATTGTTTATTATTTTACCCTCAACAATATACTTAACAAGCATGGGGAAGTGCTTGTGTATCTGTGCCTTAAACGTTGTTGCAAGTTGATATAGCAGCATACCAATGCGACCAAGATCTCCTTCTTGACCCTTTGCCTGCAAAAAGAGCAACAGATTTATTACTGATGTATAGATGTACATTTGATATTGGGATTTGTTTCATAGTCATGAATTTGCATGAATGTTGTCTTTATACAGCACACCAATTGTATCTTTGGTAAACCTCCATAAACTGAATTACTAAAAATCTGATTTACACCATTCACATAACTTTCTCTATATTTTATATAAACAAACTATTCCTACAAAATATCATTGTTTTACACATGCAAACATAAATATTAGCACAATAGTCTTATTACAACTGTCAATTTTTAAAAGCTGTCGCTATGTGAAACATTTGAAATTTGGTTCTCTTTGAGTGGCCAGGAGATAAACTAAAAAGATATGAAACGAAAGATGAATTCCAGTTTGAGTAGTTTAAAACTGAAACCAATAACAAGGAATATCTCGCAAATAGTTAACTAGTTGTATATGACATAAATTGTGTTTAGAATCTACATTTTTTAGTAGTAACCTTTTGCCTATCTCTTATGGTTTACCAGTTATGCAAAAGTAATCCAGGATGAAGAGGTCTTCAAAGCCTATTCCCAGAAAATTCAAGATATAGATTTTATTTGTCATATAAATATTTTTACCGAGGGTCCCGGGTTCGATTCCCGGCTGGGAATTCTCTAGCCAGAATTATTCCCTATCCCCTACAGAGTCTGGAAGTTTGTATTGGAGTGTGAATGTGTGCGTGTTTGAGTAAAACAAAATGATGATTTAAACCAACGTAAAAATACCTACAGACAACGAGTTGTTTCAAGTGGAAAGCCCCCGATATGACCTTAGATGCTAAAGGGGACTATATAAATGAAACAATAAAAATAAAAAATATTTATCTACACAGTATTTTAATCAAAATCGTTAGAGCTAGTTTTGAGCAAATAAAAATTTTAGACATTTTTTCTATGTAAAGGGCAGTTTGGGATGGGAGGATTTTCTTGAAAATCTTTATGCCATATCCTTGGAAGATGCTGAACTTAAATATCAAGTTTGGTATTTAATAGACTTTTCGTTTTTGAGTTACTGTGTTCAAAGGGTCTAAGGATTACACTTGATGCAAATATCAATTTAAATTTTGTGAAAACTTATAAAAAGATTTATTAAATAAAATTCTGATGTGTTCCATTCACATGACTTCCTCTACATTGCTGTAACAAATTACTGTTAAAAAGCATATTATTCTATCTACTTTATGATAATCGAGATAAACATTAGCAGAAATTATCTTAATCAGTTGCTTTCTTGTTAAGTAGAAGAAAATAATCCAGATAAACATTAGCAGAAATTATCTTAATCAGTTGCTTTCTTGTTATGTAGAAGGAAAATAAGGGAATACACTAATCTAAAATGATGGTCAACTCTTTTAAGAGCTGGTTGACATGTGGATGAAATCTGTTTCTATGCAGGGCTAGGAGTTCACAATTTTCTGCGTGAATTTTTTTTTTTTTAAGTATTTTAAATCTGAAACAAATAACAAGGAATATCTCAGAAATGGTAAATTCAACGAGGGGAAAAAAAGGACATCAATTGTGTGTTTTAATGTGATCTACATTTTTGAGAGTTTTTGTCTATCTCTTACGATTTACCAGTTATGCAAAATTCATTCAGAATAAAGAGGTGTTTAGAGGCTATTCCCAGAAAATTCAAGATATACATTTTATTTGCCATTTAAATATCTTTAATATACTGCATTTTAAACGAAATCGTTAACCATTTTTGAGAAAACCAAAATTTTTAAAATTCTTTCCATGTAAAGGGTAGTTTAGGGGGGGGTTCTCAAAATCTTTGTGTTGCATCTCTGGAAAAAAATAAATTTAAATACCAAGTTTGGTATTTTACTGACTTTTCGTTTTTGAGTTGTTGTGTTCACAGATACACACACGACCTTTTACTGAAAATACTTTTTTTTAGACACAGCGAACCCTAAAACGTCTATTTCCGGTGAAATATTGGCACTGAATGTTTGGGTGGAATGCAATATCTTCTCTATACACTATGTATGTACATAGTATGTGTAGAGAAAATAAAAATACATTTTAAACATAATATTTAAATATTGTAATGCTGCTACAAACCTATAACTTCAGAAATAGACAAACTATAACCTTTTCTAAGGATAATTTGTAAATGAGCAATAAAAATAAATAGTAGTTAAATGTAATGCATCAACATTTTTAAAGCTGGCAAAAATATTTGAGCAGAGAAGAGTATTGCCTCCTTTTGGTTAAATCCGCCAACTTGAATTTTTAATAACAACAAAACCTAACATCCAGTCGCACTTGAGATCTGCACCCTTACCATATATCTCTCATATTCATTTAGCAAATCCCATCTCTAGCAAAGCTTACAGAAAGTGGAAGCTATACAAGTCTGCCCTATTGTTACTGTCAAAATAGGTGTGTGGGTGCAATGAATACAATGAAAAGTTGCGAGTGAAGTAATATGAAGTAATCTCTGTTTTATATATTAAGCAATTACATATTATGGAAGATAAGAGAGAAGTGGTGGAGAAAACTTGAAGGGCTAGATAAAAAGTAATGACAACTATTTTGTTTCTCTGAAATTACTTTATTGATAGAGGTACTTAGAGCTACATACCTTCAATATAATAACCCCCATTATTTATGGCCTTTTGCCAAATGTTCGGAAGGTGTTGTATACCATCTGTGCATCTTGGATTCGGTAATTCTTGAGCGGGCTAACTCAAAGAGTGCGGGTGGGAAACAAATTATTGTCTCTTACCAAAGTGACCTCTGGTGTTCCCAGGGAAGCGTGATCGGGCATTGCTTTACTTAGCATATGTGAATGATTTATGGGAAGGGATAACATCTCAGATTCCCCTATTTGTGGATGATTGTATAATCTACAGAAATATTAGTGGTAAATGTGACACTATATATTTACAAATTCAACTCTGGGCACAATATAACAAAATGGAGATAAATCCAAATAAATGTAAAACAATTATATTTTCAAGGGCAAGAACTGTAGAAAATGTAATATATAAATTAGACAATAAGAAAATACTCAGGGTAAAAAGCACTAGCTAGCAGCACTAGGGGTAATACTAAATGAAAGATTGGAGTGGGGGGAACATGTAAACTTGGTCACTAGGGTTGGCGTGGAAAGCGTTGCACTTTATAATGAGGATTTTAAAATGCAGCAACAGAAAGTCACAAAATTTAGTAGTTTGATCAATGTTAGAATATAGTGCTGCATGCTGGGATCTGTATCAGGTTGTGCAAAAACTGGCACTCGAGAGAGTTCATAAAAAGAGCAGCCAAATTTGTAAACAGAAGGAAACAATTAAAAAATCGTACTAGCACTGCTACTTCCTGGGAAACACTAGAAAAATATAGGAGACGAGCAAGGCTATGTGCCTATAAGGGGAATTCTGCATGGAAGATATATCCAACCAATAATTTAAGCCATTATACTGTGGCAGAAATGATCACTCAAAAAAATAATATGAAACAGAAAACTGACATAGGTAAATTTTCCTTCGCAAATAGAACAATTACTGAATGGCACAAAATATCTACATAGTTACTGGAGACTTTGCCTCAAAGTGCAAATAGTTTTAAAAAGAGACTAAACAAGACTGATTTATAGTCAGGATAGCAAATATAAATGTTGTGTTATCACTAGTATTATAAAACTTTTAATACTGTATTATTATTATTACTGCTATTATTTTTTGTGTAGTATAATATGATGTATTGTCATCTGACAGGGTATTATATTACCCATATTGTTTATTTATTTTAATTATATTGTACATTGTATTATTACATTGACAGCACTGCCACTGGGCCATGCCCTAAGCAGTGAAATAAAGTATCTATATATATCTATTTTCGTTTATGTCCCATACTGACTGCCCTACAGCATGGATGTTATCTCTGGTGTTGTACCAGATATAGCAATTTTGAGTGGTTCTGGGTTTGGGAATTTATCTAATGATGCAGGCAATTTATAAATGGGAGTAGAATATTAAAGACATATAGTATTCTCTAAGGGTTTAAAGTACTTTATAAAAAGTTATGGAAATCCAGATAGTGCTCTATACCTTTCATAAAATGTATAGCAACAGTTAACAGGATCTATTGTACACAACAACCACGGCGTTAATTGTACAGGATTCTGAAATAGCAACTACTTCAAGAGCAGTGTAATATACTGAAAGTGAATATGAGTAAATGTGTGATGTAATACAAGAGAGAAATATGGTCACATTCTGTCAAGGACAAGAAATGCATAAGCTTTTGTCAGTCAGTTAGCAAATTTACCAAGTATGTTTGTTATATACTTTGATAACAAGAATTCAAAATTAAAGGAGTTTCTCCTAAACTTTTGCAGATGATTGAGATTTTAGATGGGCTGATCCCTTGGCTATGCTTTGTTGTCATTCTGTAGTTATTGCCTATGCATTCCTCTCCTTCTAAAAGCATTCCTCTGCTATGCTTTCCAGCTTAGGCTACTCGACTTTGGGCTATGCTTAATTGTGCACCAAAAGCTTGACAAGTATCACATATTACTGGAATTAAGGAACTAAGGCTACTGAGTAATAATAGTAAAATGATGTAAGAGAAATAGCTAATATTAATTTAGTTCCTTCACAGCACGTGCATAATAATTAATATGTGTTCTACTGATAAAACAGATCAGGAAAATTATTTAAATTTGATTTGTGCGTCACTTTCTTTGTTTGCACTTTTGCCTCAAAGAAAGTTTAAGAATTCAGCGAAAAAATTAAACAAAATATTAAGCTATATCCGAAAAATTTTAGAAAATATTAAATTAGGTCTGCATCTGCTCTTTCTATAAATACTTTTCAGGAAATAGCGTTTTATTTTCATCCTGCGACTGTAGGTTCGATTTGGAGAGTTTCAGTTTCCAAAGAGTTAACTTTACTTTTTAGGTTTACTACTGTAGCTACAACTACTTTTTGACATGTTTTAGTTCATTACTATCTTCTAAGCTCTAAAATGGTTTATTGGATGCACAAACAGTTTCTTCCTGGTGGGATATAGCTTAGGGTTAGCGCTTGCAATTGCACGTAGATTTCGTTTAGTGTCATAAAATAGATATAGACAGCAGTTTCACATATTGAACATAGTATAAATTGGCCATTCTGTTATTTTCAAACTTTACCATTCAGCGTACTATAAATAGAAAATTACAAATGTTTTTACCAAATCAACCAGTGAAAGCAGATGCTTCGTCAGTGCCGCATTTTTCATAGTTTCTTTGGATTTCTGTTCCGAAAGACCAATTGATTGTAGCACCTGCAGAGTCTCTGGGCTTTCCATTATTACCATTTTAGCGCTTTTAAATGTATTCAGAGTAGATATTCACTTAAAAACACGAAATTCTACTACACACGCAAGTAGACGGTAATCGTATGTCAACCTGCAACAACGTGGGTCTTTGTTCCGTGCGCTAACCATAGGAGCGCAACAATCGCTTTTCCGACGTGAACGACGTTAATTTGTTTGTCTACTACAGCAGACGACGCAACAGCACAAGCATTTTACAAAATATTTATTTGCAGTAACATTTATGACTATTAAATTGAGGAGTTCTTTATTAACAACGCACACATTACCACAAGAATGACGCAATTATGTGTTATCTGTCACCACTTACAAAATCCCTTTCCAAAACGGAGTTTATTTCAAAATATTGTGCAATATATCCTCAAATTAACTCTTAGCCGAAACTAAAACATTTTAATATATTACTGCTTCCCTACCATGATTAAAAACATCATTTTTAGTGCTTTAATTCTTTCATAACAAGAAATTTTAATTCACAAAACAACAATAACATGCGTTATCAATGTCTGCCTGGGTAGTATAGGCGTAGCCTGTCTGCCTCCCATTCAACAGGTCGCGAGTTCGAATTTCGCTTAAGGTGAGTTACTCGAATAAGGTTTATTTTTGGGATTTTTCCTTATCCTGAGAAAAGGGACGTCGAGTAACTTTAAGCTCCATGGACCCAGTGAGCATTTGAGCATCATTTCGCCGACTTCATTCATCGTCCGATCTGACCAATGTTAAAAAAAAAAGTAATTGGTTGTCTATAGTAATCATAATTACACACATTAGCAATGATGTTTGTCATTCTTATATTAGTTATAAGAGAAATATTTGCGTAAATAAATCGTAATTTCCCTTTTTGTTGTCTATGTGTATTTAATTCGTGTCCAAGAACTCCCAAGGAATCATACGAAGAAGAAGAAGAAGAAGAAGAAGAAGAAGAAGAAGAAGAAGAAGAAGAAAAAGAAGAAGCAGCAGCAGTAGAAAGATGATGAAAATTTGAGTAAATCCAAACATTATTTTGAGAAGAGGGAGAAAAGTCATTAGTTTCGCATCTGTAAAATATTACCTTTTAACGGCATGGCACCGCGGTAACGTGTGTGGCTCACTTGGGAGGTCCCGGAGACCGCCCACTCTGGCCCATTTTTTTTCGGGTTTCTCTGGAATCGCCAGGCGAAAACTGGAGTGATTTCTCATCTACCACGATTTATTTCCATCATTTCGTCTTCATTCCCTTTCCCTCTCTTATTTCAGGTTCGTGGTGTATGGCAGTGCGGGCATATGCTCAATGGAAAGCTTACTTCCCATGGACACTAGATTGCTACCAGGTCGATCAATCGTTTGGTCACCCTCTCTGGCGAACCGACAATGGGACGAGTCATCCGGAATGGAACCGTTGAAGACTTCCGCACTTCTCTGGTGACCTATCTGCCTGCGACCTGTGGTATCACATGGCTCCTTCAATCCATCTCATCCTTCTGGGGGCATATAGCCACAATAGGTAGGCCGCAGTGTACAAGGTGTCCTTCTCCATTGTATACATTTTATGCTTTCTCTAGCCAAATCCTCGAAATCAAGAGTTCACTGCCTGCCTGGGTAGTGTGGTGGTAGCGTGTCTATAAGTAATAAGACTAATTCTGCTAAGTTTTTCTCGATTAGTATGAAGTAAATAGAAACATAAGCTTTCTAACAATTTGTTGCAGAGAAGTAGAGAAGGTAATGTGAATGAAAACACATCAGATTTTTCAGAGCATGATACGCTTGCCCCACTCTTATTTCAAAGTCGACCTAGTTTTAAAGTTAGGGATTAAGGTGTGTGGGCTGAAAACTAATCCTCGCTGTTGCCAAGTCTTCCACTTAACTGGTCCCTTAACTCAGGCGCGATTCTCAATTTGTAAGCAGTGTCTCCAAGAAACAGATTTTACTTCGTTGCCTCTCGCCCAGAGTTCAGGATCGTCTTTTGTCTGCTAATGGTTATTGGTAGGGGGAAGAGGTCCCGTTTGAGGACATCATGTCTTGGAGAAAACTATACATATGGCGCTCTTTGGCGATCAGACAACCAGATTCAACCAGTAGCGTGTGATAACATCTATGGTATGCAAACAATAATGGAAAGAAATTTGTGTAAGGGCATACCTGTTATTTGCAGTGCAGAGGGATTATTCTCTTCCTTCCTTTCCCCTTCCTCCCGCCCTTCCTTCTACCCTTCTTTCCTTATTTGCTTTGTAACATCAGCAATAGTTCTGTCATAAAATTTGGATCTTCCACTCAAGTCTCTTCTATACTTCTATGCATACTTAAAACGGCCAGATTAGAGGATCCGTCTTAACTGACCAACTGGAGACGATGGTCCGTCTAACTCTGGCAAACCGTGTCATCATATCACCGGCTATCATTTGCGTGTCGTACTCCGTGGTATAGGGTCAACATGCTAGCCTCTGGTTTCCAAGGTTCAAACTTGGCGGAAGGCAATGGGGTTTTTTTTCAGGCGTGAAACTCCTTAGCTTGGCTTCCTTCGGAAGGGAAGTAAAACCGTTGGTCCCGTGTCGTAGATTTAGACTTAAGAGAACCTCAAGCCTGATAAACAGGCATCTGAGCAAAATTAAGCGGTCTTTGACACCCAATATTGAATGAGATGCTGCTAAGAGCCACAGCAGTTACAGAGGTTCATAAATAAAACTCAATTTAATACAATCACTTGCGCAGTGATCATGAACTCAGGGACATAATTCTCTACTCCCAATCACTTATATAGTGAACGTCGAGAGTGGTCAATGGGATTGCAAAAAAGCTGATTTTTTCATTAAGTTTGTTGTTTCAAAATTGCTTTCAGTAGATGCTTATTCCTAATTAACAAAATACGTGCAATACTGTTTTTATAAATGAGACTTGTCAAAGAAACATTCCATTATATAACTAAAATGCACTGAGAACGTTACACCTCTTATTAACACTTCAATGTGACACTTTACATTTTTTTCTATTTTTTTGTTTAATTTAGCGTCCTTTTACCTGATTGGTCATATCCGACGATGAATAAAATCTGTGAAATGATATTCAGATGATCCCGGAGTCCATAGAGCTTAGTTACTCGAAATTCTTCTTCTCTGGAAGAGTGAAAATCCCGGAGAAAAATCTTATCCGGGATGCTTATCCTAGTCGAGATTCGAACTCGGGACTTCTTGAATTTGAGGCAGTCACGCTACCCCATGCTACAGAGGTGGCTGTTTTGCCTATTTGATCAAGTTTGAAGAGGCCTCTAAATTGACACCAGTTAAGGATGGACGCTGTTTGTTTAAATCATGACAAAAAATGTTTGTTCACAACTTCACAGATATATGCTCTCCCAATCATACAAGCTACCTGGTAAACAGCATCAAACAAAACTTTTAAATTTACCTTGACCCAGATAAGTATTCTTTCTATACTAAATTTGGCTAATTTAGCGGTTCCCCGTATCATATGATTTCAATCAGACAGACGGGCCAAAATAAATAGCATTGCGGGCCGCAAGGCCGTATATTGTGCAGGCCTGCATAGGAAACATCGCGAAATACTAAACTGCTATTATTATCTATCAAGAAAACATAAATCGACTTGATTCAACTTATAATAAGCAGTAACATGGGAGCTAATAAGAAAAAAAATGATGTGTTTCATTCACATGACTTGCTCTACATCTCTGCAACAAATTATTGTTAAAAAGCTTATACTTCAGTTTACTTCATGATAATTGCGAAAAATTAGCAGATTAGTCTTATTGCTTGCTTCCTTGTAAGTAGAAGCGAAATAACGGAGTAGCATAGGTTAAAGTGATAGTCAAAAGCTAGTTACTATGTGGCTGAAGTTCCTTCGCTTGTATGGACAGCAGTTGACAAATTCCTGCATGAGAAAAGGATGTTTTTAAGGCTGAAAGCAATAACATTATATATATTTTTCGTGGAGTTGATCGTTTTTTAGATATTCCTTATTTTTGCTTTCAGCCTTAAAAAACATCTTTCTCATGCAGGAATTTGTCAAATTGTAGATCACGATAAAACACACAATTTATGTATATATACAATTTTTGTGAAGTAAGTTTTATCTATCTCTTACAGTTTACCAGTTATGCAAAATTCAATAAAAATCATCCTGAATAAAGAGGTCTTTAGAGGCTATTCCCAGATAATTGAAGATATACATTTTATTTGGTATGTACATATAAATATAAGAGATTTCAATCCAAATCATTAGAGCCAATTTTGAGAAAATCAAAATTTTCGAAATTTTTTCCATGTAAAGGGTAGTTCGTGGTGGGGGATTTTCTTGAAAATCTTTGTGTCGCATCCTTGGAAGATAGCAAACTTTAATACCAAATTTGGTATTTAAAAGTATTTTGAGCTATGTTGTCCACACACACGCACACACGGAGCTTTTTCCAGAAGTGCTTTTTTTCTTTTTCTTTTTGGTTCAGGGGGACCAAAAACATGTATTTCTGGTGAAATGTCGGTATAGAATTTTTGGGTGGAATACAATACGTTCTCTGAACACTATGTACATAATATGTGTAGAGAAAGTAAAAATCTTATTTCCGCAAAACGAGATCATACTGACAATGTACTCGTATCTACACTGACCATCAGCAAACACTCTATGTTAGGGCGTCAGAAAACTACTTGCACAGTACAAACTGTGTAGCAATTCGCGCGCGCTGTTTCAAAATTAATTCGCTAAATTTTCCACAGGGGTGACTTGCTTCAGTGGAATAAACGCTCCTATTTTATTTAACATACATTTATTTTTTCTGCATTTATTTAATTTTTAGAGCTGCTTATACAGGGTGTTAATGAACTATAGCGAAATATTTTCACAGAATATGTAGATTACTTAAATAAGTAATTTGAGGTAGGATACTTAGGGCCTGTTTATTGAAATGTCGAAGTAACGGCTATAAGTTTCTGAAGTGCCAGTACACCACTGGCTAATTTATCTGGCTACCATTGGCTACCATTCGAGAGCATAACACGAAAAACGAAAGGACATATCACAGCGTACTTCTCTAGCATTGTGCTTATGATACTGGCTTTCAAGTGAAAGATAGTTTCCGAATTCGGGTCTCGTTCACATATCGCGGCACTTCGTCTGGAATGAAAAAAAAAATAATAAACATTTACTCCATGACAGGAATCGAACTCATGACCTTAGGGATAGCAGCTTCCCGCGTTACGCATTAAGACGTTGAGACAACGCCTCCAGAGTAGGACACGTAATTCAAGAACGTAGTTAATGAATGCTCAGTGTCGCACTGTCAAGCGATTAGTTCAAGATTTTACAGATCTTTGCGACATTAATTCTTGAGAACGCTAGTAACGAGCTGCTAAAAATCGATATTTCTATACTCGGGCAGCAGTTTTAAAGACATTCTAAGCCATTTTTTCAATCTGCTTTGCTTTAACACCGACTTATCAGCACCTGATTCCCACACGTTTAACGCTATGTAGCTGCATTATGTTTATCCGGGGACCATGCGTCGCCGTTCTCAAATTATTTATATCAGTCACGTGCACAATCTCTCTAAATTATTTCGGGGTAGATCATTAACACCCTGTATATTATATTTATATTCTTATAGTCCATTTATATTTTATTTAAAGCTGATTTTTATTGGTTTTTTGTATATTCAAATCCCACGGAGAGTAATAGTGCTAATGTAAGAAGCTAGGTACTGTTTGCGTTTAAACTGTCAATTTCGAATCCTGTGCAGCAGCAGACTGATTATCAGCAGCTGCATCAAGATCAAAAACAGCCAGCCTTGAACACTAAGTCTTACTTCAGAACAGGTGTTCTCAATAAAGGGGAATCTCAGCTAATGTGTAATGATATTGCAGTTTCAATGGATGCCTTGAAAGAACCCCAGGAGATGAGTTACATAGGCTGAATGAAAACAAAAACTGATGTGTTCCATTCACATTACTGTATCTACAACTCTGTAAAAGATATTATTAACCAGCTTCTTCTATTTACTTCGTGCTAATCGAGATAAACAGTATCAGAAACGGTCTTATTACTTAAGTAGGAGGGAAATAAGGGTATACCCTAGGTTAAACCAAGGTTTTAAAATATGGTTGCTATGGGATTGAAATCCGATTCTTTGCTTGGGCAGGAGTTGGTAAGTTCCCCTGTGAAAAAAGTTTTAGTATTTTAAAACTGAAACCAACAACAAGGAGTACTCCACGAAAAAAACGTGTATGGCATAAATTGTGTGTTTTAAGGAGATCTAAATTTTGTGTAGTAAATTTTTGTGCATCTCTTACGGTTTACCAGTTATGCAAAATTCAGAAAAATTCCTCCACATATAACAGGTCTTCAGAGGCTATTCTCAGAAAATTCAAGATATACATTTTATTTTTTATGTACATATCTTAAGAGATTTTAATCAAAATTGTTAAAGCCATTTTTGATAAAATAAAACATTTTCGAATTTATTTCCATGTGAAGGGTAGTTGGGGGTGGGGAATTTTCTTGAACATTTTCGTGTCGCATCCTTGGAAGATACTAAACTTAAGTATCAAGTTTGGTCTTTAACGGACTTTTCGTTTTTGAGCTATTCTGCCCACAGACACATACACGCACATTTCTCTAAAAACACCTTTTTTGGATTCAGGGGTCCCAAATCATATATTTCCGGTGAAATCTCGATATCGAATTTTTGAGTGCAATACAATACCTTCTCCATACTCTGTGTACTCATATAGTACGTGTAGAAAAAGTAATAACACCTCCATCTTTGTAAATAGATGGAAATATTTTAATTAATAAAACTAGAAATATTTCTTGGAATGTGCTGTTTAATTGCGAACATTCATTTTCACACATAATCACCAGACAAATGGACACACTTGTGCCAACGAAGGATACGTTTCCTGAAACCGTTTCGAAAGAAGTTGGCATTCTGTTTCCACAACCAACCTAAGGCACCAAATTTGGATTGCATGAAGGATGCCGTATAGTACGAGCTTTAGTCTCTGAAGTTCTGCTGTGATGAAATGTGAAGTGTGTGATCAGATATTGACATGTTGCATCAACTTTCTGTCTCTGAAACTCAGTGGTTGTTGTCACAAAACGTCCACGAGCCAGGTGGCTCAAGCGGTTCGTCAGGGACTGGCATTCGTCAGGTTCCCCGCGGCCGATCTCTCTGACCTTTGGGTTTTTCGGAGGTTCGCCCGGGGTCACTAGGCGAATGCTGGGGAGGATCCTCCATTCCCCAAACTTCCTGACCCTTCATTTCATACCAACGGTCTCTTTCAGGTAAGTGTAGACGAGGACTGCGGCAGAGGCACCATTCCGTGGAAGTGACTGCGCTCTGGAAATACAGCTCTCCGTTACAGGATGGAGCTGGTGATTGTCTGCGGACTCAGGTGGTCTATCCGGCACTAAGACATAGGCTCCTGGTGCTCCCCGCGTCGTGATGAAAACCTTTTTGTGAACTGTTAGGGACACTCCACGGTGGCTCTCTCCCTGTCCGGATATCGGGCTCCCTTTGAAATTACACTCATCTCATTCTCTCCTCCAGGGGTCTGACGTACAATAAGCCCACGGCGGCAGTGTAATACCCCTCCGTAACACACGCGCGCGCGCACAGGACATCTAAATCTTTCATTGTCAAGTAAGTCAGATGTTTCCACTATCCATCTTTAACCCACTGGCCCAACAACGCACAGTATTCACACCAACGCCATAAACGACTTGGATGAATTTTCTTTGGAGTGATACTTTCTGCTGTCAAGACTTCAATGTCAGCATGCTGCTCAGCTCTACTCTGCATAGAGTTCAGCAGCTTCATTCTTTACGCTGTAACAACACAATTGTTTATTTCTAAGGCTTCCCGCCAAATGAAATGACGTTTTATTTATGGACGCTCTTTAACTGCTGTGGTTCTCAGCGTCCCATTCTAAACTGGACGCAAAAGTCCATTTAATCTTGCTCAGAGGCCTCTCTATCAGGCTTGAGGTTCTTTTACTTGCCGTAAATCTACGACACGGGACCATCGGCTTTACTTCCCTTCCGAAGGAAGCCATGCTCAGGATTTTTACGCCCGAAAAAATCCATCGTCCTCCACCGGTTTGACCCCGCGGCCTTGGGTATATGAAGTTAACATGGTAACCATTACACCATGGAGGCCGACTAGGCTTCCCGCCAACTGGTGCTGTAGTGGAGAGTACCATGCGCGCATGTTTTCTTGGGCACTTTGCTCTCTTGTCTTCATTTGGTACGTTTCACGCAATTTCAGAAGCAGAGCACAACAACACCATTGCGACATGAAGTACGTTATGCACGCTAATATCTAGTGGCTTTAATGCTAAGATTTCATCTGTCTGTAGATCCTAGAGTTCACGCACACGCACGTGTACTGTGTTTCGTTTAATACGACATTCAGCTAGTTCACCATAATGGCTGAGACCCTCAAAGAAAAAAATTGTCTTTAGTTGACGATACTGCGAAAAGGCAGGCGTGCAACCTCTCTCTTTTTCGCCCCGGCTCTCGCTACTCCGTAAATAACGTTCTAGATAAGGTGCCCGGTTAGTCTCGTACTGAACAGTCCAATAAATTTCCTTTTATGTTGTGCGAGTAAAAATAGTTGCTGTGAAACATTTAAGTTATAAGCGATAAGTTACATTTCTACTTGTATTTTCTCTATTTTGTTTACGATAGGCTCATTGTCTTTGCTTACGCTTACAGTAAAACAGATCCGTGTGGCAGAAAAAGTGTATGTGACAGGGACTGTGACAGATGGTGTTTGGTAGCTCAGTGGCAGAGCAACGGGCTAGAAATCGGGAGATCCGTGTTTCAAATCTCGCTGTGGCATTGAATTTTTCAGTCTGATTCTAACTATCCGAAAGTGAAACCTGTTTACGGTCTGACCAGTTTTTACAGGTGAAATGGCGTTTTATTTATGGACGCTCTTTAACTGCTGTGGTTCTCAGCGTCCCATTCTATACTGCGCGTGAAAGACCCTTTTAATTTTGCTCAGAGGCTCTATCGGCTTGAGGCTCTTTTACGTGCCGTAAATCAACGACACGGGGCCGACGGCTTTACTTCCCTTCCGAAGGAAGCCACGCTAAGTTTTTACAGGGAGAGTGCCATTCCCGTTCCTAGCTATTGGTGCATTTTATGTTCTTGGAAAACCGGAAATGCTTCGCAGAAAATGGTAATACAAAACAAAGTGAAATATCCAAATATGTCCAAAAATGAGATCTGTAACTGCTTTAAATTAATATAATGACTTTCCTTCCATTCGGTACATGATGCAGTACCCACACCATATTATTAGTAGCTCGTGTAACTTGTTATAACGCGGAAATGACGTTCAAATTCGAAAACAGCTACGGGCAGACAGAAGTGATGTGAGATAAATTATGTGCAGTGGTAATTATGATGCGCCAGTTGCGGATACGTGCAACAAAACCAGCAGCTGTAACTAATAAGGACAGACAATTTTTCCACGATAAAATGAAGTTTAATACATAAACAAAACTAAAAAATCTGATGTGTTCCATTCACATGACTTTCTCTACATCTCTGAAACAAATTATTGTTAAAAAGATTATGCTTCTATTTACTTCATGCTACGTGAGAAAAAATTAGCAGAAATAGACTTGTTACTTGTTTCCTTGTAAGTAGAAGCGAAAAAAGGGAGTACCATAGGTTAAAGTGATAGTCAAAAGCTGGTTGCTATGCGATTGAAGTTCCTTTGTTTGTATGGACAGGAGTTGACAAATTTCTGAATGAGAAAAGTAAGTTTTTCAAGGCTGAAACCAAAAACAAGGAATATCTAAAAAACGATAAACTCCACGAAAAATGTATATAACATAAATTGTGTGTTTTAATGTGCTTTACATTTTTTCTTTGCTAAGTTTTTGTCTATCTCTTACGGTTTACCAGTTACACAAAATTCCGTAAATTTCACCCAGAGTAAAGTAGCCTTCAGAGGCTATTCCCAGAAAAATATACATATACATATTATTTGTTAGGTATATATCATAAATATACGATATTTTAGTCAAAATCGTTAGAGCCATTTTTTTGGAAAATAAAAATTTTCGAAATTTTTTCCATGTGAAGGGTAGTTGGGAGTGGGGGGATTTTCTTGAAAATCTTCGTGTCGCATCCTTGGAAGATACTGAACTTAAATACCAAGTTTGGTATTTAACGGTCTTTTCGTTTTTGAGCTATGCTGCTCACAGACACACACACACACACACACACACACATACACAGACACACATACGGACATTTTTCTAAAAATGCCTTTTTTTTATTCAGATGGTCTCAAAACATGTATTTCCGGTGAAATCTCAGTATCGAATTTTTGGGTGCAATGCAATACCTTCTCTATACACTATGTACATAGTACGCATAGAGAAAGTAAAAATCTGATGACTTTCTCTACATCTCTATAACAAACTATTTATAATAAGTTTATTCTTCTATCTACTTCATGCTAATCGAGATAAATCTTAGCAGAAATTGTGTTAATACTTATTTCCTTATAAGTAGAAGGGAAATAAGGGGGTACACAAATAAGGGAATAGGCTAAATCGACTGTCAAATGTTTTAAAATATTGTTGCTGGGGATTGGAATCCGTTTCTTTGCATGACCAGAAGTTGACAAGTTCCCCTATTAGAAACGTTTTAAGAATTTTAAAACTGAAACGAAAAACAAGGGATGTCTCAAAAATAGTCAATTCCGTAAATTTCACCCAGAGTAAAGTAGCCTTCAGAGGCTATTCCCAGAAAAATATACATATACATATTATTTGTTAGGTATATATCATAAATATACGATATTTTAGTCAAAATCGTTAGAGCCATTTTTTTGGAAAATAAAAATTTTCGAAATTTTTTCCATGTGAAGGGTAGTTGGGAGTGGGGGGATTTTCTTGAAAATCTTCGTGTCGCATCCTTGGAAGATACTGAACTTAAATACCAAGTTTGGTATTTAACGGTCTTTTCGTTTTTGAGCTATGCTGCTCACAGACACACACACACACACACACACATACACAGACACACATACGGACATTTTTCTAAAAATGCCTTTTTTTTATTCAGATGGTCTCAAAACATGTATTTCCGGTGAAATCTCAGTATCGAATTTTTGGGTGCAATGCAATACCTTCTCTATACACTATGTACATAGTACGCATAGAGAAAGTAAAAATCTGATGACTTTCTCTACATCTCTATAACAAACTATTTATAATAAGTTTATTCTTCTATCTACTTCATGCTAATCGAGATAAATCTTAGCAGAAATTGTGTTAATACTTATTTCCTTATAAGTAGAAGGGAAATAAGGGGGTACACAAATAAGGGAATAGGCTAAATCGACTGTCAAATGTTTTAAAATATTGTTGCTGGGGATTGGAATCCGTTTCTTTGCATGACCAGAAGTTGACAAGTTCCCCTATTAGAAACGTTTTAAGAATTTTAAAACTGAAACGAAAAACAAGGGATGTCTCAAAAATAGTCAATTCCGTAAATTTCACCCAGAGTAAAGTAGCCTTCAGAGGCTATTCCCAGAAAAATATACATATACATATTATTTGTTAGGTATATATCATAAATATACGATATTTTAGTCAAAATCGTTAGAGCCATTTTTTTGGAAAATAAAAATTTTCGAAATTTTTTCCATGTGAAGGGTAGTTGGGAGTGGGGGGATTTTCTTGAAAATCTTCGTGTCGCATCCTTGGAAGATACTGAACTTAAATACCAAGTTTGGTATTTAACGGTCTTTTCGTTTTTGAGCTATGCTGCTCACAGACACACACACACACACACACACACATACACAGACACACATACGGACATTTTTCTAAAAATGCCTTTTTTTTATTCAGATGGTCTCAAAACATGTATTTCCGGTGAAATCTCAGTATCGAATTTTTGGGTGCAATGCAATACCTTCTCTATACACTATGTACATAGTACGCATAGAGAAAGTAAAAATCTGATGACTTTCTCTACATCTCTATAACAAACTATTTATAATAAGTTTATTCTTCTATCTACTTCATGCTAATCGAGATAAATCTTAGCAGAAATTGTGTTAATACTTATTTCCTTATAAGTAGAAGGGAAATAAGGGGGTACACAAATAAGGGAATAGGCTAAATCGACTGTCAAATGTTTTAAAATATTGTTGCTGGGGATTGGAATCCGTTTCTTTGCATGACCAGAAGTTGACAAGTTCCCCTATTAGAAACGTTTTAAGAATTTTAAAACTGAAACGAAAAACAAGGGATGTCTCAAAAATAGTCAACTCCACGAAAAAAAGTGTATATGGCATAATTTGTGTAATTTAACGAGATTTACATTTTTTGTGTAGTAAGTTTTTGTCTATTTCTTACGGTTTACCAGTTATACAAAATTCAGAAAATATCATCCAGATTAAAGAGGCCTTCAGAGGCTATTCCCAGAACATTCAAAATATACATTTCATTTGTCATAAAAATATCTTAGGCATAAAGAATTTTAATCCATATTGTTGCAGCCATTTTTGAGAAAATTAAAAGGGTAGTTGGGGGTGGGGGGATTTTCTTGAAAATCTTCGTGTCGCATCCTTGGAAGATACCAAACTTAGTTACCAAGTTTGGTATTTAACTTTTTGAGCTATGCTGCCCGCAGATACACCCACACGGACATGTTTCTAAAAATGCTTTTTTAGAATCAGGGAGTCTCAAAACATGTATTTCCGGTGAAATCTTGGTATCGAATTTTTGGGTGCATTACAGTACCTCTCTATACATAACGTAATACCTAGTGCACATAGATCAACTAAAAATTAAACATTAGTGTAGTTTCTATACAAAATTTTGAATTGTACGCACTGAAATGCTAATTACATGATCTAAACCGAAAATAAATAACTCAAAGACTCCGCAAACTTTTAACATACTATTCTTAGTGTGAAACATCCCCACCTTAACAATATATAGCTACATCTTTAGATAAAAGCTTGCCGCAATGCCGATGTAATGCCGAAGTTGTGTTTTGTTGCGTGAAGAGTGCGAGCCCCCCCCCCCGCCCCGCACATCTGGGCCTAGCCCCTGACTTGTACAGGTATTCCCTCAACATCACATTATGTTTCCCGATCACATGCGATATGGCTTTTATAAGACAACGCTGCAAAGTTGGTAACAAATACGTGTGCGGAAGAATTGTGTGTTGGTACGACAAGGAAAGGTATGTCATTTGTTTTTACTTTTATAACAATATACTTCGTGCTCATACATGTTGTTTGTTGAATGCGAAACTGTGCTACGGTGGAGAAAATGTGATTTAGGGGATTTAAGAGATTAAATTAATAGATTACGCATTTTTATTCACTAATTCTAAAATATTTCGCTTTAATATTACTGCTAATTAATAACTGATATGTCGGGTCCTCGTTCTTTAGGCAAGCCTACATTGACAATTCCAAATTCCTAATTGAAATTTTAAATAGCAACTCAACTAATCTTCTTATAGTCACATGAAAAAAGTTATCTTGGTACTATAATTAATAGTCTTGAAATTATTTATTATTTTCTGTAAATGTTTTATGAATGTTGAAAATGTTCCACGAGACAACATCAATAATATTTGACGTGTTTTTATTCTCTGATTACTATAAACCGTATACAATTAACCACATTCAGATTTGTTGAAATTTATAGATATTTAAAACTCTGCAAAAATAATTTTTACTATACATTTTCCTATTTAATTCCGTACTTTGGAAGTTTCTTATATTTATGAATGTGAAATCTTCTACACATTCCAAAAAGGGAAATGTGAAATTGCTTATCTATATCTTCTTCATTAAATCTTAAAATTTCATTGAGAGAAATAAAGCACTGTGTCTCGATTGGGCAAGTTATCTGGATAAGGGTTTTCCCGGTTTTTTTCTTGACCATGACTTCATCTATTTCATTCATATATCGTCCGATTTGATCTACTAGGTTAAAAGACTCAACCTACTCAAAATAAATAAATAAAGAAAGAAAGGATTACGTAGAGCATTTTAGACATAGAAAATGTTAAGAAAAAATAATATGCCAGAAAACAAATTGAAAAATATAGGTATAGAAGACACAGTTATAGGTTAAAACCCATAAATGCTAGGCTATATTACTGGTAAAAAGTTTGAAATTCAGTGGTCGCATTTTAAAACTCTTCCATCCGACTTTCTCTGTCGATTATAGTAATAATGTTATAGTTTATACATCATAGTTATAACGTTATATTTTTTACTTCTGTTAAAAATTGTGATACATAATCTGTTCTTGCCTTTCTAGTACTTAGCTATAGCACTCAAAATTCGAAACAGAGATTTCACCGGAATACTTGATCTGTTCATTGTTTAATTATATCAATTTGATTTTATATCCTCATAAATGTAGTATTATTGCTATCAGAATTTTTGCTCATATCTTCTTCTTATTGTTTTGACAAGTTTTCTTTCGAACACCATATTTTTATGTGATAATTTCAAGTTTTAAGTATTCAGTATCTTTTGGCAAACCCTAAATAGGGTCAGTTGATTAAATACTATCTGTAATTGTTGTTATTTATTATCAGACAAACTTATACTAATGCACACAATGGAATATTTTTGAGTCCACTTAATAACAGGTTGTCCATTTGCCCCGTATATGACGTGTGCTGATATCCCTTCGTGCGTTAAAAGAGTTGCAGAAATCAAAGGGGCTATTTCAAGTAAAAAACAGTTTTGTTTGGATCTGATTGAGCGACCTTTAACTTCTTGTTTATCAGCAGAGACGGTGGGCGGGTCACGCTCATTGAGAGGGGTAAAATGAAGGTCGCCTAGTCAGTTCTTCGAAATAGCCCGAATCTTTTATGAACTAAGGGATATCTGCACAGGTCAAATACGGAGCAATTGGCCACCTGGCATAACTTTGGAATTCCTTGACAGCTATGGATATTTATGTAAAATCCAAAATTAATAATTTGCATAACACGCGCTATAAACCTTGCTTACAAACTTATGTTAACCTTTATCGTAGCACGCTATCTGCCTTCTGCCTCGCGCCAGTGAGCTGAATAAATGAAGAATGACTTTTGCTTGTCATAGACAATGAGTCCAAAAAGTCACAGGATTTCAGCTCCTTTTAAAACTTTTTCCAAACCTCAACATTTTCTTTCCTTGGTCCTCGCTATACACCAATACTAAAAAATTCTCGCTGCCTGACTTACCTGTTGCATTGATATTGCATTTTCCGAAAATCTTTAATTTTAAAAAATAACGCTCATGTAATTAAATAGAGAGAATTGAAACTAGGCACTTATCAGGAGTCTAGCTTATATTAGCTAAGAATAAAACAAAATATTGTGTTTATTAGTTACTGCTTAAAAACAAATTGCAAATATCCGATTTCTACTGATAAACACGTAAATCTAAAAGGCTCTGAAACTGATGTAATCTGATGAGAAATATGTTCTGCATAGGATAATGTGTTCAAAGCTGAAAATTATAAACAAGTGAATAGTTGCCCATGTTATTAACCACAGTGTCAGAGTAGAAAATGACGAAGCTGATGGCAATATGTTTGCGTTAGACCGAGGCAAAGAGATCCCATTTGAGGTATACTGTCTTTTAAGGTGCAGCAGGGTGGAAGTTCCGACCACTTCAGCTGCCTTACTGGGGCGTTGCGGACCCCGAGCACTCGTGGTATTCTGATGTTACTATAAGTACGCTGGGAGCTATTAAATTGGGTTGGACTCGGAGGGGTAGTGGTTCGGTAGTCATTCCCCTATGGAGTTGACGCGTGTAAGTTGTGGTCTGACAGGTTAGCGGCCAAACTCCGAACTAAGCGCTATGTAGCCAATATGAGCAACATATGTTCACTCAGATGTGCATACAGCAGGACGTGACAATAAATTAAACAGTCCACAAAGAGACAGCAACAAAAGTAATTTTAATTATATTTATGAAAAAAGTTAATAATTCAACAACATTTGGTTTAAGGAATACTCAAGAGGGTTATGTTAAAGAAATGATGAAAGGAATAAAGAAAATACATTGCATCGATTACATTGAGCCGGTCTTTGAAGTGTCGAGGAGAGTTCAATAAGGTAGGAGAAAATGGCCACAGGTAATCGTAATTAAACCCACTTTTAGTGTTTCATCTTAACCACAAATAAAATAATAAGGTAAACAAGTTAATCGGTAAGAGGAATATAAAGAAACTAATCAGTTTGGCGTACTCTTCTGTTACATGCCGCCATACTGTTTTCTGTGTTTACAAGAATCGGTCGCTCTTTTAAAAATAATTTTCACAGACACACAACAATGAAAGTAACAAATAATGCAGATGTAAAATAACTGAAAACATTAAAAACAAAACACAGTAACTGCAAGCTGAAGTCAAGGAGGATTGAGCACGTGGTAATCTGGCGTTAGCAACTCTGGCAATAGAGCGGATGTTACTACAGCAACGGCCTGCCACCCTTACTTGGGTTTCCGATTGCAGCGCTTCTGTCAGACCCTAACTAGACTCCATAGTTCCGTCATAACGGAAAAACCCACACACATTTCCCTGGATGTCATAAGCCATACATGAGCAGTCAGGTCACTGCTTCTTGGTTATGCATTTTAAGGTTGAGACAACTTTAATTACCGGTTGCTGCATTCTACTATATTGGATCCGTTCTAAGAAACATACTTTTGTATTGCTCCGCGCAACGGTGCACAGTATATGCATTAAGAGCAACTGCTTAGTTTCAGTAAAGTAGTTGTTTTTTATTTCCAAATATGGAATGTAGCATATTGCTATGGAAGCATTAATCACATCCGTTAGCACATTTAGAAAGTGATAACATGAAAAAAATTAGGATCTACTTTTTACTCTTAAGCTGAGTTTTGCGGCCAGAAACCAAAGGGCGCATTCACTGCCACCGTGTTGTTGGGGCAGCCTCTCGTCTTTGTTACTTTAAGTGTGTGTCTTATTTCAGTAGAAATACAGAACCGCAGTGATGCAATGAGAAATAGTCCACTATTTTTCTTAAGAATTCTTCAAGATGTGAGGTTTTACTACGTACAAATAAATATTAATAAAACCAATTCACTTCCCTTTCACAGGATTTTTACACCCCAAAAACAATTAATTAATGACCTTCAACTGATATGAATCAGATAGCATGGTCACGTTCGTTAAATTGCCTAGCTTCGGTGTTTCGTGGCGCAGGGGATCACTTCGTGTACTCGAGCATGGGTGTTTGTGTGTTTGTAAACGAGTAGGTAGAAAACAAGGCACCCAAATAGGAAAATACGGAAAGTAAGTTATATATATAAAATCCACTATCAAGGGAGCTAGATAAGCAGCACAATAAAGCTATACCGTTGTTGTATTTCAGTTCTATTTTATATCCACCCTCTCCCCCGTATTTTTTTATATTGCTTCATTTGTATAGCCCCCCTTAACTTCAATGGCCTTTAACTTGTGAAACAACTCATATTATCTATAGGCTTTTAGGACATTAGGTTAATCATGTTTCTATTATTAAACATATGCACATTCATTCTCAAATTCACACTTTGTGGGGGACAGGGAATAATTCAGATTCAAGAAAAATTCCCCGTCCCAGCAGGGATTTGAAGCCCCCCGTAGATCTGCGAGGAAGCCCATTCAAGTTTTGGCCAAAGGATGGAGGAGTTACTTTCTGCTATACGTTTAGAAAAAGTCGGCATTTACTTTCATTTTTCATTTAAAATATATTTGCTTTTTATAGAGCAATATACATCAGGTATTCCTTGTGTTAGACATGTTTCTATTCAAGTTCATTTTCTCCGGTGGAAATGTTCACCTTGTCATGTCTTGCGAACTTTTGCAGTAGTGAACGCACATGTTAAATCGATATTGTTTTAACCGCGAATATCCCCTGCAAGCACAGCAAACACGCATTACAAAAGTGTCAGAGAAGTTGCAGAATAATCTGGGGTAGGTTGCGGAACTTTGCGAAAGAAACCAACATAAGTTCATTCAAAACTAAGTGCACAAAAAGTGTGTTAGTATTAAAAAAAAATCTGATGTGTTCCAGTCACATGACTTTCTCTACTAGTTCTGCGATAGCCAAATCTTTTAAAAGGTATCGCTATGTGAAACAATTTAAATTCGGTTCTCTTTGCGTGGCTAGGAGTAAAACAAAAGAGATATGAAATGAAAGAGACTTCACCTTTGAGAAAAAATTTAAGGAATTCAAAATTGAAACCAATAACAAGGAATATGGAAAAAACAATTAACTCTACAAAAATATATATGGCATAAGTTATATGTTTTAACGAGATCTATATTTTTTTGCGTAGTAAGTTTTTGTCTATCTCTTACAGTTTACTAGTTATACAAAAGACATACAGAATGAAGAGGTCTATAGAGGATATCGAGTATTCAAGATACATATTTGGTTTATCATGAAAATATCTTTAACATATGGTGTTTCAATAAAATAGAGCCATTTTTGAAAAAATACATTTTTTCGAAAAATGTTCCTTGTAAAGGGTGTTTGGGATGGGGAGATTTACTTGAAATTCTTCGTGTAGCGTTCTTTAAAGATACTGAAATTAAATACAAAGTTTAGTACATTTTTATTTTTGAGCAGCCACACACGAGCCTTTTTCTAAAATGCCTTTTTTATTATTCAGGATAAAAACACGTATTTCCGGGGTGAAATCTCGGTATGGACTTCTGTATCTCCTATCTACATTTTACGTACGTATTAGAGAAAGTAAGCAACTAATATCTTGCACTCACTTGACTTTCTTTTCTTCTTATTTCACAAACTATTCTCAGAAAGGCATATTCTTTAATCTGCTTCATTTAACCCAGATAAACATTTTCAGAAATGATCTTATTGATAATTAGTTCTAGGTAAAAGGAGATTAACCTTCATTGCACGCATTATTTTACTACATATGGCGTTCTGCCTGAAATTTCTTAACCAGCTTCCATATCTCTTCCGAAGGTACCACCATCGAAGCGATTCAAATAACCGTGAGAGGTATTAAAGCGTTAAAGCGATAGGTAATGATTGGCAATTCATCCAGTTCAAACAGTTTGAATCCCAACAACTTCAGTCAATGTGGCTGTGGTAAAGAACGGGGAGGGCTCACGTAAAATAACCGCATAATGGCCTCTTGGAAGCTGCCAGGGCTAAATTTGATTGCAATTGCTCTTTTCCTTGAAAAAAAAATCACTAAAATTTTATTATAACAATTAATATTTTTACAATATAAAACAGTTCTTAATTAATTGTATTTTACGGCTGAAATTAAGTTTAGCACAAAATTAACCCTAGAGAACAAAGCCCATTTATATCGTAGGGCTTAAAACAATTGGGACTTAAAAGTATCGACAGGAAACAAAGCGTTAAGGGAATACAGTAGGCTATAAGCGATAATAAAATGTTTTAAGACCAAGACACTATGTGGTGGCTTTAATATGCTGTTCTCTTGTATGCAGAGAGAGAGAGAGAGAGAGAGAGAGAGACATAGGAATAAAGACATACAATTTAAGAAAATCATAATTATTTGAAAATTCAGACCAATGACAGGAAATATCTGGAAATGGCTAACTCCACAAAAATGTTTTTGACATAAATCATATGCTTTATCTATATTTTTGTGTAGTAAGGTTTTATCTATCTCTCGAAGTTTAGCAAACATGCAAAAATCATTTATAATTAGGGGGAATTCACGAATTTAAGAGATTTAATTTAGTGTTTTGGTTATTGTTCCTAAATATTAATAATGCTTTATTGGTAATGAAATGTTTATCGTTTTTAAGGATATCTAGTTTTTTAATAAACGAATTTAATTCGGGAAATATTTTAATTATTTTTTATTTAATTATTAGAATATAAAATATTATAAAAGTTATATCCTCAAAATTCAAGATATAGATTTCATTTTTAATAAAAATATTTTAAAGAAATTGTATTTTAATCAGAAACATTAACGACATTTTTAGGGAAATTAAAATATTTATAAAATCTGATGTGTACCATTCACATGACTTTCTCTATATCTCTGCAACAAATTATTCCTAAAAAGCTTATACTTATGGCTGAAATATGGGAGTGCCATAGGTTAAAGTGATAATCAAAACCTGGTTGCTATGTCACTGAAGTTGCTTTGTTTGTATGGACAGCAGTTGACAAATTTCTGTATGAGAAATGTATAACTTTTTCATAGCAGAAACCTAAAATAAAGAATGTCACAAAAACGACGAACTCCACGAAAAAAATGTATATAACATAAATTGTGTCTTTTAATGTGCTCTACATTTTTGTGCAGTAAGTTTTTGTCCATCTCTTACGGTTTAGCAGTTATTCAAAATTTAGTAAAATTTATCCAGAATAAACTACTCTTCAGAGGCTATTCCCAGAAAATTCAAGATATACATTTTATTTGTCAGGTAAATATCCTTAATATACGAAATTTTAATCAAAATCGTTAGAACCATTTTTGAGAAAATCAAAATTTTCGAAAAAAGTTCCATGTAAAGGGTAGTTGGGGGTGGGGGAATTTTCCTCAAAATCTTCGTGTCGCATCCCTGGAAGATACTAAACTTAAATACCAAGTTTGGTATTTTACCTATTTTTCGGTTTTGAGTTATCGTGTTCACAGACACACGGACACACACACACACACACACACGGACCTTTTTCCGAAAATGATTTTTTTAGATAAAGGGTACCCTAAAACATATATTTCCAGTGAAATCTCGGTATCGAATTTTTTGGTGGAGTGCAATACATTCTCTATACACTATGTACATAGTGCCTATAGAGAAAGTAAAAATGTTCCTTGCAAGGGGTAGTTTGGTGTAGGGGAATTTTCTTAAAATCTTTATGAGGAATCTATGGAAGATGTTGAACTTTAATACCAAGTTTGGTATTTTACTTTTTTAATTAAATGTTTTACATTTTTATGTCACGTTGTTTATACATATACATACAATCGCATCTTTTTAAAACATTATTTTTTTAGATTTCCTGGGCCCCAAAACATACGCTTCTGATGAGTCTGGATACATATTCTTCCCCTTCCCCTATTTCCTATACATAGAAGAGAAATAAACATCTGATGTGTTAGGATTACTAAGGGATGGCGTCCCCAACATTGGCGCAGATCACCGCATGCTGACCTTTTGATTCCAAGGTCAGGGGTTCAAACCGGGCCCGATCGATGTTTTTTAAGTGAGCTTAAAAGCGATAGCCAGATGTCACTGGCCTGTAATAGAATTCCTGTGGGACGAAATTCCGGCACACCGGCGGAGTTGATAAAGTCCTGACAGCGCCGTTAACAAATAATTTAATTGAAACGTAGGCCCTGAGGCCCTGAAACGTAGGCTTGCATGACTCCAGAGAGGGAGGGAGGAGGAGAGAGATTCAAAGGGCGACGGGCGCAAGCATGGAATGAGTTCATAACGCTTACCCTGATTAGTCTCGAGCCTCCCGGTAGTTTCCCGAGAAGCCCTAGCCTAAGGCGGGTCCCGATCGAGCGGTACCAACAACAGTGTGGATAAACCTTTACAATGTTCGAACTATATCCAGTCGCAACCCGAGAAACACGTCGCTTGGTCATTCAACCCCGAAACAGATAAGGAAATGATGGGAACAGGTAATAAACCATGCAGCAGTTTTATTTATGGACTCTCTTTTAAGTGCTGTGGTTCTCAGAGTCTCGTTTTATACTGGGCGCGAAAGATCACTTAATTTTGTTCAGATGGCTCTTTTATCAGGCTTGCAGTTCTTTTACATGCCGTAAATCTACGACACGGGACCAACGGCTTTACTTCCCTTCCGAAGGAAGCCATGCTAAAGATTTTTACGCCCGACAAATCCATCGTCCTCCGCCGGGTTTGAACCCGCGACCGTGGGTATATGAAGATAATCATTACACCACGGAGGACGATCCATGCAGCAATGACCTGTCTGCTCAGATGTGCCGACCAACCCAGGGATCAGTCCTTGGGCGTTTCCTTTAGGCCGATGTTTGTCTTATATGCCTGCCCCCCTTGCTTGTTTAAGAATAGAAGTGCAAGCGCCACTTACGTGCGTCAACCCCTTAGGGGATGAATACCAAAGACTTTGATGGGCGGCGACAGCTATCAGCTTCTGTCTACTAACTCTCCAGGCAGTGACCGAAGGACATTGAAGGGTCTCGCAACCCCGCCCAGGCGATGCTGCCCAAGTGTACACAATCTCCCATGGGTTTCGTGTACCACTGCCCCGCCGAGTCCAACCCAACCCGAACAGCTCCCTTTCGGGAGGGGCTAGATGTTCGGCCCGATGTACTTATAATAGCGTCAGAAGTACCATGGGTGCTATGTCCACAGCGCTCGCACCGGAGCAGTTGAAGAGGTCGGAACCTCTCCCCCACCCCCTACGGGAGGGAACAGGTAATGGTGGATCAGAATATTCGAGGGGTGTAATGAACCTTCCCAGAGTTCTGCGAAAACCCCGAAAAGCCCTTGCTTCAGAAAGACCGGCCACTGGAATAGAACCCAGGAACTTCCGAATCCAAATTGCACTATTTTTGCGGTGCCATCTTGCTCAATAATCTGATATGTTAGGTTCACGAAACTTTCTATAATAAGCTACACTTATGAAAACTTGTTTTATCTACTTATGTTAAACGAGATGACGTAAACAAAAACAATAAACAAATGAATATGTTGTTTGTTATGACTGTAAAAATTCTTAGCATAGCTTCCTTCGGAAGGGAAGCAAAACCGTTGGTCCTTGATTTACGGCACGTAAATGAAACTCAAGACTGATGAAGAGGTCTCTGAACAAAATTTAGCGGTCTTTCACGCCCGATATAGAATGGGATCCTAAGCAGTTAAAGAACTTACGTAAATTCGTAAAACACAATTTCAATTTGGCCCAACTGCCCCGTATTTGATTTGTGCAGATATCCCTTCCTGCGTTAAAAGAGTTGCAGAACTCAACGGGGCTATTTCAAGTTAAAATTCATCAGCTATCAAGGGTGACCTTATGATATTTTAATCAAAATTGTTAAGATTTTTTTTTACTTTCTCTACATGTACCATGTACACAGTGGGCATAAAAGGTATTGTATTCCACCCAAACATTCGATGTGGAAATATGTATTTTGGCGGCGCCGTGGCTGAGTGGTTATACCTTTCTCCTCCCACCTAAGCGATCCCAAGCGTTTAAATGTGGGACTTGTGGTGGACGAAACGGGGTCTGGGCGGCTTTTTCCGGGTTTTCCGGTTTCCTCCATAATTCATTCCACCACTTGCTCCATCATCACCTTTCCTATCTTCCATTTCGTGCCGTTGGCTTCTGATTCCTAGGCATCCGCTTGTATGTCCTAGGAGGGTATCAGTCCTAAATACGAGGAGGTAAGCCAACTACGAAAAAATATTTTGAGGTCCCCTGAGTAAAAAAAAATAGAAAAATATTTGTATGTCCATGTTTCTTTGAACACAATAGCTCAAAAACAAAGAGTTAGCCAAACATAAAACTTATATTTAAGTTCAGAATCTTCAAAGGTGCGTCAAGAAAATTTCAAAGAAAATCCTTCCACCTTAAACTACTCTATACATGGAAACCTTAATGTTCTCAAAATTGCCTCTAACTGTTTTAATTAAAATACCCTATATTAAAGATAATAATTGAATAACTATTAAAATGCATATCTTGAATTTTTTACGACTTGCCTCTGAAGTCCTCTTCATTCTGAATGACTTTTGCATAACTGGTAAACTGTAAGAAATAGACAGAAACCTCCTACACAAAAACTGTAGATGTTTTAAAATCACAATTTATGCTATCTGTATTTTTTTTGGAGTTAACGCTTTCCGAGATATTCCCTATTATTGGCTTCAATTTTAAAATACCTATTCTCACACAGGAAGTCATCATCTCTTTCATATCTCTTTTGTTTTACTCTTGACCATGGAAAGAGATCCGAATTTCAATATCAATCACATAGCGACAGCTTTTAAAAGATTTGACTACCGCTTTAGCCTAGTTCCCTTTTGCTTACAGGAGCCAAGTAATACGACTATTTTTGCTAAAGTTTATCTCAATTAGTATGATGTAGATAAAAAATAAAATATTTTGTGAGAAAAGTTTTTTGAGGAACAGAAAGAGAAAGCCATGTGAATGGAACACATAAATTTTTGAGAAAATTACGAATAAAAATATTTGTTTCATCTAAAATGTAATTTGGGATGAGATAATGTTTTTGCTCTGCATTTGAGAAAGTAAAAATCCACCGTTGCAACGCGGGTTAAAGTAGGTTGTATAAAATAAAGGGGTGAATAATGAATTACTGTGTTTTAAAGGAGTACACAGGACTCGAACCAGCGCAAGAAGTTATTTCAATCGATACGCGTGATTGTTAAGCCTGTGTTGGCGTGTCCGTGCTTCAAGCACGCGCGTGCTCGCAGATCTTTTCCACACCTAACAGAACCAGTTCCAATATGGACGCGCAGTTGTCGATACAAACTCCGTGGCGCTGTGATTGAATCACGCAAAACCATGCCTGAAGACGTCACGTGTGCTCGGTACATGAACTCGGTACTGCCTGTCATTAACGATGGAGCATCCTGAAGAAACGCCCACGGAAAGTGAAGAAGACTGGAAGATATACGAGATCCTGTGTAAAGATTTGCCTACAATCATGGTAAGATATATAGTCTCCTTAAACAAGCTTTTGCAAAACAAAAGTTTCAGTTTTTCTGTTTTATTTTGATTTTTTGTGAGGTAGGTAGAAGAAATATTGCATTTCACTCAAAATTTCGATATCGATACTTCCCAGAAATTAATGTTTTGAGGTTGCCTGAATTCCTTCCAAAAATATGTTTAGAAAAAGATCCGCTTATGTGTGTTTCCGAAAAGATATTTTGGATGAACACCAAACTTCCTGTTTCAGTCAGTAATTTCCAAGATTCGACATGAAGTCTTCCAGAATAAAATCACCGCAAACTATTTTTACGTGGAAAATTTTTCGTAAATTTTGATTTCTCAAAAATTACTCATGAGTATGATTAAAATACACGTTTAAGTCATTTACATTTAAAATAAAATTAATGTATTGAACTTACAGGGAATAACGTATGTAGTCCTCTTCATTCTGAAGTATAACTGATAAACCATAAGAGACGCAAAAACTTATCACATTAAAATCTGGACTACTTTAAACCACAATTTATTTCAAATGAATTTCTGTGGAAAAGTTTCTTTCTGAGATATCAAGTTTGTTATTCGTTTGAATTTTTCAAAATTTTATTTCATTTAAAAATTTTTATACCATATAGAAGGTGGAGAAAGCATTAATTCCAACAACATTTCGATACCGAAATTTCACTAAACTGAGTAACCTTGATCCACAATTTTTTTCTTTAGAAAAAGGTCTATATCTGTATTTCTGTGAGCAGCATTACTCAAGAACGAAAAGTCAGTTAAATACTAATCTTGGTATTTAAATTTAGTGCCTTTCAAGGATGGGACTCGAAGATTTTTCACAAATCCTCCCACAAACTACCATTTACCTGGAAGATTTTTCGAAATATCCGATTTTCTCAGAAATGACTAACGAATTTGTTTAAAATATCACAAAATAAACATATATGATAAATAATATAAATATTTAATTTTATGAGAACAGCCTCTGAAGTTATCTTCATTATGGAACATTTTTGCATAGCTGGTAAACCGCAAGAACACTATACAAAAATTAGTGTTCTTTAAAGCACATACTTTATGTGACATACACTTTTTTGTGCAGTAAACCATTTCTGAGATATTGTATAATTGTGGTTTAATATATCCCAATACTTACCTTTTCTCAAGTGTTATCATTTGTTTTGATTTTATTTTTTAATCCTGGTCATGCAAATAGAACAGAATTTTAATGGCATTACATAGCGACCTGCTCTTAGTATATTTTACTATTAGTACGACCCAATTTATTTCCTTTGAACCAGTAAGAAAATAAGTAATGAAACCATTTCTGCTAATATTTATCTCAATTATGTGAAGTAGCTAAAAGTATAAGCTTTTATAAGAATATTTGAATGCAAACTAGTTTGCGAATGTAATGTTCATGTAAAACATAAGGATATTTTTAAGGTCTGCTAACCGTCAGCTGTTTCTGACAATATAAAAGACCAAGAATGGAATTTGGAGGTCAGTGTATTATAGTGATGTTTTCTGTTTCCCCTCTTGCACCTATTACGAACTGTATAATGTAACTATTTTTTCAAGGTTTATCTGATCAACTTGAAGTAGACAGAAAAACAAATTTCTTTAAAATGCAGAACGTATACAGGTGTTTCCGAATCACAGCGCACTTCTTGAGGGTATATGTCGCAAACTACATGGCAGCCTGTAATGTGGGTGGCATGTTACAGGGGTTCAAGAGGTACACAAAGTAGATACGTGTTTAACTCCCGCTTGAACTACTATGGCACCGCTAGCGATGACACTGATGATACATGGAATGAAGATGGAGCATCGGTGGAATGTGATGGCGGGGGAAACCGGAGAACCAGGAGAAAACCCGCTGCTGCGCAGTTTTGTCTACCACAAATCTCACATGCGGGCGCTTGTTATCGAACCCTGGCCGTCTAGATGAGAAGCGAGGTTTACCCTCTCGGCCACGGCGCGGCCACATAAAGTGGCATTGTGTTTTTGTCAAAATTGTGATGATTCGATAAAACTTTCATCGATTTCAATAATTAATGTGGTGTTAAATATAGTGCGAATGGTTGGTACGCGGTGAAAATTCACAGCATTACTATTTTAGCACAAAAAAGTACTGTTTCATTTGTACTATTTCAATTACTATGTCAATGTAATATGTTTTGTAGAGTTAACCATTGACGAGACATTTCTTGTTATTGGTTTCAATTTTAAAATACTTAAAACCTTTTCCAAACGGGAAGTCCTCTTCGTTTCACATATCTCTTGTTTTACTCCAGGTTATGCAAAGAGAAATGATTTTCAATTGCATTACATAGCAACCAGCTTTTTAAAGATTTGACTATCACTTTATTCTGGTATATTCACTTATTTCCCTCCTACTTACAAGGAAGCAAGTAACAAGAACATTTCTGTTAATGTTTATCTCGATTAGTGTGATGTAGATAAAAGAATAATCTTATGTTAGAATAGCTTGTTAGCCGAGCATATAGAGAAAGAAATGTGTATGGTACATATCGTTTTTACTTTCTCTACACGTACTATGTACATAGTGTATAGAAAAGGTATCGTATTCCACCTAAAACTTCGATACCGCGATTTCATCGGAAGTATATGTTTTGAGAACTCCTAATTCCAAAAAAAAAAAAAAAAAAAAAAAAAAATTAGGAACATCTCCGTGGGTGTGTCTGTGGGCAGCATAGCTAAAAACGAAAAATCGGTTAAATATTCAACTTTATATTCACGAAGATTTTCAAGAAAATCCACTCACCTACTACCAACTACCCTAAACATGGAACATTTTTAGAAAAGTTTGATTTTCTCAAAAATTTCTCTAACGATTTTGCAAATACCGTATCTTTCATATATTTTATGACAAACGAAATGTATAGAAGAATTTTCTAGCAATAGCCTCTAAGGACCTCTTCATTCTGGATGGACTTTGTATAACTAGCATACCATAAGAAATAGACAAAAAATGTAAACACACAATTAATGTTATGTACATTTTCGAGATATTCCGTATTGTTGGTTTCAATTTTAAGCCACGAAACTTTTCTCTTCTCGTTTCTCCTTTGTTTACTTCTGGCAATAGAAGAGAACGGAATTTCAATTGTTTTACATAGCGATCGTCTTTTAAATGACTCGACTATCGCTCTAGGCTGTGCATTTCCTTATTTCCCTTCTAGTCACAAGGAAACTAGTAATAAAACTACTTCTGCTAATGTTCATCTTGATAAGCATGATGTAGATAAAAGATTAAAGTTTTGAATAAAAGCTTTGTTTGCGGAACAGCTAGAGAAAGTCATGTGTATGGAACACATCGTTTTTATTCTTCGGTTGATATTTCCTGCACGAGTTTGCACTGGTAAAGTCGCTACTCTGTATACTGCTGCACCCGCCGAAGCATCTCTGCAGCCTCTTCGTCATAAACCGCCGTCCTAACCATTCCTGCACAACTGCGAATCTGTTAAAGCAGGTACCTAACAATATTCAATTTCTAATAAATAAAGAACTAGAATATTATTGTTATTATTATTATTATTATTATTATTAACGCATTTAGGTATTAATGATGAGGTGATCAGCTGGAAGGTTCGCTGGAACCGGAACGGAATCATAGGAAAAACCACAACTGTAGCGCAGCCAGTACACAGAACGATACTGAGGTAATTTGCCCCCCCGCGGACCTGGGAAGTATTGGGGAAGAATACTGGACGGAGAAAAATATCCATGCCCCTACCGAACCCAGGTCCTTCATGATAGAGTTTAAAGGAGCTACCACTGCACTACGCAGTCGGTCACTTGGATGTTATGGAATACTGAATTAGTATTCAAGGCTACAAACATTATAGCCTCTACTAAGACAATAATAAATACAAATTTTCAGCTAATCAAAGTAACAATCAAAGCTAAAATGCACCAAGTACACTTGCCACGTACGCAATCTTTTTAAACTTTTTCCAAATTCTTTCCATGACATCACCATAAACTAAAGAATACTAAGTTAACACTTATAAAACATGTAAACGTTGGAATTCAATTGGTTTCAAAGGTACTCAAAGCATGTATCTCTGATGGTGACATTTCAATATAGAATTTTGTATGGTATAAATACTTCCTCTACCTATATTACCAAGCAGTAGAAAAAGTCTAAATATGAGGTGTTGTATTCACATGACTTTTTCTGCCTTCAATCTTTTATTTTTATACTGGGTGTTGCCACTTTATTCGAATAGGCAACCCACATGACAAAATGACGGATGGTAAAAGATCTCTACCGTAGTATCGTTATTAAATAGAACTATTTGCTACCATTTCAGTTCTTTTATTTATAGGCTTAAATGACTATTAAATCCTTTAAGAGCAGGTCACTATGTAATGAATTTTAAATTTAGTTCTTTTTGCATACCAAGGAAAAACGAGAGAAAAACCCAATAACAAAGAATATCTCGGAAATGGTTAACTACACAAAAATGCATTTGATATACATTCTGTGCTTAAAAAAATTACATTATTTATGTAGTAAGATTTTGTCTTTCTCTTATGGTATACCAGTTATGTAAAAGTCATTCAGGATGATGATGTCTTCAGAGGGTATTCCCAGATATACATTTAATTTTTCATAAATATATCTCAAACTAAGAGCCATTTTTGAGAAAAACAAACTTTTGAAAAATTTTCCATGTAAAGGATGCTTTGGAATAGGGATTTTCTGTAAAGTTTTCGTCGCATCCTTTGAAGATGGATAACTTAAATACTAAGTTGGTATTTAACCAACTTTTTTCTCTTTACTTATGTACGTAGTTTTTACTTATGTTCACAGGCACATAGACACTGACACATGTACACGGATCGTTTTCTGAAAGTGCATTTATTCGGTTAGGGGACCTCAAAACATATATTTTGTTGACATATAAATATACATTTTTGGATGAAACGACTTAAAAACAACATTAATAAATAAGATCTTAATTTATGGCAGATAATTATCATATTACGCTCTTTGCTGTAACCCAGGACTGCGAAGAATTAACACCAACTATGCATTTATACGGAAGATATAAATATTAGAATTACGTAATAGAGATAGATATTTCTGTGTCTGTATGATATTTCATAATATCGAATACGCAAGTTTTCAGGTGTACCGATACCTTAAAAACATTTTAAAGAAGGATTCAGTGGCGCATGCGTGGTAATGGCTATGAACAGCTAAACTGGAAAATAATACTCGCACTAAACCTCGAATTCAAACAGTTGAGCAACTTCTGAAGATGCATCACGACGATTTCTTATTTTCTCATGAATATTTTTAGGAATCCTTTTTATTTTTTGTATTAGAACACTATTTGTTTATTAACGACACAAGATCATATAAGCTCCGCCGGTGTGCCCGGAATTTCGTCCCACAGTTCTTTTATATGCCAGTAAACATACTGAAATTTTAATGTTGCTATGACATTGAAGTTTTCAGTCTGACTCTACCCAAACAACTCCTGTCCTACACACGGCTTATGTGAAAAAAAAAAAACAATCAAATCAATACCAATTGACCATAATAGTTGGCTATACTATGAATCTTGGGTCTTAAAGTATTTACAGCATTATAAGTTGCCATGGGAATTGTCATCTCAAAATAATTTGAGATCACCTTGTAGTGTACCGGGAAATATGCGAGTCAGTTGAGAAATTCAATGCTATACCGGTATGTTGCCATGGTAGATCAGTGGTAGAGCAACCGGCTAGAGACCGGCTCAATTCCCGGCTATTGCATTGAATTACTCAGTCTTACTCTATCTGTCCAACTGTTATCAGACTATCAGATACTATCTAAACACGTATTGGGATCCAATACCTATTTTTGTGTAGCTTACTTATAAAAGACATTTCATTCAAAAACTGGATACCGAGATTTCACCGGAATATACATTTTGAAATGCCCTGAAAGACCACAAAAAATAGAGAAAGGGTCTCTTTGCGCCTATCTGTGAGCCTGTAAGTAGAATTAACCAAAAACAAAAATTCGGTTAAGTACTAAACTTGCTATTTAAGTTCGTCTTTCAAGCATGCGACACGAATATTTCTCCAAATTGCCCATATATGGAAACATTTTCGTTATTTTTTTCTTTTCTGTAATATGGCTCTAACGGTTTATATTAAAATAACGCCTGTTTATGTGTTTACTTTAAAAATAAAATGCACCTATTGCATTTTCCGTGAAAACTTTTCATTCTGAATGATTTCTATACAACTGGCAAACCGTAAAATATAGAAAATATTTTACGACACAAAAATTTAGATCTCGTCATGGCACATAATTATGTAAAATAAAATCTTTTTGAGGCGTTAATCATATCCAAGATACTCTTTGTGGCTGGTTTGATCTTTCAACTATTTATAAGTACTTGTTTTGTGCTCATGCAAGGTTCATGATATTTCAAACCTATCACAAAGCGTTACTATTTTTTTTTTTAACTGACTATCGCTTTCTGACTATAGCTGCAATTAAATGTGAAAAATGTTAATGCAAGTTTATCTAGATTAATAAAAAGTGAACAGAAGAGTAAGCTTTTGTAACAATAGCTTTTAGAAGAGTGATTCGAGAAATTCATGTGAATGCAACACAGATTTTTAATCAAAATATGTTCTCCAGTGAAATATATCTCGAATCTTTGAGTGAATGCGATACTCTTCTGTCCACTATAGCTAAGGATAGAGAAACAATAAAACAGTGTGTAGAAGCATTAAGAAATAAAACTCTTTATAGAAAATCGTGTAACTGATACACACCAGAATTATTAAAACAAAGTCAGTTTAAATATATTTGTCCAGATTTCTGTGACAAATTAGACATCATTCTCGACTAACGGTTAGCGGTCGATGTTCTGTAACAGGCTGTCCCTGGTGGTGGACTATACGCGAGTCAGATCGATTTGTGTGGTAGTCTATACACAAGGGGGCACTTTTCATCATTAAGTGCGTGCACGTAGCCATTCTTCTCAATATATATTAATATTTATAGCTTAAAACGCAAAATTGGGCAAAAATCAGAATAGCTGACAATTGCCTGATATCCCCACCCTCAAAAAAAAAATATATATCTCACGAACTCACAAGAAAGAATAGCAATATGCAGAATGCTTATCTTTATAATGTTCACCGGATAACGCTCAACGTAGGAAACTGAATAATACAAGTAATATCTCGGAAATGTCATTTGATTCAAACTGTGTTATTATTAATTAGGAAACGCATCTAATTGTACGTTAAGGACCTACGGGTTAACATGAAATCCCATAAAAATTGGATCAAGTTATACCCACATAGTAACTACCAGAAGTGGAGGGGCACCCGTCCAAGCTCAAAGCTGCTTAACTTAAAGATTCATCGGCATGGACGTAGCCACTTACCTAACTTCATCCTTTAAACTATGTTATCTTTCTGCAGTTAGCTTTTGTCTATGTCGCACGATTTCCCAGTTATATGAAATCATATAACCAATCAGGATAGCATTTCGACCTTTACAACGAAACTGTTTCAAAAATTACAATATAATTACATAGTTAAAAATTCTGATGTGATTCATTCACATGGCTTTCTCTACCTACTCTTAGCATGCTATTCTTATAAAGCCGTATTCTATCTAATTCATGATGATAGAGATAAACTTATATAAATAGTTTTATTACTATTTTCTTGGAGATAAAATGAGAGGGGAATATAATAGGCTTAAGCTTAGTCAAATTTTAAGAGATGGTTGCTATGCGATGGCTTTGAAATTCCCTTCTCTCAGGAGAAATACAAAGGAATAACGAATTTCCGTGTCAGAATAGTATATATTTTAAAATAATTTGAAGTCCAATAACAAGTAATATTAAGGAAACGATTAACTATACTAAAAATATATTTGACATAAACTGTGTACTTTAATGATATTACATTTCTCTTTTGTCTGTATCTTACGGTTTACCGGTTATACAAATGTAATCCTGAATAAAGATATCTTAAGAATTTCAAGTTATATCTTTAATATGAGGTATTTTAATTCAAAATTGTTACAGTCATTTGATACAAAAAAGAGAAGTATGTTCCATGTGAAGGGTAGTTGGGGTGAGGGAATTTTTTTCAAAATTTTCCTATCAAAGTTTTGAAAAGTACCGAACTTAAATACTAAGTTTGTATATATTTGCTTTTTTGTTTGTAATGCTATTCACAAACACAGACATATAGACAGGCATATAAACAGATCTTTTTCTAAAATGCCTTTTTTCTTTGTTTTATTCGGGGTCATTAGAAAACATGTTCCTGTGAAATCTCGGTAACGAATTTTCAGGTGAAATGCAATACTTTCTCACCTTATTATACGCAGTATAGAAGGAAGTAACAGTTCAACTTTGCAGTAACCGAGTCTTTTTACTTTCTCTACACGTACTATGTACGTAGTGTATAGAGAGGGTATTGTATTGCACCAAAAATTTTGATACCGAGATTTCGCTGGAAGTACATGTTTTGAGACCCCCTGAATCCAAAAAAAAAATGGAAAAATGTCCTTGTGTGTGCCTGTGGGCAGCATAACTCAAAAACGAAGAGTCCGTTAAATACCAAACTTGATATTTAAGTTCAGTATATTCCAAGGATGCGACACGAAGATTTTCAAGAAAATCTCCCACTTCCAACTACCTTTTACTCCGAAAAGCTTGAAAATTTAGATTTTCTCAAAAATGGCTTTAACGATTTTGATTAAAATCTCTTATATTTAAGATATTTACATGACAAATAAATGTATATTTTGAATTTTCTGAATAGCCTCTGAAGATCTCTTTATTCTGGATGAAGTTTTCTGAATTTTGCATAACTGGTAAACCGTAGAAGATACACAAAAACATACTGCACAAAAAATGTAGATATCGTTAAAACACGCAATTTATGTTACATATTTTTTTTCTTGGAGTTCACCGTTCTCAAGATATTCCTTAGTAAACTTTACTCATATGGGAATAGTCAACTCCTGGCCATGCAAAGAATCGGATTTCAGTCCCATAGCAACCACATTTTAAAACATTTGACTGTCGGTTTAGCTTAGTGTATTCCCTTATTTCCCTTCTACTTATAAGGAACTAAATAACAATACAATTTCTACCAATGTCTCTCTCGATTGGTATGAAGTAGAAGAATAAGCTTATTAACAGTAATTTGTTTATATAATGTTTGTTTACTCTACAGACAAATAGAGAATGTCATGCGAAGTGGCACATTAGATTTTTGTAACCAGTTCTAAAAGCAATGCTCTGGTCGTGGTTATGATGCGAGGTCTTGGAACGTGCTCGTTCTCCAGTTTGAAGAGAAGTTACTATCCACTAGAAATCTCCCGATCAATCAGAATTTTGTTAATGAGCCCTTGTGATGTAAATGCGAGAAACAATTCCTAGAGATGCCGTTTTGGAACATATAACTCTAAACATCTTAGAAACTAATACACAACCATGAAGATACGGATGACTCGCATTCGGCAGGTCGTCTCGGTTCTGTCCCCGGCAACCGTCAATTCTGACCCACGATTTGTTGTATTTCCCCGATTTTTTTGCCAAATGCTGGGATGTTTCATCTTCTATTACGACTTCCTGACTGATCCTCATTTTCATACCCTTCATTTCTGTTTAGTATCATCTGGCTTGACGGTAGATGGGCGTAGATGCAGACGGTTTTTCCCTGGCAAAGTTCGGGATTGCTCACTTAGACGTGCCTTAGAGTGCGCCTCCTCCAGGAGGGGATAGCCGAGGTGGATCCGAGCGGCGTCGGACACATTCGAACTGGAAACGTTCATGCTTGTTTCCGTCGTCATCAAGAACAGTTCACCTTTCGATTCCTTCCTCCCATCCCTCCTTGCCATGAGTCACCGTAGTCGCAAAGGACCAGGAGCTTACGAGCGGTGCTTTGTCCGGTTGCCGGACCCCTCCGTAAATATAGATAGTTGGTAGCTTTGCCGTTATAGTTGTTTGTTGTATAATACAAAATCCTCGTTAATGTGTGAGAACAAAGCCATACCGACTCAGCCACCGTTTCAGAAGTCACTGCTGTCTTGAGGGGGTAGGAGGTGGCATCAGTGACTCCATTTTTTGTTTGTCCAATGGCGTTCCTCTTGTAACCAGTGGTAGCGTATCTGTTATGATACAGTTGCACTTATCTCACTTGAAGTTACCCTGCGCTACCGTTTCAGAAGTTGAACGGAAAGTAGAAGATATTGGTAACCAATGATAGCGTACCTGTTATGAGACACCTGCACTTCGACTCCACGTTGAGTTGGTTTCAGCTACCGTTTCAGAAGTCATCTGGAAAGTAGTGACCTCATTTAGTGGCTGTCCAATGGCGTTCCTCTTGTAATCAATGGTAGTGCATACTTGATATGCAGAGACAGCTACATTTCAAACTACACTTGGAGTAGTCGTGACTGCCTGATGTTTCCGTAACCGATAACAGTGATCAAACGAAACAGTTAACGCAGACAATGGACCAACATCTGGTAGGCCAAACCGATGATGAATGAAATCGGTGAAATACGGCAGACACGCTACACCCATACTACAGAGGTGGGTACTCCTATCCTTGTGTTCAACTACTTGCACACTGTAACGATCTGGATGAACCGTTATACCTACACTTACGCCGTAAGATCTAGATTATGTAGATGGAGAAAGATTACAGAAGAGCCTAACAACTGAAAAATACAGCCGTCTAGAATATCACAGTATTCAACTAAAAGTAGAGATGCCGAATTTAGCAAAACTGGAGCCGATCACTCCGGCCGTGTGGCACGCAAACTTCACAATTTGCGTGTATTCTTGCAGTTTGTTTTCGTAAAGATAATGAATCCACTTTAATTGCCCGTATCCAATGTAGAAAATCCCCACATGCAAGGCTTCGCAACATGAATTGGCGCTATGGGGAAGCATGCATTCAAAACATTATAAAACGTTCTACGATTTCTCGAAGCACATGGTTATACCAGCGGACCAACAAAGCAGTTTTATGGCGCACTGTTTTGTTATTGAGTATTTATTGATTAAATACGAAATATATTACATATGTCCTAACATTCTTTAGGGCGTTTAGATTTTGTTACTATCCCACAGTCATTGAATTTATGGTAATAATTTGTATATAATTATGGTAAAAAAATATATTTACTTTCTCTACCAAGTACCATGAACGCATATAGTAGGTAGCGAATGCATTGTATTCTATTAAAAAATTCCAGACGGAGATTTCACCGGAAATATATGTTTTTGGAGACCACTGAATAAAAGAAGCATATTTATAAAAAAATGTCTAGGTGTGTGTGTTTCTGTGAGCAGTATTACTTAATGAAAAATCTGTTAAACACCAAAATTGGTATTTGGCTCTAACGATTTAACGATTATAAACGATTAACGTGTACTAAAGAAAAAATGGAAATGGAAATTTATTTATGGACGCTCTTTAACTCCTGTGGTTCTCAGCATCTCATTTTATGAAGGACCGTTTAGAGAACTCTTTATCCGGCCTGAGGTTTTTTTTTGCGTGCCGTAAATTTACGACACGGGACTAACGGCTTTACATCCCTTCCGAAGGAAGCCATGCTAAGGAAAAAATCCGTCATCCTCCGCCGCGTTTTAACCCGCGACTTTGGGTATATGAGTGCCACTATACTAAATATATTTACACGGTAAATAAAATGTATTTCTTGAATTTTCTGTGATTAGTCTCTGCTAACTTTCTAAAAAAAAAAAAAAAAAATTATCGTCTCATGTTTTATTGCGTTCTCTAACGTTTTATTGTTTTTTTACTTTAACTTTCTCCATATTTATGCAATAATGCACAGGAAACAACTGTTATGTCGTATTCACAATGAAATGTAAGCGTAGATGCAGCATAGGACAAGATTTTGCACCCATATTATTCAATGTAAGCATTCACATAGCCACACGCAACACGCTACGCAAGGCAAGAGTTTGCAAACTTCAAACTTAATCCTTGCGTTGCGCATACAGAGGAAGAATTATGCATTATCTACTGTTCAACAGGAGACAGTCGATGCGAGATTATACAACGCCTACTGTACATACATGCTGTTTCTCTATTTGGCCGTGTCGCGCCATCTCTCATTTATGGCGGTGTCCTTGCTGAGTCCTCCTTTGATTTAATGGGTGTACCCACCGTCTGTCTCTAGATATCTTGGCTCTCACAAATCTTAAGGCGTAAAGAGATAATGGACATTGCATTAAATGTACAGCTTCACTTTTTGCAGTCTACATGTTTGCACTATTTTCAATATTTTGGTCAAACAATTATTGTGACGCCACTGCCGCGAGCATCAGTTGTGTATATGTAATATTTATAACCTCTAAATCTAGCATTTATAAAAGATTAGGTGACTTTTTATATGAACTTGTTGGTTTTGTTATTAAATTTGAAACTTGCGTAGCGCTTGGAAGATATCCGCGTGTAATCTACAGATCTAGAAACTCATGCCAACCTCTTACGTTACGCTTACGACTGCGCCTGCGCTCTTATACTGTGTTACATCTGCGTTTTCATCTCTGTGAATGTAGCTTTATTGGAAATATTGAACCGGAACACTCACACTATAAGACCAGTAGTTGCTAGCATAAGCTGAACGTAAGTACTACCTTCTCTCTATGGGAGTGGAGTGGTTTATACAGTCATTTTCAGAAATGATGATTCTGCCCCACTCTTCTTCCGGGTCGGCCTAACTTTAAAGTTTGGGATTAGGTTGTCTGCGACTGGAAACCAACCCTCGCTGTTGCCAAGTCTTCCACTTACTGTCCCCTTAACTGAGGCGCGATTTTCGACTTGCAAGCAGTGTATCCAGGAAGCAGATTTTACTACGTTGCCCTTCGCCATTTGGGTCGCCTTTTGTTTGCTAATGGTTATTGCCCAGTGGTAGAGGGGAGTGGTCCCGTTTGAGGGCCATCATGCTTTGGAGAAAATTATACATCACCTATTTCTGATACAATAGGACACCAGCGGAGCAGGATACTGCTCCTGAAAAGGCAACCCGTTGAGAAGCCTATACACAATAACGCTGCCTGCTTTAAACCCTCGATATCAAACCTACCTACCAACTTACAACATTTCAAATGTTTCCTATAGTTAAGCCCTTATAAGGTGCTATACTAAGCACGCCGCGAACCAAACAGTTTCGTTGTCGCCATCGACACTAAAAGCATTATTATAGGTATCTTTTTCTCCAAAGCATGGTCTTCAAACGGGACCGCTCCCCCTGCCACTGGGCAATAGCCATTAGCAAACAAAAGACGGCCCTGTACTAGGGGCGAGAGGCAACGTATAAAATCTCCATTTTCTGGATATCCTGTAGACTCTGCTTGCAAGTTGAGATTCGCGCCTCAGTTAAGGAACCAGTAAATGAAAAACTTGGCAACAGTGAGGATTGGTGTCCAACCGCACCCCTCATAAACCCAAACTTTAAAGTAGAGCCACGCCGCCTTTGTTAGAGGGTTATCATGTTCTGAAAAACACTGTGAACTAGTAGTGTTCCATGTTTTCTACTATAAAAAATGTCCTTTCGAAGTCATAGCGTTTGCGTCTTACACAGACAAGTGAAAGTGACAATAGTTCATCTCTGCATTTCGTTTGATGACTTTTTCAATTTTTTTTCTTCTTCACTTTTTGAAGCTCTGTCATCATTCAGTTGTTGCTCGCCATGTAGGAAAGAGTATGGCATCTAACTTAGCATATAGCGACCCACTTTTAAACACTAGATTATCAATTAGGTATCCTATGTTCCTCTTCTACCCGTAATGAAATGTATAAAGGAACTTTCATGCAAACGTCTTTTACTTTCTCTAACCCCATATGTACAATGTACATAGGGATAGAGAAGGTATTGTAATGCACCTAAAAATTCAATACCGAGATTTCACCGGAAATATATGTTTTGGGGTCCCCTGAGCCCGAAAAAAGTATTTTTTAAAAAAGGTCTGTTTGTGTGTGTGTGTGTCTGTGGACAGCATAGCTCCAAAACAAAAAGACCGTTAAATACCAAACTTGGTATTAAGGTTTAGTATCTTCCAAGGATGCGACACGAAGATTTTCAAAAAAAATCCCCTCACCACAAACTACTCTTTGCATGGAAAACATTTTGAAAATTTTTATTTTCTTAAAAATGGCTCTAACGATTTTGTTTAAAATCCCGTACATTAAAAACTATTTATATCCGAAATAAAATGTAAATCTCGAATTTTTTGGGAATAGCCTCTGAAGACCTCTTTATTGTGAATGAATTTTGCCAAATTTTGCTTAACTGCTAAACCGTAAGAGATAGATAAAAACTCATGGCACAAAAAATGTACATCATGACAAAACACATTATTTATGTCCTGTATGATTTTGTTGTGGAGGTAACCGTTTTTGAGATATTCCTTGTTATTGGTTTCAATTGTGAAGTACTTAAAACTTTTCTCACACAGTGAGTGTCTGTTTTTCTTTTGTTCTATTTCTGGCCAAGCAAAGAAGTGATTTGCAATGACAATCGCATAACAATAGCTTTTAAAACATTTGACAATCACTTTAGCATAGCGTATTCTCTTATTGTCTTCTACTATAAGGAACTAAGTAATAAGAACATTCTGCTAACAGTTATCTCGCTTAGCATTGTGTAAAAGAAGAATAATCTTTTGTATGTTTGTAGAGCAGCTAGAGAAAGTCATGTGAGTGTAACACATAAGATTTTTTTGTAGTGTTTAACCCCCACTTTTACTGCAATGGCACCGCAGGCTATAACACTAATTATACATGGAATAAAGATGAAGCACTGGCGGAATGATGATGCGGGAAACCGGAGAACATGGAGAAAACCCGCCCCTGCGTCATTTTGTCCACACAAGTCTCACATGCGGTTCACTTGGGATCGAACACGGGCCGTGTAGGTGAGAGGCCAGTGGTCCAACCACTCGGCCATGCAAACGTTTATTTTGATCAGCGTGTAGCAGATAGAAAAACAAACTTTTGTAAGAATACTTTTAGAAATTGTGTAAAATAAACAATAGTGACTAGCAAAAGTAATGTGAATGTAACGCATTAGATTTTAAGGGATCCAATGTATTAAAGTTTCTGCGAAATGTCGGAGTTCTTCAAGGAAAAAGTAAGCTACACCTAGGTACGTTCAACTATTTTTAAAAACTATTTCCAGTTGGGATAGCCCATTAATTAAAATATCCAAAATAGAAATATTTGGTTGTATTTATATTTGTATAGCTAAATAATATCTTAATTCCTTATGGGATAGACATGAGTTGTCTGTATCTCTTCCAGTACTCCAAAGCTCCAAATTTCCATTACAGTTCTTTGTCAGGCAATTTCGTGACGTGCAGTTAACAAAGGAACGCATTCCTTGATCAGACAGAGGCGTGACTGGCACAGCCTGAAGTTTTTCCTATTTGGGAACGTATTGTCGTTAATTCTTGTGCTATTCTTTGACAGAAGTCTGGATCCTCCCACTTTTTTTCCGACGTAGCTGTCCGTTCCAACTCCGGTTTGTCATTCTGATGCCAAATTTGGCCCGGAAGCAACGATCCAAGTTAACCAGGCAACAAAATCGAGGCATTGCTATTTATAGGAGGATTTATTACCGTTTCCGTATCCCTTCTCTAAATCCATTGCCCTTGTTTCGTCTTTGTGAATCTGTTCGTACACCCGTCACATCACTTTGTGGTTTACCGTTAAACATGCACGCTTCTCGAATTTGTTCAGCATTTAGACTCTTCTGTTCTTGTCGGTGGCAAACAAGCATCATGATGGATGAAATCATTGCTGACTCCAGGTAAACTAAATATACTCACCAAATTAACTTTTTCATTTTATAATAATCTTTTTTGGTCTGGAAGTTTAAAAAATGAATTTAAATTTATTGAAAGCTAGGATTACCAACTTATTTTACGATATTCGATTTTTTTTAAGTTTAACGATCTTTAATCTGGTATAATCTCATATCGGACGATGAATGAAATCTGCAAAATGATCCATGAAGTTTAAGGTTACTCGGTATTCGTCTTGGATAAGGGAAAACCCCGTGAAAACCTTATCCCTAATCAAGATTCGAACTCGGAACCCTTTGATTTGATATCTATTTGCAAATAAAATCCACTATGGTCTAATGATTCTTATGACCTTCAGAAATCATATCAATTTAAGTTGGTAAGGAAAGTCTTTCGTTACTCGGCTGCTCCCAAGAAGCACAACGAGTTTATTAACGACATATTTTCAAAATTTACGAGAGGTATTTATATTTTCAAAGTACGAGTATTATAAGCACACGTTTTAGGGTGCTTTACAGAGCCTCCGAAATGAAAATGATGTTAACTTTTTGTTTTATTACCACATGCCAGAAGTTAGAGGAAATACTGCATTCCACCCAAACATTTAATATCGAGATTTCACCGGAAACACGTGCTTTGAGGGGCCAAATAAAACATTTCTTATCAAAGTCCGTATGTTTGGGTCTGGCAGCAGAACTCAAAAACGAAATGGCAGACACATATGAAGCTTGGCATTTAACTGCAGTATATTCCAAAGATATACGTCACAAAGATTTTGAATACAACCCGCCACCCTTTCCTTTACATGGAAAAGTTGTTCGAAAGTTTTGATTTCTAAATGAATCTTTAATTTAAACACACAAACACACACACAGCGTTTATTGTTTAACCTAAATCATGGTTCAAATAAATGGTCTTCTACAGGCAATTTGCTTGGGATCATGCTTGGCTCAAAGCTCATGTGAATTGATATTGCCTATTTTGTAACTGGATTATCACACTTAATAATTTATTACAGCAACTAAAATCAAACGTATCAAAGTTATTTAGTTTCACAGGTGCTATTCTATGGAATTCATGATTGGGAAATGATTTAAATGCTGACAGAATTCTTGTTCTTCAAACGAAGACAATAAGAACTACTTCTTATTGTGCCCATTATAGGCACTTGCTTAGAAGTTTAAGAATACTTACTGTCATTAACGAATATTATTGTAACTGTTTGTTTTATGGAAAAACTAACTTAAATAATTTCGATACTCAATCTAAGCTTCACAATCTATCCTACTTTAATAATTCTCTCAATGCTGCGCCCAAAGTAATATAATAAAGATATATAAATAAACAAGTCTTGCTCTTTAATGCTGTATACTGTAAACATAAGAGATAAATATTGTAACAAAATCTCTTTATTACTCAAAACTGTTTACATAATTGATGTCGTTTTTGCTGTCGTCCTGTAGCTCTTATTCTCTTGCGTTACGATGCTGCTCGATTGCTTTGTTGTCTCTCAGCTACACGCCTAGAGCTCACAGTTGAAATTGAACTTTGCGAGCTCCGATTATTAGTTGTAGTTCCTGTGGCGCGAAATTTCCAGTAGTAGAGGTTATAGTTACACGTGCAATCCACCGCAGATGTCACAAAGTCACACACAGGTGCGACAATCGGAGCTTTGATGCAAAGCGGCCGCTAACCGCAAACATTTCACTCACGCAGGTGTGAAGCGCCCGCACACGCGCACACACACGGGCGATTACGGGCCGGCAAGACACAGACACGTACATGCAGCGTGTAATCACTAGAAAAAATAATTATATATACTATGAATAATTAAGATCCCTTTAAAACACACAGTTTTCTGAAAGAAGCTTTTTATGGCATTGTCCATTTCCTATATATGCCTTGTTATCAGTTTGAATGTTTTAATACTTTTTAATTTCAGTTTTTGAAGTACTGATAACCTTCAGTTGTTTCTCGCGGTATCATGAACAAAATACAGAATTTTAAGGGGTTTTAACATAATGAAATGTGAAAGAATATATTTATGCAAACATATCTTAATTTACTTAAGTAGATAGAAGAATAAGATTTTGCAAGACTCGTTTGTAGAAGTCATAAAACAATAAAGGATAGTGGGTAGAGAAAATATTTGAATGTGGCATACAAGATTTTACAGATTTTCTTGGATGTTGCAAAACTTATAGACTTTATAATCTTTTATATAATACCTCGGGGTTCAAAATTAAAATTTTCAAAAACTAAAGGCTACTTCATACTACGGAAATTAAAATGCCTAAGATGGTTTTAGCAGTAAGTATTTTAATACAATTTTTGGGATCCATTTTTTTATTCTCAAAACATACATTTTTGGTGAAATATTGGTATCAAATATTTGGTTAGAATGTAATTCCTTCTCTACCTACATGTACTACTTTTAGAAATCCATTGTGAAGTCCACTTCATTCTGAATCAATTTTGTATAATTTATAAATTGAAATAAACAAATAAAGAAACAAAGAAAGAGATAAAAGTGATCTAGTTTAAACAACTATTTTAAGTCCAATAGATTTTTGTGGTATAATTCATTTTCAAGATATTTTTTATTAGTTTTCATTCATTTTTTTCAACTGCCAAGTCATGTTTGGTGGTCTTTGGTGGAGAATTTGAAAGCCTTCACAAAGTGACTCACTTTAAATGACTACTGCTTAAGCCTCATGTATCCCCTTTGTACCTACAATGGAATTTTAATAATTTCTGAAAATATTTGTCTCAAATAACATGAAGTACATAAAAGAATAACACTTTCTAAGTATAATTAGTAGAAGACTGGAAAAAAAACCAACTCATTTGAATGCATTAATGGGCTCCTTTTTTTACTTTCTCTATACATACTATGTGCATACTATGTACATAGAGAAAGTATTGTATTACACCAAAAATTCAATACTAGGATTTCACCGGAAATACATGTTTTGAGATCTCCTGAATCCAATTTTTTTTTTTTAGAAAGATGTCAGCACGTGCATGTGTGTGTGTGTGTGTGTGTGTGTGTGTGTGTGTGTGTGTGTGTGTGTGTGTGTGTGTGTGTGTCTGGGGCAGCATAGCTCAAAAACAAAAAGTCTGTTAAGTACCAAACTTTGTATTTAAGTTCACTATCCTCCAAGGATGCGACACGAAGATTTTCAAGAAAATCTCCCCACCCCCAACTACCCTTTTTATGGAAAAATTTTCAAAAATTATGATTTTCTCAAAAATGGCTCTAATGATTTTGATTAAAATGTTGTATATTAAGGATATTCACGCGACAACTAAAATGTATATCTTGAATTTTCTGGGAATAGCCTCTAAAGACATTTTTACTCTGGATGAATGTTGCAGAATTTTGCATAACTGGTAAACCATAAGAATAGACAAAAACTTACCTAATAGAAAATGTAGAACTTATTAAAACACAATTTATGTTATATACCTTTATTTTCGTGGAGTTGATAGTTTTTGAGATATTCCTTGTTATTGGTTTCAGCTATAAAATACTTTTCTCATACAGGGATTTGTCAACTCCTGTCTATACAAACAAAGGAACTTCAATCACATAGCAACCAGCTTTTGACTGTCTCTTTATCCTATGGTACTTCCTTATTTCCCTTTTACTGACAAGGAAACAATTAATAAGACTACTTCTGCTATTTTTTTCTCGATTAGCATGAAGTAAATAGAAAAATAAGCTTTTTAACAATAATTTGTTGTAGAGATGTAGAGAACACAATGGAACACATCAGATTTTTTTACCCTACACTCCATTAAAAACCCTCTTTGAGGCAAGTAATTATGATTTTTAGAGTTGGATCTAAGGCATATTATATACCAAATTACATAACAATTGATCTGTCTGGCCATTCTTTCCTGAGTTGGTAGCTTACCCACATATATGTAAGCATGCACACACAACAATTTTGAAAATGTGACTTAAGGATAGCCCATCATATCCAGTGATGTCATTCTCATTGTGTGTATTCTATATATTATTTATATCAAATAACAACATAAGGTTTGCCCAACATTAACTTACTGTTACATGTTGTAAATTGTAGTCTTCTGTGACATGTAAAACTCTGTGTTAACTAAAAAGGCTAACTTGTGTCTTGTTTATGTTGGTCCAAAAGTCTCTCAAGAATTGTTAATTCCACATTGAGTTTCAAACAATTTCTTTGCTTTCATTGGCTGGTGTCACACACCATTAGTGTAATGAAAATCATCAGAGATGCATTGTTTATTCTTGGGAAGTTGCTGATGATTTACATCACACTAGTGAGCTGTTAATTCAGCCAGTGAAAGCAAAGAAACTTTTCACTCCATGTGCAGTAAAAAATACCTAAGAATAATAGTAGTGTGTCTGTCCACATTCAAGAGGTCCATGTTCAAACCTCAGATAGAGTTATCTGAATAATGTTCTTTCTGGGGTTTTTGTTTATCCTGAGAAGACAAATATGGGGTAACTAAGCTCTATGGACCCTGAGCATATCTGAGCATCATTTCACATATTTCTCTTCATCAAATAAACTACACCATAAAGAAAACACTTCTGAAAGGCAAAGACAAGCTGCATTTTAACAATTAGAGTAGCACAATAATAATATATGACTTGAAGTGTGACACTACTCCCCTGAATGGTGTGTGGACTTTTAGGAGCCTTAATGACAAGAGAACAAGACTGTAGCTTGTAAGTACAAGAAAAAAATAAAACCTCTATCTTTTCTTATTTTTTACCAAAATCTACCAATGTTATTTTTTTTTTTTTTAATTGTTTCATTTGTAAAACCCCCTTTACTAAACATATGCACATTCACTCTCACATTCATACTTCCAGACTGTGTGGGGGATAGGGAATAATTCTGGTTAAAGAAAAATTACTCACCCCAGCCGGGGATTGAATCCAGGACCTCCGGATGAGAAGTCTGCTGGCTGACCATTCGACCACACAGGCCCAATGTATTATCCTAAAATTTGTGTTGGTTAATCATTAAATTTATAGATTATAAAAAAATGCTGAAACAATTTTCAAACAAATTCTCAATGAAATGAAGTGTTATGTTTTTATTTGCAGGTAGAGGAAGAAGAGCCATTAGGTGATCTGTCACATGACACCATGACATCCCTCCGCAGTGACATTGCTGCACTGCAGTACAAGAGAGATCGACTGCTCACCGAGGTGAGAAATGCAAAATCAACACACCTCTCACTACTGTATTATTTATTTTGTTTTGTCCAAACAACCCCTTTTAGTTCATGGTAACATCAGGGGTTATGGCTTTACAAATAACTGATGGTTATTGTGGGCATATTTTAAACATTTAAAGTTTCTATGAAATACTCTCAAATTTACTTCCACCCCTATGATTATTTTATGATAAATACCCCTGTCCCAGCTGGGAAATTACCTTACTATCAGTTCCTAGTAAGATTCTATCAAGTTTATATTGAGTAGAATTAAAGATGCCATTGAAATGAAATTAAGGAAAGAACAGGCGGGTTTCAGTCAACATCATAGCTGCACAGATTTAATGAATACACTCCATATAATTTAGGAGCAATCTGCAGAATGGCAAAATACACTTTATTTAACTTTTATAGATTTTGAAAGAGCATTTGATTCTGTCAGTAGATATGCTATTTGGCAAATGCTGAAGGAGTATGGCATTCCACCAAAGATTATTAATAATATTAATATTATTATTATTAAGGATACGTATCAAGATTCCAAGGTATAAAGGTATTATGTGGTTTACAGCGTAACATGCGAGCCAGTTGAGAAATTCAATGCTATGCCGGCATGTTGCCATGGTAGCTTGCGGCAGAGCTACCGGCTAGAGATCGGGAGATCCGTAGTTCAAATCCTGGCTGTGGCATTGAATTTTTCAGTCTGACTCTACCTATCCAACTCCTGTCCTACACATGGCTTGTGTGAAAAAACAATTAATCCAATATCTTTCAGAACCTATAGAAACTAAATCTGCAGTAAGTCAAGAGTGTATTCTTTCCCCAACAATATTCTTAATGGTGTTGGATAGAACTATGAGAAAGGTTTTAGGAAAAAGGAAAAGAGGTATTCAATGGGGGAAAAGAGGTATTCTTGAAGATCTTGTTTTTGACATATGATATATGTTTGCTAGCTCAAAGATTTAGGGATATGGAGACTAAGATCAAGAGGTTACAAGAAGAAGCAATGAATGTTGGATTGAAAATAAACTCCTCTAAAACAAAACAGATGAGGATAAATTGTAATTATCAAAATAAATTAGAAGTAAATGATGTTGAACTTGAAGAAGTGGATGCTTTTCTTTATTTAGGAAGTATGGTTACAAAAACAGGAGGAGCAGAAGAAGATATAAAAAGGCAGATTCTACTAGCAAATGGAGTATTTATGCAGTTTTACCCCATATGGAAAAATAATATCTCTTTGAAGATAAAACTTAGGTTATTCAACACCAACATAAAAAGAAAGTCCTCCTCTATGGTTGTGAAACATGGAAAGTCTTAGAAGTAACAAACGAAATGAGGCATATCTTAAATATAAGATGGCTGGAAATAATATCAAATGAAGAATTGTGGGGAAAAACCAACCGATCTCCAATATATTGCCAAATAAAACAAAGAAAGTGGAAATAGATAGGCCACACGTTGAGAAAACCAGACAGAGCCATTAAGAAGGCAGCACTTGAGGAACTCTCAAGGAGCAAGAAAGAGAGGATAATCTAAGAAAACATGGAAGCGATCAGTAGAGGAGGAAGCAAAGGAAAAGGGCAAAAGCTGGAGAAGTAAAATGGCAAGCCCCAGATTTTTTGCTTCTAAAAAGTTAAAATCAGGTTGTATCTATCAGTGTATTAGAATTTTATGGAATCATATATTTTCAATTCAGGAATTTATAGAATTTTGGAATATATATTTGTATAAATCATAGATGTTCCATTATGCTTAAAATACTTAAAATTGTAAAAAGTTAAATTAATTTGTAACTTTAGTATGTATTTGAAAGTAGCAACTTCAATACACGAATGATTAGCATGGCACTAAAAAACACAATTTAATTTTGAACACTACATGTGCAAAAGTTTTCAGCACACTTTGCTTTAGTATGACAATGAAAACAATCAATTAATTTTAAACCTATGTACATGCACAAAAGTTTTCTGTACTTATTCTGCAAGCTTAATATAACACTGGACAATGAAGAAATTTGAAAGATATTTAGGTGTAAACCCTCTTCTGTCTTCCATTAATATGCGATTGGAAGCAGAGATACTGAGTTCCACTTCACATGTGGTAAGAGGTACAAGTTTAATTATTTTGGCTGTTTCCTTAGCGTTCCAAATCAATGATTATCACACCTTTTCTTTCTCCACAGGGAACCAACTATTGTTGTTATGACTTTGAAATGTGGATTGCACACTAAAACAGCTTCTAAACTCTCTTATAGTTTACCCGCTTGGTCCAGATAACATTCTGTTTCTTATTTCCTCTTTGACTTGAAACACTTCTGTCATAGGGAGCATTGATTCTTCCAATTTTTATTTGCATTAATTGATATAAAGCAGAAGTGAACTTTTGCTTATAGTTTACTACTGTGAGTATTATACTGGAATACAATGCAAGTTCATAGCAACATAATTATTTAACATTTTCCTTACTCAAAAGGTCTTCTTTCACTTTGAAAATATTTTTATATAAATAAACATACTCTCTTTGCTTAAATAGTTATTTTTAAGTTCCATTACCAAAAATAGGTCTTATTTGGCTCCAATCTAAAATGGGTGATTAAAATCAAATTATAAAACATTGAATAAACTGAAATTTGGAGAGTAAGAAGTCAGGAATAGAATAGGCAAGAATCTAAGAATTTAGGGCTTAAGTATCATTATCATAATTATCCCATCATTTTTATAATGGCCACCTCCACCACCGCCACTGCCGCCACCCCTACCACTACCACTAATATTAATAAAATTAGACTATTTCTCAATGTTTAAGAAATATTTCTATCATTTAATGCTTTAGAAGATTCTTGCTTTCAATTTATAAGCCATGGACTTGCAAAAAAATTAGCACACGTCATCAGCAGGCATGTTTGATGAAGTCTTATCTCTATCAAGCAGCATTAGTCACTCATTTAGCTAGAAGAACAAGTTTAAGTGATTTCCCATTAAAACAAGTAAAATATGGTATTGAAATAATTTCAAGATATTGTCTATATCATATTGGAGAAGAAAGAAATGCTACATAAGAGTAATATTTGGACATTGTTCTATTTTTTTTATATAAAAAGCAAGTCCCCATATTTGAACAAAAGCAGCACCCACTTAAATGCAAAATATCAAAGTAAAAATGACTTTTCTGATATAAATAAGTTCTGAGTTCTGACATGCTCCCTCTTTTTTTGTGTGTGTGTGTATTACTAGCTCCAGGATATGAAGGGGCAGCTGCGCAGTCGAGACCAGAGAGCTATAGAACTACAACTTGAAACAGAACAGCTTCGAGAACAAGCAGCTCGACAGAATGCTATTATTGCATCACTTAGAAAGAGGATACAGGTTAGTCTTTCACAGTTAAGTTCATAATATGAGTGATTAGTTCACACATTCATTTTGAAATTATTCTCAAATTAAAATGTATGCAAGAAAGTTGAACTGCCACATTTGTTAGTATTGCTGCATTTGTTATTTATGCAGGAATTAGAGGAGCGAGAAAGGACATTATCAACTTCACAAGGACGTTCTGAGGCTGTCATGCAAACACTACAGCGAGAAAACCGCTACCAGGAAGAGAAAGTACGGGATTTGGAAAAGAAGGTGAGTAAAGTTCAATCTGGTGAAAGTTATTTTTATAGGAAATGACATAGATAAGGAAGTAATATATATTTTATACATAAATAAATGAGTTGATTCTATATCTTCTACTACCGCATTTCTCAGGATAATTTTATGGATCATTATCCAAACCCTCAGCTGCAAATACAGAAACCACAATATGTCAAACCTCTTACTAGCTTTCCTCATGACCAGAGGCCAATGTAATAAAAACATCAGCCATATTAGTTTAGCATAAGTTTAAAATTCCTAAGTGTTTTAGCATCCTTAACATTTTATAATGTTAAAAAGCACTCCAGCAGATCAAAAAGAGATTAAGTATAAAAAAAAGGTATTTAAATATTTAATCGGGAAAAGCTTCTTGGGGAAGAGTAAAAGATTTGAGTGGTTGCAGGTCCAAATCTGAGGAACCTATCAATTTTATTGGGTTTCTTCAAGATTTTTTCCAAACCATCAGGAACAATGCTAAATGTATATAATAAAAACCATGACCCAAAGCTCCATTCAAACATTTAAAAACCAAAATAAAATAAATGCTACAGAACTAAGACTATCTATCAGAAAACTACTCAAGTAGAAAGTACTCTTTTTGTAACTCCGATCTGAAGAGATAAATAAAATGCAGGGAACTATGCTCAATAAAGTTCAGGATTTACATGTCATTTGTCTTACATGGTCAAGAGAAAATCCCATCAAAAAACCCTTGCCCAAGCAGATAAGATTCAAGCTCGAGTTGTCCGGAAGCCATCCCCACACTGGAGAGGGGTGCAGATGATACAGTAAGGTAGCTAAGCAACTAAGACTGTCTAACAATAAGTTACTGGACTATATGTTCAGATTACTCAATTGAATTACATGTGAAGATAACTACACAATTAAGGACATTTATCTACTATTAAACTCAATAAGATGATATGAATAGCAAGGCTAACTGTACAATAAAAAATATCTATCAGCAAATTATCAATACAAGGATGCAAATTACTCAATAAAATGATGATGGAAGGCTACCATGCAACTAAGTGCATCTATCAATAAATTCTAAACAAGATAATCTCACATTCAACAGGTTGTGAGTTCGATTCTCCCTTAGGGTAAGTTACCTGGATAGGTTTTTGTTTCAGGGTTTTCCCTTATCCTGAGAAAATGAATGACGAGTAACTTTAAGCTCCATGGAACCCGAGATCATTTTACATTATTTCACCAATTTCATTCATAATCCAATATGACCAACCAGGTTAAAGGACATTACGCTAACAAAAAAAAATTATATATATATATTTTTTTTTTGTAATTTATTTATTTATGCTAAGCTTTATACAGGTGAATATGACCGGTGTTCAGCCCTGGATCTTTACCAGTCATACTCATATTTTACAATAGTTTATTAATTCTAGTTTATTACACCATTTTGTCTATTTACAGCCCATACCCATTTATTTTTCACTTTGTATAAGAATTGTCCAATCTTCTTACTATCTTTTTGAAACATTCCAACTACTGCTACATTTCTATCTATTTTAAACTATTTCTTATTAATATACTCTTTTCTCCAAATTTCAGTCCCTTTACATTTAAATAAAATGTGTTCCATATCTTCATTTCCACCACATATAGGACATTGGTTTTGTGGAATACCTTTCCTTAAACCTTTTAATCTCCATACTCCTGCTTTCAGCCATGCAATACCTTCTCGCTCCTCTTTATTTGTCACATCTATGTACTTTTCCCTTCCCCATGACACTTTCATTGGTATATAGAAAACTAAAGATCTCTTTTCAGTTATTTCACTAAATATTTTTTGTATTTCTATATCCTCAAATCTTTTCCTTGCCAACTTCCAGAAGTTATTCACATTATTTTCTCCTCTTCTCCACATTTCCCCATATCCACTACTTTCCAGGTTATTTCTGAGACAGTCTACCCATCCCTTGTTCTTTAAACTTTTCTCTTGATGTACTAAACACTGCCTTAACAAATTCCTTTCTTCCAATTTCAATATTCTATGCCAAAATTTCAATGCCCTTTCCATAATCTTTCCCTTACTTGCCACTCTACCCAGCTCTATTTGTGCTACCTGCCTAACAGTTGCATTTGGTAACCCCAGTATTTCTTTGCAAAATTTCCTATGCACCTTATCTATGACTTCCCATCCTCCTTCTAATCCCCAATACTTCTATCCCATATAGCATTTTTGCCTCAACCACCATATTGTACACTTTTTCTAACCATCTAATATTTATATTAGGTGCTTTGTATTTGCAACTTGTAATAGCTGATAAGGCTCCTTTTCCTTTTGCCAATCCAAATTTCTTTTGTTTTTCCCAGTTGCCACCACTATCAATTTTAATTCCTAGATAAATACATTCTCTCACTACCCTGTACTCTTTTTCATTCTCATTCTTCCATTTTTCATACTTGCTCAATTTCCCCCCTTTTTTGAACACTACAATCTGCATCTTGTCCTGGTTCACTTTTAAATTCCACTCTTTACAGTAATTATTTAATGCTTGCAAGGATTGTTTCAAGCCATTCACTGTAATTGCACCTATAACTAGATCATCTGCAAACAGTAATCCTGGAATCTGAATATTATTAATTACTGGCATCGAGTTATTATTTATCCCAATTTCTGTTAATACATCATCTGTTTACTCACTCCTTTAGTCAACAACTTATGCCACAGCAATTGAAGCTCTATCCTATCGTATGCTTTCTCTAAATCCGCAAAAGCCATATATAACTTTCCTCTTTTGTCTTTCAAGTATTTATCTACCAGTGTTTTTATAATAAATAAATTATCAACTGTCCTCCTCCCTTTTCTAAAGCCCATCTGAAGTTCCGAGAGGATATTATATTCTTCAACCCATGTTCGTATCCTGCTTGCCATAATATCAGTAAAAATTTTTCCTACATTTGATAATAATGCAATGCCTCTATAGTTGTTTGGTTTATCAATACTACCCTTGCCTTTGTATATTGAATGTATGATTGCTTTCCTCCACTTATCTGGTGTATAACCCTTCACTTTAATTGTGTTAAATAAGTCTACTAAAACCTTAACTCTGTTTATTTCAGTGCACCATTCCTTAAGGAACTCTGTCGGGATTCCATCTATTCCAGTTGCTTTATTTCTCTTCATTAATTTCACCTGTTGAATTATTTCTTCACTTCTTATTATATCATCGAGTATATCTACATAGTTATTACCTATTTCCCAATTTCCTATCTCATGTTTACTCTTTTTTTCCCCATACAATTTTTTAAAATATTCCATCCATTCTCCTGGTTGTATACTTGGTTTTGTTACATGTTTATTATACATTCATTTCATGACCTTCCATATCTCATTTGCATTATTTAATTACTTTCATATTTTTCCATCCAGCTTGTTTTCTTTTGTTCCAGTAATGAATTATATAAATCCCTCCCTTGCATATACTCTTTCTTTAATTCTATGTATCCTAATTCCCTCCACTTTATGAGCAGCTGTTTAACTTGACCTTTAGTTACTCTACATTCTTCATCAAACCAGCCCTCATCTCTTTTGTAAACCTTCTTTCTCATTTTCATTTCCTCCCCAGCCCTTAGCATAATAATATATATATATCCATTGAAAAATGGTTCAATTAAATTGAACAGAAAAATACAACTAAGGAAATCTATCAAAAATTTGCTAAATAATGCTAAATAAGATGATATAAAGAATAAACTATATAATAAAGGACAGCTATCAACATATTATACAGAAGATGCTGCAGGAAACATGTAATTAATAAGGCCAGCTGTCTTATTCTAAATGACTGAAAGTGACAAAAGATGTGCAGGAAATCTTGCTTCTGAAAGTTGAAACAACACCTAATTGCTCTAAGAAGCAGATGAGAGGGAGGAAGAGGGAGGAGAGAGGAGAGAGAGAGAGAGATAGATCACTAAATGGACTTATGAATGAAATCGAGCCGTTGTCTGCACAAAAGTTGCCATATTGGAAGTGACGATTCCAGAGAGAAAGAGAGAGAGAGAGAGAGATATTTAAAGACATTATGGATCATTTTCCATTTTATAGGTCATCTCCTTAGCACGGTGGCAGTGCTGCTGCTTGCCAAGCAGTACCAGTGTGGGGATTTTTTCCCCACTCGGAGACCTGGACTGGGGTACACTGAACCTCGTGAGGTCCCTGGAGGGCCAATTGAGGAGCTACTTGATGGAGAAGTAGCAGCTCCAGGTCGTGAAGATTCCATTAATTGGCTGGGAGGGTTCAAAGCGCTGACCACGTCTCACCCCCCAATACTGCACCCCACCATGACGTCTGTCATGGACCGAGATGGGGGATGGTAGACCAAGGCTCTTAGTGCGCTGTGCCATGGAGTTGTTTCCATTTTGTAAAGAAGGTATCACAGATGTGATGCTTCCTTAAATCTGCCAATGCAAGGAAGGTCCATTGATACATACCCTGACTAAAATAGTGATCAAGTAAACTAGCAAATGTATAAATTTATAGCCATTTCTAATGAATTATATTTTGTACTCTTTGGCAAGAACATCTTAAAGTTCTGTTATCAAATGTATAAATTGTAATAATTATCTGCACAGATCCGTCAGCTGGAACTTGAGTGCAACTCTGAGGAAACAATGAAGGAAGCTCATCGTAAAGCCATGCAGGACCTAGTCAGAAGATTGTCCACAGCTCTTGGAACAGAATACAGTGAAAGTTTACTCTCTTCACCTGAAGGGCTTATACACAAGGCTTCAGAACTTGTTCAGGTGAGTACATTTTAACATTACAGCTTTTAAATTAATCAATTAATCTTATTGCCCAAGAACAGTTCTTTCACTGCAAACCCAACCTCTGCCATTATCCTTTCCTTTTTATCTTTAGCATCACATAAACACAGGTCTTTGATAATGATGATAATAATAATACTTTATTATCCATCAATAGGTATTTACATAAATTACAATAGATTTCATCCTATATCCTAAATAGAGCTTAGAAATTAAATACTTATAGACAATGTACAAGACATCTGACACAATTCATTTTGACATTCATGTCCACTATAGCATAGGTATTCTATCTGCCATTTATACATTGTGTCTTTAAATCTATTTAAACTGTGATTTTTTATTTTAATGGCCAAGCTGTTATATAATTGAATTCCAATGGTTTTTTAAAATTTGGCTGTTTTCTGGTGTCTCAGAAAAGGCATTTCTATTTTTTTATTATTTCTTGTTTGATATGTATGTATTTCATTTCTTTTTGTTTGCCTACCATCTGTTTTATTCTTCTGCCCTCAAATTTTCATCTTTCACCACTCCTTTCAAGGACCCCTTAGCAAGCAATTCCTTCTTATCCTGTTCTTTTTGTTTTCTGTTAATGCTTTAGAATTGTTTTACATTCATCCATTCTTCTTTATTCAGATTCATTATCTATGCTACCCATTTCAAATACTCCAGTCTTCTTCATATATCATTTCAAATAGTTTCAATAATAAAGCCACTGAGGCTTTCATGGCTGGTATTCATGCAGTGGAATGTAGATTCTGGGCTTATAGGCTATAGTCTGATGAAAAGTCATCCGACATCATGGGTGAAACATCAGGTTTTTTAAATTGTTTTATTTGTTTTTTATGGTAGTTCACATAAGATCTTACTTTTCCTGTTATATATTTCTTTGTCATTGCTACTCTCTGTTTGACTTCTTGACAACAGCTCATGTTACCACAGGTTATCTGCATCACAAGTATCTAAATATTCCACCATTAAGTGAAATTGAGTTGAATATATGAATGCTCTTTAACTACTATGATTCTCAGCATACTATTGTATATGCTGTTACATAAAATTATATAAAATTCAATAACAATAAAGAGTACTTCATGAACTATTTTTGGAAAATTTGTGGTTGTTGTTCTCTAATGCCAGATGTTTGACAATAAAGTCATTTGTCTTCTTTCACTCCAACATTTTTCATGGTCAGCCACTGAAGCAAGATTTTGAGATGTTCTGAATCCATGTCCATCTGAATTACACAGTGGACAGTTTAGAGATTGATATATTCCAATCCAATACAGATGTTTGGCCAAACAGTCATGGCCTATTGCCAATCTAACTGCAGCTACAGATGATTTGCATGGTAAATCGGGAACTGAATGAGGGTTTTCGTGTAGAGAATTCCATTTTTTCCCTTTTGATTGTATTAGCAGATTTTGTTTATTGAAATCTGTGTATATGGATTTAATGAATCTTTTGACAGAGTAGTTTGCAAATTTGATGACTGGTCTGTAAGCCACAATTTGTGGAAAATTTAAGATAGATACTATAGATCTTGAATGCACCAAAAATGATTTCTCAGCTGATTATGTTTGCATATGTGGAAGAAGCAGAAAAACACATTTTTTAAGAATGTTTAAAGTTAATAACATATTTTCCCTGCCACAGGAAACATCTCGATTAAGATCAAGATCCTCCAATGTGACAGAGACACTGACAACTGTAGAATCAGAGCTACACAGTTGCAGAGAAGCTCTTGAACGAGCTGTTGCAGATAGAGATGCACTACAACGACAAGCAGCCTCACATCTGCTGGAGCTGGACAGGTTAAGACAAGAGAAGGAGTCACTAGAGATGCAGCAGAGAGTGACAGAGAGGGAACTAATGGATCTGCGAGAAAAGTTGAATGCTGCTAACAGATCTCTGGGGTCAGCTTCTGGGAATATTGCACACCAGGAGAGTACCATCATCCAGTTGAGAGGTTTGTAATCATTACAGAAGGTATCTGAATTATAAGCTATGAAAGCATATTTATCAGAGGTTTACAAATGCAACCTTTTAAATTGCTCCACAAATCAGTTGCATGTAAATATATTAGGGAAGCTATAGCACAATTTGGGCAAGTCAGACGAACTTGGCTTGCATGCCTAATTTTATCCTTACATAGCATAGCAGTCTTATTATACTTGATTACTGTATTACTAGTAGAAATGTAAACCAAATTGTAAGTTATTTGTCTACATTTATTTAGTTTTATTCCACACTAATGATTTATTTAATAAACAAATATTACTTTGATTTATTTGTTATAATTTGTTTTCTGTCATGAGATACATATTTTAATTGATTATTTCACAAATAAACAGTCAACCTGACAGATATCTTAAGACAATTTTTTATGTGAACATTTACACAACTTTTTCTACTCGTGGCAAATTCATATGTTCACTAGTATGTATATAGAAAGTTTTTTTCTACCCACTTTATGTTATTTACAACACACTTTCACCTAGGGACAATTTCAAACTATAAGTGCTTTGTTAGATACATCATACACAGAAACAGCATTGCAATATTTGGTTCTAATAATAAGTTCTTGCAATGAAAAGAAAAAAGTACTGTATAATGTTGAAAAGTGTTAACACTACAAAAAATATATTGACATAATCTGTGTATTTTTCATGAACTCTACCAGTTTTCTGCAGTAAGATTTTCTTTATCTCTTACGATTACAAGTTTTACAAAATTTCTCAGGATGAAGAGGACTTCACAGGATTTTTATTACAGAAAAATTCAAGATATGCATTTTATTAGTAATGGAAACATGTTAAACATGTGAAATTTTAATAAATGGTTATAGCCATTCTTAAGGAATGAATTTAGGAAGAAGGAGTTTTCTTGAAAATCTTTGCCTAGTTATTGACACAGTATCTGATTTCAGTATGAGATGCACTCCAGAAGAAATGTATTAAAAAAAAAAATCAAATTTATTTATTTGCACAAAACCATCTGTAACACACATTTACTTTTCCAGAAAGTCTCCTGCTTTAAGTAAATATAGTTAGCAACATTAAACCCATTTTTGAAACATTTATTATAGGAATTGTTGGATATATGTTCTGAGACTGCTATGCTGGCTTGATTTTGAAGAAAATTGTCCTTCTCTGATACTTTCTCAGGATGTTAAGCAGTTAGAAATTTGTTGGAGTAAAGTCAGGTAAATAGGGAGAATGTCAGAATATATATTTATTATTTGCGATAGGAATTCAGTCACAATTTGAGCCTTGAGTAGCGGAGCATTGTCTTGTTGGAGAATGAACTTTCCCACAAGTTCAGGTTGATTTGTTGCAATTGAAGGGAACAGCTGGTTCTTCAAATGCCTCTGTAACATTCTCTAATGATTGCCATGCCTTTTGGAAGAGGGTATAACACAATGATCCCAGAATATTGAATGTAGAATTTTTTCTGCAGATGCATGAATTTTTTTATGAGCACTAGACATTCTTCCTGTTTTGAACATCATTAGCCAGCTATTAATATTGTTATAGTCCAGTGCATCATCCTCACAAACTGAGACGAATTCATGGTGAATATTGATATAGTCTTGATAATGGCTGATTGTTTTTCTTGCAAAAATTCCCTAATAATCAGTACACAGATAACCTCTTTTGCAAACCACCACTGAACCTTCATGCACTTACTCTTGGAGTTGGAATAATAGTTTACTCACAGCCAAAGACCATAGCTGCAGGTTTCTGCTGGTATTATAATCTCCATCATTAATAAAGGTGGTAAATGAAGTTTACTGTGCAGACAGCTGCAAGGGGGAGGAAGGGAGTGGTTGAAAGTTTATATCAGTTTGAAATGAACTGTGCGACACAATATTTTGTTGCATATACACATTAATTTACTAAATAATTGCATATCTTACTTTATTCTTTGTAACTGGATTCTCCTTCAGAGTCAGAATCCCAAAGATGTCTGTACATTGAAGTCAATTTATAGCTCAAAATTATTGTATTTCATTGATAACAAATAAGTTGACATAAAATATCTTTGATTGCTTATAAAGCATGCAACTATGATATGAATATGATGCTGCATAGTTTTTGTTACTGTGCAACTGTCTTTATGCATGACAAAGAATAATTCTGGCATTATATTCAAATGAATATTCATTTAAAATTTAACTTTTAATTTACAGAGGATGTAAAAATAAAAGAAGATAGAATAAACAGATTGCAAGGTGAAATGAGGAACTTCACTGAGTCCCTAGCAGTAACATTAAGCACATCTTCAAGGTTTGTTGAAACACTAGAAGGCAGTATTCGTGACAGAATTAGAGAGATTCTTCAAGAAAATAAAGAGAAAAGCACAGTAAGTATCTATCTAGATTTGAATGTTAAGGACACACTGCTCATACAAGGAATGAAAAAAATGTCAGATGAGCATAGGTCTGGAGAGGCTTCACTATACAAATATGTTTATGTTATATACTGTACAAGCAAAGCTGGTAGAGGATTAGGATTAGGAATAGCAATGACAGGGTCTCCAGGCCCTTGGAGCTCAGGAAGGGAGGGATAAAGGGAGAGACATGAAGGATGACCAATGCAAACATAGACAGGGTCCCTAACAGTTCGAGATTGAACGTCTTCAGTTCAGGGAATAGGTGAAAGTCGCTGAATGCCAGGTCAAGATTGTACAGCGGATGATCAAAAACATCCCATTGAAATTGTTCAAGGAGCCAACGGGCTGTGCCAGTCGATGAACGTTATCATGGATCAACACAATTCCTGAAGTCAGTATTCCTCTTTGTTTGTTTTGAATGTCTCTCTGCAAACGTCATAAAGTATGAATATCTTCAAAACAACGTCAATGCTCATTTGAAATCATTGGCAGCAACATTTGTTGATTCTTTCTTCCCCTGTTATTTCCTATGGTAAAATAGCTAAGAACACCAGCTACCCCTGCATTCTCAATTCCTGCACCTATCCCAGTTTTCACTTTGTGTGTAGTGGGTATATCTATGTTGCATCATGAAGTAGAATAGAACAGAATTTTATTCATCTGTTTGATAATAATATATGATGTAGGGCATGTCAGGACTTACAACTAAAATTCATATTAATGCATATACACAACAAGAATTAGAAGTAAGAAAATAATACAAATTATTTGAGAAGCGTACATAAATTCATAGCTTCATCAAATAGTATTTAAGTCATTTCATTTTAAATTTGAAAAACACAAGTATATTTAGATACAATAAGTATATGCAATAATTTACAGCAGTTTTATTACATGCCCAGAAATTCCGTAACTGAATAAAAAGAATTTGACAACAGGAATGACTGCTCTTTCTTTTAAATAATTTAGTATCTTTTATGTTTTTAATATAAGAAGGTAATTTGTTATAAAGTTTAATCCCTATGGGTTAAGATGTTTTCTTCACAAGATCAGTTCTGTGGTATTGAGTAAGTAGGTGTCCTTTTTGTCTTGTATAGTGATTGTGTACTGTGTATGTTCCAAAAGTTTGCATTTGTTTATATAGATATAATAAATTAATACCAGCATGTATATACAGGGCACAGGTAAGATGCATAATAGATAGATAGATATTTATTCACCAAAAATATTACATGCATATAAGAGGTTTTGTTAATTTCCTAATCCTAATAAATTATGTACAAACAAGAAAGAAATAAAATACTATATTGCATGATTAATGATAAATACTATGTGAAGAAACAAAAGCAAAAATTAAAAGGACATGTTCATGTACTCATCAACTGCATAAAACATATGTATTACAAGTACATTTTTAAGTTTTTTCTTGAACAGATTAGTTGATGTTTTGCGACCCTTGCTCTAAATGAAAGGAATATTGTCTTCATATATATTTTGCTACATTCTGTTTAAAGTGAAAAAATATACTGTTGTATTCCATTGCTAAAGAACACATTTCAGAAAGATGTAATTCTCTGTAGCAGCTGGAAGGCATACGAGAGAAGAATGCTCTGCTATCCCAACAATTGAACAGGCAATGTGAGCTACAAGAACAGGCTTCTGCAAGAGTTCGTATACTAGACGATGAGAAAGCAATAGTTGAGTCTCGACTCCAGAAAACTGAGGCAGAACTGAGTGCAGCAGAAGTTGCCAGAGACAGTCTCAAGAGAGATAAAAACACTGTAAGTTATCTTAGTGCTACATTACACTCTTATAATTTCTGTGTAATATCCACTAAGTTTTTGACGTCTGTGTTTCAGTATTTGACTTTCCTAGAAAGACTGGCTCGTGCTCTTAACATGGAGGAGATATCCAAAGATGTTGGAATGGATTTACATACTGAATCACTTCTTATTCGAGCTGAGCAACTGTCAAGACTGGAAACTGATAAGTTAATAGATAAGGTTGGCATTTGTCACAGCTTTTATCGCTACAAGTTATTATTTTACTTTAACATAATAGCAATTATAGAGCATTATAGTTTGTAAAAAAGTGTTTATTTTATGGTTTGTATATGATAATTTTGTTGAGCTTCATTCTCATGGAAAAATGAGCTGTGTTCTAATGACTTTACCAGAAAAACCCTTAACGACAACTTATAGAATGAAATAATTTTCAGTCTGTATACATAGCAAACATTTTTGTTTATATTTCAACGAAATTTTAAAAAGAAAGTCTTCATAGAGCAGTAGGAGTAAAAATGACCAAAACAAGAAGACTATGGTTGATAATAATTGTTCTTTCACTCTAATCATGAATTAATCTTAAATTCAAAGTCTGAGGATTTGTTTGTTTGTATTGATTATAAATTTATATCTAATGGGTGACTGAAGAAAATCAGGGAACAGTAATTACAAATGGGTTAGGATATTTGGGTCAAAATAGAATACTTGGGAAGAGGTATTTGGAGGGAAATGAGACCAAGAATAGAATATATAGATAGACATATCTTATTTGCTGAGATTAGAGAAAAAAAAAACTCACCCATTATATAAGATGAAAGATGAGCCAGAGAAGAAGTACATTTTATTTTGTAAAACACATGAAAGAGAAGGTTAGCCTGGTTTAGATTGGGTGTTTGTAAACTAAGGAGAATGTGGAGGGAAGTTATCCAGGAATATGCCCCATCTGTGGGGACAAGGAAGATAAAATTTACATTATACTTCAATGTAACAAATGAATGATGTGGGAGAGAAATTAAAGAATAAATCAAAATTGAAATTTAAAATATGTATTAGTAAATTAATAATTTTACAGGCCAGATGTAATATATAGAATTTTAAGGAGGTAATATTTTCTACTGTTTAATTTTGATTAATACATTTTCAGGAGATATAAATTTTTTTAGAGATAGTATTATTACAAAGTAATGTTATTTAAGCTCCAATTAAAATGTATGTACAATATGGATGGAAAGAAGTATTCACAATTTTGTATCATTGGATGTGGTGTGTTTAGTCCAGATGCAGAGAAATTAAATTTTAGTCAGAATATTGAAAAATGTTGTTGTGGACCCTTATTCCATTGAATAATAGATGAGTATAATGTGAAAAAAGGCTTTCAGAAAACTCCTCCAATAAAGCACTAGTGGCAAAAATTTGTCAAATGAGATTTATGTCAAAATCAATCTGGTAGAAAATAAACATATGAATAATAGAGAAGATCCTGTATCATGGGGAAAAGTCAGCAACATATTGCTAAAAAACTAGTTAATGGAGAGAAAAATTTGAACAGATAATATTGTGAGTTTATGTAGTATGTTTCAAAAGTTATAAAATATGTAGGGATAAGAAGTACAAGTGAAAAGAAACAAAACCCAGCTGGAAATTAACTCTTTACAAGATAATGTCAAATTTTAATGTTTTTAAGCCTGAAATCTTTTGTTTATCTTCATTTTACTTCTATTCCACAAATAAATTAAATAATTAACTAACTATAAGGATTTTTACAAGTTACAACAAAGTTAATGAAGAAAAATTCTTCTTTTAGTGTATGTACACTACTGCTCATTAATTTCAATACACCATGACTCTTATTTGGTATTTCAGTTATGAACACAAATCAAACTTTATTTCTCCAAAATATAATTATATACACTTACACATATATAATGCTAACATAATAACTATATTTTACTTTCATCAAAGTATCCTCCTTTGGATTTAATGGCTGCCTCTCAAACTCAAGGCATGCATTCAATCAGTTTTTGTAAGCATTCTGAATCTATTATGATTCCACACACCCTTAACAGTGTTCCAGAGGTGTTCCTTGCTGGATAATATAAACTTCCCTGATACCTCTGTCCACTTCATCCCAGACCATTTCAACGGGATTACAGTCAGGGCTTTGGGATGGCCAGACAATATCTTTCAGTACTTTTTGTTTTTCCTTTGATGCAATGTACTTCTTACAGAACTCTGACCAGTGTTTTGGGTCATTATTCTGTTGTAAGGTGAACCCTTTGCCTATTAAGCACAATTCACTTGGTACTGTATGATTCAGAAGTATGCAGTGGTAGTGCTTCCGATCCATACATCCTTCTATTGCCACAATATCTCCAACCCTATCTCCAGAAAAACATCCCCAAACCATAATAGAACCCCCACTATGTTTAACTGTAGATTGAACACACTGCTAGGCTACCCCTTCTCCTTCAAATCAGCAAACAAATATGCTTCTTCTGGTTCCAAAAATCTTGAATTTTGATTCATTAGTGAATAATACCTTCTTCCACTTTTCCGATGCCCAATTACAATGTTTTCTAGCCCATTCGAGTCTCTTCTTTTTATTTATGGGTCTCAGAAGGGGTTTCCTTGCTGTCACAATTCCTTTCAAGCCAGCTTCAATCAGTCTCCTTTTTTACTGTTGCAATAAATACTTTTGTCCTTTTCATTTCCACCAATTCTGCACGGATTTGTGGCAGTTTTGAATCTATTTCTCTTACTAGTAATTTTGATAAATTTATCATCACTTTTAGCTTTTTTATGACATTGTCCTGGTTATCGTATGTGCTTATTGCTTCCTGTTGTCGTCCGGCTGCAAAGGGTGTATTGCATTCCCTTACAGAGACCACACTGTTTTGCAATTTGGCGAATTGATAAACCTGCTTGTCTAAGTGCTACAACTGCAGCAAGTTTTTCTATGGATATCTACATTCTTGGAGCCATACTAACAATGTGCACACTTCAACTGTCACCCAGGAACTGAAATGCAGGGACCAGATACTATGATCTTAGCAATGCTTGAAGTTCATGGTGGACAGCATTACATTACAGGGAACAACAGAGGTGCTCCAAATGGTACTTTAGTCATCAAATAGGTAAACAAACATACCAAATAGGTAACTACTGTTTATGTACACAATACTCATTTTGGGCAATATTGCATCTACATGAACACAAACACACAAACCTGATATGTTTACAAGTGTTATAAATTCTTTTGGTTACTCGACCATAACCATGGTATTATCTCATGTATATACGGTATTAGATGTAAATTATTAGGTATATTTAAATTAATGAGTGGTAGTGTATATAAAATTATTAGTGAGATACTTTCTCCCTCTTAAAAGAAGCTTGATTCACACACTGTATCCATACATTTATAACTCTGTTTATATCATGCAGATTTGTCACTATTAGGGGTGGTGATTTTTAGCATTTTGAAATCAGAAATGTAGCATTTTGGTTTGTGCATTTAGCATTTTATAGCATTGATACATTTTCAATTTAGCATTCTATAGCATTTTGAAGAAAAGCATGCATCTTGAATTGATTCTAATAAACAGATATTGTCTCATGAAAAAGCTTTAATGTGACATTAATAACATTAGTAAATGGGAACGGAACTCTCAACAATAACAATGACACTGATACTCACAACAATGACAAAAATAAAACATTATTGAGATAAACAGTAAGCATATGAGATAAAAACCATGTGTCAATAATGTCCTCATTTGAGGAGGTTATATTTTATTCTCATTTTTTGTATACAAATTTATGCTCAAGTTCTTGTAAATAGAGTCCCTTTCTTTAATATTTGTTTACAAGAAAATGTGATTGTTATTTAAATTTGATAACTATGAAATTGATTTATTTCTATTTGCCAAGTTCAGATTTATTATATGTATTTTACAAACAGATGAGGGATGAGGGAATTAGTTCCGCATTCCAGATCAGTTGGGTAGACAAGTGTATCAGAATCATAAACATTCCAAGGGTGCACAAACTCATCAGATGCAATTTCTGGAAGAAAGTAAAGAAAGAAAGAAAGTTTTAAAAAATTGGTAATTTTGCATTTACATCGCATTTTAGAAGAATTTTCGCATTTTGAGTCAATTACCTATTTTATTGCATTTTTAAAACACACAGATGTTCTGTGCAATAAGTACTGTTCAAATGAAGCATCACTTTTCTGTATCTTTGGTGTTTTCAACTTCATAAAATGTTGCTAAATTTCAGGATATTTCTTTCCTGGCCATAATGTAGAAGTGGTAGAGATGCTGTAACATAACAATCTACATACTAAATAACTTAAAGTGTTAAGTCTACATAACATGACCTCAAGTTATGCTCTATTACCTTACCTATTCTTTCTGTTTTATTTATGCATGACTCAATCTTTTGTTGTGTTGTTGTGCTGGTCAGTACTGGTGGACTTATGGTACATTTCCAAGATTGCGACGAGAACGATCGTATCATGATCTTCCTTTGAGAGAAGTAAGAATCTATTATGCATATCATTGATTCTGCATAATGCACCTACACTATTATTCACCATACAGTTGTCCACAAATTCATACATATTTCCAGGATAGGAATACTTATAAACTGGGGACAGAATTGCAAAAAGAAATTACCAATTAAGAAAATTAGTTCTTAATATTATAACTCCAGAAGTTAGCCAACCTGAAGATATGAAGATATGAATACCATCACGGAACTAATATATATATATATATATATATAAATTCCACTATATTTTATATTGACCTTTATCTCTGGCTTTTGGCCATGATTTGTTTTATAATGCCTAGTAGTTGAATGTCAAACATCAATAATCATCATTATCATTATCATCAAAGTCATGTTAGGCAGTTTTTAGTCTGCTGGGTAATGTTTAAATCCAGCTGACAAGCTACTGAAGATTAAGGTATATGAAGGAAAATTTTTCATCAGGGAATGAAGAGTAGCAAATTAACTGTTAGCCAGTTACCAAATTTCAGTGTAAATATCAGGTAGTAGATTAGGAAGCGTCTGTATTGGTAATGTGATGATGTTCACACATTCTGACTGCATAAAGTAAGGTGTAAAAAGTTTGAAAATTAGCAGAGAATTTAGGATAATGCAGGAATCTTGCAGGGAAAACATCCACTATTTTGAATGTTAAAGAACATATTTGAACATATCATGGTAATATAAAATTGGGTAAATATTTCTCATGTGCACATTTTCATTATTGTAAATATTAAAGTTCTAGATATAACAATTTTTAATATTATTAATATTTCAGTAACTATTTGTTAGCTGTATCTGATCCTTAAGTAAAACAGTAGGGGTACTCAGGAGTCTGAGTGGGGTGAGGATTTTAAGTTGCCTGTATCCAGCCTTCACTTTTAGCTTGCATCACTAGCATAAAGTCCCAAAGAGTCATATAAAAGCTGTAGGTCCCCTTGTTCCCTAGCCATTCTCACTGTCATCCTATCATTGGAGGTAATTAATACACATTACCAACTGAGGCATCCAGCTAAAAATGAATTCAGCCATTGGATTTTTTTGGGTGTAAAAATCCTTAATAGGACTTCCTTTGGAAGGGAAGTAAACCCATTGGTCCACAGCACATAAAAGAACCCCAAGCCTGATAAAGATGCCTCTGAGCAAAATGAAGCAGTCTTTCATGCCCAGTATAGAATCACAGCAATTAAAGAATCATTGTATCAATCATTGCTAAGAATTACAGCAGTTAAAGAGTGTCCATAAATAAAATTCCACTTTATTTCATTTACAGAGTTGAATAATGGAGTTTTTGGATAAAAAAATCCTTAGCATGGCTTCTTTTGGAAGGGAAGCAAAGTCTTGTATAATGTTTATTTGAGCTGCATACCTTGAGAAAGAAGGTTCTTGGATGGTTCTGTCCACAAGTGCTATCCTTGCTGCCAGCTATGGGTAATGAACTAATCCCTTGCCACCATGTCGCAAGTGGCAAAATCATAAGCTAAAATTTGTAATTGATTAGTAAAATACCAATATGTGTTCCTGTATGCCAACATGACATGAAAGGAACTTGATCAACTGACTTAGTTGTTATTGCTGTTACATCTCTCCATTCTTATAGCTTCCGATCTTTTGGAAAGTTCAAGTGTTATCATGACTAGAGCTCGGTAATTGTTTTATTGTGTTACTTTATGAATTAGAACAATGCATATAATGTCTACTTTTGGAACAGACTATACCTCAACATGTGCATGTTTACGCTACAAACCTCTCCCCACTCCCCTCTCTTTATACCGCTGATTGCTCTGTGTATTCATAACTGTAAGCTTTAATCATGACACAGTCTCTATACTCTGACCAGATGCTTATCAAGTGCTCTGTTAGAAACAAATTAAATCTAACTTTTCTTTTTAAAAAATTGAAAGCAAATTAACCACCTTTAAACTTCAACACAATTCTAAATAGTTAGTGCCAGAATTTGTGGACGTACTGTATTCATAGAGTAGATAAACACATTCCACGTAATTATAATCATCAGAACACAAAGACTGCAATTCCTTTTTTTTTTCCTTGTTTGTTTAGTTTTAAAAATAGGTAATGATGGGTAATATTTTTGAATATCAAAATATAATTCTGCTTCATGCTCTTTGATTTATTTGAAGCTATTTAATAAGCTAGGATTTGGAACTTAGTTTTAAAACTAGCAACACAGAATGGCTATTTTATAAAAAAAATTACTATCAGCTTAATGGAGTAGAGGCATTTACATTCACCTGCTTTACTGCTCTGAAAATATTTGTAATGCATTGACTCCAGAAAATATTCATCTCCTTTTTAATCTTTATCAGCAGAATTAACAGCAAGAAATTCTTATTTTAAATGTGCAGAAAGACAAATTAGTACTATAGTTTACATGTACTGGTGTTCTTCAACATTTTTTCTTCATTTATTTTATGATGTTTTAAAATTTGTCCCAATTTTTCAGCCTTTTTATGTGGTATTTATAAGAATATTCTACATGCATTTACAAGATAAATGTTTCTGGTATGGCATTGAAATTGTGGTGATAATAGGTTTTGATCTGAAGAAGAAAAAATGACAAAATAGGAATTATCAACATTTTTACTGAACCTCCTCATTGATTATGAGGGCTGTTCAATAAAGAATGATCATAATTTTATTATGGACATAATTTCTCACGCTAAAATTCAATCTTATTATATTCCGTTAGCTTAATGTGAAACAAACACACCATAGTAGTTTCATTGTTGGTACTCTGGTTCCCACCTGTGAGAGGCAGGCAAGTTCAGACATGTTCAGTATCGCCTACTGCTACATTGGAGTTAACAAGCGAGGAACAATATGCAGCTTTGAAATTCGGCTTTCATCTCAACAAATCTTCAGCTGAGGCCAATAAAATGTTACAGGAGACCTATGGAGAGTCTGTTCTTCCCTATAGCACAGTTCGAAAGTGGTTTAAAATGTTTAAAGAGAGGAGACAATCAATTTCAAAGGAAGGTGGACCCGGTGCTCCAGTTACTGCTCTTACGGAAGAAAACATCAACACTGCTGCTGCCATTGTGAGAGAGGATCGATGAATTATCACTTCCTGAAATACTGAACATTTCATTGAGTGCCACCCACATGTTGGTGACAGAAACATTACACTGAGACATGTTTGTGTGCTGGATGCTGCACCACGATAATGCGCGGCCACATATTCCCAATGTTGTTGCTGAATATCTTGCAAACATCAACGTGAAGAGCATCCCTTACCCTCCCTATAGTCTGGATTTAGCCCCATGCAACATTTTTTATTCCCTAACTTGAAGAAATGCCTTTGTGGGAGGCATTATCCATCATCAGAAGCAATGGTGAAGACTGCGGAGGTGATTTTTGAAGAGCCTCTCAAAATATGGTTTCCAGCATGTCTTTGAAGACTGGCAGAAACACTGGGACAAGTGCATCGCATTCATGGGAGACTATTTTGAGAAGGACAATCAAAATTATAAGGTTATGTAAAGTTATATTGTCAAAAAAAATATATAATCATTCTTTATTGAATATCCCTTATACTTAGTTTATGAGTTAAAACAATTTGTTTCCCTGTCAGTTTAAATTATGTCAATGACACATCAGATATTGCATTAAAAATTCTGGTGTTTTACATTCATATCACTTTCTCTAAACTCTCTCCTAAAATCCATTTTTACAAATCCTTATGCTTTTATCTACTTCATGTTAATTGAGATAAACCTTTCAGAAATGGTTTCCTTACTATTGCATTGTAGACACAAGAGGGTACAGGATGATGAAGCATTAGTCCAATCAAGTGTATTGCTATATGCTGGATTTGAAACTTCACTCCTGACTATACAAAGAATTTGAAAATTCCAACTAATAACAAAAAATATATGGAAATTGTTGATATCACAAAAAATCTAATACATATAAATTGCATGTTTTAACAAGATCTATACTTTTTACTTTCTCTAGCACATATGTAATACAATATACATAATAGCTAAGGAAGGTATTATATAACCCAAAAATTTGATGTTGAAATTTCACTGGAAATATATGTATTGAGGTCCCCTGAGTACAAAAAGGCAGTTTTAGTAAAAAGGTCCATGCATGTGTGTGGAGGAGGGAGCAGCATAGCTCAAAAACTAAAAGACCGTTAAAAACAAACTTAATATTTTTTTTAAGTTGTTCCAAGGATGCAACACTAAGATTTTCAAGAATATCCCCCACCCCAAATTACCCTTTAAATGGAAAAATTCTTGAGAATTTTGTCTTTCTCAAAAATGGCTCTAACAATTTTGATTAAAATACTGTATATTACAGATATTTATGTCACAAATATTAAGTAATTTATTTGATGTATAAACTGTAAATGTATATTTTGAATTTCCTGGGATTAGTCTCTGAAAACCTCTTTATTCTGGATGAGTTTTGCAGAATTTTGTATAACTGTTAAAACCTAAGGGATAGACAAAACCTTATTACATAAAAAATGTTAAAACACATGATTTATGTCATATACTTTTTTCTTAAAGAAATGACCATTTTTTAGATATTCCTTGTTATTGGTTTCAATTTTGAACCATCTAATTTTCCTCAAACTGGTAACCACCTTTTGTTTCTCTGTTTTTTACTGATGGCCACGTTAAGCAATTGAACCTCAATTGTTTCAATGGCAATCATCTTTTAAAAGGTTTGATTATCACTTTAACCTAGTATATTCCCTTATTTCCTTTCTAATTATAAAGAAGAAAGTATAAGACCAATTCTTCAACAAGTCAAAATCTTAAAAAATGATGGATCATGGAAGTTGTATATCCTTTCTGCATATTAAAAGTGAGGATTTTGGTCTCTTAATGTGGCAACCAGAAGTTTTTAAAGTGGAGAGTAATACTCTCTGGGATCAGTATATTTATAATTCAATTCACAAAATAAAAATAAATCTAAATTAAATAAATAACAAATACTTACAATACATTTTATAATATTATATGCATGATATAATGCTGTGCATTAGATGCAGCCTTTCTGACCAATATGCACCAGCAAAAAATAGCTATAAAATTAATTAGCCATTATTTAATCAGAGGAAAATTATTCTTAAACATAGACTGAAAGCTTGAGAGCCAAACTATGCATTTGTTTTGTTTTGAACCAAGCTAAAGTGGATGATGGAGGTTAATCATGTGAAGGTAAGTTTCTTGCAAATAAAATTAAGGAATTAATGGTTAACATTTTCTATTTTTATTGATTTATTTGCATGTCATTAATTCCAATGTTGAGAAGAAAATTATTTATTCAGAACAAATTATGATGCAATTGTTCACCCCCTAATTAAAAAATGTATGTATTAAACTCACACAACTTTTTCCACTCATTACAGCTTCCCATAACATCTTATGAATTGTGTTCATATAAACAGTGGTTGTCCTAGATTTTTTTTTTTGTTCTTTCTTTAATTGTTATACTCTTTTAGAACAATGAAAATTATAATTGGACATGTCATTTACATTTTTTTTTACAGAATATCAGTTAAACATTAATTCATACTTATTTTTATAAAGCCAAGTTTTGCATATAAGTTAGTTGTAGTTACTAATGAACCCATGCAGGAAAAAATAAAAATCATGTAAGATGCTTAAGGATGCTACATAGCAGTTCAATTCAGGAAAACTTAAATTAAGTAATAATGAAGACAAAAAAGTTATTTGATATACATTATCCTTTTCGAAGTGCTGTATTTTTGTGTATTTAATTTATTGTATCTTATGGCTTACCATTATCTATGACAAATGTCATTCAGAATGATCAGCAATTTAGAGACTGCTCACAGAAATTCAAGATATAAATTTTATTAGTAATGCAAATGAGTCCAAGTATAGCATTGGATAATCACTTTTATATTTGGGAATTATGCTAGATAAACATCTGATCTTAAGGAGTCAGTTTCAAAGGCTAAAAACCAGAGCTAACAAATTTCTGCATTTTTGCCTGCAGGTCATCATGGGGACTCAATTCGGTAGTTCTATCTCTTTGCCACACAGCATTTATACCTTTGGTTTTATACGTGTATCATCATCACACCAGAAAAGAAATGGCCTCAAGACAAACTAATGTAACTTCAAAGAGGTTTTGCTCTTCGACTTTCCTATGCCTATCACACAATTTCAACTGATGCTGAATTTAACTGTTATTTTTTTACTGCAATTGGTAAGGCTAAACTGGCAATAATCAAAATAAACAATCTATCAGCAATGCTAATTATCCTGACCACCATAGAGAGAAATTAAATTGTCTTAAATCTGGACATTATAACATTTTAAGAGACTTGTCAGCAACAGCAGTCCAAATTCTCATGATTCCACCATCTACATTGATGGTTCAGTGATGAAAATTATCAGGTTGGTTGTACCTTCATGGTATATGAAATAACTTTGAAATATTTTTAGCATAACACAAACTTTCCTCAAATTGTTAGGACTTTCAAACTGAACATTGGGCTATTAAGTTAACACTAAGGCAAATGCAAAATTATGCAAATGCAGCATTAAACTCAATAAATGATAAGTACAATACAACTCAATAGCCACTGACATATGATAATTTCAATAGCTCAACATGGCCTTCACATCTGTCTCTCCTGGCTTTGCAGACACAAAGAAATTACTGGAAATGAAAAAGCAGACTTACTAGCAAAGAAGCTGCAAAATGTAGGATGGAAGTTTAATATGGGAAAAGTTTTTATCTATGAGGGTGATGGTAATTTTGATAAAAATATTGATTGATTAAATATATACACAAGTGACTTCAACAGCATTTCTCAAGATAGCCTCCTTCACACTCCACACATTTTTGCCAACGTTTTGGAAGCTTGAACATTCCTTCTTCAAAAAAAGTTTGAGGGCATGTCGCCAACCAATTGCGCACATACTCCTCAATGTCCTCGTTTTCAAAATGTTTCCCTCCAAGCAATTCTTCCATGGGTGCAAACAAAAAATAGTCTAGGGGGGGGGGGACAAGTCTGGGCTATAGGGAGGGTGTTCAAGGGTTTCCCAGTGCATGTCTACCATTGTGTCCATTGTCAAATTGGCGGTATGAGGTATAGCATTGTCTTAGAGAAGGATGACGTCTCTGATGGACATACCACATCTTATGCTTCGGAGGCAGCTTTTACAGACCTTAACAATTGACAATAGTAAGCTTCTGATGAGATTTCTTTGACAGTGGAGTGGCGATCACCTTCAATATGCTCTTGAACAGTACGGATGTCATGTGTGATACTTGACCATGGACATCAAACCTTCGTTTTCCACAAATTCTCGACCGCCCTTAAATTGTCTGACCCAAGTAAACACTCGATTCTGCGACTGTGTAGTGTTCCCAAACTGTGCCCTTAAACGTGTTAAAATCTCCGAAAGTTTAACCCCTTCCTTGGTTAAAAACTTGATAATAATGTGTTGTGCAACAGATGAAGGGACTTCTTGCTCACTCATGGCTCTACTGATGCCAGAACCAAGCGAAGTGGCTAACAAAGTTAGTTCCCCCTCCCTAACACACCGACCTTCAACCCCCCACTTCACTGCCCTGCTCTGAACTGCTTGCTCCATGATATGCAACAATTACCATTAATATTTGAATCACCCTCATATGTTATAACATATAAAGCCAATAATTTAATAAATTATTAAGAAACTGAAATCATTTCTTCAAATGGTACAATAGACTATGTCACAAGAATACTGACTTAAATACTTCCTTCCTGTTAATCATGTCATGTGTGAGAAAAATATCACAGGTATAAAGTCTAGCATATTAAATATGTTTATTTCTTGAGATTAGGTGGTGCTGTTCAATATATAAGCTTCACTTAACTTAAGACAGTTGGTGTGGTAGTTAAGGATAAGAGTATGTGATGCTGAAGGCTCTGCCAATTCAACGCCTGATGGGATGAACTCAGGACAAACACTAACACTTTAATGGCCAACACTGTACTTCTCTGCACCCAGGCTAGGATGGATCCAGTACAACTTGGACTTTACCCAGTTATGGGAAGCCTTCTCTTTCTGGGCTACTGTGTAACTTGTTGAGCACTTTATTAGGGCGAGAGGGTGAAAGGAAGTTGAGATGTAGGGACAGAACTCATACAGTTTAAAATAGCCCATGTGGCTGCAGGCCTTTGTGAATCAAACATCTCACCATTCTCAACAACTGCAATGTTACAACAAATGCATCGTTTATTATCTTAAAACTAAATTGCACTATTTGCTCAGGGTATGGACATCTTTACTGCACAGTGTAATATAATTGGTTTACATTAGACAACTTCTGCTATAACACTATAAGCTAGAATGTCTTCTACTGAAGGTGACTGCACTAACATAATCCTTTTAATTAGCATCGTAAGAAAACTATTTTTTCACATTAAAAGAAGTTCTATATTAGTGACGGTTAGGAACTAGTTCAGTTTCATTTACAGGAACTGCATTTTCACAGGAATTGTTCATTTATTTTTCCTACTGTATGGAGCAAAATGCAACAATACAATGCTCACTTTAAAAAAAAAAAAAGAAAGGAAGGAAGACAAGGAGGGAAGGAAGGCGGAGAGATGAAAGGAAGGAGGGAGGGGAGAAGGGAGGGAGTAAGGACTTGTAGAAATATAGTTTCTAAGTATTTTAAACATTATTCTTGGATAATTCAGTTAATAGTTTTATAGTGCCAGATTTGCATGTTACCATGCAGTGAATACTTCAACAACAATTACTTGAAATGAATATCATGGATTTCAAAATTGTTTCTGTTTGCATTTGAATGTTGAAGTTTTCTCATGATGAAAATTAAGTAAAACTGTCATTACTTTCTTGGAATTAGGACTTAATATTCAGTAGGTTACAACCACCAACAAAATAATGTTTACTCATAATCAGTTAATTTGTAGTTTATTGGAATGCATTTGTTTTTCTTCATTTTGATTGCTCACTCATATTTGTTGGACCATCACGTTTGAAACATTCTGTATATTACCAAATTAGAATCATTTGTAAGCTGAGGGGAATACATGGTATTTAGTTACTTGGTAACACATCACAACTGGGAAACCTGAGCTAATTTTCATGATGTTTTATATTTGTTGCGATGTACTAAATTTTAGAAATAGGAGTTACTTTTGTGCAATGGTCATGCAGTCATTCTAAATAAAGAAACACTGATAAGATAGAAAACAAAGATTTTCTGTTTTCTGTTTTTGATGGAAGAGAAAGATGATAAAGTATACTGTAAAATTAAAAATAAGGATATACTTTAACACTGTAATGTAGAATAAAAGCTGATTCATTGTTCTTTATGATGTTTGTGGAGTTTTTTTTTCTTGTTGCACATTAAAACAAGAATAGTAATTTTAGAAAAACCAATAAATATAAAACAATTTATTATTAATTTAGCATTCAATAAAGCATTAATAACATCAGATGGATCACTTTCATCATTGAGTGGTCTGTGAGCTGATTTTCACTCAGATGTTCTGAGTTTGATTACCCACTGGGCAGGGAATTTTTCTTTTACCAGAATTATTCCCAATCCCCCACAGAGACTGGAAGTAAATTGTGATAGTGAATGTGTGTGTGTGTGTGTGTGTGTGTGTGTTGGAACATTAACCCAATGTTAATAACCTATAGTCAGTGAGTTATTGTACAAATGAAAGCCATGGATATAATCATAGAAGTTAAAGGAAGCTCTATGAATGAGACAAATTAAAAAACAAAAACAGATGATTGTGTTTTGGTAATATGTTCTAGACATCTGTTGTTTATCAACTACAAAGAAGAATACGTACCTTGAGAGAGCAGCTCCAGAGAAGGGATCTTCATTTGGATTTATTGCGACGGAAACTTAACCTTCAGGAAGAGAATGGAAGAGTTCGTAGTCTGCTGGAAACAGAGAGAGATGAAGCTAATCTAAGGTGACTTTCCTTTACTCAAAAACAAGTTCTAAAATTTTTAAAATAACAAGCTTATGTTTCACATTCAAATAATCTCTGTTACATATAATACTGGAGAGACTGAAAAATGTTTCTTAGCTACCATGGTAACATACCAACACGGCACTAAATTCTTCAACTGACTCATGTTTTTCTTGGTAAACCACAAAGAGGTCAAAATTATTTTGACATGTTATATCTCAATGGCAACTTATAAGCCCAAAGTACTTAAGTTCCGGGCTTTATAGTTAACCAACTATTAGGTCAATTAATGTGAATCCATCATTTCTTCCACACCAGTCATGAATAGGACAGAAGTTGGAGAGGTAGCATCAGACTGAAAAATTCATTGCCATTGCCGGGATTTGAACTACCGATCTCCTGGATTTTGTCCAATTTGTATTCATACAAAAAATGTTTCTTTTAGCCATGTTTTATTATTTGTTAGAAGGGTTTGTTTAGAAATAAGTTCAAATATTAGCTTACAAGGGGTCACTGTCACACAGATGTTGCAGATCGAGCTAGGATTTTCTTTTTAATGAAAGTAGATCAAAAATAAAAATATCAATGTGGGCTGTGTCACGCCTTTCTTTACCTTAAGCCCAAGTTTTACATATTAGAATGATTCACTAGTAATACTTAATTCCTTGAATATATTGATGTGTAAAAAATACTAAATGAGAGAACTCATAAAAATGAACAATTTTTATATTTTCTATTTTTTTTCCTAGAGGCACCAATCATTGGGAAATATAATATATTATTTACAGCTGGTATTCTCTTTGCTAAATTAATTTCTGGTTGTAAGTTATCTGTAGTGCAGTCTTGAATGCAGATAGCAGTAGCTTCATTGCTGGCAAAGTTCATTATCAGCATCTGGCAGCTTATAGTTAAAGAGCGTCCATAAATGAAACTCCATTTCCATTTCATTGACAGAAAATAGTCAGTCATTATAGCTTAAAATCTTTACTTTCTCTACATGTACTATATACATAGTGTACTGAGGAAGTATTATATTCCACCCAAAAATTTGATACTGAGATTTCACCGGAAACATATGTTGTTAGGTCCCATGAGACCAAAAAAGGCATTTTTAGAAAAAGGTCTGTGTGTATATCTGTGTGTTTATGCAGAAGCATAGCTCAAAAACTAAATGATTGGTATTTAAGTTGGGTGTATTCCAAGGATGTGACATGAAGATTCTCAAGAAAATCCCCTCACCCCTAACTACTCTTTACATGGAAATTAAGATACTGCATTTAAATACAAAGTTTAGTATATAAGAGACATCATTTTTGAGCTATGCTGCACACACACACACACACACACACACACACACACACACACACACACACACACACACACACACACACCCATGCACGCACGCACATAGACATGTTTTAAAATTGCTTATTTTGGATTTAGGGGTCTCAAAATATGTACTTCCATTGAAATCTTGGTCTAAAATTTTTGAGTGGAATACAATACCTTCTCTATCTACTATGTACATTATACTGGGGTAGAGAAACTAAAATAAGCAGAAATTACTGTCAAGCATTCCATTAGAGACATCTATATTTGCAGTTTGGAATATTCATAAAACAGGTAAATGTGTATTTCAATGAGCTCTGTATTTTATTATCTAAGTTTTCCTATTTAAATGGGCACATACAAAATCCATTGAAATAAGGGGACTTCGTAGTCTCTTTACAGAAAATTCAACTATATCAAACATCATGCTACTTTAACTAAAATTGCTTGAGTCACTTTTGAGGAAGTAACAAAAAATGTTTCATTTAAAAGGAAGTTTTGGATGGGAAGGGGAACATTCTTGAAAATCCTCACATCTCTTCTTTGGAAGTTACCAAACTTAAATACCAAGTTTGGAATTTTTCAATCTTTTCATTTTTAAATGAAAATGGTCTCTCTCTCACAGCAGGCATATGCATTCATGCACATACACACTCATACAGAAACACACACAAGCCTTGAAATTTGAAATTATCAGATGTATTACTCTTGTAATAAGATAACATGGATTAAAGAATCACATTTTGATGAATACTACAGTAAATAAGATTTGTAACCCAACTTTTGGGGTAAGTAGGAGAGAGAAAGGAAAAATTATTTGACACCTATTTTCGGCCATAGTAAGCTTTTACCTTGAATCATTTTCAGATATATAAAATTCTTCATAATTCAATGGGAATGAAGAGAATTTCATAGTCTCTTCAGAGAAAATTGAAGATGAACTTATGCTCCAAGTCAATATTTAAAATGACCACCTCTGTAGTGTGGTGGTAGCCTGCATCACATTCAAATCTTGGTTAGGGTGAGCTGCTCCGGATAAGGTGTTTTTGTGTTTTCCCTTATCCTGAGAAGATGAATGTCGGGCTAACTAAGCTCTAGAGACCCTGACATCATTTCACTCATTTCATCCTTTCATTGTCCAATATAACCTAAAAGGTTAAAGGATATTAAAAAAGATTGCAAGCATATATTATATCATTCAAAATTATTACAAATATTTTTAAAAATAAAAAATAAACTCAGCTCTAAAGGAGATAAAAATTTAAAAATTACAGTTTCACCTAATTTTGATAATCTGTATGTTCTGATACTGTATAGAGTCAAGAAGCTACTGAAACAAGTGGATCGACTCCAGCTGTCATTGGCAGAAGCAAAAGCTCATGCTCGTGAACTCAAAACTCAACTTGGAGATGCTGCAGAATACAAGGTATAATACTTTAGTGCATGTTAAATGCAAAGTGAATACAAATGCCATTTTTGAAGATCAGGGAGTAATCAGCTATATCAAAATATGCATTAATATTATAGGACTCACTCACTCACTCACTCACCCACCCACCCACCCACCCACTCACTCACTCACTCACCCACCCACTCACTCACTCACTCACTCACTCACTCACCCACCCACTCACTCACTCACCCCACCCACTCACTCACTCACCCACCCACCCACTCACTCACCCCACCCACCCACTCACTCACTCACTCACCCACTCACCCACTCACTCACTCATGAATTCACACAACATATTTGTTAAAGACAAGAACTCCAGAAGTACATCATGAACATAGGATTATTGCATTTTACTTGACATTAAACAGCAATAATTATCATGCACAGTGGATCACACACAGTAACTATTGCACTGCTTCAGTGTTTGTTACATCCTGATCTTCAAAGACAGTAATTAATATTCATTTTGTGTAATGATCTTAGTCCACAACTTACTGTATAATAGTAGCAAATACATTATGGACTTGTGCTTTTTAGATAACTGCACTAGAACGGGCTCGAAAGATAGAGGAATTACAAAAACGACTTGTTGAATCAGAAATGCTAAGGACAAGGTACAATAGAAAAGTATCTCTTCTTAAAGACCAGGTTAGTATAAATAGAATGGATTATTCTGTGTTTGTGTATATGAGAAACTAACATACAACAAATTACCTACCTATGCTATATGGTTTTGAAATATGGGGATTTGAAAATGGATGGAAGTTGTGGATTTAGCACATAGGATGTTTCATAAAGAAATATTGTCATTAGCATGAAAAGGATGGGTTATGGAAAGAGCTTTAAAGTTCTGGCATAGGATAATTTGATTTAGGATTTAGGAGACAATTTGTTAAAATAGTGCTTAAAATTACAAGGAAGAGTTTACAAACACAGGCTGGATAAATGAATTAAGAAATAACTTAGAAAATATGTATGAGGGGAAGTGTGGAAGTTTCTGAAAAGGTGTCAGAAGAAGGTTTGAACTTGTTGAGATACAAAAATTGTATAGACAGACAACTGAGAAGAGGTCATTAGTATTTTATGTTACATTGAAAAACAATTGGGAAAGAGAGAAGTGAGCATGGTTAGAGGAGGAGTATAAAGGAATTGGACTTGATTTTAGGATGAAAAAGCAATTATAAAACTGTGGAAACAATCAGGAAATAGCTCATTTAAAATTGTCATGCTCTGATTTGCAGATAATTTTGCATTTTAATGGAAAGTAGATGAGTTTTAGAAGTGCTTATTAATAAACACACACTAAGAAATACTTATCACTTAAATATTAATAAATAAGAAAATAAAATTGACTTGTAGGAGAACAGGAAATAATAAAACTTATTTATTGTATTTATTAATTATATTTCTTTCATGGGTGTGCCTGATGGAAGGGGGAGGGGTTTGTATCCTCTCAGTTGTTAGTTTGAAGCCACCTACAATATCAAATTATTACTTTTTATTTATATTTTGAATTTTGCACCTCTATCACAAAGTCATGCTTTATGATAACATTTTTCCTATATTGACAAGGAACCATTGTCACATTGATGTCACAGACTGAGCTGCATTTTTATAGTGAAAATATGTTGAAAACAATCACCCCTGTTTTGTCCTCCTCTCCCATAAGAGTCCTTAAGTGGCAGAAAAATAAAGTTTTAAGTTATGAAAGGGATATGAAATCTGGTTTAGGAATTAGAAGAAAAGTGGCATATATACCAAAATAATCTGACATTAAGGGATTACACCCATTCATGTTCAGGTTAATGTTTTATGAAACACTCCACTGCATGATGAAATAAACTCTTACGATAAACTGCCCATAAAAATCAGAGAAATTCAACACTAGAAATGCTTCCACAAAATATGTTAATAGATAAGATATTATGTTCATTTATAGGACATATAACGGAGAATTCAAAAATATAATTCCAATATTACTTTGTATTTATCATATTTTATCAGTACAATGTGTTAGTTTTAGACAAAATTGCTCCTAAATTACCACCTGTATATATTTTACTGTACATTGCAACTTTTGTTGCTTGTAACCATTATTTTGCAAAAACTCTTTGTTTCATTGACAAGACATCTCATGCAGATGTTTTGTGCAACATATTGTAAGCATATGTGACAACAAGGCATCTTATTTTATCCATCATTGATTTTAATTGATATGATGGGCCTGAGATGGATTTTCATCATACTGAAAATTACCCACGTTTGACATTACTGTCTTTGTTCGTTTATTCAGAACACAATTAAAGATCCTTATGCTTTAAAAGTAGATTGAAGAATTTTGTGGTTTACACAACATATTTGTTAAAAATGGAGTTGCAAGTTTTGTTTATTATTTTGTTGCAAACTATGAGTTAAACAAATGTATGGTTTACCTTTATTTCCGAAACTACATATGATGTTATCTGTTGCTACAGGTGAGAACAACAAGCCAATCTGCAGAACAAGAACGAAGTCTTAATGAGCATTCCTTGCAGCTCCTAAGAGATGAATTGGCCAGTATAAAGCAGCAGCTTGCAGAATGTCAACGCCGAGAAAACTCTGTGAGTGTCATAAAATAAAAATATAAGAAATACACTATAAATTTTTTCACTTTTGCATTAAGACAATGCATGAGTGACTTTATTTATTTATTTATTTTTTTTTTTTTTTCATTTTAATTTGATTTATAATTTGCAGTTACATGCAACACAATTGGTTTTTCAATATAAAAAATTGTAAAGGTACAAATGGCTATTTTAATTGGTCCTATACCATTTAGGTAAAGAAAGTATTGAAATTTTTAGAAGTTAAAATTTTTGGGCACTAGTTATGAAATATGAAATAATTCAGCTGAAATTAATTATTGTAGCAATATTGTAAGAATTGAGTTGCATAAAACTTGAGTAAAACAGTCTTTAATTCACTAGTGCACTATAATTCTGCAGCACAATTTACTTAATACTTCAACACTTAGACATACCACTATGCACTTATACTCCCAGTCGAAGAATGACTGTCTCCTAGCTTCCAACTCTTCCTTATATAGTTGTGAATGATTTCAACAGAGAGTACTAGAAACTGAAAGTTCTGGTGTGTGTCAATTGCACCAATGTGTCATATTTCAAGTTATTTACTTACTGCCACCACTTTTCCTGTGTTTATTGCATTCCAAGCTTTGTAGTTACTGCTGCCATGCATACCAAGGCTGCTGCAAATGTAAAAATGGTTATATACATGTTCGATTATGTCCAGCAAGGCATAGTCACATTATTTTCCATTTGATAAAATCATTAGCTGAAGTAGATATAACTATGATAGGTATAAATCTGTGACTGGCACCACAAATTTCTAAACATTGTCCATAAAATACTCCAGATTAATTAAATTACTTGAACCTATATAACTTAAATTGAAAAAGTTGAAAAATTCAATAATATGTGAACAACAAATAAATATTTTTTTATTAAACTAATCACAATTTTGAAATACCACACATTTTTATATTTAAATACTTATTTATAACCATTAGGAGTGCCATTGGCAGTAGCGGCTCGTCAGTATACATTCTGGGTGTTCACAAAAGTTTCAGAGTTGAATAGCCCTAAAATATGAATAGCATTTGCTCCATAACAGTTACAGTTAGGTACTAATAAGTTGATACTACTGCAGCTGTTCACAACAGCAGCAGCAACAACAAAGGTGATGATGATGGTGCATAACTTATCATATGAAAGAAGGAGTAGTTGCATACATCATTAACTACAGTGTTCTAAGGTAAGAGCAAAATAATATGGAAATAATTGCAGTTGAAAATATGGATAGTCTGAAATATGAGGTTCTGCATGCATGTACCTTATCTATTTCTGCCAAAGTTAAAAGACAGTTGGGTTAATACACGATTACAGTAACTGCACTGTATTAAGAAGTGCAGTGCTAAGAAACGTTAAATTGCTGCCTTCTAACGACTTTGATTTCTACCACAGTGAGCTACCACCTGGTGTCATTAATGTTAAAATGCTTAGTCATTCAAGCACGCTTTCCAATGTGAATGCTGTGTATGTACTTGGCTCATGAGGTAATTATGTCATACCAGTCATGCATGCTCAAAAACTACTTAAAATATGCACAACTCATGATATGCATATCTACACTGATGCCACATTTCAAGTTGAGAGCTGTAGATTTATATACTGTATACTTTTAATTACCAGGTATACATTACATTTAAGGGCATTCAAAGAAAAAATATCCAATAAATGCACAAGGCATAAAAAGTTAGTGTTCAGATGTTCTTATATAGCAGCCACCACTGGCCATCGATATAGTTTGATATTAGACCATTTACAAGTAAAAATGCTCATATAACCGCTACAAATCCTTATGTTCATTTATCAGAAATATCATGATGATCAGTTTGTAAGTCTCTTACACCTTTACTAATTTTTATCTCTGTTATTTTACAGCTCCTCAGTTTCCGTACATCTGTAGGAAAACTACTAGGTGTTGATGGTGGTCTTCCTGATTATGAGCTTATTTCCCGACTCCAGAAGTTGGTCCATGCTCACAGAGACTTTACACTTGTGTCCCGACGCTATGAAGATCCTGTGTTATTACGCAATAGTCCTCCAGTGGGAGGTTCAAGAACACCTCTCTTGCTGGGCACCAGCCCTGGTGGCACTAGAACACCTCGATATGATGACTCTGGTTTTGTGGATCCTCCAGACCTCAGCACTCTTGATGACAGTGATGATGTCAATGGAATATACAACAAGAGACCTCTTAGGACATCTACATGATATTAGGCCAAAATGTTACAGTGTGGTAACATATAAATATCAACGAATGTTGTTCTTTAAAATGTGTTCATGTACAGCTTTAAGTTATTTCATTTATGACATACTAGTTTGTTATTAATAGCTGTGGCACAGTGGTCCAGAGTTTAGGGCTCTGGTACAAATGTTCAATCCTACCCATAGGGAGGGGTGGATTTTAAGTCCCAGATATAGGGCCAGTGTCCTCTCAGCATCATGAGGAAATTGAGGAGCTGCAATAGGCAGTGATCCTATAAAAACCAACATTTCAGCTGGGGGATGTATGATGCTGGCCAGTCTCCTTCCCATATTGTTTGGATCATGCATAAAGGGTGGTTTGATAAGTATGGCAAATTTCCATGAAAGAATGGAAGTTTTTTTGTTGTGGTTTCATGGTTGGTAAGCTTGATTATTCAAAGGATCATATAAAATTTTCCAAAAATGTACAGAATCAGTTCAATGTTGATAGCCATCTGAATTGATCAATGTGTTGACTGCAATTGAAAATAAAGAAAACCAAGTTCTGTGCTGTTACTAAAGATCTTCATTTGAAGGGTTGGACTGCTGCATAAATCATAACAGAAGTGGATGAGTTCACACAGACTCTGCACCATCATTGCAGATCATTTATTTTTGGATTAATTAATTTAAATCCATCATTATGCACCAGAGTCAAAATGGCAATCAAAACAATGAACAAAGGCTGGTGAAAGTAACCAAAGGAGGCAAAGACCATTTTGTTACCTGGTAAGATGTTAGCCACTACTTTTTGGGATTCCCAAGGATTAATCCTTACAGATTACTTGGAAAAAGGCAGAATCATAACTGGACTCTATTATGCTTCATTTTTGGATCATTTGAAACTTGTGTTGGCTGAAAAAAGTACAAGGGTGGTATGTAAAAAGGTGCTCTTTCACCAGGATAATGCCCCATCTCACACATCAGTGGCTATGAATTGGTTTCTCACCCACCCTATTCACCAGACTTAGCCCTAAATGATTTCTTCCTGTTCCCTAACTTGAAACTTTGGCTTTCATCAAATGAGGAAGTGATAGTCACAATCAATGAATATTTCACACAGTTTGACACAACCTATTTTTCCAATGAGATGAAAAAGCTGGAGAATCGCTGGACTAAGGGTATATTCCTCAAAGAAGACTATGTTGAGAAGTAAGATGAGCTGTTTATGAAACAAACATTCTTTCTTGCCATTTTTTACCAGACTTATCAAAGGACACTTGTACATGGGCCTGAGGCCAACAATTGGCCCTAAGTGGACTTTAGTGCATCAGGCATATTTCTTTATTACTTAGCTAGAAATATTATAGTTGCTGAAATATGTTCCAAATTTAATTTTATGTAAGTGAAGCTTCTGTTACACCATTCAACAATTATTTAAATTACTATTTCATCTCACTGTCTCCAACTTTCAAATTAATTAATATACTTATAATACAATTCCTAGATTTCACCAAAGTGGCTTGTCTGAAACTTCTTTAGCTTTAATTGCATTTTTCAGTATTAATTACACAAGATTTACTATTCAAAATGATACCATTTCCAAGAAAACTGAAAATTATTAATAATTATTTTTTTAATTTACAGATTTTCTGTAAATTATTTGTTTACTCAGTAATAAACTAGTATATCATAAAGTAGTGTATACACAATGAGAATTATTAATTGCCCTCTATTATTAAATTTGATATCAAATGTTAAGGAAAGAAGTAGATCTTATACTCGGCAATTTACAGTGTCTAATTAAAAATGTTACAGTTGGATGTGCAAACTTCTGTCAAAACTGTTTTGTTGCTGTGCCTGTTTATTTGCTAAGGGTACCATTAAAACGTTTGGGTTTTACCCAGATTTTTAAGTTAAGGATCCTTAAATGTCTCAATAAGATAAGAATTTTTATTTTAAGTAAAAGAAATTAAATGTTCACTAGACATAAACGGAATAATGGTATTTGCCCAGGAGATCTAACTTGGCATTTGGCAAATCTTATGCTGATTACAAAAACATCTGCTTTACCATTGATTAGTAATTAATGATCTGTGAATATTGTGAAGTGTCTGCTTTCCAAAGATTAAACAAAAATCTGATACCAAGATTTTAACAGCATTTACATGTTTTAAGAGCTTCTGAATCCAAATAACTTTTAAAAAAAGTTCTCTGTGTGTGTGTGTGTGAGCGCGTGCACATGTGTGTGTCTTTGGACAGCATAAATCAAAATGAAAAATCTGTTAAATACCTAAGTTTGTATTTAGGTTCACTATCTTCCAAGGATGCAACACCAAAGTTTTCAAGAAAATCCACCCCTGCCAACTACCCTTTACATGGGACATTTTTTGAAAATTTGATTTTCTCAAAAATGGCTCTAATGATTTTGATTAAAATATGTTTAATATTTTCATAACAAACAAAATGTAAATCTTAAATTTTCTGGGAATAGCTTCTCAAGACCTCTTTGTTCGAATGACTTTTGTATAACTTGTAAACCATAAGAGATTGACAAAAACTTACTACACGAAAACATGTAGAGCTGTTTAAAACACACAATTTATGTCACATATATTTTTTTGTAGTTAACTCTTTTTGATATATTCCTTATTATTGGTTTAATTTTAAATTACTTAAACATTTATCCCGCAGGACATCAACTTTCATTTCATCTCTTTTGTTTAATTCCCAGGAATGCAAAAGTTGTTTCACATAGTGATGGCTTTCAAAAGATTTGACTATCTCTTTATCCTCATGTAACCCTTACTTCCCTTCTACTTACAAGGGAAGTAATAAGTTCATTTCTGCTAATGTTTATCTCAATCAGCATGACACAAATAAAAGAAAATATTGAAATTAATATTAAAATTAAAGTAAAACTTAAAGGTATAAATCATACAGAATCTGAAACCATAATAATTCCATAGTATTTTATTTAAATATTATGGAATTATTATTTTTTTCAGGTTCAATATAATTTATACCTTTGATTTTTACTAAAGGAGTTAGACAAAAACCTTTACTAATTGGTTTAAATTCAATTAAATATATTGATTTGGGTTGAAGAGAATCTTTTGAGCCCAAAATTTGAGAACGTTTACTTTTGGAACAGCTAAAAGAAGTCATGTAAATGGAACACATCAGCTTTTTTTAACCTGACTTCAATAAATGAAGATGATGTTAAAGATTATTTATTTTCTGCTGGTTATTCTCTTAAATTATCAAAGAGGAAAACAATGCTCAGAATCTGTCATGTATAGAAGGAATAGTTATTACATTAAAATAGCATTTTATCTTTCTGCTTCTTAAAAAGTTTCAGTAACAAATATAAGGGGAAATTATCTATAGGCTTACAGGCTCTAATTTCTTTAGTTTTGTTCAGCTCTTATCTCTTATGGTTTATCAATTACACAATTTTATTCAGAATGAAGAGGATTTCACAGGAATCGAAGATATGCATTTTAATAATCATGAAAATATGTGTTTATCGACCCAAAAATTGGTTATGAATAAAGTACTTAATTCACTACTGCAATCAATTCAGTTGATGCTTTGAAATAAAGACAGTCTACAGCTTTCTTCTCACGCCACTGTGTACTAACACTCCAGTCAAGGTCTGACTCATGGATACTCGACTTGCAAAGCTTCCTTCCTTTTTATAGCTAGAAATGATGTCACATGACTTTTTGGAAGATTGTGGAAACTGAAGCTACTGGAAGAATCTGACATGTACCAGACATGTAGCACTTCCTGTGTTTTATACATTCCAAGGTCTTCAATTCCACCAACCCACATACCATTATAAACATGAGAGAAGTTGCACATGCACAGCACTGTCACTTTATTATTATGTGTTATTTTAATCAGATAGTGAAAACCATTATTGAGAAAAAAAAACATTAATGAAAACTTTTCCATGTAAAGAATTGCTTGGAGTGAGGGTATTTTCTTGATAATCTTCTTTTCACATCTCTGAAATATTTTTAACTTAAATACCAAGTTTGGTATTTATCTGACTTTTCATGTTTGAATTGCTATTTACACACATAAATGCTTTTCTTCTTTTTAGGGGTACTCAAAACATGTATTTATATCAGTATCATAGTTCAAAAATACTTTTACAAAGTTTGGTGATAGGTTCCTTACATAAACATGAAACAATTGTTCATATAAACACATGACCCAAAACCCTATGTTCAGGATTTATAGAGGTCCAAAATGCTATTAATCAAAGCAGTTTAAAGTGACCCTTTATTCTATTTTTGAAGTTGTCAGCTTGTTAGGAGATGTTCCACACAAACAGCCCTTATAACAAATGATCCAAATGTCCTCCTCTTGCATCTGGACATGCATGTAGGCATATCAAATACTGACATGTATAACTTATAACACATATAACTTAACACATAGATTAAGAGTTTCTTCAACTGGGATGTCTGTTGCATAAACCGATAGTTTAAGGTACCCCCAAAAGATAAAAATCCAAAGGATTGAGGTCAGGAGAATGTGCAGGCCTCTGGAACTGGTCCTCCTTTGCCTATCCATTTGTCATGCTGGACCCAGCCTGTGCATCTCGAATAATGAGACTAAAATGTGCTAGAGCATTATACATAAACCACATGTTTCTTCTTATTTGCAGAGCACATTTTGTAATAAGGCTGGAAGAGTGTTCTGAACGAAGTACCTGTAGACAACACTTGTAAGGCATGCTGGGGAAGTGTATTACACATCTGATAAATGACACATGTTAACAAGCAGTCATGGCAATGCAAGGCCAACTCTGTAGGGTAAAATGAGCCAAAGTCTTTTATGAATGAGTGCATAATTAAATGAAGTTATTGGTTGGATTCGAAACGTGTTGAAGGTGACTTTCATTAATAAATTGATAACTCGAAAACAAAGTATTTTAGAGCATATGTTTATATGAACCTATTTGCTTGTTTCGATGCCAGGAACCCATCTCTGATGGTAGTAAAAGTATAATTTTTAATGTAAGAAATCCTTTGTACAGTTTCAAGTAAAGGTGCTGAAGTAGCAAAGTGATTTCGTTCGCCATTCTTGTGTTGAGAATCTGAGGTTCAACCCCTAGGTCTGGGGCAGTGATTTTAAGTTGGCCCTATCCACACCTGTACCTCTGACAAGGTTATGTCGAGCATCTCAAAGGCCCAATGTGGGTGGTCTAGAGTCCACAGATAAACTGTAAGTGCTCTCAATCCCAGCCATTCTCATCATCATCGGAGGTAATAACATTGTCCACTAATGTGTCTCCACCTCAGAAATGAGCCCAATCATTGCCTGGTAGAATGACATAACCTTCAGAGGTCACAGGCCATATGGAGAGTGTTAGTAACTAACTGCCTACTATAGCTATGGCAGAGAGAGTAGAACTGAATGCTGTGTATTTTAGATTTTTATGATGCACAAAAATCATAACTCCAATCATAACATTATTATCTGACAGTATTCAACTGATACAGAGCTACATATATGGACTGTTATATTTAAAGGCCCTTAGGGTACATTAGATTTTGAAATTTACACCTGTATGTACATTGGAATAAAACCATTCCTAGTAACAATTAGATGTAAATATCTTGTAGATGTTAAGAACTTCAGAGTGAAAAATATTCTCTATTTTTGTAGAACATTTTAAAAATTCTGCTATCCTAAGCCTTATATTATAGTAACTTGTATAAATTAGAGGCATTATATTTATTCATAGTGCTTATTTCATACATGTTTTTATAACAAAGATAGAATGGAGAAGCTTATAGCAGACACCTTGCTGCATGTATTGTTTGGTTCTGAGAATTATTATGGTATTTATGAAATAGTTGAGGATTTAATGCCTATACTATTGTATTTTAAAAGCATCCTTCAGTTAAATTTAAGTTAAAATCTAGGTTATTTCTTGTAAAACACTGTACACATATTGCAATTTTATCCTGCATAGCCTTTACTGAAATATGTTTAATATAAAGTGAATCAATTAAAGGTATGTAGTTAGTTCTATACCTATGTATTTTTATGTTTATTACACATTATTTGCATTATACCTTCCTTGTTACTTTAGCAATGAGATGAATTAAATTAATCTAAAAGAGAAATGTCTATAGCTGACACAATGTAGTAAAGAAAAAGCAATACAGATAAATAAAAAAATCTAATGTGTTACATTCACATCATCTTCTTTACTTACTTTGTTACAAACTATTATTACAAAATCTTAATTTTATCTCAACTTCATGTTAATTGAGGTAAATCTTTGCAGAAATATGTAGTTTGATTACACTTTCACAAAGCCAAATTGTTAGATATTTAAAAGTTTCTCTATGTATATTGGCTTGAAATTTTATACTCTTTTGGTTTTTCCACAACGTTGCAAGAAACAAATTATCCTATATTACAAAATCTGATGTGCTCCACTCACATGACTTTCTCTACATCTCGGCAATAAATTATTGTTAAAAACTTTACTCTTCTATTTTCTTAATGCTAATCGAGAAAAAATTAGCAGAAATTGTCTTAATTACTTGCTTCTTTGTAAATAAAAGGAAAATAAGGGATAACACTAGGCTAAAGTGATAGTCAAATTAAATTTAATATCTCCCAAGGATGCAACAGAAAGAATTTCAAGTTAATTCCCCCATCCCAAACTACTCTTTAAACGGAAAAAGTGTTCGAAAATGTTAATTTCTCAAAAATAGCTCTAATGATTTTAATTAAAACACTTTATATTAAAGACATTTACATGACTAATAAAATGTATGTCTTGAATTTCCTCTGAAGTGCTCTTCATTCTGGTTGAATTTTGCATAACCAATAAACTGTAAGAGTTAGATAAAAACTTACTACACAAAAAAATTAGATCTCTTCAAAACAACAACTTATACCCTTTACATTTTTGCTAGGAGGTAACCGTTTCTAAATATGTCTTGTTATTGGTTTCAATTTTAAAATACTTATATTTTTCTCAGACAGACGCCATCAGTGTTCATTTTGTTTTACTCCTGGCCATGCAAATAAGCAAATTTCAATGACAATGGCTAGCGAAAGCTTTTAAAACATTTGACTATATTTTTAGAATAGCACATTCCTTTAGTTCCCTTCTCTAATAAGGAATTAAGTAATAAAAACAACATACTAATGCTTATCTTGCCTAGCATGGTGTAGAAAGAAGAGTATTGTTTTGCAAGAAGTTTGTTTGTAGAACAGCTAGAGAAAGCCATGTGAAAGGAACACATCAGCTACATTGAATATTTTAACTTAAAGAATAACTTTCATTCCCTGAATTACATTTATTTATTTATTACAAAACTAGAGGCGGCGCCGTGGTTAAATGGTTAGACCGCTCGCCTCCCATCTAGGCGGCCAATGCCAAGCGCCCGCATGTGGGATTTATGGTTGACGAAGTGGCGGATTTACTCCGGGTCCTCCGGTTTCTCCCGCCACTCATTCCATCAATTGCTTCATGGCCTTTCCTATTATCCACTTTTCGTGCATTTCATATCATCCACTTCCTCGTGTTATGTCTGACTACAGGCCGAACTCTCGTTCCAGGTTCTCCATTCTGTGGTTTCGTACCGTTGTCTTCCCGACTGGCTTCTGATCCCTAGGCATCCGCTTGTAAGTCCTAGGGGTATGTTAGTCCTAAAAATACGGGTAGAGTAAGATAACTACAAAGAAAAAAAACTAGATATCCTCAAAAAAGCGCATTTTTATTTGTGGGCACCCCTTGTGACACAACCTAAGCTCCTGGTTTAATGTGATTTAGTGTGTCGGAATTAGCTGCAATGATCTTTCATTATGTCATTGGGAAATGCAATAAATAGCAATCAGAAATTTTACGCTGAACGTGTTTTGCAATACTAAAACGCAAACGTTGTACATCTTTGATAGACACTCTAAGGACTTTCACAGGACAGTTCACTACTATCTAGGATACAACTGCATTGTTCATAATGCATTTTGACATGCTATTTATAATACCGGATCACTGCTCCCGTACAATTACTTCCTCTGTTTTCTCGAAAATATGTGGAGTAAATTTATAGGTGGCAGATACTTACCAGAGTATAATAGGATATGGAACACAGCAAGCTTTACCACCACAATGTTACGAAGATGCTGTTCTTTTCTGAATTATAGCCACACATGAAAGTTTAATATCCAGAAGAACACAGCAAAAAAAGTGTCCGTCATTGCTTCTCAGTAAATTTCGTAGAGAAGAAAATACAATACACTCACAGCACTGAAGCAAATTTATCGTCACATGACTGTGTACTCACTTTGCTGAAGATGGCAGTATTATATTCCATCTTATTTACATCAACCATCTGATTTTGATGTCTATGTTTTCGGTTCTCCTCATTTGTTTCTGCCTGATCCAATTAATTTGGTTTTCTATACAATCTCGATATATAACCTGCACCGCTACCTGGTGGGCGTTTCATGAATTATCTGTAGGATTTCACGGTTTTCCATACAGCGTATCTCGTTTTATTGCCGCAATCCAAGCTTTCCTCCGAATTTAATACTGCCTACTGTTTGGAAATCCGAGTATGAAGCTAGCACGATAGTTTCTAAACAGGCTGTTCCCAGTTTGCGTTCACTATGTTCAAATATGCAACCCATACAATATAAGAGATGGTAAAATACCTCTACTGTAGTATCATAACATTAAGTAGGACTTGTTCCGTTTCATTTGCAAGCCTTTCTTGTATTGCTAAGATACAAAACTCTCTTTTTCGACACGGGACTACCGGTTTTACTTCCCTTGCAAAGAAAGTCATGCATACGGCCTGGCCTTCCGTCGGATTTGAACCCGCGACCTTGGCTACCAGACGCTAGCATAAAATAAAATATAGCTCATTTTCCCCGTAAATGTATAAATGTTTTAACTGGTGTAGAACGTGCCTCGTAGACTAAGTTTCAGTTCGTCCTGTTCGCGCATTGGTGCGTGGTACCTGGATCGATTCCCGGTACCAAACTGGGGAGCATGTTTTCACTGGGAGGCTATTTATCTATTTTTAAAATAGATGTGTGTCCTTTCATCACCCCATCCCGCGGAAGGGAAATCGCAACACCACCGCAGTTTCATTCTTTCCTCAACGCGAGATTGGGTTTTGGTCTCTTCCCAATTCCTTGCTGGCCTTCGGGTTGATTACTCGCCATCATATCGTCATTGTTCCCCACTGGGTCAGAAGATTGTATGTCTTACAAAAAAGCAAAGAAAAAGAGAGGGATGGCGGTCGCTGGACACACGGAGGGAAAGAGTGCCTATATCTGCCCTAAAATATGTATTTTTGACCCCAAGATATTATTTTGTCTCTCTCAAAGACTATACAGAAAAAAAGAAACCAAAAGAAGCAAATTTAATTATGTTTTCAAATTTTAATTCCTATAGTACAGGGGCGTTCAATAAGTCCTTAGAAAAAAGATAGAAAAACAAATTATTTTGGTAGATTTTTTTTTTTTAAATTTGTCAACACTATTTCCTTTAGCTCAATACACTTTTCCCTGCGTTTCTTCAGCCATTTTAAGCCTTCCGAAGAGTGGGATTTCGGAAAGTCCTCAAAATAGGCATCTATTTAGATGACCTTTTCGTTAGACGCGAATCATTTACCGCCGAGCCAATTTCTCAAGTTTGGAAATTAAAAAACTCACTGGGAGTCAAATCTGGTGAATGCGGTGGGTGTTGTAGCAATTCAAACCTTAATTCTACAATTTTCGCAATCGAAGCTGCGCAGGAAGCTGCCTTGCATAGATAAAAGAGGATCTTTTTCTTTGCCAAATGAGGGCGTTTTTCCCTGATTTCTCTGTTCAACCGGTGCAATAACGATGCATAATATTCTCCATTTATCGCTCTTCCTTTATACAAGTAATCAATGTAGATGATTTCGCGTGCACGCCAAAAAACCGATTCCCCCCCGCCTTTGCCTTCTTCGGAGCCGGCTCACGTTTAAAACCCCACTGATTCACTGTATTTTTCTCTCTGGAGTGTAGTGATGTAGCCACGTTTCACCCACAGTTGTATAGTCGCAAAAAAAAAAAAAAAAAAAAAAAAAAAAAAAAAAATGGCATGGTATTTATGGACGCTCTTTAACTATTGTGTTTCTCAGTGTCCCACTCTAAATTGGGCGTGAAAGACCGCTTAATTGCTCAGATGCCTCTCCATCAAGCTTGAGGTTCTTTTACGTGTCGTAAATCTACGACACGGGACCAAAGGCTTTGCTTCCCTTCCGAAGGAAGCCATGAACCGGCGATCTTGGGTTTATGAAGTTAGCATGGTAACCATTACACCACGGAGTGCGACTATATAGTCGCAGGAACTCGTCAGGATTGCGACAGAAAAGTGCCAAACTTCTGAATTGATCACACGAATTCGTTTATTCTCCATTGAGAGCAAACGCGGCACCTATCTTGCGGAGACCTTTGTTAGACCTAATTTTTGGTGCAAAAATGAGGACACTGTACCTTATGATATACCTGTGGCCTCTACTATTTAAGTCTTTTAAATAGAAGTATTTAATCACAGTACGAAACTCGTCCCCCATATTTCTAAATAAGCACAAAATTGTTGATTCAATTGCCTATGGGTATACATGATGGGTATACTTGAAACTTTAACTGTCATCTAGTAAAGGAATACGGTTACTAAATACGAACTCTTTTTTTTTTTTTTTTTTTTTTTAGATGCTACGAGTGTAATGTCTTGGGTTTTCTAAGGACTTATTGAACGCCCCTCTTAGGTTGACATACCTGTTCCACCAAACTTTGATATTCTTATTTTACCGGAAATGCACGTTTCGAAATCCACCGCTCCCAAGCACTTTCTTCCTGTGTTTTTGTTTAGCTCTTAGTTGCCGTTACGTTTCTATTCTGTTAAGAACTGATCATTATCCTGAACTTTAGTCAGAGAAATCTGGTTCGATTCCATTGGGCCCCGGTTACCAATCCCCCACACTTCATCATCCTAATGTAATGTAGGTAAATATCCCTCCTCCACTTATTGTCTGACTGGTAATTATACGCAGTTATTAGAGATCCTGGCTTGTCATTATCGATTGTCTACCTGGATTGAAAATCTACGTATTACCTGGGATAATTAAAATTAATTGGCAGGCTTTAATGAAAATTTCCTGGCACTAGGCGATAACAAGCGGTGAGCTTCTGGCAATATAGCCATATTTATATTTCAGATTTGCACGGATTTGCTGACGCAGCTCACATTGTAAACTCGCCATTTAGGCGCATCACCAATCCATTAACAAACACGCACAACAAGCGCATTAAAGTTATGAATGATGTAAAAGCTTAGAACCCCAAACAGCAGGACGATTAAGTTCTATTTCTGGAAGAACTGCGAAGCTAGGGTGGTAACACTGAGTCACTTTGTCTGATTATTTAAATAGCCGTCATTTGTTTCCCCTTGCCATTCTCTCAAAAATGACGTATATATTAGGGTCTTATTGTTTGTGGAGTCAATTTAGATCGAACAATAGAACGCACCTCATTGTTGCTCAGACAACAATAGGATATTTTTCATCCGCGCTAGAGATTATTACTGAAAACAGTGCTACAAACGGCACAAATCGTTCTGAATTTACTCCTCAAGAGCAAATAAAAGGGGATTGTAGCATGGACACTTAGCCAATATTGTGTGGGGAAGTATGGTTGGCAATTACAGAAGTGTTCACTTTACTAGTCATTTAGGAACATTAAGGTATGGTGCATGTTATTCAGCAGTGGGTGTTGGGCCCCCGCAGTTCTTTTGTTCTAGTTTCATTCCTTTATTATTATTATTATTATTATTATTATTATTATTCCTCTCACCAAGACGGCCGGGGTTCGATCACACGCAACTACTTGTGGAATTTGTGATGGACAACGCGAAGCAGGGCGGGTTTTCTCTGGTTTCCCCTACCATCGCATTCCATCGTGCTCCATCTTGATTCCATATATCATTAGTATTAACGCCTGCGGTGCCATAAGTAGTAAAAGCCGGAGTTAAACACTGTCACAATTATTGTTGTTGCTATTATTATTATTATTATTATTTCTTACTGGGCTGGCAAAGTATAGGTATTACAAAGGCCACTTCAAACTTTAAAACGTTATAAATATTACCTATAATATTTGAGATAACAAAAACAAAAGAGGCCACATTTGTTTGTTAGATATACTTCTGACAATAATATGCCGCACATAATGTCTAATCCTTTAAAGTTTTCATTGTTTAAAACTAGAAAAAAAAAATCAAATCTGAACACCATCTGATTATATTCTTTATACTGCTGATACAAATACTCCAGGCCGCTATGCTAGGAGCGCTAGAGTTCCTTGTCTCCTGTGTTCGGCCGAGTTTCCTGTATTGCTGCTGAATGGTATTCGTTAAATATTACAAGTTGGCGTATTCTCGTTCCTGATAGTTTCCCGAACGTGTTTGCACTTTCAGCCAATAGGGTCATTAGGGTACACCATAGAGTTGGGGAAGCTGCCATTGCAATACATTACGAAATTATCAAAGTAACTGATTAATTACGAACTTAAAAAAAATTGAGATTATATTTGTATTTATCTAGGATTACCAACCGCGTGAAGGCAAAATACCTTTGTAGGTTCTCTGTATTTTGCTGTATAATAAACCCAACAATTAAGAGCCATATTTGGAGGTTAAAATAGCTTCTAAACATTGCTAAGGTTAAAATAACTTGTAAACATTGCTAATGTATTGTAATCATTATCAGAAGACAAAATAATTAACGAAGTAATTAGGTTATATCGATGCAAATTTAAAATCATTAATCGTGTTTGAAAATGTTGGAATTAGTGATGTATAATGGAACATTTAAGTGTTAAATCTTATACTTTGCTTACAACTATAATGTTATAACCATATCCGGCAGTAAAACATACATGCACTGAAAATCAACACAGATATTACTCCATCCTTTGGTTTTAAGAAAAGGTAATATCTGTATGTTAATTAACAAAATATTCCAAGCTGGCATTAACTCAAACAGCAGGGTAGAACGGCTTTAACTTTTCACACTCTTTAGTCTAATTTAACTTCAGCATTTTTCTGTTAAGTGGCTTTTGGTAAGTTGTTTCACTATTTCACTTTGGTACTACACATGTTTTGCTATGATTACAAGAAGCCTTAAAAGCTTTTCTAAAATAATACTGGCCATTATCTGATCACAAATGGCACACTTTAAGAATCTACCTTTTGCAACACCTGTTAAACTTTTTAAAAGGTGTGTATGTAGCATAAATGAGAACGGCACTAAAAGGTCCAAGGAAGGGATCCCACATAATCATGTGTCCTATTTGTGGTAGAAATGGAAATGTAGAACATATATTTAAATGTAAAGGGACAGCATTTGGAGAAAAGAGTACATCAATAAGAAACAGTTTAAACTAGATAGAAATGGTTATAATCAGGATTCGAATTAACGGGGGGATGAGGGATTTCCGCGCGTCGTTATAAAAGAGATACTTCCCTGCCAGGATAGGTAGATATTTTTAAAGAGAACTGTAATAGTACTTAAAATAAAAACATTCATCACATCAAAGAAAAAAATGTTATATAAATTTGGTGAGTGGATTGTTCTTAACTTTTACACGTACACACACACACACACACACACACATACACACACATACATAATATGCAAGGGTCATTCAATAGATAACCGGAATGATTTTTTAATTTTTTTTATTACGAGAATGGAATGGGACAGTTATTATTTTCAACGTATTCCTCCCCCCCCCCCAAGCTTTCTTTATACACTTATACCAGCGCTGGATAAGCTTCTTAGTTCCACGTGACAAGAATTCTTGGGGGCGTGTGCGCAACCAGTTATGCACTGCCGCTTCGCTCCCTCAAGATCTGCAAACCATGAGCCACTAAGAGCTTCTTTCAGTGGGTTAGAATGTGATAATCTGAAGGTGCCAGATACGGAGAATACGGAGGGTTTGGCAAGCAGACGAACTTCAGGTTTTTTATGGTATCTAATGTGACTCTAACAGTGTGTGGCCTCGCGTTATCATACAGTAAAAGTACGCCACTGAAATCATTCTACGCCGCTTCCTCAAAATTGTTGGTTTCAAATTTTGATACACAGGGTTTGCTACGCCTTACTGTTTATATTTTGATATCTCGGCATGTAATGTTTCAAGAATTACTCACTTATGGTCCCAACATGAACTTACCAGCACTTCCTTCAGTTCGTACCAACTTTAGTTTTGGAACCTGTTTGAACTTATCTACCCTCTCATATACTTGTGTTCAAATCATGCAACTACAATCCGACAGTGAATTTCGATTGATTTCAATCCTTCTGCTAACAAAAATCTACTGACACTCCGCTGGTGCAAACCTGTAACATGTTTTCACTGAATACCAGCATTCCGTTCGCGAGGCGGGGGTTCCTGGCCATCTGATAATAGCTCTTCAACGCCAACACATAACTAAGAGGCACACGCTTTGTCGAAGTTGTTTTTTTTTTTTTTTTTTTTTTTTTTTTTTTTTTTTTTTAACGTCCTTTAACCTGGTTTGGTCATATCGGACGATGAATGAAATTGATGATATGATGCTCAAATGATCTCGGGGTCCATGGAGCTTAAAGTTACTCGACATTCGTCTTCTCAGGATAAGGGAAAACCCCGAAAAAAACCTTACCCGGGTAACTCAGCCTAAGCGAGATTCGAACTCACGACCTTTTGAACGTGAGGCAGACATGCTACCACCACGCTGCCCAGGCGGGCTTTGAATATTTTATACTAATTTGCGGTTATTTATTGAATCGACCTTGTATAACAATAGTGCTACTATTTGCATTACTACTGCTATTACTGTATTATGGTATAAATACACCACAATTTCTGAGTCTTAAGTCCACCCCCCCTCACGTCAGGAATTCTAACTCGAACATTGGTTATAATTGAATTGTTTCATAAAGATTGCAAGAAGAATTGACAATTCTTAAATAAAGTTAAAAATAGATGGATATGGACAGTAAACAATGGCCAGGTTAAAACGATAGAATTAAGATAATCATTCCCATACCTTCGCTATACATTGCATTTAGGCATTTCTATGATTATATTACTATTAAAACCAGCTGAAAAACACATACCTTGATAAGGCGTTAATATAACATTACCAATGTAAGAATTTCTACGATTTTTACAATACCTTCTACATGTCTCTGAACAGTAACCACACCGCTATGCTTACACATTTTCCAGCGCTGTCCACAGGTTTGTTTTAATACTCACTTTCGTTAACACTAATTTCATCTTAATTAACGCATTTATCGTTGGTATCTGCATTCAATAATGTGAAGGCGAGGTATACGCGTAATAATGGGCTACGCGCGTCTACTGTTATTTGTTTCAATTAGTTACGTCAGCGCTCGATTATATCTAATTTCGTCGCTCATTTGTTTCTCTAATTCACTGATGTTCTGTTATTTACATGAAAAAGAGCATTATTTGTAGCCTCTATACTGGCGTAAAAACATCGAGAATAAAAACGCTTTTAACCTTTCGCATTTGTTTTGTTTGTGGGAAAGAGGAAAGAGTAGGAAAGACCACAAGTCTTGTCCATGCATTTTTATAGTTGTAGACTAGCATCACGAATGTATTACCTAGTTAGAATTCAAGCCATAAAAGTCGTTATATTCTGGTCACGAAGGGAGTCAAACCCATCACTTTAAGTTCACACTAAATGACCCATTAGAGAACATGAAGGGATAGCATAAGAGGACAATTTATCACGCCCAGACATTCAAATTGCACAAAATGACAGCTTCTACGGCGATCGTGAACATCGAATTAGATGGGCTTCGTCCGTTTTTTTTTTGGCACTTTGGCAAGAAGCATCTCCGTCCACTCTTTTTGCTCTCTGCTTCGATAGTAAAACTGATGAAAGCCCGGAACAGAGTGGACAAACAAAATCTGATTTGTTACATTCACACGACCTTCCTATCCTCTATCGTTTATTAGTGGGTTTATTTTTACATCTACTTCATTTTACTCGACAAAAAACCCTTGCAGAAATAGTCACATTAATATAGGTAAACATTCGGTATTTTAATCTAAATCGTTAAAGCTGTTTTTGAGAAAATAACATATTTCGAAACATCTTTCATGTAAAAGGTAGTTTGAGGTGGGGAATTTTCTTGAACATCTTCGTGTCGCATCCTTGAAAGTTGCTGAACTTAAATACCAAGTTTGGTATCTATCGGATTTTTAAGTTTTGAGTTATGCTGTTCACAGACTTACGGACACCACACGCACGCACATACACACACACGCACACACATACACACACATACACACACACACACACGAGCGGACATTTTTCTAAACATGCTTGTTTTGGATTCATGGTACCTAAAATATATTTCCGGTGACATATTGACAGGATAGAATCCAAAACAGGAGGTACCACAAATCCAAAACATATATTTCCGGTGAAAATGTTGACTTAACATTTTTGGACAGAATATAATAGTTTCTCTACCAACTATGCTCTATGTATCTTAATTTTCCCTTATGCTCTTTATTTTAAGTACCTCTAAACGTTTCCACAATAATCATTTCAGCACCTCCAATGGATTTCTACAACTACATAAAAGTCATTGAGAATGAAGGTAAGTTCTAAAGCTATTTACAGAACATTTATTCTCACAATATTTTATAATTTGAATAGTTATATCTTGATATGAAACTTCGACGTTTTCCCTCGTCCATTATACAAACTGTGGGTGATGGCCTGTCTCTCTGTCATCTATAAACAGTGTTCACTAACAAATTCGTCCAACCTGAAACTTCGCAAAGACCTATTTAATATTTTACCTACTTCTTTTCAGCTGATTCTCAAAAATTGCAGTAGATTCTCAACTGCCTTAGACTTTTTACTTTCTCTACACGAACTATGCAAATACATAATAGGCAGAGAAGCTATTGTATCCCCCACCCCAAAATTCTATGTTGAGAAATATGTTTTGAGGTCCACGAGTCTAAAAAAAGTATTTTTAGAAAAATGTCCGTGTGTGTCTCTGTGTGTGTACGTGTGTGTGTCTGTAGTCAGTAATAGCTCAAAAAAGAAAAGCTGATTAAATACCAGAATAAATTGGTATTTAAGTTTAGCATCTTTCAAGGAAGTGGCACGAAGATATTTAGGAAAATTCCTGGAACTAAAACTACCCTTTACATGGAATATTTTTCGAAATTTCCGATTTTCTCAAAAATGGCTCTAACAATTTTGATTAAAATATCCTAAAACATTATACGATTATATTAAAATATTTATAAGATAAATAAAAATACATATCTCCAATTTGTTGGGCAGCAGCCGCTGAGGTCCTCTGCATTTTAGATGAGTTTGGCACAACTGATAAATCATATGAGATAGACAAAACGTTATTGCACAAAAATGTAGATCTCGTCAAACACACAATTTATGTCCTGTACATTTTTGCTTTGGAGCTAACCGTTTCCGAGATATTTCTTGTTATTAGTTTCAGTTTTAAAATTATGATGCTTTTCTCACACAGAAGTCACCCGTGTTTCTTTTGTTTTTCCTGGGCATCAAATAGAAGAAAAAAAAAAGTCATTGACCATCGCATAGCGTCAGCTTTTAAAATATTTGACTATCGCTTTAGCCAAGTGTGTTCCCTTAGTTCCCTTCTATTTATAATGAGCCAAATAATAAGACCGCTTTGCTGATGTCTTTGTCGATTACCATGAAGAAGATAGAATAATCATTTGTAAGAAGTTTGTTTGCAGAATAGGCAGAAAAAGTCATGAGGATGGGACACAGATATTTTTAATTGCTCCATTTATACCTCACCTTTGCATGGCCTTATCAGTAGCATTCACCTTTTAGAACAGGTGTACTGTGTATCTAGGCTTTTTGATTTCTCTAGCACTTATGCACAATGTACACAGAAGATACAGAAGACATTGTATTCCTCCCAAGAATAATTCGACACCGAGATTTCACTGGAAGTACGCCTTGAGTTCCCTGGAGTCCCCCCCCCAAAGAAAGTTTTTAGAAATATATTCGCCTGTGTGTGTGTGTGTGTGTGTGTGTGTGTGTGTGTGCCTGTAGGAAGCATAGCTTAAAAACGAAAAGTCGGTTACGTACCAAACTTGGTATTTAAGTTCAACATATTCCAAGGATGCGACACGAACATTTTCAAGAGAACACCCCCATCTCAATTACCCTTTACAGGGAACACTTTTCGATAATTTTGTTTTTTCAAAAATGGCTCTAACAATTTTGATTAAAATAGCATATGTTTAAGACACTTTTGTGGCAAACAAAATTTATATAATGAATTTTCCGGGAATAGTCTCTGAAGACCTCTTCATTCTGGATGACTTTTGCATAACTTTGCATGTCTGGTAAATCGTAAGAGATAGACAAAAACTTACTACACAAAATGTATATCTCAATAAAACACACAGTATATGCCAGATATAGAGCCAATCGTTTCAGATATATTCCATGCTATTGGTTTCAATTTTAGGCTACTTACTTAAAACTTTTCTCAAACGGGGAGTCAGCTTTCTTTCGTTTCTATTTTCTTTTGTTTTAGCTTAACTCCTTTAACTTGTTTGGTCATATCGGACAATGCATGAGATTAGAGATATGATACTCATATGATCTCGGGGTCCATAGAGCTTAAAATTTCTCGACATTCGTCTTCTCAGGATATGGGGAAACCCCGAAAGAACCATACCCTGTTAATTCACCCTAAGTGAGATTATAACTCGCGACCTTTTGAATGTGAGGCAGACACACTACCACCGCACTACCAAGCGGGTTGTTTCTCTTTTGTTTTTTCCTGGCAAACAAAGAGAATTTCAATTGTTTCACATAGTGGCCGGTTATTAAACGATTTGACTATCGCTTTATGTAGTTCATTCCCTTATTTTTTCTTCTGCTTACAGAGAAACAAGTAATAAGACCAATTCTGATAACGCTTATCTCGGTTAGCATGGTGCAGATAAAAGAATAATCTTTTGTAAGAAAAGTTTGTTTGTGGAACATCTAGACAAAGTCATTTGAATGGAACACATCAGGTTTTTTACTTTCTTTACACGTACTATGTACATAGTGTATAGAGAAGGTATTGCACTCCACCCAAAAATTCGATACCGAGATTTCACCGGAAATAATGTTTTAGGTCTCCTGTATCCAAAAAAGTATTTTAGAAAAAGGTCCGTATGTGTGTGTGTCCGTGTGTCAGTGAACACGATAACTCAAAAACAAAAAAAATCTAATGTGTTCCATTCACATGCCTTTCTCTATCTCTCTGTAACAAATTATTGTTAATAAGCTTATCTTTTATTTATTTCATGTTAATCGAGGAAAATTAGCAGAAATAGCCTTATTTCTTGCTTTATTGTAAGTAGAAGCGAAATAAGGGAGTACCATAGGTTAAAGTGAAAGCCAAAAGCTGGTTGCTATGTGACTGATTCCTTTGTTTGTGTGGACAGGAGTTGACAAATTCGTGTATGAGAAAAGTATAATGTTTTCAAAGCTGAAACCAAGAAAAAGGAATATCTCAAAAACGATCAACTCCACGAAAAAAATGTACATAACATAAATTATGTGTTTTAACGTGCTCTACATCTTTTGTGTGTTAAGTTTTTGTCCATCTCTTGCGGTTTAGTAGTTATGCAAAATTCATCCAGAATAAAGTAGTCTTCAGAGGCTATTCCCAGAAAATTCAAAATATACACTTTATTTTTCAAGTAAATATCTTTAATATATGATATTTTAATGAAAATCGTTAGAGCCATTTTTAAGAAAATCAAAATTTTCGAAAAAAGTTCCATGTAAAGGGTAGTTTGGGGTAGGGGGATTTTTCTCAAAATCTTCGTGTCGCATCCCTAGAAGATACTAAACTTAAATACCAAGTTTGGTATTTTACCGACTTTTCGTTTTTGAGTTATCGTGTTCACAGACACACAGACACACTGACACACGGACACACTGACACACGGACACACACACACACACACACACACACACACGGACCTTTTTGTGAAAATGCTTTTTTTTTTTAAGATAAAGGAGACCCTAAAACATATATTTCCGGTGAAATCTCGGTATCGAATTTTTTGGTCGAGTGCAATACTTTCTCTATTCACTATGTACATAGTGCGTATAGAGAAAGTAAAAATCGGTAAAATACCAAACTTCGTATTTAAGTGTAGTGCCTTCCAGGGATGCGAAAAGATTTTGAGAAAAATCCACCACTCCAAACTACCCTTTACATGGAACTTTTTTCGACTATTTTGATTTTCTTAAAAATGGCTCTCACGATTTTGACTAAAATATCGTATATTAAAGATATTTACTTGACATATAAAATGTATATCTTGACTTTTCTGGGAATAACCTCTGAAGACTACTTTATTCTGGATGAATTTTACGGAATTTTGCATAACTGTAAACCGTAAGAGATGGACAAAAACTTGTCATACAAAAAAATCTGATGTGTACCAGTCACATGACTTTCTCCATATCCCTGCAACAAATAATTCTTAAAAAGCTTATACTTCTATTTACTTTATGCTAATCAGAAAAAATTAGCAGAAATAGTCTTATTACTCGCATCCTTGTAAGTAGAAGCGAAATAAGGGACAACCGTAGGTTAAAGTGATAGTCAATAGCTGGTTGCTATGTCAATGAAGTTCCTTTGTTTATATGGATAGGAGTTGACAAGTTCCAGTATGAGAAAAGTACACGTTTTTCATAGCACAAACCAAAAATAAGGAATGTCACAAAAACGACGAACTCCACGCAAAAATGTATATAACATAAATTGTGTGTTTTAATGTGCTCTACACTTTTTGTGTAGTAAGTTTTTGTCCATCTCTTACGGTTCAGCAGTTATTCAAAATTTAGAAAAATTCATCCAGAATAAACTACTCTTCAGAGGCTATTCCCAGAAAATTCAAGATATACATTTCATTTGTAAGGTAAATATGTTTAATATCCGAAATTTTAATCAAAATCGTTAGAGCCATTTTTTGAGAAAATCAAAATTTCCGAAAAAAGTTCCATGTAAAGGGTAGTTGAGGGTGCGGGGATATTTCTCAAAATCTTCGTGTCGCATCCCTGGAAGATACTAAACTTAAATACCAAGTTTAGTATTTTACCGACTTTTCGTTTTTGAGTTATCGTGTTCAAAGACACATGGACACATGGACACACACACACACACACACACACACACACACACACACACACACACACACACACACACACACACACACACACACACGGACCTTTTTGTGAAAATGCTTTTTTTGGATATTGGGTACCCTAAAACATATATTTCCGGTGAAATCTCGGTATCGAATTTTTGGTGGAGTGCATTACTTTCTCTATACACTATGTACATAGCGCGTATGGAGAAAGTAAAAATGTTGAGCACGTTAAAACACACAATTTATGTCATACACATTTTTTTTTCGTGGAGTTGGTCGCTTTTGAGATATTCCTAGTTTTTGGTTTCACCTTTAAAAAATCTGATGTGTACCATTCACATGACTTTCTCTATATCCCTGCAACAAATTATTCTTAAAAAGCTTATACTTCTATTAACTTCATGCTAATCAGTAAAACATTAGCAGAAATAGCCATATTACTTGCTTCCATGTAAGTAGAGGTGAAATAAGGGAATACCATAGATTAAAGTGATAATCAAAAGCTGGTTGCTATGTCACTGAAGTTCCTTTGTTTGTATGGACAGCAGTTGACAAATTCTGTATGAGAAATGTATGAGTTTTTTATAGCAGAAACCAAAAATAAGGAATGTCACAAAAACGACGAACTCCACGAAAAAAAAATGTATATAACATAAATTGTGTGTTTTATCGTGCTCTACATTTTCTGTGTAGTAACTTTTTGTCCAACTCTTACGGTTTAGCAGTTATTCAAAATTTAGTAAAATTCATCCAGAATAAACTACTCTTCAGAGGCTATTCCCAGAATATTCAAGATATACATTTTATTTGTTAGGTAAATGTCTTTAATATACTAAATTTTAATCAAAATCATTAGAGCCATTTTTGAGAAAATCAAAATTTTCGAAAAAAGTTCCATGTAACGGGTAGTTGGGTGTTGGGGGATTTTTCTCAAAATCTTCGTGTCGCGTCCCTGGAAGATACTAAACTTAAATACCAAGTTTGGTATTTTACCTACTTTTCGTTTTTGAGTTATCGTGTTCACAGGCACACGGACACACGGACACACACACACACACACACACACACACACATACACACACACGGGCCTTTTTCCGAAAATGATTTTTTTAGATAAAACATATTTCCGGTGAAATCTCGGTATCGAATTTTTTGGTGGAGTGCAATGCATTCTCTATACACTATGTACATAGTGCCTATAGAGAAAGTAAAAAAAACATACTTTTCTCATACAGGAACTTGTCAACTCCTGTCCTTACGAACAAAAGAACTTCAGTTACATAGCAACCAGCTTTTAAGTATCACTTTAACCTGTGGTACTCCCTTATTTCGCTTTTACTTACAAGGAAGCAAGTAATAAGACTATTTCTGCTAATTTTTTCTCGATTAGCTTGAAGTAAATAGAGGCATAAGTTTTTTAACACAAATTTGTTGCAGAGATATAGAGAAAGTCATGTGAATGGAACACATCAGATTTTCATTTAACGCGACATGCTCTGACTTCTTTTTACGATAACACTTGCATAGTCGACTACAGCTGAGGTCATTTAATAAGGTCACCTCCTTGCGTTATTTGATTGCTGTTATCGCTGTAGTGCATATCTTGTTTGTCAGTGAGAATAACGAAGTGGGTTATCGGGGCCATTCCAGAAATATACACGAAACCAGGGATGCCCTCCCTTAAAAATGTGTCCCACATCACATAACTTTCCCTACATTTCTGTAACACAATATTGTTAATAAGCTTATTCTTCTATCCACTTCATGCTAATCGAGATAAACAGTAGCAGAAATGGTCTTATTACCTAGTTCCTCAGAAGTAGGAGGGAAATTAGGCAATGCACTAGGCTAAGCCAACAGTCACATGTTTTAAAATGTGGTTGCTATGTGACTGAAATCCATTCCTTTGCGTGGTTAGGAGCTGACACGTTCCGTATGAGAACAGTTTATATATTTTAAAACTGAAACCAAGAACAAGAATATTTCAAATTCGGTCAACTCCGGGGAAAAAAAGTGACATAAATTGTGTGTTTTAAGGAGATCTACATTTTTATGGAGTAAGTTTTTGTCTATCTCTTACGCTTTACTACTTATGCAAAATTAAAAAAAAAAAAAAAATCATCTAGAATAAAGAGTATTTAGAGGCTGTACCCAGAACATTCAAGATATTTGACATATAAATATCTTAAATATAAGAGATTTTAATCAAAATAATTACAGCCATTTTTGAGAAAATCACAAAATTTTCCATGCATAGGGTAGTTGGGTGAAGGGTGATTTTATTGAAAGTTTTCGTGTCGCATCCTTGGGAGATACTGAACTTTAATATCAAGCTTTAACCGACTTTTCGTTTTTGAGCTATGCTGCCCACAGACGCGCGCACACACAGACACACACGGGAATCTTTCTCTAAAAATTCTTCTTTTTTTGTATTCAGGGGGTCCCAAAACATGTATTTCCGGTGAAATCTCGGTATCGAATTTTTGGGTGTAATATAATACGTTCTCTATACACTATGTACATAGTACGTGCAGAGAAAGTAAAAAGCGTATACAGCTAACTACTTTGCATTAATCCAGATAAGCATTAGCACACATGCTTTTATTATATAATTAACATGTGCAGATTTTAAATCCGCAAGGTTGCCGACGTTTTTCTTCTTAGGATCATTGATATTTTAGCTTCACATCTGCTGCCCCCTGACTGCTATCTCTAATACAACTGTAATGTCGAAGAAGATGAATAAATGAGTTCAATATCAATCCTGAACTCTAGGGAAACCACTTGTGTCTTACCACACCTGAGAAAGATTCCTTGTCAACACATCCTTAGCTAGGGCACCCACATCTCCACACCATTCTATAATCTCCTAAACCTTCACGCGGAATACGAACCCGGGTCCCACATATAGGGAACCGCCACACACAATTATCGGAATTCTGATGTAATGCACTCGCCAGCTGCAGTGTTCACTCACGCAGGTGTCACAGTAGATTTAAAATGGGAAGAATATCGCCAGAAAAATTAACTACGAACGTTCGAAAGCAAGTGCTCACACATGTGCGGTGATTACGGGGAGGAAAGGCACAGGCTCGTGCATTCGGCGACGATTGTAAGTAATGCTACAATTCAATTAAAATAGTTTTAAAGTACCTGTTGACATAAGAAAGAGATAAAAAAGTATGTAATTCCAATGTTGGATAACACTTTTCTAAAAATCTGTTGTGTTCCATGCACATGCCTTTCTCCACCTGTTCTGCAGATAAAATATTCTTACAAAAGAATATACATTGGGCTAATTACGACGGACACATTTTAAAAGGTAGTCGGGTTGTGGACAATCGAAGTTTCGTTCGCTTTGCATTAAAAGAGCAAAACAAAGGAGAATTAAAACGAAAGATGACCCCGTTTGAGAAAAGTTACATAGTTTAAAATTGAAACCAATAACAAGGAATAACTTGGAAAGATCAACTCTACAGCAAAACTGTATATCATATAAGTTCTGTGTTATAACACTATGTGCATTTTTTGTTAGGTAAGTTTTTGTCTATTTCTTATGGTTTACCAACTGTGTAAAATTAAGCAATATTCTTCCAGAATGAACAGATGTTAAGATGCTTTTCCCAGAAAATTCAAGATATACATTTTATTTGTGATATAAATATCTTTAACATACCGCATTTTAATCAAAATCATTAAGAGACATTTTTTTGAGAAAAACAAAATTGGCAACCATTTTTTCACTTAAAGACTATTTTTGGATGGGATTTTTTTCTTGAAAAAACTTCGTACCACACCCTCGGAATATCCTAAACTTAAATACTAAGGTTGGTATTTAACGGTCTTTTGGTTTTTGAGCAATGTGTTCACACACACTCACACACACACACATACACAAAAACTCACTCACCTTTTTGCAAGAATGCTAATTTTTTTTAGGATTCTGGGGGTCTTAAAACATATATTTCCGGTGAAATCTCGGTATTACATTTTAGATGGAATACAATACCTTTTTATAAACTATTTATATAGTTACGAGCAGAGAAAGTAAAATATGATATACCCAGCATTGGGACTTTCGTATTAGACATTTGCCCCCTTTTCTATAATTTCTATGTTGGCAATACAAATGTTTGCTGATTAGAACTATTATTTGTTAAGTTATACTGTATGTATTGTAACAAATTATCTTATTGGCTGAAAATTGTTTACAAATAAACACGTAGACAGTTTACGACTGCACGCCGTCCCTGGTTCGCGATTCAGTACAAATCACAACCCAACACTACAATTCTTCCTCTTTTTAGAGCGAGAAAATAACGTCACAGAGCTTCCTGAAACGTCTCGAAGACGACCATTCGAGAAGAATCGAGAGTCGCGTTCCTGAAGTTTCCGGTTACAGCATGTATTTCCGGTGAAATCTCATAACTCCAAGGCACGACAGTCCACAAGGGACCTTGGCCTACCGCCCGGCTGCATCCCCATCTCGGCCCGAAGGAGTCATGAACGGGGAGCAGTGCTAGAGGATGAGGCGTGATCAGCGCCTCGAGTCTCTCCCGGCCGATTGATGCGGTCTTTTCGATCTGGGGCCGCTAGTTCTTAATCAAGAAAACCAAGGAACCTCACGAGGTTGAGTGCACCCCGGACCAAGACTTCCAGCATGGGAAAATTCCACACGCCGGTACCGGGAATCGAACCCAGATCTCCCGTTTGGCAAGTAGCCGCGTTTCCACCGTGCAGAGAGACGATGACATCTCGGTATCACTATGTAGAGAAAGTAATAAAGAGAGAGAGGGGATTTGAAGGTCTCTCGCGCTATCGCCAGCAGTTCGCGGTAGCAGAGAGATAAAACCCAGCACATTCACTTAAACACAGGAAACGCGGCACGAGCATCTATTAGCCAAACAACGAGCTCTAAATCACTTGTGGGACAACTTCAATTGCAAACACTAATTAACTGCAGAGTTTGACGAATCAGCTGTGAGATATAAGGAGTTGCAGGGAATGAGGAGCTAGAGCATGATGGTGGTGCACACAGTGGCGATGGTGGCGCTCCTGCTGCCGAGCATCACTTCCGTCCTGAGCATGGAACAATACATCTTCCCCAAAACATTCTACATGGGAGCGGCTACTTCTTCGTACCAGGTAGAGGGCGCTTGGAATGCGGACGGTAAGTAAACCACGAGTACTTCACTACGTTTCAGTTTGTTCAAAATTACCACCATTGAAAACCATCTGATATATTACATTTACATAACTTCTCTAGCTGCCTTGCAAAAAAAACCTTCCTTACTTAAGGTTATTCTTCTATCCACACTGCCAGAATTGGTATTATTACTTACTTCTTTGTAAGTAAAAGGGAAATAATCAAATACACCAGGCTAAAGCGATTGTAGAATTTTTTAAAAACCGGCTGATAAGTGAAACAATTGAAATTAGGTTCTCTTTACTTGCTAGGAGTAAACAGAAGAGAGTCGAAAAGAAAGATGTCTCCTGTTTCTCAAAACTGAAACCAATAACTCGAAATATCGAAAACGGTTAACTTTACAAACAAAACGTATATGACATAACTTGTGTTTGAATCAAATCTGCATTTTTTTGTAGTAAGTTTTGTCTATATTTTACCGTTGAGCTAAAGCTATACAAATCTCATCGAGAATAAACAGGTCTTCAGAAGTCATATCCAGAAAATTCAAGATAAACATTTCGTTTTTCATGAAAATATCTTATACATTTGACTTTTAATCAAAATCGTTATAGCCATATTTGAGAAACTCAAAATTTTCGAAAAATACTCATATAAAGAGTAATTTGGAGTGTTTTTTTTTTTTTTTTTTTTTTTAAATCTTAGTGTAGCATCCTTGGAAGATATTAAACCTAAACACCAAGTTTGGTTGTTAATGGTCTTTTCGTTTTTGAGCTATGCTATCCATTGATACACACACGCTCGGACCTTTTTCTAAAATTCTGATGTGTTACATCCACATGAGTTTTCCTACCTGTTCTGCAAACAAACTATGCTTATAAAAACTTATTATTCTATCTACATCATGCTAAACGAGATAAACATTAACACAATTGGGGAAATAAGGGAATATAGCAGGCTAAAGCGATAGTCAAATTTTTTAAAAGCCGATCGATATGTGAACAATTGAAATTCGGTTCGCTTTGCATTTCCAGAAGAATAAAAGAGAGATACAATGAAAGGTGAGCCCGCTTGAGAAGATGCGTAGTATTGAAACCAACAATAAGAAATATCTCTGAAACGGTCAACTCTACAACAGATTCTCCATTACTTATAGTTTTCTCAAATGGGGATTTACTCCTGACCAAGCAAAGAGAACAGTATTTTAGTGTCAGAATATAACGACCAGTTCTGAAAAGGTTTGACTATTGTTTAAGCCTTGTTTATTTTAATACTCCGTTGTATCTACATGTAAACATATAACACAGGCCGTTATGCAAATGTTTCTCTAGATTAACCTTAAATAGATAAGACAATTTCTGCTATTGTTTATCTCCACTTCCATGATGTAGATAAAAGAATTATATTTTAAGAGCATTTTGTTTACAGAACAGATAGAGAAAGTAATGTGAATGTGGCACATAAGGATGTTTTTCTTTATTTGGGGTTAAATATTTTGTTTTAAAGGTTTAGTTAGGTACATAAAAGTTATCATTTTTAACCCCTATCATTTTGATTTGAAGACATAATCTTATGCATTAAGTTTATGAATGGAGAATTAGGAGCATGTTAGACACTACCGGCAGGCATGGAAGACGCGGAGGGGATAGGTACATTTCTACATAAGACGAGGCAGCTGAGATCTAAGAAGGTTAATGGTAAGTAAGAGTGGGGAAGATAAGAAGAGCTACACTGATGCTATTGCTTTATATATATATAATATATATAATATTTGTATCATTGATAGTGTTGTGCTTAATTTCTTCGCTAAAGTGTTATTTGTTTACCATAATTGGATACAATAATGCACCGAAATAGGTTAATATTTAAATTGTGTCTAAATTTATGATGTTATGGGTATTTGAATATGCTTGTCTTTTTATTTATCATGTTGACCCTTTATTTCTTTTAATATGCTTATTATTTTGTGTATTACAAAAGCTCGTACGGTCTATGAACCTGTACGATTGGTGAGGAACACGGTATGTATATTGTTATTTAAATTAATAAATTCATTCATTCACTATTACTACTTGCACAATTGACTCTTGGAGAATCCTGCAGCTGATAGCTACGATTTAGAGGTAATGGATTTGTAAGCCGCCATTTGGAATTTAACTTTTTTCTGAATTAATTCCACTTAGTGAAAAAATAACACTTCATGGACCTAAACTGCGGCTCAATTAGTTTGCCAGTGAAGTAAACACAAATATTAAATATGTACGACATAATTTTAGAATCACCTATTATTCAAGTATGGGATAACCTTGAAAAAAGCAAAAAAAATCAGCTCATGACCTTATATGATATAATTATAACATACGACAGCATAAAAACACGAAAAGGCCACATTTCCACTACACGACAGTTCAAGGAAACATGAGTGAATAGATAAACACAGGTTATTCAACTTTCAAAAGATATTGTCTTCTTAAACTATTCAAGCATAATACATTTAAAATAGGACGGTAAATATTTTCAGTTTCAGTGTATGCACTTTTAACTTCCTTTATCACATATGTACACCCTACGTAGTGGATAGAGAAGTATTGTATTCTACGCAAAACTCAAACGAGATTTCACCGGAAATACATGTTTTGAGATCCCTGAATAATATATTTTTTTTAAATATTCCTTTGTGCGTACGCGTGTGTGTGTTTGTGGGCAACATAGATAAAAAAAAAATAAATAAAATAAAATAAACCCTTGGTATTTAAGTTCAGTATCTTCAAGGTTATGACAAGAAGATTTTAAATACCCCCCACCTTAATTACCCTTTACATGTAACACTTCTTGAATATGTTGATCACATCAAAATGGCTCTAACGATTTTTATTAAAATATCATGTTTAAGATATTTTTAAAACAAACGAAAAGTATATCTTAAATTTTCTGGGAATAGCCTCCGAAGACCTCTGCATACCGGATGACTTTTGTATAACTTTTATATAGATAGAAACTAGTGATAGATAAAAACTTAATACACAAAATCTCCTTAAAACACGCAATTTATATCATGTACATTTTTTTGTAGAGTTAACCGTTTTCGAGACATTTCGAGTTATTGGTTTTAGTTTTAAGCTAGTTTTAACTTTTGTCAAACGGGAAGACATCTTTCTTTTCGTGTTTCGTTTGTTTAATCCTAGTAAGCAAAGAGTACCAAATTGCAATTGTATCAATTAGCGACCGGCTTTTAAAAGATTAGATTATTGGCTTACAAAGAAGCAAGTAATAAGACCAAATTCTACTAAAGTGTATCTGATTATCTGATGTAGATAAAACTATAATCTTTTGTAAGGAAAGTTTGTATATGGAACAACTAGAGAAAGTCATGTGAAAATAACACATCAGATTTTTTTATGTTTATGCTTCCTCTACTTGTTACATAATACCGAGGCAGAAAAGGTATTGCGTTCAATCCAAAACTTCTATACGGAGATTTTACTGGAAATACACGTTTTAGGGTCCCCTGAAATAAAAAAGAAGGCAGTTTTAGACACATATCCTATGTGTATTTTTGTGTGTGGGGGTGTGTATGTCTGAGTGTCCGTGTGTCTGTGATCAGCCTAGCTCAAAAACGAAAAATTCATTAAATACCAACATTGATATATAAGTTTAGCATCTTCCAAGGAAATGATACAAATATTTTCAATAATATTACCTCACCCTAAGCTACACTTTACAGGGACATTTAGCGAACATTTTTATTTTCTCAAAAATGGCTCTAACTTTTTTAAATTAAAATACCACACGTTTAAATATTTTACGGTAAAGAAATGTGGGTATATCTTGAATTTTCAGGGAATATTCGCTGAAGATATCTTCATTCTGGAGGAATTTTGTGGAACCGATAAACCCTAAGATATACACAAAAATACTACACAAAAATGAAGAACTCTTCAAAACACCATTTATGTCCTATTCATTCTCTTTTTTAAATTTATTTTTGTAGCAACCATTTCCAAAGCATTCTTGATTATTGGTTTCAACTTTAAAATGACGATAATTTCTCAAACGGGAAGTTGTCATTCGTTTCATACATGTTTTGTTAAAATCTTGGGCATGCAAATATAGCCGAATTTCAATGTCATCACTTGGCAACAGCTTTTAAATGATTTGACTATTGCTTTAGCCTAAAGTATTCCCTTATTACCCTTTTACTTACAATGAAATAAGTAATACGACCGTTCCTGCTACTTTTACCTTAATTTACATAAAGGATAGAAGCATAAACTTTTGTACGGGTAATTTGTTGCAGAATAGGTAAAGAAGAGCATATGAATGGAACAAATCAGATTTTTCTAAAACTATTTTTTACATTCTCAACTTTGTACATAGCACATGGATAGAGCAGATACTGCATTTCTGCCGAAAATTCCATACAGAGAGTTCACTGGAAATACACGTTTTAGGGTCCCTGAATCCAAATTAGAAGCATTTTTAGAAAAAGGTCCGTGTGTATGACTGTCAGTGAACCGCTTAAACAAAAACGAAAAGTTGGTTAAATACAAGACTTGATATTAAATTTGGCACCTTCGAAGGATGTGACAAGAAAAATCCCAAGAGAATTCCACCAGCCCAATTAATCTTTACGTGGAAAAGCTTTTGAAAATGTTGATGTTGTCATAAATAGCTCTAGCGATTTTGATTAATATACCGTGTGTTCTGAATTGAATATCTGCTAAATCATAAGGATTAGACAAAACTGTAGATATCGTCAAAACACACATTTTATGACAGATTCATTATGGAGCTATTTCCGAGACATTGCTTGTTATAAATTTAAAATACTTATACTTCTCTAAAATAAGAAGTCATTGATGTTTTTGTTTTTCCCGGTCAAAAAAGAAAATATTAGTGACCGGCTTTGAAACATTTGACATTTGCTTTAGTATCGGCCTCCGTGGTGTAATGGCTACCATGCTTCATACATCGCGGGTTCAAACCCTGCGGAGGACGATGCATTTTTTTCGGGCGTAAAAATCCTTAGCATGGCTTCCTTCGGAAGGGAAGTAAAGTCGTTGGTCCCGTGTCGTAGATTTACGTAAAAGAACCTCAAGCCTGATAGAGAGGCATCTGAGCAAAATTAAGCGATCTTTCACGCCCAATATAGAATGGGACGCTAAGAACCACTGTAGTTAAAGAGCGTCCATAAATAACACCATTTATTTCCATTTATTTTCTTTAGCTTATTGTATTTTCTTATTCCTCTTGATAAAGGAAATAATATCGTAATAAAACCCTTTCTGTTAATATTTATCTTGATAAGCGTGAAGTAGATAAAGGAATAGCTTTTTGCTGCATAATAGAAAATTAATGTGAATATAGCACATTAGATTTTGTCTCCTCTAGAATGCTGCTCGTTTACCCCCAGGGGTACGTCCACCACAATTTGAGAACCACAGCAATATAGTAAAATATGTAAAATCTTTTAAAATCTGTCGCAATGTGATGCCATCGAAATTTGATTCTCTTTGCATGACTAGGAGTAAAGCTCGAGAAAAACGAATGCCGACTTCCGTGTAACACAAGTTTTAAGCATTGGAAAATGTACAACAATAGCCAGGAATATCTTGGAAATTGTTGACTACAATATACATCTGACATAAACTCTAATGGGATCTACACTTTTTGTGTATTGTGTAGTAAGATTTTTGCCAATCTCTTACGGTTTACCCGTAATACAAAAGCTATCCAGAATGAAGGGGGTTTCAGCAGCTATTCCCAGAAAATATCTTAAGCATATAGTAGTTTAATCAGAAACGTTAAGGGCCATTTTTGAGATAAACCATAATTTTTAAACTCTTGAAGTTATATATCAATTTTGATATTTAATGAAATTTGTGTTTTGAGTTATGCTGTGCACAGAGGCGCGCGCGCACATACACACAGACATGGCATATTTTTTAAATTTACTTTTTGGATTCAGGAACCCTCAAAACATGCATTTCAAGTTACATACCGAAATTGTATTTTTGGTGGAATAAATACCGTTTTTGTCTACTAATATACATTGCACGTGGTAGAGAAAGTGTACAAGCCTTAGAAGACGCTGAACCTAAAACTCATTTTGTTTGCAATGGTGGTGAAATCTTGGTGGGAAATTTTGGGTGGAAAAAAATACCTCGTTAAAATTTTTTGCCCTAATGGACACAACTATAAAGTATTTCCAAAACTGTTAAAACTAGGGGTTTTAGGGATGTTTTCATTTTCATGTCATACATTCCAATCCCATTTCGTTGAATTTCTCTGATGGTACTTTTGACATTTTATTGCGAAGAGGACAGACACAGTTTTAAATCATTCAGTCCAAAGGGATAAATGATGTTTGCAAGGGATCAAAATAAACAACTGAAAAAGGAACTTGAAAGAATAACAAGTTATTGAAAACTTCTAATGATTAATCACACATACATTCGAGTTCATTACGACACAGAATGTCATTTGGAATAAGTTGCGTTTTTAATGAGATCAACTTCTTAGTGTAGTTCATTTTTCATCTATCGTTTGAATGTTACCAGCTCTACCAGCTTGTATAAAGTACTTTTCGAATAAAGAGCACTTCAAGATATGCATCTTATTACATTCTTTAACGCACATGTACAACGTACATAGTAGATAGAGAAAGTATTGTATTCCACCCAAAAATTGGATATCGAGATTTCATCGCGATTATATGTTTTGAAACCTCCTGAATTAAACTTTTTTTTTTTTTTTTTAGAAAAACGTAGAGTATGTATCTGCCTGTCCGTCTGTCTGTGCGTGTATCTACGGACGGTATAACTCAAACACAAAAAGTCCATTAAATACCAAACATGGTATTTAAGTTCCGTATCTCGCAAGGATGAGACATGAAGACTTTTCAAGAAAATTCCCACACCAAATTATCCTTTACTTGAAAAAAAATTGAAAATTTTGATTTTCTCAAAAATGGAGCTAACGATTTTGATTATAATGCCATATATTAAAGAAATTAACTTGGCAAATAAAACGTATATCTCGAATTTCCAGGGTATATCCTCTGATGCTCTCTTCATTCTGAAGAACTTGCATAACTGATAAAACCGTTAGAGCTAGATAAAAACTTGGAGCACAAAACATGTAGTTTCGCCAAAACATAATTTATTTCCGGCACATTTTTATTTATTTATTTATTTTAAAACAGTACCGGAGTCTGGTTAGGACTCCAGCGCTGTATCCCCTGTTTACATTTTACCCCCTAAATTTACTGTATGATTACTGGCTTTACTGTTCCTTTACACAAAAATATACACATTGCACAAACATATAACACCCATGCCCAAGGCGGGACTCGAACCCACGAACCCCTGCCCACGAAGCACCAAAGCAAGACGCCTTAGCGAGCGTGGCGTTTCCCCCAAAACCGCTTCCCCGATATTCTTTGTTGTTGGTTTCAATTTTAAAATACTTACACTTTTCTCAGACAAGAAGTCGCCGTGTTTCTTTTGTTTTATCCTGGCCAAGAAAGTAATTAATTTTAGTGACAATCAAATAACAACAGCTTTTAAAACATTTGACTATCGCTTTAGCATAGTGTATTTCTTTATTTCCCTTCTACTTACAAGGAAGCAAGAAATAAGGAGATTCTACTAATGCTTATCACTATCCGCATGATATAGAAAGGAGAACAAAGTAGGAAGAAGTTTGCAGAACAGGTAGAGAAAACCATGTGAGTGTAACACAGATATTCTTTTTCCTTTCTCTACATATCATACGCATATAGTAGGAAGAGAAAATACTGTATTCCACCCAAAAATTCGATTTCGGGATTTCACCGAAAATGTGTTTTGAGGTCCCCTGAGTACAAAAAATAATTTTTAGAAAAAGGCCCGTGTATGCGTGTGTGTGTGTCTGTGTGAGTAGGTCTGTGGACAGCATAGCTCCAAAATTAAAAGACCGTTAATACCAAATTTGGTATTTAAGTTTATTATCTTCCAAGAATTCGACATGAACTTTAAAGAAAATCCCTTCCCCCACCCCAAACTACACTTTACATATAATTTTTTTTAAAAAATTTGTTTTTTTCAAAAATTTTGATTAAAATACCGTATATTAAAAATATTTACATGACAAATAAAATGTATATCTTGAATTTTCTGGGAATAGCTTCTAAAGACCTCTTTATTCAGAATGAATTTTGTATAAGTGGTAAACCGTAAGAGACAGACAGAAACTTATTACATAAATAATGTAGATGTCGTTAAAACATACAATTTATGTCATATACGTTGCTTTTGATTTTCTTCATGTAATTGAACATGTATGAGATATTTGAATTTATTTTTCAGATTTAAAATAGTACCTAAACTTTTCTCACACTTTTCTCCTGGCCATACAAAACAACGAATTTCAACCACATAACAACCAGCTTTTAAAAGATTTGACTATCACTTTAGCCTAGTGTATTTCCTTATTTTCCTTCTGCTTACAGGAAGCAAATAATTAAGAGAATTTCTGCTAGTGTTAATCTCTATTGTCACATAGTATATAGAAGAATATGCTTTTACTTTCTCTTGCACTCCACCAAAAATTCGATACCGGGATTTCACCGGAAATATGTTTTAGGGTCCCTTATATCCAAAAAAAAAAGCATTTTCACAAAAAGGTATTTAAGTTTAGTATCTTCCAGGGGTGCGATACGAAGATTTTGAGAAATACCCCCAACCCAAACTACCCTTTACATGGAACTATTTTCGAAAATTTTGATTTTCACAAAAATGGCTCTAACGATTTTGATAAAAATATCGTATATTAAAGACGTTTACCTGACAAACAAAATGTATATCTTTAATTTTCTGGGAATCGCCTCTGGAGACTACTTTATTCTGGACGAATTTTACGGAATTTTGCATAATTGCTAAACCGTAAATCTTAGATAAAACCTTACTACTTAGGAAATGTAAAGCAAGTTAAAACACACAATTTATGTTATATACAGTTTTTTCGTGGAGTTGATCGTTTTTGAGATATTCATTGATTTTGGTTTCAGCTATGAAAAACTTATGTTTCTCATATAGGAATTTGCCAACTCCTGTCCATATACACAAAGGAACTTCAGTCACATAGCAACCAGCTTTTTTGATTATCACTTTAACCTATGGTACTCCCTTATTTCTGTTCTACTAACAAGGAAACAAGTAATAAGACTATTTATGCTAATTTTTTCTCAAGTAGCCGGAAGTAAATAGAGGCATAAGCTTTTTAACAATAATTTGTTACAGAGATATAGAGAAAGTCAAATGAATGGTACACATCAGATTTTTAATAATAATGTTTTATAGTGATGTTGGAAAGTCATGTGAATGGAACGTATCAGATATTTTCCATAATGCTGTTCACAGACACACCTAGACATAAACAAATTGATCTTTTTGTAAATGTTCTTTTTTGGGCGGCCTAAAACGTGCGTTTCTGGTGAAATCTCGGCATCAAATACTTCCCCCATTTACTATATTATGTAGTAGAGGAAATAAAAATACACGCACTGCATCTGGATTGACCTCGTGGCCATTAGAGCTAGAGTGGAGCTTTCAGAATTTGGAAGTGGATTCTTTATAAATAAAACACTTTGAGTATGCCTAAGAAGTAAAGAAAAGAGAAAATGAAAGAAGATCGAATATGATAAACCCGTGACAGAAAATGTACATTAAAATAGCCTACATTATTTATACAAATTTTCTGAGTCTCTTGTGACAGACATTTCTTCCTTCTCAACCCCCGATTTCATAAAGCAATATACTTGTAGCTGTATATTTTGAAGTTCTTTGCTATGAAGATGCGAGGCGATGTATCTGTTGAAAATTTCATGTATTCAAATGAGAAACCTGTTACTATCATAATGTAGGCAACTATCTGACTTCATAATGTATTAAATTGATAAAAGTTCGAAAGGCTTCAAAGATATTCTCCGATGTTTGGCAGGTTAAATGTTCCTACTTCGTACATAGATCATATCACATCTTTCAGTATTAATTACCAGAGCATTGATAACTGACTCAGTAGAATTACGGATCAACTGGAGAGGAATGTTTTACGAGATATTTGGGGGCAAGACATGAAGTGGTACAGGGGCTTTAGAATTATCTCCAATCTAGTTTCAAAGATATTAATGCTTAAATTAGGTATTTGGACTGAGACCGAAAAAAAAGAGATCGGTAATTTTATATAAAATGATTAAAACAGAACCTGACAAAGTAAAATATTTAAAATATGCAATAAAATTACCATGCTTTACATTCAGGTGAGTTTTTATAATCGTTTTTCAACAAATTGTTCATAGAACGCTACTCTTCTATTTACTTTGGGTTAACTGAGGTAAACATTTGCAGAAATTGGATAGGTAGAGTCAGACTGAAAAATTCAATGCCATAGCTGGACTTTTTCAGTTTCCTGTCATACATGCGGCTTGTGTGAAAAAAAAAATTAAATCAATAATATTTGACCCTAATAGTTGGCTATACTCTGAATCCTGGGATTTAAAATACGTACGACATTGTAAGTCGCTTAGGAGTATGTCATCTCAAATAATTTGTGATCATCTTGTGGTTTGCCGGGAAACATACGAGTCAGTTGAGAAATTTAATGCCATGCTGGTATATTGCTATGGTAGCTCAGTTGTAGAGCAACCGGCTAGAGACCCGAAGATGGGTGGTTGAAATACCGGCTATGGCATTGAATTTTTCAGTCTGACTCTACTTGTTCAACTCCTGTCCTACACACTTGTGTGAAAAAACAATTTAATCAATTTTCAAAAATGCTTTTATGTCATTTTCCATATAGCACTTTCGGGAACAGAAATATACACTATGCCAAAGCGATAGTCAAATATTATAAAAGTTAGTCGCTATGTGGTGGCTTTGAAGCTCCTTTCTCTTTACTTGACCAGAAAAGATAAAAACGAATAATGCCTTTCTCTACCTGTCCAAAAAAAACAAAAAAAAAACTATTATTACAAAAGATTATTATTTTTCGCATCATGCAATTCCATATAAACATTAGCAGAAATGACCTCTTTATAAGGTGTTCCTTATATGTGGAAGGGGAATAAGTTAATACACTAGGCTAAGGCGATAGTCAATTGTTTTGGAAGCAATTGCTATGTATTACAATGATATTAGGTTCTATTTGCATGGCCAGGGGAAAAATGAAAGAGATCTGTGAAACGAATGATGACTCTCTGTTCGAGAAAAGCTTAAGTATTTTAAAATTGAAACCAACAATAAGCAATATCTCATAAAACATTAATATGACATCAATTATGCATTTTAATGAAATCCGTAATTTTTGTATACTACGTTTTTGTCTATCTACGGTTTACCAATTATACAAAAATCATCCATAATTAAGAAGTCTTCAGAAAATCAAAATTTACTGATGATTTTGAATAAAATACCGATTTACATGATTAATGAAATGTGTCTTTTGAATTCCCTGGAAAAAACCTCTGATATCCTCTTCATTTGGATGACTTTTGTACAACAGATAAACCATAACAGATAGACAAAAATTTATACATAAAAATGTAAATTCCGTTAAAATACATCTTTTTTGTACACTTAATCATATCTAATATATTCCTTCTTGTTGGTTTCAATTCATTTTCTCGGCCACATATGTATAATGTGCGTAGTAGGTAGCGAAGGTTGTACCTAATGTATTACACTTAAAATTCGATACTGAGATTTCACCGAAAATACATGTTTTGAGACACCTTGAATAAAAAAAAAAATTAGATAAAGCTCCGTATGTGTGTCCATGTGCCCGTGTATACGTGTGTGTGCGTATGTCTGTGAACAGCATAGCTCAAAACGAAAAGTCAGTTAAATACTAAATTTGATATTTAAATTCAGAATCTTTCAAGGGTACGATATGAAGATTTTTAAACAAACCCACCCCACTGCCCTTTGCATGGAACAATTTTCGAAAGTGTTGATTTTCTCAAAATGTCTCTAACAGTTTTGATTAGAATATTATTGAGGTTTTCATGAGAAATGAAATGTATATCTTGAATTTTCTGAATAGCCCCTGAAAACCACTTCTTTCTGGATGATTTTTGCATATACCTGGTAAGCCGTAAGAGATATACAAAAACTTACTACACAACAATGTAGATCTCATTAAAACAGACAATTTATGTTATTTACATTTTTGTCGTGGAGCTGACAAATATTGAGATATTCCTTATTATTCATTTAGTTTTAAAATACTTAAACCTTTTCCCTTACGGGAATTTTTCATCTCCCGGCAATGCATAGAAACGGATTTCAACCACGTGACAATCAGTTTTAAAATATTTGACTATCGCTTTAGCCCAGTTCATTCTATTATTTCCTTTTTGCTTACAAGAAAGCAAGTAATAAGACTATTTCTGCTAATGTTTTTCTAGATTAGCGTGAAGTAGAAAGAAGAATAAGCTCTTTAACAATACTTTGTTACAGAGATGTACAGAAAGTGATGCGAATGGAACACGTCATATTTTTAATACATTTATCCATTTTTACTTTCTCTCCTGATTGTTTTATTCTGGGAATATTGTCACATGTCTTTTGCAGATCTGTGTAGGTACTGTATACAAAACTCTTCTATTGAAATATTTTCGCACAACGGCATCGATAACAAAAGTTTCAAAATTAAAATTCGTCAAATATTTCCCATTATCTACATGATTATAGCGTCTGTATCAGCAGCCATCTGTTCAATATCACTTTCAAAGAGTGATAATATTATTATCACATAACAGTGTTACCACTGTTACAGTCACATTGCTCTCTAGACAGTTGCACTACACTAATATCTGTATTATTATTATTATTATTATTATTATTATTATTATTATTATTATTACAAAGAGAGAAAATGTTCATGACTGTTTGAGCAGGTAGCGTAATCTCAAAAACCATTCAACCGATTTTGATTCTTCTTTCACCGTTGAGAAGCCCAATTTGTTATGACTACATGGGGATATAAACGCCTAGTAATGCACTAAAATCTGATATATTCCATTCACATGACATTATCTACCTATTCTACAACAAACTATTCTTATTAAAACTTAGTGCTTTTAACTAGAAGGAGAAATAAGGGAATACAGTAGGCGAAAGCAAGAGTAAAATCTTTTAAAAGCTAATTACTATGATTTCTAGTTAGCATCTTCCAAAAATGCGTCACAGAGTGACTTTTCAGAAAATTTCCCCCCCTAGAGTCATCAATTAGCCCATTATACATAAATGCCTTCACAGAGTCTTGTGCTCAGTGAGATAGCCAACAACCACTCTCAACCTGGTTCTAGTTAGTCAAAGAGCCTGACCTATTTTGCCGCCGTCCCAGGAAACAAATATGGACCAATCTGGCAGTATTTTGCTTTTTCTAAATCTTAAGATGAGCTCTAGCTGTAAGCTGGGTTATCTTATCCTTGACGCTTCTGTGGACACGCCACAAAAGGGCTCGGGTTCTACAAACGCAAGGCCTGCTTCCCGCTTGGCCGGTTTGTCCTCTTCTGATGCCCGTATGATCCGGAACCCAGAAAAGATGTACCTGTCCACGGGGAAAAAAGTCTGTCCAAGTTCCTTTGGCACTACCACACCAATCTGAATGTCGTTTTAACTGCCTGACTGTCTGAGCAAATATAAACATCCGCTTGTCTGTCTGGCATGTTTAAAATGTGCGTGACACAGGCTAGGACGGCGTTTATTTCAGCCTGATGCAGAGTAGTACACCTTCCAACGGGAATGGGAAGTCTGGTCCCCAGCCCCGAAGCTCAACCGTCAGTGTACCATATCTGAGTCCCATCCTTCAGGGGAAACCCGGTCTCTGGGTTCCATTCCTTCCTGGCCGTATACGCTGGGCTTAGATTATATCTTGCTCCCATCAAATCTCCTGCCATCAGGGAGATATGACAGCTCTCCTGAAGTCTACCCAGAATCAGTGAGACCTTTATAGTTAGTTTAAAACTCAGCCCCGCAACTGTCCAAAGACGGTATGCACTCACCCTTGCAACCTTCTTCACAAAAAAAAAAAAATGCAGAGGAAGTTCCACCAAAAGATGTGGAGAGCAGCGGCAGTAGCTACAGCCTTGAAATGCAACACATTGGCGCAAACTCGTGCCAGAAACGTCGGTTTCTAGTAACTTCTGTTAACGCCATTCATGACAATGTAAGGAAGATTTGCAAGCAAGGTCAATCTTGAGACAGTCTTCGACTACGAGTGTTAGCGAGCAGTGGCATGTGAGCAGTGCAGTCAATTGCATAACATGTCGCAGGAGTGAATCAAAGACGACTATCTGTAATAAAATTTGAAGTATATATACACTTTGTTAATATATTATTAATCTTTTATCTATTATTTTATTTTTTTCGCAGGAAAGGGCCAGAGTATCTGGGATAAATACACTCACAATCACCCTGAATCAATACAAGATCACTCTAATGGAAATTCAGCCGATAAATCCTACTATTTCTACAAAGAAGACATCAATGCTCTCAAGGACCTAAAGGTGAGGAATTCCTAACTTAGTAACCATAGTTACTATTGATTACTTCATTTGAGTTTTATTTTCAGGAGGCTTAAAGAATCCAAATAATGCGACATAATGAACGAATGCATAAGATTTAAACAGCTCAAGCCGAATTAAAGTTTTTTCTTTATGTGGGCGCGTAAGGTGAAATTTTGCTTTACTTTCGTTTCAGTAACATGTATATTCGCAACAAACACATAAATACACTTTTCAAAAGCCCATCGCAAAAAAGCAAAGCGAAAAATCTTGCTTCATAATTAATGGGATAGGCAGTAAATAAAATTAAAGGACGTTGTAGTGGTAATAAAATATTAAAAGCAATAACAAGCAATATCTCGGAAATAGTTAAATCCACAAAAAGATCTATAGGGCATAAGTTGCGTTTTTAGAACGTATCCAAATATTTTGTGTAGTAAGATTTTGTCTATCGCTAACGGTTTACCTTATAGGAAGATAAGTAATAAGACAATTTCTGGTTGTACATATCTTGATTAGCATTAAGTAGAAAAAGAATAATATTTTGTATGAATACTTTGTTTGTAGAACAGATGATAAAGTCATGTGAACGGAAAACATCAGAATTTTTACTACGTGAAATTTTATAGCCAGCTAGAATAGCCTTCCTAGCATGTGGTTGAAATTCCAAAACAATTGGTTAAGAATTGCACATTACAGAATTATAAAATTTGGAAATGTCATCCATAAGGGTCCTCTAATTTTTTTTAAGTTCTTTACCTTTCAAATTAGAGATATTATTATTATTATTGTTATTATTATTATTATTGGTAAGTCTACACTATTTAATGTTTTTTTAGGCTAACAAATTTGTAATTTCTGTGAATTTGCATGTTTCAGATGAATATGTATCGGTTTTCGATATCATGGCCCAGAATTATGCCCAATGGCTTCACGAACGGAATCAACCAAAAGGGAATCGACTACTACAATAATTTAATCAACGATCTTCTAGCTAATGGCATCGAACCAATGGTAAAGCCTTCTCAGTGTCAAATTGCATGCTAGTAATGAACAATATTACCAGGTGGCTAAGCTGCCCCGTATTTGGTATGTGCAGATATACCTTCGTGCGAATTCATCACCAGCAACTTTATGCCGAACCAAAGTTTAAGTGCCACTTTCAAATTTTTCAGGGGGTTTAGCACCATCAATGTATTGTTGCTTTTGACCGGGAGTTAGTTTATGTGAAATCCATCGACAACAAGCTTCTACGTCTGTCGTTATAAAATGTTTTGGATTTGACTCATACTAATGCCCAATGTAATCCAACAATAACTTTCCACAAAAATGTAACAAGATATCAATAAATCCAAGATTCATCACCAGTGTTCCCAACCAAATGAAGCGCTACCTCGGAATGTTTCCAGCGTATTTCTGCACCAATCAATGTGTTTTTTTTTATTGGGAGTCAGTTTATGTGGAATTATCGACAACAAAGTCTTCTCACATCTGTTGATATAAAATGTTTTGGATTTGACTCATATCAATGCCCAATATCTCCTGATTCATAAGTTCATAAGATGACCTTCAATCTTCTTCAAGTACTGCTCAAACAGCGGCAATATTTTCGGTAATAACAGAGGTTCTTGGGCGTCTTTCTCGAAATTCATTAGAATTCGCTGCACGAATTATAAATTGTTGCCTTAGTGGGGGCTTCTTCATCCAATGCGGCTCTAAGCCAATCTTTATGTTGTTTGGGAGTTAATTACGATTTAAAACTAAGAAACATAGCCTGGAAATGTTCTCTGCTGTAATTATTTTTTTGGTGGGTACAAAATATTAAAATGATAATTAACACACTAGAGTAAATTGCACAAATTACACTGCAATCAACTCGTAAAATATTAAAATATAGCCGACAGATAAATATATTTCATTTGCTTTTTTAAAACATGGCATTTTAAAAGTTTTCACTGTCGCCCTCCCACCAATAATAAAGCTAGGCTAGCTCAAAGAAAAGTAATTCTTATTACAGATTACTGCAGTCTTGTCTACTGTTTACAGATGTCAGTACTTCACTTCCAACCGAGCAACCGAATGTTTTGCACATGTTTCAGCTTCCTATTTACGAGAGGGAGTCAAACGAAAACCTTAAAAATGTAATTAAAATAAAAAAAATCGTGTAATTGTTCTGTAAGTTGGCAGCACTGTTACCAAAGCAGGTGGTAGAATAATGGAGACAAGCGAAACACTGCCATAATATCAAAATGGCTGCTCCGCTTGCCTCATGCACCAAAGAAGAGTAGCGTTCTGTCTTACCTTTTCTGAGCAGTGAAGGTATGAAACCTATTGAAGTCCATCGGCGAATGAAGGCCCAGGGTGGTGATGCATGTTTATCAGTGCAGCAAGTGTCTGAGTGGAGTAGGAACTTCACAAATGGGGTGACCTCTGTGGCAGACGCTCTGCGCCCTGGTCAGGCACAGCCATCTGCAGGGAAGACTGTGCTGACTCTCTTTTGTGATGAAGGAGGCGTTATTTCGGAACTCTACACGTCTAGGGGAAATGCCATCACTAGTACGTTATATTACAATGTGTTAAAAATCAACTTCGGCCTGCAATCAGATCAAAGCGACGTGGACTTCTGACTACTGTATCATTTTGCAACCTGGCAATGCGCGGGCTCTTATTACACATTCAACAGTTGCAACCATCAATGACCTTCACTTTGAAACTCTTCCACATCCACCAAATTAACCAGACTTCGCCTGTGATTATCATATGCTTGTACTATTCAACGATTCGATGGGAGGAAAGAGATTTCGGTCCGATGAACGAGCACTTCCTACGCGCTGGAAGAAGTATACTGCACGTCTGTAGAAAAATGATGCACTTGTGTTCCACCTCTGTTCAACAACTTAAATTTAAAGAAATGTCTAAGGGTTTCATTTGACTCCCCCTCGTATACTACAATATTTGTACAAGTTCGAGAACTTATTCATCCGACAACACTAGTATTAGCTATTTTTGTTGTTACAGGTCACTATGTACCACTGGGAACTGCCACAGGCTCTACAAGACCTTGGGGGCTGGGCCAATGAGGCTATGGTCGAATATTTTGGGGACTACGCCCGGGTTCTTTATAACAATTTCGGCGACAGAGTAAGTATATTAAACAAAATGCTCTATGTAACTTATAACAGATAAACAGTGCAGTTTTATTTTCTCAACTACTTATACTAAGAAGGGGAAGTACTGTGTTCTACCCAAATATATGTCGAGACTACTGTTAGAACCAGTTGAGAAGTTCATTGCCACACCCAGGATTTGTCCCACTCTGCGTTGCTCTAACCACTGAGTTACTGTAACAACAAGACGGTGTGACATTGAATCCTCCAACTGATTCATATTATTTAACCAGTCTAACAACCGGTGTGTCTCCCTTCAGAGAAAACCTTAAAGGCGATTTAAATTCGTAAGTACTGAGTATTCGGGTAATATTAATATAGGTATTGCGAACTATCGGGACATCTTTATTGCTCCTATTTCTACGTTATCATTTTACTTTCTCTATACGTACTATGCGCTGCCTACCAAGCGGGAGATCTGGGTTCGATCCCCAGTACCGGCGTGGGGATTTTTCCCCCGCTGGGAGACCTGGACCGGGGTGCACTCAGCCTCGTGAGGTCCCTGGGGGGCCAATTGAGGAGTTACTTGATGGAGAAGTAGCGGCTCCAGGTCGTGAGGACCGCATTAACCGGCCGGGAGGGGATCGAGGCGCTGACCACGTCTCACCCTCCAATACTGCACCCCATCCATGACGTCTGTAGTGGACCGAGATGGGGGACGCAGCGGCCGGGCGGTAGGCCAAGGTTCCCCGTGAGCTGTCGTGCCATGGAGTTATTATATTATACGTACTATGCATATAGTAGAGAAGGAATTTCCACCCAAAATTCGATGCTGAGATTTCACCGGAAATATATATTTTGAAGTCCCCTTAATCCAAAAAACATATTTAGAATAAGGTCCTCGCGTACGCGCGCGCACGTGTATGTGTATGTGTGTGTGTGTGTGTGGATAACCTAGCTCTCAAAACAGAAAAGAGTGTTAAATACAAAATTTGGTATTTGAATTCCACCCCAAACTACCACTTACATGGAAATTGTTTTGAAAGCTTTTGTTTTTCTAAAAAAGTCATGTAAAGATTTTGAATAAAATACTGTATATTTAAGATACTTACATGACAAATGACATGCCATGACAAAATATATATGCTGGCTTTTCTGGGAATAGCCTCTTAAGTGCTCTTTATTCTAGATGACTTTTATATAACTGATAAACCGTAACGGGTAGACAAAAACTTACTGCTCAAAAAATGTAGATCTCGTTAAAGTACAGAACTTATGCCATATACATGTTTTTGTAGAGTTAACAGGTTTAGAGATATTCTTTGTTAGCGGTTTCAATTTAAAGTTACTCTAACCCGAAGTCATCTCTCGTTTTATCACTTTTGTGTTACTCCTGGGCATGAAGCGAATTTCAATAGTTTCAGAAAGCGACCAGCCGCACCATTACCGAGTGATTACACCACTCGCTTCTCGCAAAGCGGCCTGGGTTCGATTCCAGACGACCGTATGTGGGATTTGTAGAGGACAAAACCGCGCAAGGGTGGGTTTTCTCCGATTTATCCTGCTATCACATTCCACCGGTGCTCCATCTTCATTCTATGTATGATCAGTGTCAATGTCTGCGTGCCATAGTAGTAAAAGCGGGCGTTAAACACTATGAAAACAAAATATATAGCGACTGGTTTTTCGAAAGATTTGATTATCGCTTTATTCTAGAGTATTACCCTTAATCTTTCTACTTAGAAAGAATTAATACAATCATTTCTACTCATGTTTATTTCGATTTCCACGGAGTAATAATCTAATCTTTTCTAACAATAATTTTGTAGGGAAATTCATGAGAATGGAAGGCATACGATTTTTTTTCTGTAGAAACAATTGAAAAATGTAATGCATGATTTTAACATGCATGAACAATTCACCATGAATCAGTTGGAGAATTGAATGTCATACCCTCATGTTATCGCATTAGCTCAGTAATTAGGGCAACTTCATGGAGAGCAGGAGAACTGTGTTCAACAGTAACAGTAAATATACCCAAGCATACAATAATGATGTTAAGCGCAACCCGGAAATGTGTGTTTAAATTACTTTCTCTACACGTACATGTACACAGGGATAGAGAAGGTATTGTACTCCACCCAAAAACTCGTTACCGAGGTTTCACCGGAAATGCACAATTTAGAGTCCCCTGTATAAAAAAATGTAGAAAAAGGTTCATATGTGTGTCCGTGAGTCTGGAACACGATAACTCGAAAACGAAAAGTCGGTAAAATACCAAACTTGCTTTTAAGTTTAGAATCTACCAAGAATGCGATACGAAGATTTTGAGAAAAATTACCCCACCATAAAATAACATTTATATGGAAAAAATTTCGAAAATTATGATTTCCTCTGAAATGGATCTACGATTTTGATTAAAATACCGTATGGCAAATAAAATGTATATCTTGAATTTTATGGGATTAGCTTCTGAAGACCTCTTTAATTAGGATGAATTTTGCTGAATTTTGCGTAACTGGTAAACCGTATGAGATAGAAATAAAGCTTATTGCTCAACAAATGTAGACCTCGTTAAAACACTCAATTTAGGCCTTATACATTTTTTTTCTTGGGGGTGATCATTTCTGACATATACCTTGTTAATTTGTTTCAGATTTAAAATTTTAACTTTTCTCACACTGAAAGTTATAAACTCCTGGTCCTGCACAGAAACGGATTTCAACCACATGGCAATCAGCTTTTAAACGATTTTACTATCGTTTTAGCCTAGTGTACTCCCTTATTTACCTTCTACATAGAAGGAAGCAGGTAATTCAGACAATTCCTGCTAATGTTTATCTCTATTATCATAAAGTAGGTAGCATAATAAGCTGTTTGACAATAATTGTCACTGTGATGTAGAGAAACTTATCTGAAAACATATTCTTATAATATGGGCCGTGTCTGTGTCCCTGCCTGTTTAAGAAAAGCATAACTTGAAACTGAATAGTCAGTTATAAACTAAACTTAATATCTCAGTTGAGTATCTTCCAAGGAAGTAAAACGAACATTTTCAAGAAAATATTCCCTCCAAAAACTACCCTTTACTGGTAAGTTTACTGCTTTTTTATTTTTTACAAAATGGCTCTAGCATTTTGATTACAATAACACATATCAAAATGTTTACATGCCAAATTAAATGTAGGTTTGGAGTTTTCTGGGATAAGCCAGCAAAGACCTATTCATTTGGAAGTAATATTGTATAGTCTTGTATATTTGTAAACGTTGAGCCATAAACAAAAGCACATTAGACAAAAAACGTAGTTCTGTTTAAAACAAACAATTTATTCTAAGTAACTTTTTGAAGCCTAAGCCACACCCAAAATTTCATTATTAATAGTTCAAATTATTCAATAGTTTGTCATTATTTTTAACTTTTCTTTTAATCTATTTTATTTTACGTCGCTTTAATCCTTTCAGGATTACACTTTCGGTTCCTGCCAAGCAGATGGCGATATGGTGCTACAATCTGACCGCTTTCACAGTCCGTAGTCATATGGCGCGTATAGTCAGACATCATAAACTCTAGCCTAGCTGCTTCCACCATGCGTGGTAGATGACAGAGTTTAGCCAGTCCTTTGAGGCCACATCCTCATGTACTTTGCTCCACGACAAACAGATGCGTTAGGGTCAATCAGTCTAGCTACTTTATCTGTAAATAGATGGCAGAGTAGTCGCTACTACCATACATTTCCAGTTTGGATCGTGTTATTTAACATTCAATCCGATATTTACCTTGGCGATTGATTTGTCAGTCCACGAAATTTAAACCCAAGACCTCCCAAATGCGGGCCATAGACGTTACCGTCAAGTCACCACTTGGTTTTTTTTCCTTGTTATTTCGATATGCATATGTTTTTATTCGATGCATGGAAATAGTATGGCATTTTAAGTACATTATATAGCATTGAGTTCGTACACATTTGACTATACCCTTTGTGTCTAAAACGAAAAATGTGACATGGTTATTTAAGCAAATGTTTATATCAATTAAAATGAGGCACATAAAGAATAAACTTTAGACAAGATAAAGAATAGTTTATATATCCTCTAATAAAGATAAAGGATAGAGAATGTAAAGAATCAGATTTCTGCAAATTAAAGTTGTAAAGACAATGATTAACTTAAAATATTTATAGTAACAGGTTGCTCAATGTATATACAAAGTATTTTGAGCTGTTTCAGGCGTACAGACATTGATAAAGAGGTACTGTAACGAACGCACCTAAATATTTATTCAGAAAACCCTTAGCAAGATAGCTCGTTAGATATAAATTGGAATAATATAAAAGCATTCCATAAATATGTAATTAATAACACTATAATGATGGTGAATCCTGCAGCAAACACTTTGTTTATGAATTATTCTCTAATAAAGATTATACAGAGTCACAATTAAAAGCTACAGAGTTAATTTTGAAACACCATAAACACATTCTTTTCATTGCTGCAGCATTTTTGTTGCTCTCTCTAAATTGTTCATTATATGGTGTAGCAGAAAATCGCCATAGCAACAACCACGTCATTCATTACATTTCTTTTTTACTCTCTCGACATTTCAGCATTTTGCATATTGCAAAAATAAAAAAGCACAGCATTAATGAAATAAACAATTCAAGTTACAAAAAATACCACTAATGACGCATTTTTATAGCAAAAAATATCCAGAATGTATTAATCGAATATTAGTAGAATTCCATCAATTAACCTTTTCCAACTCACAGAGAAAGCAAAAGTATTGGTCTACGCTTTAAAAATCTGATGTGTTCTATTTACAGGACCTTCTTTACTTATTCTGCATTCAAACTTCTTGAAAAAGAGTATTCTTCCATTTACTTCATGCTAATTGATATAAATATTAGCAGAATGACCCTATTGTTTTCTATAATTAGAAGGGAATGCACTAGGCTACAGCGATATTGAAATGTTTTTTTTAAAACTTGGCTATCCGATTGTCATTGAAATAGGCTCTCTTAGCGTGGCCAAGAGTTAAAAAAAAAACAAAAAAAAAACGTATCACTTCTGATTGAGAAAAGCATAGGTGTTTTTAAATTGAAACCAGTAACAAGGATTATCCCGGGAATAGTTAACTTCATAACAAAAATATGAAGGACAAAAATTGTGTGTTTACACGAGATCTAACTTTTTTGTTCAGTCTATTTCTTGTTTATTTCTTACGGTATACCGGTCATTCAGAGTGATTAAGACTTCAGAGGTTATTCCCAGAAAACACAAGATATAATTTTATTTGCAAGTGAGCATCTTTAGTATACGTGATCAAAATCGCTATACCATTTTTGAAAAATCTTCCATGTAAAGGGTAGCTTAAGGTGGAAATTTGTCTAAAAATCTTTGTGTCCCATTCTTGGAAGATACCAAACTTAAATACCAAATTTGGTATTTAACAAACTTTTTGTGTTTGAATTATGCTCTGCCCACACACACTCACACACACAGGGATATTTTTCGTAAACATGCTTGTTTTTTTTTTTTGTTAAAGGAGGCCGTAAAACGTGTATTTTCGGGGAAATATCGGTAGCGAATTTTAGCTTACTATATACATTATATACCTATGTGCTAGAGAAAGTAAGATCTGATGTGTTCCAGTCATATAATTTTCTCTAACTGTTCCATTAACAAACAATTAGTATAAAAGAGTATTCATTTATCTTCAGCATGCTAATTGAGATAAACATTAGCGGCATTGGTCGTATTACTTGCCTCCTTGTAAGTAGAAGGGAAATAGCTAAAGCGATAGTTAAATTTAATAAAATCTGGTCGCTATGTGAAACAGCTGAGGTTCGGTTCATTTAAGATGGTATAACTTGAGAAAAGTGCAGTATGTTTCAGAACATGATAACCCTCTGCCAAAGTTTGGGGTTAGAAAGTGTGCGGCTGGAAAACAGCGCTCGCCATGTCCAAGTCTTCCACTTACTGGTCCCTTAACTGAGGCGCAAATCTCGACTTGCAAGCAGAGTCTTTAGAGCCTTCATGAAACAGATTTTACTACGTTGCCTATCACCCCTAGGAGAGGGTCATCTTTTTTATTTGCTAAGGGGGAGCAGTTTCGTTTCAAGGTCATCATATTTTGGAGAAAAATATAGTTTAAAACTGAAACCATAACAAGGAATATCTCTAAAATGGTCAACTCTACAAGAAAAACCTGTATTATATATATTATGTATTTTAGCGATGTCTGAATTTTTTGTACAGTAAGGTTTTGTCTATCTCTTACGGTTTAACTGTTATGCAAAATTCTGCAAAACTCATTCAAAATAAAGAGGTTTTCAGAGACTATACCCAGGAAATTCGAAATTTACATTTTATTTATGACATAAACATCTTTAATATATGGTATTTTAATCAAAATCGTTAGAGCCATTCTTGAGAAAAACAGATTTGCCATGTAAAGGGTAGTTCATTGTGGGGGGATTTTCCTCAAAATATTGTTGCTGTTTTTTTGGAAGATACTAAACTTAAATACTAAGTTTGATATTTAATGGTCTTTTAGTTTTTGAGCTATGCTGTCCACAGACACATACACGCGCGCGCGAACATTTTTCTAAAAATGTGTTGCTTTTTTTGGACCCAGGGGACACCAAAAAATATATTTCCGGTGAAATTTCTTTACCAATTTTTAGGTGAAATACAATGCCTTCTCTATACACTATGTACATAGTACGTGTAGAGAAAGTAAAAAGGCACTTTTAGAAAAAGTTCGTGTGTGTATGTGTGTGTGTGCGCGCGCGCGCGTGGGAACCGCATGGCTCAAAAAGTTAATGTCGGTTAAATACAAAAATTGGTATTAAACTTCAGTATCTTCCAAGGATGTGCACGAATATATTCAGAACTCCCCCTCCTTAACTACCATTTACTTGGGACATTAATGGAAACTTTCGATTTTTTCAAAATGGCTCTAACGATTTTGGTTAAAATGCCATATATTAAAAGATATTTCCATGAAAAAGTAACTGTATATCCTGACTTTCTTTGGTATAACCCTTGAAGTCTTCTTCATTCTGAAAGAAGACATCATTAATGTCATACGCTGTAGAGCTAACAATTTCCGAGATGTTACTTGTTATTTGTTTTAAAACTTTTTTCAAATGGAAATCTTTATTCATTTTTGTTCATCCAAGAGAATGACAATTCAATGACATGACAGAAAGATAGCTTTTAAAAGGGTTGAATATTGCTTTAGCCTTGTGTTTACTTTATTTTCCTTCTACTTAGAAAGAACTAAATAATAAAACCATTTAACCATTTATGCTAATGTTAATCTCCATTAGCACGACGTAGAGAGAAGAAAATCCCAGGAAATTCAAGATATATTTTATTTGTGATGTAAATATGTTTAATATACCTATGGTATTTAAATCATAATCGTTAAGAGCCATTTTTAAGAAAATCAAAATGTTCAAAAATTGTTACATGTAAAAGATAGTTTGGGGTGGGGGGGCTTACTTGAAAATCTTCGTGTTGCATCCTTGGTAGATACAAAACTTAAACACCAGGTTTGGTATTTAAGAAGTCGAAATACCCTATCTTGCCAGTGTTAAACTTTGACCCATTATCTCAGCGATTGTTTAAGATAATGAGTTAAAGTTTTCAAGATATTTTCAGCAATGCCTTTATTATTGATTGATGCAAAATAAAATACTTCGGTTGATTAGAAGGAAAGGTTTGACTTGAAAGTTTATTGAAAAATGATTATCTTTAAATTTAAAAAGAATAACTTAATGCATATACAGAAACTTTTTCCAGTTGAAATAAAGCCTATTTAGGTGCAAATGTGTTGTAAAAATTTCAGCGCTTAGTGTCAATTAGTTTCTGAGATAACGGAGCATTTGTATAGAGCATTTTACTTCTTCAGAAATTACTTTCAAACTTAACACAATTATTTTTTCCAAATACACCTTGTTAGCACTTTGAAACTATCATAAATATAAGCGGAATGCAATGCTGCAGAAAGATAAAGTAAAACTTTCAAATCAAAATAGAAAAAAACACGAAAAAACATATTTTCTAAGACCAGTATTTACAAAGTTTATTGGTGTTTTACCAAGTGAGAGTAACAATTTGTTCTAAAAAACTACTACGCAAATTATTTTCAATAATACTTTTAAACTATCTACAATTAATTGAAAATTATACTAAAATAAGTGGGAGGTTCAAAATATTTAAATGCAATTAAATTAAGAAAATGAAAAAAACATGAAAACCCATTTCGACTCTCCGTAAAGGACTTATCGTTTTTTAGCTATACCTGTTATGCCAGAAACACGCTGCGCGCGTGCACATACGCACACAGTATATAGGGGACACCAAAACGTGTATTTACAGTGAAATATTGGTATCGAGTATTTGGCTGGAATGCAATATCTTCTCTACCTATGTAAAAAATCTGATGTGTTCCATTCACATATCTTTCTCTAACTGTTCCACAAACACATTTTTAGAATTGTTCAAAGAATTTCTAAATATTGATCGTCTATTAAAACAATAAATGAATACCAGTTTGCAAAAAAATTAGTTTCAGTTATTGTGTCATAAATATTAATTGTGCTTTAACGGTAATGAAATGTTTCTCATCTTTAAGGATATCTAGTGTTTTAATACATTATTGCAAAAGATTATTCTTTTATCTATGTCATGCTAATCTAGATACAGATTAGGAAATGGTGTTGTAAGTAGAAGGAAAATAAGGAAAAACAATAGGCTAAAGCGATAGTCAGTCTTACGGTTTAACCGTTATTCAAAATTCTGCAAATATCAAACAGGATAAAGAGCTTTTCAGAGGCTATTCTCAGAAAATTAAAATATACATTTTATTTCTGATGTGAATATCTTTAATCAAAGTCGTTAGAGCCATTTTTGAGAAAATCAAAATGTTCCATGTAAAGGGTACTCGGGGGTGGAGGTATTTTCTTTAAGATCTTTGTGTCGCATCCTTCGTAGATACTGAACTTAGATACCAAGTTTGGTATTTAACGGAGTTTTTGTTTCTTAGTAATGTATGTGCACAGACACACGCGTACGCACATACACACTGGATACAGGGGACACTGAAACGTGTATTTACAGTGAAATATTGGTATCGAATGGTTGGCAGGAATGCACTATCTTCTCTATCTATATAAAAAAAAGCTTTCTCCCCTTAAACAAATGATACTCTAGTGCTTTAATATTTCAGGTCAAATATTGGGTGACCATCAACGAACCTGCTACAATTATGTTAGGTTACCAGAAGACAGCTGGTTACCATCTTGCTCCAGATATAGATTCAGCAGCAGTGGGCGTATATATGGTAGGGAGTAATCTTATCAAGGCGCATGCGCACGCATACCACATCTACGACAAGGAGTTCCGAAGCAAATATAAGGGTAAGTAAACCAAAAGCGGGAAAACAAAATCTGGTGTGTTGCATTCACATGACTCTCTATACCTACACTACAACAAATTGTTGTCATAAATTCTTCTTCTAGGTAACTACTCCTTGCTAAGCTATGCTATGCTCTAGACGTTCTCGGGCTTCAAGCCAGGTGAGGTGATGTGGAGACATCGACGTTTCGGGAGCGTACATCCTGAAGAAGGGAGAGATCACCTCACCTGGCTTGAAGCCCGAGAACGTCTAGAGCATATTCGTCGCCAGGAAAGCTTCAACTTTTATTTTACTCTATGCTAATTAAGATAAACATTCACTACAACACTGTCAGGTGAAATTAAACACAGTTATAATAAAAAATCTAAAGCTCTGAGTGTTTCATTCGCATGCCTTTCTCTACAAAATATTTTTTTTTTTAGCTTAACGTCCTTTAATCTGGTTGATCATATCGGACGCTGAATGAAATTAGTGAAATGATGCTCAAATGATCTCGGAGTCCATGGAGCTTAAAGTTACTCCACATTCGGCTTCTCAGGATAAGGGGAAACCCCGAAAAAAACCTTATTCGAGTAAATCACCCTAAGCGAGATTCGAACTTACGATCTGTTGAATGTGAGGCAGACACGCACACTATCCAGGCGGGCTCTACAAAGTATTGTTACAAAATATTATTCTTTTATTTACATCATGCTAATCGAGAGCAGAAATGTCCTAATACTTGCTCTTTGTAACTAGGAGCGAAATAAGGAAATACACTAGGCTAAAGCGTTAGTAAATCCTTTAAAATATGGCTGCTATGTGTAACAATTGAAATTGGGTTCTCTTTGCATGCCAGCAATAGAATAAAGAAAATATAAAACGAAAGATGACTTTCGTTTGAGAAAAAGTTAAGTAGTTTAAAATTGAAACCAATAACAAAGAATATCTTGGAAACACTTACCCCTACAAAAAGTGTATATCATATAAATGCTGTGTTGATGACTTTCGTTTGAGAAAAAGTTAAGTAGTTTAAAATTGAAACCAATAACAAAGAATATCTTGGAAACACTTACCCCTACAAAAAGTGTATATCATATAAATGCTGTGTTTTAATGAGATCTTAACTTTTGTCTATCTCTTACACTTTAGCAATTGTGCAAAAGTCATCCAGAATGAAGAGATCTTCGGAGATTATTCCAGAAAATTCACTATATTGATTTCGTTTGTCATAAAAATAGCTTAAACATAAAGTATTTTCGCTCTTCAGCTTTTACTATAAAGTATTTTAATCAAAATCCTTAGAACCATTTTGAGATAATCAACATATTCGAAACATTTTCCAGGTAAAAGGTAGTTTGGGGTAGGGTGAAAATCTTCGTGTTGCATCCTTGGCAGATGCTGATCCTAAATATTATGCGTGATATGCAACCGACTTTTCATTTTTGAGTTATCGTGTTCACAGACACACAGATACACACATGGACTTTTTTACTAAAATACTTTTTTGGATTCAGAGGACCCTAAAACGCGTATTTACAGTAAAACCTGGGAATCGAATTTTTAGGTGAATTGCAATATCTTCCCTATGAACTAAGTAGGGAAAGTGAAAAAAATACATATTGTGTTACATTCTTATAACTTTCTTTAGCCATTCTGTAGCAATTCTTATAATACTGCTCTTGTATAATTCTTACTTTTTTGTGTCAGTCACGATTATCAAGATAAACATTAACAGAAATGGTTTTATGATATATACAGATTGTCCCAGAATTCAACCCACAAATTGGCAGGATTGTTGAGGGGTTCTAGATAAACAGTTTGAAAATAGGGAACCTACTCTCTCTTTGCCAGATGTCAAAGTTATGGCTTGTTTCCTCATTTGTGAACCGTGCCTACAATTGTAACGGTACGTACATATCACGTCAGCGCTGTGCTGTAGAAACTCCTTCGAGGGTTATGGAGAAATGTACCCTTTCAAGTGTTAAATGCACCTACACGCTAATCGTGCATTACAACTATAGTATTTGTCAGTACGATAAAATCATATTGCGTAATGCAGTAAAATGAGCAGCTCATTATAAAATACAAACAAAGGCGACAACATAAAAATAAAGTTACCACAGATGCTTGAATCTTCACCTACCTCAACATCATAGCCCGATGCCCACAGGCTAACCATTGCGCTAAATAGTGCCATTACATTTACTTTCTCGAAATCCAGGTATTCACGTCACAGTCTACTGCGGTTTGATCATTGACGAGCTAATACATTTTATGCCGTAGCACAGAATTACACAGAACTCATAGACCATAGGAACCATATCTGAAACTATTTATCTTGGAACCCTCTACAATCCTACTAATTTCTGGGGTTGAATTCTGGGACAAAACGCCAGGATAACATTTTACAATGCGCAATTCACCGCCCAGCCGCAATGCGCCGAACACCGTCGCCTTGTCCATCAACCCTGAAACAGATGATTAGGGAATGATGAGAACAGAAAATGGTACTCTGGAAAATTCGGGGGATGTAATGGACCCAACCAAAATTCTTCTGGTGACCCGGGGAAACCCGCGAAAAAACCCATAGGTCAGGTAGGCCGGCTATGGAGATCGAACCCACGACCTACCGAATGCGGACAATGGACGAAACCGCCTGAGCTATCTCGCTTGGTAAATGTCATATATTATATACCATATATTACATCACAAATAATTAAACCGGACTACATGTTGCTTGTTCCGTTGCAATAATTAGAAAGACAGTGACTCCTCTCGTCACATATATCAAAGAATACTAAGCGCTGCTGCCTTATTTATTATCCATGTGGCCAATATAAACATAGGCAGAATGCCACAATAAGTCGCTTTAAATTAAAGCTCAAAATATACTCAGCATACAAAAGGATTCACAACGCATGTTTTCGTTAAGTAGACAAATGGGTAGTACGTATACAAAATAGGACACAGCCAGGCGGTGACGTTGACAATCGTTCCACTTGGGTGAAATGACCTCCTTATTCCTCTCCATACACTACTCATCATTGTGTTTATCGGTCATTGCTTATGCCGAAATTAAATACAAACCAGTAGAAAATTGGCACACCCAGGACTGGCATGGAACACAAATGGTGAATAGGTTCCGCCAACATTAAATAAAGAAACACACCAAAAGACACTAACAGCATTGGCACATTTCTGTACATGCTTCTCCTTGAGATCGCTAGAAGTCTCTCCAAGCCAGCGTAGCACGATCTGTCCGGAACCGTCAAGCTGTCTTACGCGCATGCGCGGTACTGGACAGAACCGTAACCAGACCTGCTGTTGGCTCCCCAATTTGGTGTGCAAGTTTAAATGTATCTAACCAGCCTAACGAAACTTAACGATTTATAACGCCATTACCGATATCTCAATAATACAATACTTCGAACACTCCATATGCTACAAGAAGACCAATTCTGCTCACAGTGTCTGGATTAGCGTGAAGTTGATAATGGAGTAAGCTCTCGGCTGTTACTGGCGATTGCATGCAAATAGTGTGGAATTTTAAAGAGGGCATACAGTGACCACTTCTTAAAATTTGAGTATGGTTATTCTCTTAGTTTATTTAACAAAACGTATCATATAACTATTTCTTCTAACTTTTATCTTGATTAAAATGAAGTAAATAGAAAAAAAGTCCAGTTTTTATACTCATTCTTTAATAAACTATTCTTAAAGCTCTTATTCTTCTATACACTTTACGTTAATCGAGATACATTTTTGCAGAAATTAGAAGATATTGAAGATACATATCAAGTTTGATATTTAATTGACTTTCTTTTTTTAAGTTTTACTGTGCAATGACTGACAGATGGATACCAGACGTTTACTATAACAGCTATTTGAGGATTTGGGTAGTTAATGTATACCTTCGGTGAAATCTCGGTATCGATTTTTTCGATGGAATATAATACTTCCCCTACTTAGTATGAGCAGTAGAGAAAGTAATCTTTTTTAAGGATAGTTTGTATAGCTAATATGAAACACTATAGGCAGGGGACATCTTATGAATATTGCCACAGCATTAAAATGACGAATACAGCTATGTGTGCATTTAACATCTTGTTTCAGGGAAACTGAGCATGGCAATTAACTGGATCTATGGATATCCCAAGACCCCAAATTGTTCAAGATCTGTCGCAGCTGCAGAGAGAGCGTTTCAATTCTTCGTAAGTTAAATGTTGTTAAAATATCAATCCAAAGTAATATACATGGAAATTATTCCTAAAGTACGAATAAGTGTATTTATTTAAATACCAGTATACATAAACTGATCTTTATCATTCGTGCGGGTCCACAGACCGTATCTACTTTTGCTTTTGCAATACATAAAATAGTAAGCAATATTAAAAAGAAGACATGAAAAGAGTGAACACGAAAATAAAAGAACAAAGATATTCTAATGCAGATCTGAAATTTACCTTTCCCGTCCACGTCTTCCGTGCCTGCCAGTAGTGTCCAACATGCTCCTAACTCTCCACTCCCGGCGGTAAAGAGTCGCGATAAATACTTTTCCCACCAAACCTCCGTGCCCCTTCATCTTACCAAGATAAGAGTCCACAACTCATCTTCCTTGCAAATGGGGCAGATTTTCATACCATTATCGTCAGTAATTTTTATCATCCGCCACATTTTTTAAGTATAGTAAGCAATTAGGTTCATCAATCAAGCAACCAACAAAATCTGTTTCAGTCAATTGGGAATTAAGGGAGTACCTAAATTGCTCACGCCATGTTTAAAATTTGTTTTAAAAATGTTTTTAAGATCTTGTAACAAAACTGCTCAAACTTATTACTCAAACAAACAACTCTTTACAAATAAATGTCTTTATCAATATTTTCACAACAAATCTGTACAATAGTTTTCTTTCGCCATTCGCTGTTTTTATTTACATTTAGGCATCCTATTTAATGCTATGGTGGTTCTATATATTGCATATCATCGAGTGCAAATTTAATTTGGATCGAGGTGGTGCTTTTGGCGTCTGGTACCGCTGTAACAAACCAAAGGATTGTGAGCTAGCTCAGGGAGTGGATCAGCTTGTGCTGAGATCAGTGGTAGGTAGAGGTCATCGGCGAAGAACCGTTGACAACGACATTTTGTTATTTAGGAGAAATTGGACGTTATAGATATATCTTGGAGGTGTGGGTGAGGAGGACCTGGGACGCCTGAGAGTGGAAAGTGGTTGGAGATAGTGTGGAGGTCTGGAAGTTCTCAGCTGCTCATCCAGGTTTTGAATCTTCTTCGTCAATGTGTCCGTATGATCATGGAGTATCGTGTCTAGCTCCTTGTGTACTTTGTTGAGTCTCGCTTAGTTTATGTAATTATTACCTTCTGGAGTTTTTCTGTTGTGGAGTGCCTTATGGTTGCGGTGATGGTTTCTGGTAGTGTCGAGCAGGTCAGGGTAAATTCTTGACTGTGACGATGTTTGCAGTAGTGCTTCCTCTAAGGTGGTGAGTCGATAACAGATATCCTGCTGAGTGGCCTTCAGTTCCTCAAGTAATGTAGAGAAGTCTATGGTGTCGGCTGCGATATGTGAGGAGACGTTATCACTATGCGGGCTGCGTGCTGACGATTTCTGTAGTGGGAAGCAGGGTGGCTGTTAGGCCGGCCATCTCCTCTGTGAGGCTGGTGTCGTGCGCGGCTGAATTTGAGTTGTGCCCTCTTCTTGGATGTAATGGGCAATGTGTTTGTCCGGCATAGTTTCGTTTCTGCAGCATGTGACACAGAAGCGAAGTCGGCGCATTAAATCGTGCTGCTTGTAGTTTGAGATGAGCGTTGTTGAACCAGAATAGTGGCTGTGTATCCCTCTGCCGTATGGCCGTGCAGACAGCATCTGCAGCAGGGAGGTGTCCAAGTTGTGTAGACCATCCTGCTAATGTTAGTCTCGATCGGCATGAAGCAGATAGAATATTATTCTTTTGTAAGAAGTTTGTTTGCAGAATAGATAGAGAAAGCCATATGAACTGAACATCAGAAACATTTTCACAGTGAAGGGTGATTCTAAGAGAGGATAAAAACCCAAAAGAACTGAAGAGATAAAAATTGCACACCTTTGTAAATTCTCTGTTTAATACTTGTATAAATACCGATACACGCAAGCAGTTAGATATTATTGGTGAATCACTGTAATTTGTAAATCGCTTTTTCGCTGTCCCTATGGGACAGAAAGCCGTGATACCGATATTTTTATTTTCGATCTAGTTTCACTAAAAATCCTAACTTGATGTGTAATATTACTGTAACAATATCCCTATGTGACTTATAGAGAGTCAGTAGCATTAACCGAAAATATTAAAGGGGATTAAGTGTAGGATTAATTTTTGAAACGAAGTGTATAAAATCCAATGACAAATTTGAAATAAAAAGTTGATATATTAAAAGAACCTTATCAAGTGATTTTCTCTACCTCTGTAACAAATTATTATTTAAAAGCTTATTCTTCTATCTGATTCATGCTAATCGAGATAAACATTATCTCATCACTTGCTTTCTTGTAAATAGAAGGGAACTATGGGACTACACTAGGCTAAAGCGATAGTCAAATCTTTAGATCGCTGGTGGCCATGTGATTAAAATCCATTTGTTTGCATTGTCAGGTGGACTACACGAAAAAATGTAAATGACATAAATTGTGTGCTTTAACGCGTATAGTCAGTTTTTTTTCTATCTCTTACGGTTTAGCAGTTATACAACAAATTTATCCAGAATAAAGAGGTCTTCAGAGGTTCTTCGCAGAGTTTTCATGATATGCATTTTACCATGTAAATATCTTTAATACCTGTATGGTATTTAATGAAACTCATTAGAGCCATTTTTGAGAAAATCGAGACTTTCGAAATTTTGTCAGGATTTTCCTCAAAATCTTGGTGTCGCATCCTTGGAAGATACTTAACTTACATACCAAGTTTGGCAGTTTACTGACTTTTCGCTTTCGAGTTATCGCGTTCACAAACATATGGGCGGACACACATGGGCCTTTTTTTAAATTTGCTCTTTTTGGATACAGGGAAACCTAAAACGTGTACTTTCGGTGAAATCTCGATATCGAATTTTTGGGTGGAGTGCAATACCTTTACTACCTATGCAACAATGTATGTATAGAAATATATGTATGTATATTGTCTTTATATTCATAAATTAAGTGCAGAGGTTGGAATTAAAACTATATTTTGCTATTGCTTGTTACATATTTTGGCAAGGGAATTTTCAATCACCCTAAAACCCCTTCCCTGGCTACGCCCATGTACAGAATTCATATAATGTTTTTTTTCTCGTAGGTTGGTATCCATGCCCATCCGGTGTTCAGCACCGATGGTGACTATCCGCAGTTGGTGAAAGAAAGAGTTGCAAGCAACAGCAAAAAGGAAGGATATGCACGATCACGTCTGACACCTTTCAGCGATAAAGACGTATCATACATTAAGGGTAAAAACTTTATATTTCATATCAGAGAAGTAGTGTTTAATATTATGAATTTCAGTAATGATTACTTTAGTTTATTCACTTATATACTCTTGAAATATTATATCTAAAAATAATACTCAGAGTCAGAAGCTAAAAAAAAATCTGACAAGATCCATTCACATGACTTTCTCTATGTCTCCGTGATAAATTATTGTTAATAAGCTTATTCCTCTATTTCATGCAAATCGAGATAAACATTAGCAGAAAAATTCTTATTACTTAGCTCCTTATAGGTAGAAGGGAAATAAAGGAATAAACTAGGTTAAACCGACTGTCAAATGTTTTAAAATGAGGTTGCTATGGGATTGAAATCCATTTCTTTTGCGTGATCAGAAGTTGCCTAGTTCCCGTATGAGAAAAGTTTAAAGTATTTTAAAACTGAAACTAATAACAAGAAATATCTGGAAAACGGTCAACTGCATGAAAAAAATGTATATAGCATAAATTGTGTGCTTTAAGTAGATGTACATTTGTATGTAGTAAGTTTGTGTGTATCTCTTACGGTTCAGCAGTTACACAAAATTCAGAAAAAAATCATTCATAATAAAGAGGTCTTCAGAGACTATTCCCAGAAAGTTCAAGATATACATTTTATTTTTCATGTAAATATCTTAAATATAAGAGATTTTAATGAAAAACGTTAAGCCATTTTTGACAAAATCAAAATTTTCGAAATGTTTTGCATGTAAAGGATAGTTTGGAGTGGAGGGATTTTTCTCAAAATCTTCTTGTAGCACTTCTGGAAGATACTTAACTTGTGCACCAAGTTTGATATTTTACCGACTTTTCGTTCTTGAGTTATCGTGGTCACAGATGCACGGACACACACACATACATACGGACCTTTTTCTGAAAATGCCTTTTTTTTTGGATACAGGGGTCCCTTAAAACGTCTGTTTCCGGTGACATCTCGGTATCGAATTTTTAGTGGAATGCAATACCTTCTCTATATTCTGTATATAGTACGTGTGGAGAAAGTAAAAACAATACTCAGAGTTAGAAATCGAAACAAACTCTGATGTGATCCGTTCACATGCCTTTTCTTAGCTGTTACACAAACAATTTTCCTTACCAAAAATTATTCTTTTATTTCCGTCATGTTAATATAGGTCAGCATTAGCAGAAATCGTCCTCCTACTTGCTTCCTTGTAAGTAGAAGGGAAATAAGGGGACACACTTTACCAAAGCGATAGTCAAATCTTTCAAAAGCTGGTGCTATGTTAAACAATTGAAGTTCGGTTCGCGAGAACTTCAGTACTTTAAAACTGAAACCAATAACAAGGAATGTCTTAGAACCGGTCAGTTCTATATAAAAAGCGTGTATGAGATAAATTACGTGTTTTAATGAGGTCTACATTTTTGTGTAGTAAGTTTTTGTCTATCTTTTACGGTTTAACCGTTATGCAAAATTCTCCTAAATACATCCAGAATAAAGAGTTGTTCAGAGGCTATTCCCAGAAAATTCAAAATATATATTTTATTTATTATATGGGCAGCATAACTCAAAAACGAAAAGTCCGTTTTTTACCAAACTTGGTCTTTAAATTCAGTATCTTCTAAGGAAGCGACACGAAGATTTTCAAGAAAATTCCTCTTCCCAACTACCCAATGGAAAAATTTTCGAAAATTTTGATTTTCTCAAAAATGGCGCTAACGCTTTTGATTAAAATATCGTGTATTAAACATATTTACATGACAAGTAAACTGTATATATTCAATTTTCTGGGAATAGCATCTGAAGACATGATTATTCTGAATGGATTTTGCGGAATTTTGCATAACTGGTAAACCGTAAGTGATAGACAAAGGCTTACCACACAAAGAATGTAGAGCTTGTTAAAACACACAATTTACGTGATAAACATTTTTTCCGTGGAGGTGACCGTTTTCGTGATATTCCTTGTTATTGATTTCAGTTTTAAAATACTTACAACTTTTCTCATATGGGATCTTGTCAACGCTTGGCCACGCAAAGAGACGGATTTCAATGCCATAGCAACCACATTTTAAAACACGAGACTGTTGGTTTAGCCTAGTGTATTCCCTTATTTCCCTTCTACTTATAAAGAACTAAGTAATAAGACCGTTTCTACTAATGTTTGAGCATGAAACAAAAGAATAAGCTTATTAACAATAACTTGTTACAGAAAGTCATGTGAAGGGAGCATCAGAATATTTTAATACAGGGGATCCTAAAACGGTATTTCCGGTGAAATCTCGACATCGATTTTTTGGGTGAAATGCAATACCTTCTCTATTCACTATTACATAGTACGTGTAGAGAAAGCAAACAAAAAACTGACATGAGGGCACTTCAGTGAGTACTCCGTTTTAAAATAAATGTTGTTGTTAAGGCAAGGTGGTGTTACAATAATATTGTGTCATTTGTTACACTCGCAAAACAAATTTGGTACGAATTCATAGGTTAGATTAAACTTGACAGACATTTCATTGTCATTCAAATAGAGCTCGCATAGAAAGAGAAGATTGTGATTCAGATTGGTTTGGGTGTAGATGTTCATAAAAGGAGTATTTAACTTTTAAGGGGAACAACATATGAAAATTGAAAATTTCTTAGGCAATTGCGTACATTTGTTTTTCACCACACTCCTCTATTTGTCTTGGTAACTAAGTCTGAAATTTTGAGAGAAATACATCAAGTAGTTTTTCAGAAAAATATTTTTTTGTTTCTTTAACTACTCTACCAAAAAGGGCTCCTTGCGCTTCAATTTTCACAATTTTGTAACAAAATTTCACATTCAAATTTCAGGAATATTACTTGAAAAAATTATTGGATGAGTTTCAAATTAATTAAGTATTATTGCAGGAAAAAGTATGGTTAATATTCGCTGATGCCTTTTTCATTATTTTTGGACTAAATACATTTGTTAATACAAATACATAATTAATTTTACTTGCTTAAAAGATTAATTCAATAATTTTTATTTATTATGATATTAAGGTTATCTGGTTGAAATGTGCACCGCAGGGAGCAGTTTGAACATTAACATGCGTTGGAAGATGCATTTAGAGAAAAACGCCTTTCAATACTTGAAATGCTATTTGTTATAATTAAAACTTCCATTTAGAAGGTCAGGCGACAAGTTTTAAATTACAAGTGGTTGAAAATAACTTCTGCATGTTAGTCTACAACGACCTTGGTATATTAATGTGCTAACATCCAAAAATCAATATTTTCAAGAATGTTGGTCAATTTTCACAAGGTTGATTCCCTTAAAATCTTACGTGATCCGAGTTTAAACCGGTGTGAGCCAGATTGGTTTCAATCTTTAATTTTATTAATATTCAGTGATGTGATGTTTTTGATGTTGCACATTGCTCTGAGAAACAGTTATGAGAATTTTTGAAACGACAATCGCACCAACCGCTATTTATGGTATCGAACTAATATAGGACAAACTAAAAACCAGTGACACTCGTATGTAATAGTAGGAGAAAAAATATTCATAGAAGATATAAGGATCAAGACACCGCTACCAAACACAGACGCATATAAAGAAGCAGTAACAAGAAAGAAACAAAAGCAGATAGAGATAGACACTGAATTCTTCAGTATGAATGCTATGACAAAAAGACAGTGGACATAAAACAACCAATCGCAATAAGACTTGCGATACACGACTTCCACCATTTAATATGTACAAATAAAAACACCATCAAGCTCAAGAGCAATGTTTTTGCAAATTATATGGGCAAAAATGTGAACTTTACCACTTCAACAAAGGTAAAAAAGGAACATCACTTTAAATGAATTTATAAAAGCAAGTTAGGAGTCAAAACTCTGTATTTGTCTTTCGTATGCTCAGTCGAACGCAATTTACTTAAACATATTAATGTGATAGTGCAAGAGTCCACTTCGCTGAAATGTAAAAAACTGCAGTGAGATGGCGAAACTTACAAGAAGATAAATGTGAAGTTGGATGGCCTTTCGCCGTCTTTGACAATAGTATTGGTTCGACGACTTTAAACGTGGTCGAGCATTCGTTTCTGATGGTGCCCGAAGATGTGCTTACTGCGGAAATCATTCAAAAAGTTCTCGATACTATTCTCGCTGAAGATCAAACGAAAGCTCAGAGGCTATAGGGTGTCGTGTGTCGAAGGGAACGGTGATTCATATTTTGTATGATAGGTTAGAGATGAAAAAGTTGTTAGCCCGGTGTGTGTCATGATTACTCACAGAACCTGCGGTGCCATTGCAGTAAAAGCGGGCGCTAAACACAATCAAACTCACAGTGGGCATCAAGCTGGTGCGACTTTCAACTTCGAAGCCGTATTTGGAGACATTTAAGCGAAATCCGAAGGATCTCTTTTTGCGCCAAGTTGTCACTGACTTACTAGAAAGAGGTAAAATGGTTCCTGGACAATACTCCAATACGTTTTTGGCCCTGCACCATTTGGCGAAGAAGGAAGTGTTATTTTATCACGATAACATGCGACAAATTCATCCTAAGATGTTGCCACCAAACTAGAAGAATTGCTGTCGTCTGCGATGTCTTCTTGTTCCCATACATAAAGAAATGACACCCGGGATCAAAAGTTTATTTAGTTAGATCAAATGAGGTCATGGTCGGGACGTCTCAGTTCACTTAGCACAATAATCAATGTAATGATCATTCTTCTTTAAAAGTAATTGCTTTACTTTACTCTTTAAATTCAAAGTTCTCACTTCACCTAAGGGGCGTTACGTGACAGGGGAACGAAATGCTCGCGTTCTCTTAAATTTATATTGTGACAAAAATGAGTATGTTTGTCAAACAAGATATTTTTTCTTTCGTTCATATTCTTGAAATCACATAATTCTATATATTTTTTATTTATTTAATATGTAATTCCTTATAACAAATTCTTATTTATATTACTTATATGTCTTTCCACGAAAAATATTTAAGGGGAGTCGAAATGGGATTTTCATAATTTTTTCCATTTTCATGTTTTAATTGCATATGAAAATTTGTATTCTCCGCTCATTTTGGTATAACTTGCATAGAGGTACTCTCATAGTAAATAGTTTAAAAATACTGTTTAAATAATTCTGCGTAGTAGTTTTTTTAGAACATTTTGGTGCACTTCCTTGATAAAACATCAATAACTTTGTTAATATTAATGTCAGAGAAGACTTCTTTTTCTTATTTTGATCGGAAAGTTCTAGTTTAACTATTCGCAACATTGGTGCCCCGCTGATATTTTCTTCATATGAGGGTTTCGAAATACTTCGAAGCTGTGTTTGAAAAGTTAGATTACTTTTTTTTTAATTTTATGTTTGAAAGCAATTTCTGAAGAAGTAAACTTTTCTATACGGATGCCGCATTATCTCAGAAATTAATTCACACTAAGGGCTGACATTTTTACCACACATTTGCATCTAAATAGGCTTTATTTTAACGAAAAAGTTTTTACGTATATGCATTAGTTATTTTTTTAAAATTTAAAAATCTTAATTTTTCAATAACATTTTATGAGCTTTATTTAAAAAAAAACATACCTTCCCTTCTAATGAACACAAGTATTCTATTTTTCATCAATCAACAATAAAGATAATGCTGAAAGTTATAGCTCATTATCTTTAATAGTTGCTGAGATAATGGTTCAAACTTTAACATTGGCAATTTAGGGCAATTCCACTCCCCTTAATAGTTAATTATAATTGTTTCATGTCGATTTCAAGCATATAAACAAACATTGAATAAATTACTTCTTTATTCAGTTTGTTTTAAAAATATACATATTTTTAACAACAATAATTTAATATTTTATTATAATTTAGTACAAATATGAATAATTAATTGATTCGTAAAGCATTAAAATATAAGCAGAAAAAGACACAGTGTCCGGGAAAACAGATTAAGAGAAAAAATACAATTTGTTAATAAAATTTAAACTATCGGGAAATAGCAAAAAGGGTTGGAGGGGGGGAGGTACACACACACAACAATTGTAAATTATAGATGTAATAAACTTTAAATGCGCGAGACAAAGACTTTAGGGCTAAGTTTTATGAGGAAAAATGACAGCTAGCTAACACTCTTCTGAACAAAATCCACGAAAAAAGAAATCTAGTATAATGCCCCCTTAAAGCTCATTCAAATTGTCATGACACGCCATATGCGCAAGAGAGGATAAATGAGAACTGGTGAGAGTGGTGGGGGAACAAGGACCACAGATCAGTCTCACAGCAGGTGGAACACTGACCTCCACTTCTCTTACGCAAATGGGCATAAACGCCATTGCGCATCTATGCTTCAGGAGTGGGGCAATGTCACGACTATTTGGTCGGTTTTTACCACCATTTCTAACTTCAGTTTCCCTCTCATCATCCTGTTCTGTCGTAATTCTACTGCACCTCCTAAAATAAAAATATATTATTGCAGGTACGGCGGATTTCTTCGCTCTGAACTACTACACTTCTAAGCTTGTCGAAGGCACAGATAGAGGATCAGTGCCATCCATTCACAGAGATTCGGGAGCAAAACTATCCAATAAACCTACGCTACCAGTATCACCTACATCACCATGGCTAGTGGTGAGTTTGTTAAATGACTCTTTATCTTCAAATCAGATATCACCTACTGGTTAGACCACTCGCCTCTCACCTAGACGGCCCGGGTTCGATCCCAAGCGACCGCGTGTGAGATTTGTGGTGGACGAAGCGGCGCTAGGCGGGGTTTCTTCGGGTTCTCCGGTTTCCCCCGCCATCACATTCCACCGGTGCTCCATATCCATTCATGTATCATCTGTGTCACCGCCTGCGGTACCATAAGTAGTTAAAGCGGGCGTTAAACACTACCAAAAAAAATCTTCTGCTTACTATTGACTAAAGCAGAGAGAGAGAGCAAATATGCTCGATGCTACTACGAATCACCTACTGTGCACTATGTGACTAACGCATGGAAATCGGGAACACATAATTCCTTCAGTGCAGTGGCAGTCTGAAAATCCCACCACCCAAAACTACCCTTTATATGGAAAAATGTTCGAAACATTTTATTTTCTCAAAAATGGCTTCAACAATTATGATTAAAATACCGTATATTACTGAAATTATATCATAAATAAAATGTATTTATCGAGTATTCTGAGAATAGCTTCTGAAGACCTCTTCATTCTGGATGATTTTTAATAACTGGTAAACCGTAAGAGATATACAAAACCTACTACGCAAATGACATAGATATCATTAAAACACAATTTGGGTCATATGCATATCTTTAGCGTTAACCTTTCCGAGATATTCCTTGTTGTTGGTTTCAATTTTAAACTATTTAAGATTTCTCAAAACGAAGTCACCTTTCGTTTCATATCTCTTTTGTTTTACTCCTTGTCAAAGCAAACAGAAGCGAACTTTAACTGTTTCATAGAGCGGCCAGCTATAAATATTTGACTGTCGATTTAGCCTAGGGTATTCCCTCATTTCCCTTCTACTTACAAGAAATAATAACAATGTCTGCTAATATTTATCTCGTTGCATGATGTATATAAAAGAATAATCTTTTATAAGAATAGTTAGATGCAGAACCCATCAAATTTTTTTTTTATAAATGCTTCGTGTGGAGCATTTTTTTATTTGAACAATGAATTTACACAATAATAATTACTAATAAAATAGTCATGCAATGTGGAATTTTGAAACATGATTTAAATATTACTGTTTTTATGTAATAACTGGCATACATTTCAACAAGATAATTTACATATTGTATATTTTATAAATTTCATAAACATTGTCCCGAAGATCTCCCAAATTCTGGATATGCTCATTCCTTATATCTTTTCGAGAATTATCGAAATTAAAAAATAATTAGAAAAACATGGGAATGAATTCTCTATTGTGATAGTTTGAGGTATATTGTCCCAAAATTTATATGCAACTTTTATAATAGTCGTAACTGATTTTAGAAATTTCATTTTCATGTATCGATTCGTTAAGAAAATACTGAGTATTTTATATAACATTATTCATTGTACGTAGAAATTGAAATAAACTAATTTTTACTTTCTTAAAACACCTATAGTAGATGGAGAAAGTGTTGTATTTTATCCGAAAATTTAATGTGAAAATTCCCGGAGGTATGTTTTGAGGTCCTCTTAACAAAAATCTGCTGTTATCCATTCACTTTCTCTAGCAATCCCATAAACAAACTTCCTTAAAAAAGATTATTCTTTTATCTAGGTCATGCTACTCAAGATAAACATTAGCAGAAATTATCGTATTACTTGCTTCCATGTAACTATAAGGGAAATAAAGGAAAATAGGAGGCTAAAGCGATAGTCAAATATTTTAAAAGCTATAGCTATGTGAAACTATTGAAATTCGGCTCTATTTTACATTCCCGGGTATAAAACAAAAGAGGTGACACGAAAGTTGACTTCCCGCTGGAGTACTCCCTCCATGGCACAGCTCACAGAGAGCTTTGGCATGCTGCCCGGCCGCTGCGTCCCCCATCTCGGTCCATGACAGACGTCATGAATGAGGTGCAGTATTGGAGGGTGAGACGTCGTCAGCGCTTCGAACCCCCCGGCCAGTTAATGCGGTCTTCACGACCTGGAGCCACTACCTTTCCGCTGGAGTATGTCATCTCAAAATAATTTAAGATCACCTTGTAGTTTACCGGGAAACATGCGAGTCAGTATAGGCATTTAATGTCGTGCCAGCATTTTGCCATGGTAGCTCAGTGGTAGAGCAACCGCTAGAGACCGGGAGATCCGTGGTTAAAATCTCGGGTATGGCATTGAATTTTTCAATTTGACTCAACCTACCAATTCCTGTTCTACACATGGCTTGTGTGAAAAAACAATTACATCAAGGTTTAAGCATTTTAAAATTTAAACCAATAATAAAAATAATTCGAAAATGATTAAATTCACAATAAAACGTATATGACATAAATTGTGTTTTAATGAGATCTACATTGTAGTACGAATTTGTCTTAACTGTTATGGTTTACCAGTAATGTAAAAGTCATCCAGAATGAAGAGGTCTACTGAGACTATACCCAGAAAATTCAATATATACATTTTATTAGTCATAAAAATATCTAAAACATATGGTATTTTAATCAAAATCACTAGAGCCATTTTTGAGAAAATAACAATTTTCGAAAAGGTTTCCATGCAAATAGTAGTTTGTGAAGATTTTTCGTGTCGCATCCTTGAAAGAGACTAAACTTAAATACTTAAATACCGAATTTACGTTTTTGAGTCATGCTGTATACATAAAACACACCGTTTTTTTTTCTTCTAAAAAGGGTACTTTTTCATTCAGGGGTACTCAAAACATGTATTTCCTGTAACATTTCGATATGGAATTTTTGGGTGAATTTCAATAATTTTTCTGCCTACTATGTACATTGTATATACATGTTAGATAAAGTAGATAATAGTGCTTTAATCAAATAGTTTAGCATCATTTTGGCGAAAATCAAAATAATGAACTTTTTTACATAGAATGGGGGATTTCTTAAAAATACTTTTTGGCATATTTGGAAGAAAGTTGAACTTTAAACAGCAAGTTTAGTGTTTATCACTCTTTACATTTTTGGGCTCTACTGTCCACAAACACTTATAAAATATTGAAATATATTTTGTAAACTTTCAGATGGATCCACGATCCATGTATGACGCGCTGAAGGAGCTGAAGCATAGATATGGTGACTGGGAGGTCATTATAACAGAGAGTGGGTACAGTGATGATGGCAGACTTAATGATCAAGACAGAATCCTCTATCTCACGGTAAGTATATGTCATCTCAGTATCTCAGTATGCTCCCTTGAGTTATGTTAAATTCACGTCAACTAGAACGTGGCTTACGAGAACAGAGGCTGAACTGTCACACAAAGGGAATGTTAGTCACGCAATAAATACTTTGGGTCTCTATTTATATATGATGTGTAATAAGTAATGTCCGGTTTTAATTAAAACTTTACTTCAAATCTGGTGTTACAGGAAATTATTCTAATCCTCAAAGTAAGGACCATTAGCCACCTTTCATCAAGGTTTGCCAATTTGTAACTGTACCAGTTTCTGGGTTTTGATGTGAAGAATTTGTTGATGCCCATTTCAGCTGCTTTAATGTTTTCAAAGTTTCTTCCAAGTAGAAATGGATCAAGGTTCTAAATAGATTGACGCAAGATCAGGGCTATATGCTGGATGTGGTGTCAGTTCGATTCCTTCCAATTGTTTAATTTTGTCCATTGTTCTTTGAGCTGTATGAGGTTTAGCATTGACCTGCTTCAAGAGAACTCTGTTTTAAACTTGGTGATCTCGTTCCAGTTGATGACAATAGAGATCCCCATTGACCACGTCTATTTGGAACACATTGAAAGCGAACTGCACCTTCAAAATTCTACCAGGCACATATAACTAGTTTGTGGTCAATTTTTGTTTTGTTTTTTACTTTCTCTACACATACTATGTACACAGTGTATAGAAAAAGTATTGTAATGCACCCGAAAACTTGATATCAAGTTTTCAGCGGAAATACACGTTTAGAGACCCATTGAATTCAAAAAATAAAATAAAACCATTTTTAGAAAAATGTCCGTGTGTGTGTGTGTGGGCAGCATAGCACAAAAACGAAAATACCGTTAAATACCAAACTTGGTATTTTGGTTTGGTATCTTCCAAGGATGCGACACGAAGGTTTTCAAGAAAATCCTTCCACCCTCAACTATCCTTTACATGGAACTTTTTTCGAAAATTTTGATTTTCTAAAAAATGGTTCTAACGATTTTTATTAGAATATCATATATTAAAGATATTTACCTGACAAATGAAATGTGTATCTTGAATTTTCTGGGAATAGCCTCTGAAGGCTACCTTATTCTGGATACATTTTATGGAATTTTGCATGACTGCTAAACCGTAAGAGATGGACGAAAACTTACCACACCAAAAAAATGTAGACCACGTTAAAGCACACAATTTGTGTAATATACATTTTTTCGTGGAATTGATCGTTTTTGAGACATTCGTTGTTATTGGTTTCAGCTTTGAAAAACTTATACTTTTCTCATACAGGAATTTGTCAAATTGTTTCCATTCAAGCAAAGGAACTTCAGTCACATAGCAACCAGCTTTTGACTATCACTTTAACCTATGATACTCCCTTATTTCGCTTCTACTTACAAGGAAGCAAGCAATAAGACTATTTCTACTAATTTTTCCTCGATTAGAAGCAAATAGAAGCATAAGCTTTTTAATATTTTTTGCAGAGATGTAGAGAAAGTCATGTGAATGGAACACATCAGATTTTTTTTTTTCACGACAACGTTTTCAGATGATGGGTATCTATCGATCCACGTTTTGAGGTGTCAGGGTTCAGATAATACACCCAATTTTCATCACAAGTGACAATTCTTCAGATGAATTGATAGATCTATCCTCCTTCTCCTGTTAAATCTATCATCTCAGGGATTATTAAGTGTCTTAATATGGCGATGTTAGTATCTTTTGAAGCTCAAGTTTTCTGATAATCTCTGAGTGCTTGTCTGTGGGTTTTGTAAACTCTGCGAACATTCTGAATATTCAGCAACTTGGGTCTTCCAGGAAGTAGTAAACCTTTAATATTTTCGTCTCCATTATTGAAACACGGGAACCATCGTTGTGCTTCTCGTTCACTAACGCTATCTCGCCTTCGACTTCACAAATTCTTCTAGTAGAGTTTCACAATGACTCTAACCTCAAACTTTGTTGTCTTTAAAATCTTGTATTACCACCTGCTGTAAGCCAACATGTTAACAATAGAAAACAATAACCATAGCACCTTATAAATATTTACAAAAAGAAAAGCATATAATACATACGGTATAAACCCAGTTAAAATCAACATTACTTTTAAGAGAACTGTAGTTTCTTCACCAGTGACAAACTGATGTACGAGGGCGGTTCTATAATAACCCGTGTTAGGAGGAATGAAGACAATATTTCAAACACAATTATTTGCTTATCAACGTACTCCAATTTAATCCCTCCAAAAATAGGACTTGTCAAGATCTGCAAGCTACGCCTCTGTCTCGACGATGACCTCAGTTGATCTGAATTTCGTTACCAGGAGCCATTTCGTCATGTTAGGCAACAATCGCAGAGAGTCAAGTGGGGGCGAATATGGGGGGTACGACTGCATTTCATAACTCAATTCATAGAGTTTGCGGCGATAACTCCGGATGAATGTGTTGGTGTGTTATCGCGGTGCAACCGTACTTTCTTCTTCACCTGTTGTTGAATTGGCCAATAACTCATTATAGTATTGTTCCTTCTACTAAGAAGTAATTGAATATAAAAGTCTTTGCATCCCAAATAATCGTCGCCATTTTTCGGGCCAATGGGACCGTCTTTGGCACATATTTGGAGCAGATTGTTTTGATTGTCACTTGGTTTCCGGAGTATAATGATGAATCCGGATCTCATCAACGGTGACAACTCGACCAAAACTTCATTCCAATTTCGCTTAAACAGCGCTAAATACAGCTTCGAATTTGAAAGATCGGGTCGCGCTTCTTGAGAGGATCAGGTCCTCTCGTTTAGACTTGAAATAGCCCCCTGCAACTCTTTTAACTCACGAAGGGATATCTGCACAAGCCAAATACAGGCAGTTGCGACAATTGGTTTATTTTTCTTAGTGATATGCATGACTGAAATTTCATGAAAAATCACAAAAATCGACTTCTTTATTTTAATTCTATAAAATCATTTACACATTCCTGAATACATAAAAGGTATAATTGGTTACCAGGTGCCGTTTTTAAATGCCTTGTCAAAGCATAAGAGGTGACTGGACTCTGCAAGAAAAACTTCATTTCGATGAGATCTTATTCGCACCAGAAAAATAAAAAAACAAGTTATGCAGAAGAAAAGCAACAATGCTGGAAGAAAGAGACACAAAAGACAGCAGCAGAGGAGAGGAAAGAGAAGGTCGGGACCAACCTGCCAACATGGTATATTTTAATATGAGCCATGCATTTAAATCTTGCCTTGTTTTCTCGCTATTGATATTTTCGGCATTTTTCTTTCTGTAAAATGTTCCTTGCGGAGCAGTTTGTCTGTTACACAAATCAAATTTGCTGTACAAGTTCACAGAGGTACAATGAATAAGAATTGCCCTAGGTTTTACTGCCAGGTGTATTTAAGTATATGTTTACGATTTTCAAGCACAAACATATTTTTATGACAAAACAGCTGATTCATAACATTAAAAAAAAATTGGAGCAATAACCAAAGACACCCAGGGCAATTTAAAAAATTAGATGTATTGTGAACCCAGAGTTAAAATATTAGACCAAATTTTTAATCTTTTTGTCACAAGAGTGAGCTTTTGTGACGTGACAAAAACATAAATTCATTTAGCCATTTCCAAACAATTAGAGAAAAATCTGATGTGTTCCATTCACATAACTTTCTCTATATCCCTGCAACAAATTATTCTTAAAAAGCTTATACTTCTATTGACTTTATGCTAATCAGAAAAAATTGGCAGAAATAGTCTTATTACTTGCTTCGTTTTAAGTAGAAGCAAAATAAGGGACTACCATAGTGATAGTCAAAAACTGGTTGCTATGTCAATTAAGTTCCTTTGTTTATATGGATAGGAGTTGACAAGTTCCTGTATGAGAAAAAAGTTTTTCATAGCAGAAACCAAAAATAAGGAATGTCTCAAAATTGACGAACTCCACGAAAAAACTTTATATAACATAAATTGTGTTTTAACGTGCTCTACATTTTTTGTGTAGTAAGTTTTTGTCCATCTCTTACGGTTTAGCAGTTATTCAAAATTTCGTAAAATTCATCCAGAATAAACTACTCTTCAGAGGCTATTCCTAGAAAATTCAACATATAAATTTTATTTGTCAGGTTAATATGTTTAATATACGGCATTTTAATCATTTTTAGATAAAGGGGACCCTAAAACATATATTTCCGGTGAAATCTCGGTATCGAATTTTTTGGTGGAGTGCAATACATTCTCTATACACTATGTACATAGTGCGTATAGGGAAAGTAAAAATTGTTGAAATTTTCCTGTAACTTATTTGCATTATATTAAACATGTGGCATAAATTTAAAAAAGTTAGCATTATATGTCCTTAAAATACATACAACTTTTAATTGTTTACATTATTATCTAGAATGATTTATATTTGATATTGCCGTTAAAATTATTGACCATCGTTAATCCGGCACCAAGCTATCCGGCACTTCTATTGTACTGATGTTGACATGAACTGTTCCAGAGCTACATGATAAACCTCCTGAAGGTCATGTACAAGGAAAAAGTCAAAGTGAAGGGGTTTCTCACCTGGAGTCTCGTCGACAACTTCGAGTGGAACCAAGGATTCAAGTAAGTTTTTTATTTTATTTATTTTATTATAGAGCTAAGTGTATACATGGTTATAGTCTGACCTTAATTGGCCAGACCATAAATATTGAATATACAACATTTCAAAGTATTAATAAATATTCCTTATCCTATAACATTACTCTAGTTCCCATGTTTTTCAACTGACCATTTCCATTTCATCCTTACCTTCCATAAAAGCTCCCCTAACTTAGATATCTGTTTATGATCCTCAAAAATTGTTCTAATAGCAATTTTGTTGTTCCTCAGTAGCCATTTCCTACTTTTTAATTTTCCCTCAAGTCATTTGTGCCTCTGCAATGAAAGATAATGCGAACTTCATCTCCCTTCTTCCCACAAATTGGACACAATTGGATTTTGAATGGACAGAGCTGATGTTTATTTCCAGTTTAATTGTTAATAAAACAAACCTTTACATAAATAATTTGAGAATTAAAGAATTGTATGATTGCAATATGCCATACCTTTTTTCTCTGTTATAGAGCTCATTTTGGATTATACCAGGTGGACATGGCAGATCCAAAAAGGAAGAGGATTCCAAAGAAATCTTGTGAAGTTATAAGAAATATCATTGAATCAAAAGAAGTTCCCGAAAAATATTACACTATGGAGGAGAAACTGTATGGATGAACTATGTATATTCTGTAAATAAAATATTAGTTTGTATAGGTACATTCAGTCAAAGTTTATTTCTCACAAGTTGATGCTACAGATTGGGCCGGAATTCTTTTTAGTGAAAGTAGATAAAAATGAACAGACCTGTGTGTTAGCCTCCTCTGCCATACACCTAAGTTTGATAAGAAAACAATTGTTTATTTTATTTTCCATTCAACCCGCGTGCAGGACAGAAGTTGAGTAGGTAGATTCAAACTGAAAAATCTGATGTTTTCCATTCACATTCTCTAATTATTCCATAAAAAATAAAAGATTATTCTTTTATCTACATCATGTTAATCGAGATAACATTAGCAGAATTGGTCTTATTACATGCTTCCTTGTAAGTAAAAGAGAAATAAGGGAATACATTAGGCTAAAGCGATAGTCAAATCTTTTAAAAGCTGGTCGCTATGTGAAACAATTGCGGTTCAGTTCGCTTAGCATGAACCGGTTTAAAAAAAGTAAGTTCAAAATTGAAAACATTAACAAGGAATATCTCGAAAACGGTTAGTTCTGCAAGATAAACGTATATGACATGAATTATATGTTTTAACGAGATCTACATTTTTGTGTAGTAACTTTTTGACTATCTTGCGGTTTAACCGTAATGTAAAATTCTGAATAAAGGGGTATTCACAGGCTATTTCCAGGAAATTGAAAATATAAATATTATTTATGATATAAATATGTTTAATATATGTGGAATTTTAATCACAATCGTTAGAACCATTTTTGAGAAAAACAACATTTTCAAAAAATATTCCATGTAAATAGTAGTTTTTGGTGAGGGATTTTCTTGAAAATCTTCGTGCCGCATCCTTGGAAGATACTAAAATAAATACCAAATTTAATATTCAACGGTATTTTCGTTTTTTTAGATATGCTCTCCACAAGCGCGCGCACACACACACACAGACTTTTTTCTAAACATTTTTTTTCGGACTCGGGGATCTCAAAACATATTTCCGGTGAAATCTGGACATCGAATTTTTATGTGGAATACAATACCTTCTCTAGCTTCCATATACATTGTATGTACATACGTGCTGGAGAAAGTAAAATTTCAATGCCTTAGCCGAGATTTGAACCACGGATCTCCCAATCTCTTGCCGGTTGCTGAGCTACCATGACAACATACCTACCCGGCATGAAATTCAACTGACTCGCATGTTTCCCGGTAAACCACAGGGCCCCTCAAAACTGACTATGACGCTGAATTTTCCAGTCTGACTTTACCTATCTAACTCCTGCCAACTCCTGCTCTATTCATGGCCAGTGTGACAAAAACTATTAATTAACACAAATTGAGATAATAATAATATATATAAACACATTTAAAGCGGTGGGCAAAATATCCACACGCGACTCCGATTTGGAAGTGCTGAAAACATTAACTTGTTAAGATGTGAAACCCGCAAGGTTGCAGAGGTTTTGACTTCTTGAAATCATTGATTTTTAGCTTCACAGATCCCTCGGCTACGATTTGCGGCATAGGGCCTTCCGTCTTGGGCTACGCTTTGCTCTTAGGGCCTTAAATGTTTATAACAGACCAAATCAGCTCTGTCAGATTAAGAAAAGTATCAAATTCGGACCACGTATTGAAGTAATTCCAAGTGGTGCAACCAAGTATATACATTATATATTTGGTTAAACTACGAAACCCGAGACTTGCAGTACTTACTACGTTGTTTGTCACTAAATGGCGTTTGTGGCTATGGTATTAAATTTTTCTATCTGACTCTACCTACTAGGGGCGTTCATATAAGTCCTTAGAAAATCCATGAAATTTCACTCGTAGCATTGAAAAAAGCTTGTATTTAGTAACAGTCTCTCTTACTAGATGGCAGTTAAAGTTTCAGCTATATCCATCGCGTGGTTTCGTTGCCATAGATGATTGAGTCAACAATCTTGTGCTTCTTTAGAAATATGGGGGGGGGGGGGGAAACGAGTTTCGTGCAGTGGTTAAACATTCTATTTAGAAAGCTTAACACCGAAAGAGATAAAAGCCGAGTTGGATGAAGTTCATGGCACATCTACTCCTGCGTTTGCAACAATTTACAGTTGGATAAATGGATTTAAATGCAGCCGTACATCCACAAATGATGAACATCGCTTTGGACGTCCAGTAGAAGTGACTTCCTCCGTAGCAAGGATATGGTTTTGAGTGATCGACAAATCAAAGTTCACGAAATAGTAAAGGCCACAGGTATATCGCATAGTATAGTGTTCTCAATGTTGCACCAAAATTTGATCTGACAAAGGTCTCGCAAGATGGGTGCTCAATGAAGAATAAACGCTATCGTGTGATCGATCCGGAAGCTGCTCTGATACTTTTCCGTCGCAATCCTAACGAATCTTTGCGTCGATGCATAGCTGTGGATAAAACGGAGCTTTTTCTAAAATTGCTTTTTTGGATACAACGGACCCTAAAACGTGTATTTCAGGTTAAATTTCGGTATCGAATTTTTTGGTCGAGTGCAAGGCTTTCTCTACATAATATATGGTACGACACACGGACGCACACATAGACACACACGAGCCTTTTTCTAAAAACGCTTTTTTTGTATATAAGGGACCTTAAAACTTATATCTCCAGTAAACTCTCGTTATCGAGGGTGGAGTGCAATACCTTCTCTAACAGCGTACCATGTATTACTGTGCAGAGAATGCAACAATGGGTGATGTTGAATTTTAAGGACCACTCCCACAGGGAGCGGATACTACTAGTGTTTAGCTTGTAGCTGTTGGCTGGTTTAATGTCTTGGTTACCGGGAATGGCCACAAACCATGATAAGAACACGGTACTGCTTGAAGTGACTTTAGTGGTTAAATAGTCCACATCCCCACAGATCTAACAAGGACCTTTTCATGGTGGTCCAATCTAGAGTAGATATTTTGAGCCCGGCGCCTAATCACATCCTCCGTATACGAGAGTCCCTAGGCTTCGAGTAAGTAACCTCTCTGGAAAAAGACAGCGTCGATGGACAGGAGTCCCCTATTTGTCATCCGTTGTAAGCAGAGAAGCCAGGAGTTTGCTAACATGCAGTACACTTCACAAGCATAGACCATCAGTGAAAGCGCCTTGTAAAGGTTTAGCAAGTGGACCGGCAGAGGGGAGATCAGAGCAAGGTATAAGCTGGTCGCTGCCCCCTTAGCCTTATTCATTTTCCCCCGCAAGTGTTCACGAAAAGTTAGGCTCTTATTAACCCTACAGTGGTCGTTGCAAGTAGACCTACGTAAGTAGTCGCTGCGGACTAACATAAAGATCTGATGTGTTTCATTCACATGACTTTCTCTACATCTCGGTATCAAATTAGTGTTAGAAAGCTTATTCTTCCATCTACTTCAGGCTAATCGAGATAAACATTAATAGAAATTGTCTTATTACTTGCTTCCCTGTAAGTAGAAGGAAAATAATGGAATACACTAGCCAAAATGTGAGATATTTTAAAAGCTGGTTGCCATGTGGATGAAATCAGTTTCTTTGCATTGCCAGGAGTTCACAAATTCCCGTTTGTAAAAAGTTTTAAGTATTTTAAAACTGAAACAAATAGCAAAGAATATCTAAATTGTTGGTGCTCCCAACGGTGCCCATTTTCTTAAACTGATACTGGTCCAAAATACATGCTGGTCTTCCCCTAACATAAATGGTGTGTTTTAACATCTACAATTTTTGTGTAGTAAGTTTTTGTTTAACAGTTATGCAGAATTCAGCAAACTTCATCCAGAATGAAGAGGTCTTCAGAAGCTATTCGCGGAAAAGTCAAGATATGCATTTCATTTGTCATGAAAACATAATTAATATACAGTGTTTTAAATAAACTCATTAGAGCCATTTGAGAGAAAATAAAAGTTTTCGAAATTTTTTCCATGTAAAAGGTAGTTGGGGGTGAGGGTATATTCTTGAAAATCTTCGTGTCACATCCAAATTTGATATTTTACGGTCTTTTAGTTCTGAGCTATAGTGTCCACAGACACACACACACACACACACACACAACCACACACACACACACACACACACACACACACACACACACGGAGCTTTCTCTAAAACTGCTTTTTCCAGACTCAGGGCACCTCAAAACATATATTTCCAGCGAAATATCCACATCGAATTTTGGGTTTACATTTGTTTATTGTCATCCAGAATGTGTGGAAAACCGTTTCATGCAGTAATATTTATTTAAGTAACAAAATAAAAATAGTATCAATATTGTGAATCTGTAGAACATTTATATTATATGTCGATTAAACTTGTAGAAATTATACATTCATTACAAGCAGGAAGTATCTTAAATCCCCATGGGCATTTTTAAAAAGGCAATTGATGTCAGAATAATCGGAAGTCAATTACTCCCAATACAAAAGCAACTAAAAATATTCATGTTGCTTTCTCTATCTGTTCTGCAAACAAACTTCTTGCAAAGAAGTATACTCTACTTCATGCTAATTGAGATAAACATTAGCAGCATGTCCTTATTAGTTACTTCCCTATAAGAAGGGAACGAAGGGAATACACTACACTAAAGCGATAGTAAAATGTTTTAAAAGCTGTCGCTCTGCGATTGTCATTAAAATTCACTTCTTTGCATGGCCAGGAGTAAAAAGAAAAGAAATACGGACAACTTTCCGTTTGACAAGAGTATTTTAAAACTGAAACCAACAAAAAGGAAGCTATTTCCAGGAAAGTCAAGATATACGTGTTATTCACGTTAACATCCTTAATGTACGGCGATTTAATCAAAAGTGTTAGGGCCATTTTGAGAAAACGAATATTTTGAAAAAAAATCCATGAAAAGGGTACTTTGGAATGGGGTGGATACTCATTAATGCTTTAAGTGTAACTAAAAACTCACTTGTTTTTTACTAATTCCTCATTCATTTTCAGTTGAGTTTTGTTTCTGAAACTGCAATTGACACTTAAGTATGGTTACGAATCTGGCTCTTAGACTCTTTATAAGTTGTGGTGCTTATAAATAGACACTCTTGGGCATTTCTTACACTCACGTGGATTTCTGTACTTATTCTGCAACAAACTATTCATACAAAATATTTATTTCTATCACCTCACACATACCAAATTAAACATTTGCAGAAATACTGTATTCCAAACCTCCTTGTGTATACACAGGTATAAGGGAATATATTAGGCTAAAGCGATAGTCAAATCCTTTAAAAGCTGGTCAGTATGTGATATATTGTCATTCAACTCTTTTTTCTTGAGCAGGAGAAAGAAAAATTAATAACAAATTTCCATTCCAGAAATATACAAGAAATAGTATCTCCGAAACGATAAACAAAAAAAAAAGTACCTGACATAGTTGTGTAGTAAGACTTGGCAATTGCTTAATGTTTACAAGTAATGCAAAAATTATAAATGAAATATGTGGTATCTTGAATTTTCTGGGAAGAGTTCTTTATTCTGGATGAGTTTTTCTGAATTTTGCATAACTGATACATTGTAACAAACTGAAATTTACTACACAAAAAATCTAAATCTATTTAAAAATACAATTTATGTCGTATACATGTTTTTCGTGGAAATGGCCATTTCCGAGATATTTCTTATTTTTGGATTCAATTTTAAAATACTTAAAACTTTTCTCACACGGGAATTTGTCAACTCACATAGCTGCCAGCTTTTAAAAGATTTGATTATCGCTTTAGCCTAGCGTATTCCTCTATTTCCCTTCTACTTACAAAGAAGCAAGCAATAAGACCATTTCTAAAGCGATAGTTATGCATGAAGTAGATAGAAGAATAGGGTTTTCAACAATATTTTCTTACAAAGATGTAGAGAAAATCATATGAATGAATAAACAGATTTTTTGAGGAGAATTCAAAACACGATTTCCCCGGCACACTTGCGATATATCATTTTGAGGTGAAATTTCATCTTCTCTACCTACCTTAGGAGCGTTGTAGAGTCCTTTCTAGCTACCTTAGGAGCGCATTAGAGAAAGCAGTAACAGTTTCTTACATCTTTGAAAATAAAACTAAACTTCACACCATCAAAAAATCTCACTTGACCATATAATCTCACAAATAATGTAGCAGCCTAAAGGTTGTATAATTTTCATGAGAGACGTTTTACGGCGCTAAACGCTTTCTCATACTAAAGGATAATATATATTTGAGTTCGCGGCAATGAACTCTGGCTCCATTGGATACGGGTGAACTGGTAGCCTGGCGGTTGCCTTCTTTATGAGATTAGTCCAATTAAAACGTTACCAGGTCACTGCAAGAAACACAACATGCTTCACTGTCTACCTAATAGGATTACTTCAAGAGGTGTGCAAACTGCGGTCCGCTGGCCAGGTGCTGCTCACTGGCAAACATTATTAGCATGCGATTCGATTAGCAACCTACAGAAAAATAGCTGTTGTATTTCACTTACAATGGCTGTCCCAGAAGTACCCGACCTGACGTATAGATAGCGGTCGTTGTTTCAAACAACAACAATGGTAAAAAGTACCAACCTTAGAAAGCTTAAGTTTGACGATTTTACATTGTTTAGCATCTGTTTGGCAGCCAGCATTAGTAAATGCTCTCAGCGAATTTGTAAACATGGATAAAACTGGTCATCGTTATTTGATACAGTTCTTTCATTTCAAAGATCTTAGTCCAACTAATATTAAAGCTGAACTAGATTTTACTTTGGGGGAGTCTGCTCCTTCGTTTACAACAGTGAAATATTGGGTGGCAGAGTTTAAGCGCGGCCGTACGAGCTGCTAAGGCGAACATCGCAGTGGTCCACCAAATGAAGTTACCAGTCCAGAAATTGTAAAGAAAATCCATAAAATGGTATTGGATGACCGTCGAAAGTGCGCGAGCTAGCAGACATTGTAAGCATTTAAAAAGTTCTGTGCATCGCATACTGACTGAAAATTTGGTAAGAGAAGGTTGTGCGCAAGGTGGGTGCCGCGTTTGCTCACAATAGAACAAAACAGGATGTTTCAGACAAGTGTTTGGCAATGTTTCGCTGCAATAAAGCTGAGTTTTTGCGTCGATTCATAACAACGGATGAAATCTGGATCCATCACTTCACACCTGAGATGAAGGAACAATCAAAACAGTGGATTCAAAGGGGAGAATCGGCTCCAAAGAAGGCGAAGACAGTTCCATCTGCAGGCGTCAGTTATCTGGGAGGCACGTGGGATAATTTTCATTGATTATCTCAAAAAAGGAAAAGTAATCAATGATGAATATTATGCGAACTTTTTACAGTATAGGAGTGATGAAATCGAGCAAAAATGGCCGAATTTAGCGAAAAAGACGTTTTTTTTTTCGTCAGGACAATACACCAGCTCACACGTCCATTATCGCCATGGCCAAAATTAATGCGTTAAAGTTCGAATTAATTCCTCATGCACCCTATTCATCAGATTTAGCCCCCTCTGATTATTTTGTATTTCCAAACTTGAAGAAATGGCTAGGTGGTAGAATATTTGCCAACATGAATAAGTGGAGTCTGCAGTTGATGGCTATTTTGCAGACTTCGATAGTTCTCACTATAAACAGGGTGTCGAAGCTATTGAACATCGCTGGGAAAAGTGTATCAAGCTGAAAGGAGACTATGTAGAGAAATAAAGACGTTTTTTCCCAAAATGTGTGTGCTTTCTTTGTTAGGTCGGGTACTTCTGGGACAGCCCTCGTACATAACTTCTCTACCCATTCTTCAACACATTATTTTCAGTATTTCTTCCGAGATAATAATCGTAGAAATGGTTTATTTCATACTTCCTTGTATGTACATATCATTAAATTATAAAGTAACCCATATTCGGCCACTCTGCAGTGAGTGAGAGCACCGAGAGTCGCTGGTAAAGTGATGCCGGCAAAGGCGCACTGAAGTCCTCACTTAAGGGGAGGTGCTGTTTTACTGTCTTTATCACACATGTACATACACATATAGGATATAAAGGTTTAATTCCAACAAATTTAAAACTGATATTTCACCGGAAATACATGTTTTAAGAACCTCTGAATACAAATTACGCAGGCCATGTCTGTGTGTATGTGTATGTATACATTTCTGTGGACAGCATAAACGAATACTCCGCTAAATACTAAACTTGATATTTAGGTTTAGTATCTTTGAAAGATGAGACTCGAACATTGTCAAAAAAATCCTCCAACCTCTAATTACCCTTTGCGTCGCTTTAAAAACTCGGTCATATCGCGACGGAATTGTTCGGTAAGGTACCTCGTTTACGATGTATGGTCTTTTAAGGTCTCATCCCCGTTCCATACGATCTTCGCCAAGACGGCCGTCCAGTCTAGTTGTACTACCACTATTATCAGATAGCAAAGTCCAGCTAGCCTTTTAAGGTTCATCTCTTCACACCATTCCACTTAGCTTTGCGACAGGCAGATGAGTTTAGGGATGCCGTCCAGTCACTGCTTGCACCATCTGCAGATAGATGGTAGCGCAATTGCAATTTTTCTACTGTTTTAGACTGAAGGTGGAACTTTGGGTAATAGTACCCGGTATTTACCTTGGCGACTGAGGGAAACCACGAAAAAAACCCAGCCAGACTGGTCTCAGCCATACCGCTCCCTACTATTTAGTAGTTTAGAAAAACATTCTGAATGAATGACATTTGAACTTGAGCAGATTACATTGTTTTAATCTTTACTAAATGAAATCAAGCACGACTTAATCGTGATTTAAATGAAGTACATTTAAAGATACTTATTAGGCACTGGCCTTGTGATCCCAAAAGCACGGGTTCAAACGCGGCCCAGACCGATGAATGAATAAAAATATTTAGTTTCCTACCCAAGGCTGTTTTAGGGGCTTTCCCTCTTCAGCACGTTAAATATTTTCGTAAGCTAATTTGTTGTGCCTTTAAATCTCGTGGGCGACTCACTTGTTCCAACTGGCAGGCACCTTCATTCTTTTTTCTTTATTTATTTCAAAATTAATACATTTGCTTTGGAGGGTACTTTTGTCATCTTTTTTGTTTGTTCTTTTTGCTTTTTCTAGAAGATGTTCATATATTGTGATGTGGTCTTCTTTCAATTTTGGAAGCCATTGCCGTTTCTTACGTGCATGTTTTGATTTTGTCTGCGACTTGCTTGTAGAATGAGGCGCTTAGATCTTTGATGCTGTCTGTTTCTTCGGTTAGGCTCTTTAGGGTTTCAGTTTGGTGTTTTGTGAGTCAGTTGAGTTTTTTTTTTGTAGCTTACATGCTTTAACCCAGTTGGTCACATCGAACGATGAATGAAATTGGTGAAATGATGCTCAAATGACCTCGCTGACCATGGAGCTTAAAATATAAGGGAAAACCTGAAAAAAGCTTATCCGGGTAACTCACTCTAAGCGAGATCCGAATTCACAATGTGAGGCAGACAGATTATCACCACATTACCCAGATGGGCCCTTTGAGTTTGTTGATGTCAGTCGTGGTGTCTTTAATGATGGTTTGTATTTCCCTGATGCTTCTGTATACGTCATGTAGTGCTGTTTGTAAGTCTTCTCTATAGTTGATGTCGATGTCTTGCTTAATGGGCTTCTTTGTTGTTGGAGTGCCGCTTTTGACGTTCTCATAGTGGCTGTTCGTTGATTGGTTGTGGTTCTTACGGAGTCGGTGATGATTGGTTCCGATGTGTAGACGATTGCTGTCGTGCTGGGCAGTGTGTGCTTCCTGTCTTGTAGATGTACATCTTGATTCCTTGTGGTGTTCGCGTTTCTTGTCGGGGGTAGTATAGGCAGCGGGTCTGGCCAGTGTAGTGATCGTGTGTGCAGCATGTGGAGCAGAACCTGCGGCATCTGGTGAGATCGTGCTGTCTGCAAACCGATGTTAGACTTGGGGCTGCACAGTAGTGGCAGCGTGGCGTTGAGGAGCAGTTTTCAGCGGTGTGTCCATACTGACAGCATCTTCTGCGTGATGGTGTCGAGGTTGTGTGACTTCTCTCTATTTATATTTCTTTTCCAAGAAACATATACTGTACTGGGATGTACTGTTATTTGTCTTGGAAGATGAGACAGATGAGTGGTGTTGGTCCTCTATTGTTGTGGATTGGGATGACTCTCACAAGGGTAGGCCAGATGCACTGAGCCTGCTCTAGGAAGAACCGTGTTGGCAGCTGAGGATGAACGACCGGGAAATCTCTCGCTAGCGGTGTCGTGGTGGTCGATGCGAAGCTCATCTGCGGTGTATGTGAAATTTGATGTGAAGTTATGAAGCGGTCTTCACTGGATGTTGGTGTTTCGGTGGTTGGAGTGTAGATTTGTGTGTTGTTAGTTGATGTCGTGATGTTGTCAAGTGATGTACTTTTATGTCTGAAGTGTTGTGATTCGTTGAATAAGTTTTTCATAGTCACTGCGATGTTTTTACTTTCTCTAGCCAGAGAGTAGTGGACAGAGAAGGTATTCTACTCCACCCAAAATTCGACACCAAGATTTCACCGGAAATACGTATTTTAGGATCCCCTGAATAAAAAAAAAACATTTCAGAAAACGATTCGTGTGTGTCTGTGTGTTTCTTTGGACAGCATAGTTCAAAAAAGAAAAGAACGTTAAATACCAAACTTGGTATTTAAGTTTGATATCTTACAAGGACGCCAAACGAAGATTTTCATTAAAATTACCCTACCCCTGACTACCTCTTGCATGGAAAAATTTTAGAATATTTTGTTTTTCTTAAAAATGGCTCTAACGATGTTTCCATCACAAATAAAATGTATATCTTGAATTTTCTGAGAATAGCTTTCACTGCTCCACTGTTTATTCTGGATAAATTTTGCTGAATTTTGCATAAGTGATAAACCGTAAGAGTTAGACAAAAACTTACTGCGCAAAACATGTATAGCTCGTTAAAGTATACACAATTTATGTCATACTTTTTTCGTGAAGTTTACCGTTTTCGAGATATTCTTTGTTATTATTTTTTGGTAGTGTTTAACGCCCGCTTTTACTACTTGTGGAACCGCAGGCGATCCTTGTTATTAGTTTCAGTTGTAAAGTACTTATACTTTTCTCAGGCAGGAAGTATCCGTATTTCCTTTGTTCTACTCCTGGCCAAGCAAAGAAGCGATTTGCAATGACAATCGCATAATGACAGCTTTTAAAACATCTGACTATCACTTTAGCCTAGCACATTCGCTCCCTTCTGCTTATAAGGAACTAAGTAATAAGAACATTCCGCTAATGTTTATCTCGATTGGTATAAAAATAAGATCTTTAGTAAGAAGTTTGTTTGTAGTGCAGCCAGAGAAAGTCATGTGAGTGTAACGCATCAGATTTTATCTCACCTTTCCCATCTTAGTATTACGTTGTGCTCTTCTCGGTGTCTTCCAGTGAACTCGAGCAGACCTATCGTTTTTAAGAGTGCGTAAAAGCTACCCATGTTAGCAAAGTTATTGGCATTTAAAAGAACTCCTGCGGGACGAAATTCCAGGAGACTGACGCCGTTAATATGATCTTGGCTATTGACAGATTCGTTAACAAACAAAACATTTTAAAATGTTTCTTCAAGGTTAATTACACAATATCTGTCTTAACAGCACGTGCAAAGTTATTAAATCTTAAAACACCATGCAGATAGATATACACATGAAATTAGACAACATATAAGATCAAGGAAAATGCGTTCGTATTCTAATTAGGATAATTAGCTAATAGTCATAACAATTACTTGTAAATTCTATACTATAATTATTTTCTGTAATTAGCGCCCAATGATAAATATAAATTACCGCTAAAAGTACTAACTAGATGGCCATGAAAGCGGAATATCATTGGTTTATACCAGGCATTCTAAATGATGTTAAACATGCTATAATTTTAGGTTATTATACCGTGTTATCTAAAATTGGTCTATAAGCAGGCCACGATATTAACATGACGTTTCAAAGCAAAATTTTAGTCTAAAATTACGCTTTTTGTGATACTAAGGAGCATTAACATGCACACTTAATGAGGCTTTATGAGAGAAGAATGGAAATTAGAAGCGGTTGTTAAAATATTAGAGGTTAGAGTACTTTTTAAAAAGTACTAGGAAATCATAAAAATACCCAAGAGTTTATAATTAATGCATTTAACAATGATAGTATCTTACAGGCACATTATTAAGAAACAAAAATAATTCATCTTGTTTTCGTTCCTTTTTTTCAAATAAAAAAAAAATGCGCTACAGGAAAAACCTTCTTGTGTTTAGTTCGGTTAATTTCATTACACATTTACATATTTCGTTGAAAGTATGAGAAGGAGGCACTGTGGCCGAGTGGTTAGACCACTCGCCTCCCACCTCCCAAGCGCCTGCATGTGGGATTTATGATGGACGAAGCAGCGTCTGGGCTGGTCCTCCGGTTTCCCTCGCCACTCATTCGACCAACTGCCCCGTCATCACCTCTCTTATCATCCATTTCGCTTGTAGTTCATATCATTCACTTCCTCAGGCATACCACTCGTTCTCCATTAAGTGGTTTCGTGCTGTTGGCTCCCCGACAGCATCTGCTTGTAAGTCTTAGGGGGGCGTCAGTCCTAAATATGGGGAGGGTATGCCGACTAAGAATGAGGACACAATAGACTGAAGAGAACCTCGGGCTTTTAAAAGGCGGATCGCCATGTAATGACTTTGAAATTCTTTGCATGGGCGCGAGAAAAAGCGAATTACGACTTACCACTAGAAAAATATACCCACCTGGCTGTGCTTCTGAGTGGTAGAGCTATTTTCTAGTAACTATTAACTTTTTCACAGTACCTGGTATGTAGAGAAAATATTGCCGTCCATCCAAAAACTCTATATCAAGAGGAGTGTTAATTGAGTTAATTCTAATTTTTATTCTCTATCGAGACTTCATCGGAAGTACACGTTTTGAGACCCCTGAAGAAAACAAAAACCATTTTTAGAAAATCAAAGCAGTACTAAAAACAATAACTTTTCAAGAAAATCCTCCCAGCCTCAAACTAACCATAATATGGAAAATTGTTCGAGTATATTTTATTTTCTAAGAAATAACTCTAACATTTTGATTAAAGCACCAAATATTTAAGACATTACGAGTAAAATATAAGGGAAAATCTTCTGAAGTCTTCTTCATTCGCAAAGAATTGCGCATTACTCGACAGAGTTACAATGTAAAATCTCATGTTCCGTATCCGAAGTATTTATATACCCTTAGCTTCTTTCTCCATTCTTCTCTTGCTTCCCAATGCAATTCTTCTAAGTCTCTCTCCTTCATAATACTTCTTAAGTCGTCCATCAAGGTCTTTCTTGGCCTACCTCTCTTCTCCTTAGTTAAATCCGTTAAAAACTTGTTTAGGTAATCCTGTTTCTGGGATTCTATGTAGGTGGCCATAGTATTCTAACCTTAATATATAGAAGTCAGTGTATTTATGTATGTACGTATTATAAACGTATGTACGTGTGTACGTGAGTATGTGTGTATGTGTGTATGTGCTTATGTGCGTATGTGCGTATGTGCGTATGTGTGTATGTCTGTATGTATGTATGTATGTATTTATGTATGTATGTATGTACGTACGTATGTATGTATGTATGTATGTGTGTGTATGTATGTATGTATGTATGTATGTATGTATGTATGTATGTATGTATGTATGTATGTATGTATGTATGTATGTATGTATGTATGTATGTATGTATGTATGTTCATCTTGGCATAGATAATCTTTGAATATTGCGAAAATTACTGTGTAGCTTACAATTTGAAAAAAACTACCTCCGTCAAAATACAGAACCCCTGCAACTTAATTGTAGGTAAACCATTCTAATGCTGATGTACAACCCCTAACCAAACGATGTTAAAACATTTCGAGTCTGAGGCGAGGCTGAGGATGGGGCGTGGGTTTTTGTTAAACCCCCCTGTTGTTAAAAGTAATAGAGAAATCTATTGCCGCATCTTGAGAAAGATTCTTGGGGTCAGCCTCCAAGGCAGAATCCGCAATGAAGACCTGAGGAAGACGACAAGCATCAGAGACGCAACATAAGCCACATATACCAAATGGAAGTGGGCGGGCTACGTCATGGAGATGGTCCAACACAGCTGGGCCCACAGAACAACATGAGACGCAAGAACCTGCCGCAGGAACGTAGAGCATCAGAAAAGAAGATGACCAGATGACCTAAACTTCAATTTGACCCAAATGCACTAAAACAGCAAGGGCCGACGCGATTAGAGACTTCTGGAAGAAGCAGCCACAAAAGAATGAGAATCTTTCACGACTGATCAATCCAAGAGGATTTGCTCATGTTTATTATTGATTTTATACAAATTATTTAAAAATCTGATGTGTCCATTCCATGACTTTCTCTGCATCTCGATAACAAAAACTACTGTTAAAAAGCCTATTCTCCTATTTACTTCATGTTAATCGAGATAAACATTAGCAGAAATGGTCTTACTACTTGCTTTCTTGTAAGCAGAAGCAAAATAAAGGAATAAACTCGGTTAATGTGATAGTCAAATCTTTTAAAAGCCTTGCCATGTGATTGAAGTTTATTTCTTTGCGTGACCAGGACTTGACAAATTCCCGTATGAGAAAATTTTGAGTATTTTGAAACTGAAACCAATAACAAGAAATATCTCGGAAATGGTCAATTCCACGAAAAAAATGTATATAACATAAATCGTGTGTTATAACGAGATCTAAAGTTCTATATAGTAAGTTTTTGTCTATCTGTTACGCTCTACCAGTTATGCAAAATTCAGCAAAATTCATCCAGCATGAAGAGCCCTTCAGAGGCTATTCCCAAAAAATTCAAAGTATACATTTTATTTGTCAGACATCTTCAATCAAAATCGTTATAGCCTTTTTTGAAATAATCAAAAAAAATTGAAAATTATTCAATGTAAAGAATTGTTTGGGGTGGGAATTTTCCTCAAAATCACCGTGTCGCATTCCTGGAAGATACTAAACTGAATTTTACTGATTTTTCGTTTTTGAGTTATCGTGTATTTCCGGTGAAATCTCGCTCTCGGATTTTTGGTTGAAGTGCAATACCTTCGCTACTTAAGTATCATACGCTATGTAGAGAAAGCAAACAATGGATTCGTATACATAACCCCGACTCTGGCTACCCTACTGGTCCAAGTTATCATCATAACATTCCACCTTGAGTTATCAGATGCAAGTTTGTGTGGAGATGGAAGACTATTCGCTGATACCATTTCAGAATATTGTTATTTCAGTCGCTAATTCTTCTAGAAACTGACCTATAGTGTATATCATTTCGGGACTAGCCATTACCATTGTTACGTCATCGTAAACTTCGTAGAATCTTTATCTCCAATCTTAAAGACATTAAAATATTGCAGTGCGCAGATGTCTTCGGGTTTCCAGGTCATGCAGATTAGCCACAGAAGCTGATTTGCATCTAATGCGCATGTCAGAGGTCACGCTTAATATTGTAACGTCGCTTTCCTTTTGTGTTCAGATTTGCATGTTAAAAGTTTAGCATACGAGGATTGTTTTTGCTAACAATAGCATGTTCACCATTGTATTCCAATTAGAAATTGGACTTCTTCAATGCACCTTTTGTATTTAATTTGAATTTAAACTGCTCGATTTGTCTTTTTAAGTGACGTAGATTGGTAGCCTTAACAACATACGAATATTAATAAAAACCATTGGCAGTGCAACAATTGGAAAAGTTGATATCTAACAGTAATATGCTCTCTAGTACAATTAATTTTGTAGCTATTATTCAAATTATTCATATATTCTATCACTTAGGTCTGATAAAGCTAGTATTTAGATTAGATTAGATAACAGGAGTGTTTGTTGGAGTTTTGTCGACCTCCTCATGTCAGCCTAAAAGGGTTATTGTTCAACTCAATTGGAAAGGTTGCTTTTGAATGTTTCTCCTGAACAAATCTGATGTGTACCATTCACATGACTTTCTTTATAACCCTGGAACAAATTATTCTTAGAAAACTTATTCTTCTATTTACATCATGCTAATCAGAAAAAATTAGCAGAAATAGTCTTATTACCTGCTTCCTTGTAAGTAAAAACGAAATAAGGGCCTACCATAGGTTAAAGTGAGAGTCAAAAGCTGGTTGCTATGTCAATGAAGTTCCTTTGTTTATATGGATTGGAGTTGGCAAGTTCCTGTATGAGAAAAACATACGTTTTTCATAACAGAAACAAAAAATAAGGAATGACTCAAAAACAACGAACTCCACGGAAAAAATGTATATACCATAAATTTTTTGTGTAGTAAGTTTTTGTCCATCTCTTACGGTTAAGCAGTTATTCAAAATTTAGTAAAATTCATCCAGAATAAACTACTCTTCCGAGGCTATTCCCAAAATTCAAGACATACATTTTGTTTGTCAGGTAAATATGTTTAATATACGAAATTTTAATCAGAATCGTTAGAGCCATTTTTGAGAAAATCAAAATTTTTGAAAAAAGTTCCATGTAAAGGGTAGTTGGCGGTGGGGGGATTCTCCTCAAAATCTTCGTGTCGCATCCCTGGAAGATACTAAACTTAAATACCAAGTTTGGTATTTTACCGACTTTTCGTTTTTGAGTTATCGTGTTCACAGACACACGGACACACGCACACACACGGACCTTTTGTGAAAATGCTTTTTTTGGATATTGGGGACCCTAAAACATATATTTCTGGTGAAATCTCGGTATCGAATTTTTGGGTGGAGTGCAATACCTTCTCTATACACTATGTACCTAGTGCGTATAGAGAAAGTAAGAATTACAAACTGTTGATCCCAATAATGGGTATTCCCAATTAAAATATATTGGAGGGGGGTCCTATGATTTTCAAGTCAGGTGTGAGAGAAAATGTATCTTCTTACTTTACCCTTAATTTTTACAGTTGATACATTTATAATATTATACTAAAATATAACAAAAATCACTAGAAATACTGTCACGAAAAAGAAGAAAAGAAAAAAGTGTAACCCAAGATAACATTGTGTTTTCATAATATAAGGTCGAAATTAAAAATATCCAAATTTGGGCTTTGTCTTTTTCACAAGGAAAACATGATTTACAAATTAGAATAATATTTTAATTGCTTGCATGTATGACTGTTTAAAAAGCATTATACATAAGTGAGCAATTTTTATCTCTTCAGTATTTTTTGCTGGGCTGAATGAAACGTAATTACGCCAATTGGTCTTTGCTACACGATATCTTGCTTGTAAGCAATCTTTAATGCTGTCTTGCGCACAGATGCCTCTAAACTTGGTACAGCCGAAGGTCATTATCAGGGCCTCGCATATTACATTCATTGGGCTTAAAATCAGCCGTTAGGGATCCTGCGTCAGAAAAAGCCGAAACACAGTTATTTTTTGTTTTCGTTGTATTTTCACCATAAAAAAAGTCACAATAGAGACGGAGATTTCAAAGTATGAATCTAAAATTGAAAATTTTTGTGGCAACTCTATTTAGAGGGTCCAAACTCCCCAACATCCACCTCTGTGGGCCAGATCCATAATCCTTACTTGAGACACTGATATTCAAAACTCACTTGGGCGCCAATATCAGATTCAGAAACAAAAGTCGGCTGAAAAAGTAAGTATAAGTAAGAATTGAGTAAAATTTGAGTATTTTTCTAGTGAAGCGTGGTGTAGACTTGTGAACCGCTCAAAGCAGTTTTTGAGGATTGGTAACCCCCCAAATAAGATTTGCGGAACATTATTAAACAAAGGAAGAGCTGAAGCTTTCCTGACAACGTATTATCCTGACTTTCAATTCTTAAGTTTACCCTGAAGTCGAAGATGTTGCATACCTTCGAAACGTTGGAGACAATCCAAGTACTTACCTGGCTAGAAGCCCGAGAAAATTTAGAGTTAATTATTAAACAAGTTATTAACATTATTCAAACATGTAAGCAATAGCTAAAGTAATATTGCTGTGCCAGACTGCCTAATTTGCTAATTTTAGAATTTTGGAAGTATGTGTAACCGGAGGAGCCAAAAGCCCAGGAAACTTTTGAGATTCGATGGAGGCAGGCCGGTGATTACCAGGTTTCTAAGCTTCTAATACAGAGTTCCTATTCTAAGATAGATAAATTATTTGATAGCTAATTCATTTGCGCGATTTTACAATGTGGTGTTACTTCAAACCAAATGCAGAAATAAGCAAATTTGTCGTTTTCTTTTGACTGGGTACGAAGCAAAAGCAGTTGCATGACATTCAAAGTGACATTGTTGTCGCAGAAAACATGAAACTCTAAAAGTAAATAACGCTGTTTAAGGGTCATTGTTCGAGTTCAACATTTGTAGTTGTGATCGGTACAGTTTTACATATGAACAAACATTTTAATAAGGCAATAAAACACTGTTTTCTCTGTATAAATAATAAGATGTTCATTGATGCTATATTCATGCCGGTATCTTCAAAATATATTTCTTTTTATGAAAGGCTATACATTATTACTTTTTATTTTCCAAAACTCGTTCTGCTTCTCTATAATTGTGTTAAACACACTTACGTTTCTGTGGAGAAATCCTACGATTGTCCGAAATTTTAATCCACGATTGAAAGCCACGGAGGAAGACAAACCGTCGTGGAAGACTATGCATTCTCTCTCTCTCTCTCTTCCTTTTATTCTTTCTTTCCCTCCTCGTATGTAGGACTTTCATCCCTCAGGACTTATAGGCCAGCACCTGGGGTCAACGCCTGTGGAGGAGAGAGAGGCCAGGATGAGTGATCCGTGAAAGTGAGGAAGTGGATGATATGAAATGATGGTGAAATGGAGGCCAGGAAAATTCATTATGGAGCAATTGGTGGAAAGATTGGTTGGGAATACCGGAGAACCCGGAGAAAACCAGTACAGGAGCCGCTTCGTCTACCACAAATCCCACTTGCGTTCCCCTGAGCTCAAACCCGGATCGACTTGGTGAGAGGTGAGCGGTCTAACCATTCGGCCACGGTGAATAAATATAACCGATAACTGCGATAACCGCAGAATTTCTAACGCTCATCACCTCTTGTTCCGGGGTAGACTAAAATGATAGATTATCGAAGTCTGCCAATGACTGTTCAGTGGTCTTGCAGAGAGTGGCCACAGGTTTTTGTTTTATTTGTTACGGTTTACCGGTTCTGCAAAAGACATTCAGAGGTTATTCCCAGAAAATTCATAGAATACATTTCATTTGTCTTTAAATATGTGGCATTTTAATGAATGTGTTAGAGAGATTTTTGTGGAAATAAAAACTTTCGAGTTTGGGGAAAGGGATTTTCATGACAATTTAGCTCAAGTATTAAAGTGCCAATATAAAGACCGAGTTGAGGTAATTTCAACCAATTGCGGAATCTGATTGGAGTGATACTGTCGAAACATCTTATTGCAGCTTATATTCATTTCTTTGAAATCTTGTCACAGCTAGCGTTCGTTTGTTTAATCTCCTATCTTGGTTATTGGTAACGAGGTGACAATCCACTTTTAATAACTGCCAGTTCCACAATTGTACTTACTTTCAATTAATTCATTTACACTATTTATTTAAAGTTTTATCCAATTCATACTGTATTTAGTTAAAAAAAAAAGGAGTGAAAATAGCCATTATTTGTATTTCATATGTATGAGATGAGTGCAATAACCTAAAATAAAATAACGTTTGTTTCCATTTCATATATCGGTTATTAAAAGCTGAAACAAAATAATTGTTCCCTATTTCTATTGTTGCTATCGATATTCGTACATTGGGTGTAGGCAGGTCGACCATATAATTCAGGAGGCAGTGAAGAAAGAAAACAAAAACAAAACACATATTCGGTAAATTAACATGATCAAATGCATCATCTATCATCTGAGAACTAATGTAAGTGTTGCAATCATAACCTAATAAAATCTCCCTTCCTATATATTATTAATTATTTCCCTGAATCGTAAGTAATACTACGAGTGTTTTCATCTTGTCGATAATTTACGTCCGGAGCGAAGCGACGGGAATGAATTGCCCTGAGAAATGAAAACACGAGTTATATTTGATAAGTCAATCCACCGAAATAGACTATCAATAACTTATAATATACAGGAAGGGGGATTTTATCAGGTTATGATTGTACTACTCGTATAAGTTCTCAAATAGGTGGATGACGCACTTGACCATGTTTATTCACCGAATGTTGTTTTTTCTTTCTTTCTTTCTTCACTGCCTCCTGAATTATGATATGGCCGACCGTGTCTACATCCAATCAAATGTGTATTTGATCCAATGTACGAATATCGATTGCAACAATATAAATAGGGACCATTATTTTATTTCAGCGTCTAATAAGTAAATCACGAAATGAAAACAAACGTTATTTTATTTGAGGTTATTGCATTCATTTCATACACAAGAAATACAAATAATGATTATTTTCACTCCTTTTTTGAACTAAATACCTTACGAGCTTTAAATAAACATTGCAACTGAATTAATTGAAAGTGCAATTATGGAAGTGACAGTTATTGAAAGTGAAATATTGTGGACTTGTTACCAATAACCAAGACAAAACAACGTCAGGTGTGACAAGATGAACATCAGCTGCGAGACAATATTGCCCCAGTCAGATGACCATGTTTAGTTGAAATTGTCTAATCTCGGCCATTACATTGGCACTTTAATAGTGGAGCTGAATTGTCAAATACAACTCGTGTTTTCAAGAAAACATTCGTGATATTACTTATGAAAATCACCGTGTCGTATCCTTGGAATTTAAATATCACGTTTTACATTTAACCGACTTTTCGTTTTTGAACCATGGTGTACACAGAACCAGAGGCACCTCACACCGACCTTGTTCTGGCTCAAGGGCTTCAAAATATATATCTGGTGAAATCTCGGTACGAAATTTTTGGAAAGAATCAAATACCTTCTGAGTGTATGATGTAGAGAAAGTAAAAATCCGCGTTGCTTAACTTTAAATCTTTTACAGACAGGCATAAATGAACAGAAAAGTTATTAGGAATTGGTAAAGGATATCTGCAAATGTAAAGAGAAATTGTGTGACTATTATATACGACAGTTTTTCCTTAAAAGGAATGTCACATCATCAATCAAAGGTTTTAATTTGCACTCTTTACATTTATGAAGTCGCATGTTTTGTGAGTGCCGCCACTGATACGGTTATCATAGCACCCCAGCCCTCTCGCTGGATCATCTGCCCGTTGAGTCACAGCGTATCTTTATAACGCCACGGTCGGTCACTATGTATAGAAACTTGTATAACGGAACTCCCCCATCCATCATGCATTGCATTCCCGAAGTATGACGCGATAAGCGTGTCCAATAAAGGCACTGAACACTTCCAGACACATTTTGATATTGAATCGTGTTTCTGATGGGATGCTCAACTATGTGAATGAAACGACCTTATCATTTCAATATTTATTGGTTTAGCTATGCGTATACCTCTATCCCTGGTCCCCGTGGTGATGTATCGAACAGTTAATATCGGTTTTATTTTCTTGTACATAAATTATCTAGCCACTAGAGTCGACTATATATAGTAAATACACCTCATCGCTCATGCGAAACGGCCGCAGACAATGGCACAGTGGCGGCGATTTAGGCGAAGCTCCACTTCACTCATTTTAGTTGTATTAAATATGAATTGTTGTGTTTAATTTGTTGTATTTTCAAACAACAGACGGGACCAAATTTACCTGTGGAAGCTACTCATTACCTTCCAGCCTTGAATAGGTACAAAATGAACAAGAGGGTTTCAGCTATTACTTTCTCTGCACGTACTAAGTGCATATGTAGCGTATAGAGAAGGTATTGTATTGCATCCAAAATTCGATAACAACACTTCACCGGAAATATATTTTTTGAGACCTCCTGAATGCAAAAAATCACTTTTAGAAACACGTTCGGGTATGAGTGTCTGTGAAATGAAATGAAATGGCGTTTTATTTATGGACGCTCTTTAACTGCTGTGGTTCTCAGCGTCCCATTCTATACTGGGCTTAATTTTGCGCAGAGGCCTCTCTATCAGGCTGGAGGTTCTTTTACGTGCTGTAAATCTACGACACGGGACCCACGGCTTTACTTCCTTTCCGAAGGAAGCCAGAGTAAGGATTTTTACGCCCGAAAATATCCATCGTCCTCCGCGGGTTTGAACCCGCGACCTTCAGTATATGAAGCTAGCATGGTAAAAAAACGAAAAGTTAGTTAACTTGGTATTTTTAGTTCAATGTCATTCAAGGGTACGACACGAAAATTTTCAAGAGAATTCCCCTACCCCCAACTACACATTGCATGAAACATTTTTCGACATTTTTTATTTTCTCAAAAATGGCTCGAACGTTTTGATCAAAATACCGTATATTAAAGACATTTGTATGAAAAACAATATGTATATCTTGAATTTTTTGGGGAATTACCTCTTAAGATATCCTTATTCTAGATGAATTTTGCGAAATTTTGCATAACTGGTAAACCGTAAGAGATTGACAAAACCTTACTTAGAGCTCGTTAAACACACAATTTATTATTATTATTATTATTATTATTATTATTATTATTATTATTATTATTATTATTATTATTATTATATTCTGGTTTCAGTTTTAAAATACTTAATCTTTTTCTCATAACCTGTGAATACCTCTTCATTCTGGATGGACTTTGCGTTACTAGTAAACCGCAAGAGACAGACAAAAACAAACTACAGTGTAGGTCTCATTAAAACACGCAATTTATACTATATACATTTTTTTTAGAGTTAACCGTTTCCTAGATATTCCTTGTTATTGCTTTCAATTTTAAGATTGTTAAACTTTTCTCAAACGGAAGCTCACCTTTCGTTTCATCTCTCTTTTGTTTTTCTTCTGGCCCTGCAAAGCGAACAGAATTCAATTTTTTCACATGGCAACCGGCTTTTTAATAAATTTGACTATTCCTTTAGCCTAGTGTGTTACACTATTTCACACCTACTAAGACGAAACTGATACCATCATTTTTGTTAGTGTTTATCCTGATTACCACGATATAAATAAAGGAATACATTTTTGGAACACATCTAATTTTTGGCAACGGACATGTACTCTATGTTTATATTATTCTGTTTCCTGTCATGTTGCCACGACAAGAAATGCAATTTAAGGTTCCAAGTGTTACAAAATACCTGTTTGGAGGCTACGGTGCAGCTAATAGTACAGAAAGTTAGCGAACTACAGCCTACCTCTTGCAGAGGCTAGCCCATTGGTGTATTGACCTCATGAAAGAAGTCACCTACTTTCCTAGGGATGTTTTTGGCATTCCCAAGAACTCAAAAATTACATGAGCAATCTAAAATATTGTTTGCGTTAAGTGGATGGTTTTTGACTTCTGTTGTGTTCTTTATTTTACAAAGTTATGTGTGTTTTTTTTTTTTAACACGTTGGGTGCCATTTTGTGGCGGTTTCGTTGAAACTTTGGAAGGGGAGGAGGAAGTTGTGTTACCGGCTAGCTTGGGAAATGGTTTGATGCTCTCAGGGTTTGCGGGGAGGAACCTTAATGAAACACTATCACTTGTTTGTTTCTGTTCCTAAGTGCTCTTTATGCTCTTTACTATCCCGCACTTGATACTTTACACGTCCCCCACGCCGACTTGTTTCAGGGCCGAGCCTCGCCAAAACGGTTCACAAATAAAGTTAACTATTTCACTTTTCCCGTCACGCTAATCTCCCTCTTAATTTCCTTCTCACGTGAATCAAATTCCCTTACATTACGGACTTGTAAACTGCCGTTATGCCACGAGCTATAACGCGACGTGGGTTCACCACACGATGTCTGACGTTCAAGTGACGATTTGAACACTGAATTTTTCGGAACTCCGGCGGCTGGACAAGGGTCTATTCGCCGCCCATTTTCTAGGATTCTCCTAGACTTTTGCTATTTCGGTTACTTTCACCGATTTTATTGGCTGAGAATATGTTGCATTTTTATATTTTGTCGCCTTTTCATTGAGTCTCACAGTTTTAGACGTCACGCTATGTTCTTACGGCTATTAACTAACATTTTAACACGCCTGATTACACATTCTGTGTTTGGTGGCGTGTGAATCTCGCCTGGGTATTTCCACTTATTGTCTGCAGGTCTGAGCTTCTAGGCTTATAAATACCAGTCTCCATTGTTCGTCAATGACCCTTCCTCACCTTCTCGTGCTGGACTGATGAGCTTTCATACTTTTAAGCAATTGTATTTCACTGTCTGTTTTCCTTTTAACATAACTAGTTTTATTTAAACAGTTTTTATTCTTTTTTATAGTTTTTCTTCTTGTTTATTTGATTTCTTATATAAATTTCGTTTCTTTTCAGGTTTTATTATTAAGTTACTCTTATTTATCTGTCCGGTTTATCACTTCACGCTGCAAATTATTTCCATCTACTATTTTGCTTAATTAAAGCTAGCGGGGAGATGAGTCCGCAAAATTATATAGAGTGCAGTAGATATTTTACACATAATTTTCGCAGTGGATTGATTAATATAATAGGGCTGTGGTATTAACGATAAGAGCAAACTCAGCCGCCACTGATGAGTCCGCCACTGAAATGAGCCACTCCTCGCAACACGTAGCAGCAATCTGTCAGAAGTAGCAATTGTTGCAGACGTCACATCTCAAACAGCAGATGTCGCATCAAAAATAATCAATAGCTTCAACTACTGCTCATTTTATGCATCGTTAAAGAACTTTCAGCTAATTCATCAAAGAGAATTTTATTGCAAAAGGGCAACTTGTTTGGTTTATATTTTCAAGGTAATCTGAAATTTCCATAACTAATTTTTACTTTCTCAACACGTACTATGTACATAGTGTATAGACGAGGTATTGCATTCCACCCAAAATTTCAATACCGAGATTTCACCGGAAATACATATTTTGGATCCCCCTGAAACCAAAAAAAGCATTATTGGAAAATGGTCTGTGTGCGTGTGTGTGTGAAGTGGACAGCACAGCTCAAAAACGAAAAGACCGTTAAATACCAAACTTGGTACTTAAGTTAGGTATCTTCTAAAGTTGCGACAAGAAAATCTCCCAACCCCAAACTACCGTTTATATGGAACTAATTTGGAAAATTTTGATTCTTATTTTCTCCATACGCACTATGTACATAGTGTATAAAGAAAGTATTGCACTCCACCAAAAATTCGATACCGAGATTTCACCGGAAATATATGTTTTAGAGTCCCCAATATCCAAAAAAAGCATTTTCACAAAAAGGTCCGTGTGTGTCTGTGTGTGTGTGTGTGTGTGTGTGTGTGTGTGTGTGTGTGTGTGTGTGTCCGTGTGTCTGTGAACACGATAACTCAAAAACGAAAGGTCGGTAAATACCAAACTTGGTATTTAAGTTTAGTATCTTCCAGGGATGCGACATGAAGATTTTGAGAAAAATCCCCCCATCCCCAACTACCCTTTACATGGAACTTTTTTCGAAAATTTTGATTTTCTCAAAATGGCTGTAACGATTTTGATTAAAGTTTCGGATATTAAACATATATACCTGACAAATGAAATGTATATCTTGAATTTTCTGGGAATAGCCTCTGAAGAGTAGTTTATTCTGGATGAATTTTACTAAATTTTGAATAACTGCTAAACCGTAAGAGATGGACAAAAACTTACTACACAAAAAATGTAGAGCACATTAAAATACACAATTTGTTTTTATACATTTTTTTCGTGGAGTTCGTCGTTTTTGTGACATTCCTTATTTTTGGTTTCTGCTATGAAAAACGTATACTTTTCTCATACTGGAACTTGTCAACTCCTATCCATATAAACAAAGGAACTTCATTGACATAGCAACCAGCTTTTGACTATCACTTTAACCTACGGTTGTCCCTTATTTCGCTTCTACTTACAAGGATGCGAGTAATAAGAATATTTCTGCTAATTTTTTCTGATTTACATATATTTAAGATATTTACATTCCAAATAAAATGTATATCTTGCATTTTCTGGGAATAGCCTCTAAAGACCTCTTTATTCTCGATGATTTTATAGAACTTTGCATAACTGGTAAACCATAAAGATAGACAAAGACTTACTTCACAAAAATGTAGATGACGATGAAACACACAATTTATGTGATCTGAATCACACGCATCAATTTGTTTTAGAAAAATCACGTGTGTGACCGTGATTTTGATTGTCTCAAAAATGGCTCTAACGATTCTGATCAAATTACTGGGCACCATTCTAAGCTTTAAATCCAGCATCTTTTATCATATAATGGAAGGTAAACAAACCTTTACATAGAGAAAACATTTGTTCATATCATTTCTTTAAAAAACATGGATAAGAAATAATGAAAAATAACATATCTATTGATACATTTTGGAATTTGAACAAATGCGCAAACGAAATTCCGAATCCGCAGAGACTAGAAAAATACTTAGAAATATTGTAGGGCTCATTTATCACACAAATCTATATTCTAGAATTGAATTTTTACTTTCCCTAGCACACATTTAACGTGTAAATAGTAGATAGAGAAAGTACCCTGAATCTAAAAAAGAACATTTTTAGAAAAAGATATTGGTATGTTTTGTATGTTTATGGAAAGCATAACTCAAAAAGGAAGAGTCGGTTAAATATCAAACTACTGTTTATAAGTGGATCCTTCATGGATGCGACACGAAGAATTTTAGAAAAAATCCCCCACTCCCAACTACTCTTTATATGGAACATTTGTAGTACATTTTGATTTTATAAAAAATTCTTGTAACGATTTTGATTAAAATGCGATATGTTTAATATGTTGTTATTACAAATGAAACACGTATCCTGAATTTTCGCGAGTAACCTATGAAGACCTCATCATTCTGGAAGCTTTTGTTGAACTGATAAACCAAAAGACATAGACTAAAACCTTATACAAAAAATATAGATCTGGTTAAAACACACAATTTATGTTATGGATTTTTTATTATTATTATTATTATTATATTGTTGTTGTTGTAACGTAAACCGTTTCCGAGATATTCCTCAAGTTCCTATAGGTATTAGGTCTTTTTCCACCATGAATGTTATTTGCCTTGAACATGCTTGAAAACGTGCTTTGTTTTGTTTTATCCGTAAATACTATATGATCTCATTAATTGAGAAACAATGATGTACAAAAGAGATAACTGCTGTTTTTGCGTCTTGAATGTATGATCACTGAACTTTTGGTCCTACTTGGTAACCTCCTTGCAATGTCTGCTCTCCTGGTCGCTAGCGATATTCTCGAGGCTGTTGCAGCTGGAGGAGGTATTCCGCTAAAAGCTCTGTAATCGATGTTCATTTCTTTCGCTTTGGAGATAAAATAAAATATAATGTATCTATTTCCTTTCAAAAGCAGGACATTAATTGATACTTTTCTGTTGCAAAAGCGTCTGTTTATTTTCCTATAAAGTAAATAACACGTCGTTATGAATTTTCACATAGCAACGTGTTACAAAGCATTTTATAAATTACGTCATGATTCTTAAGAAATAAACATTTCCTTTTGCAAATTTGTAGTACATTGTTTTCCTCGAGCAGGTCTGTAAAATATATTCTGCTACTGATTATTGCTAACTAATCACACATGAAAACAAACTACAACTTTTAGGTTATGGGTGAGTTCAACCATAAATCATACTCGTACAAAGGTTAAGTATGATTTCAATCATAAATCACACTAGAAAAGCTTAATTTGACAATTTGAAAGCCAATAATTCTTTTTCCGTAATGTCTTCTAGCTCTTTCTTGAAAATTTATTCTTTAAAATGAATGTATGTTGCTTCATAAGTTTTTATAGACATTTCTGGCAATAATCTTATAGTGGCTCTATTTGCCGCTACTTCAATGTCCTCTATAGCATAAACATCATCCATAATTTTAACATCCATTATCGAAAATCGCGATTTATTGACTTCAATTAATTACAATGGTTACCATGACAACAATCAAATTCACGATATGAATAGTAATAGAATTAAAATTGTTCACTAATATAAGATTCAATATGCCATATTATAATAATTATTTACTGCATTAAAAAGTAGTTCCATAAATAAACGTAGATAAAGTATTGTATTCAACTTGGTGCAAAAATTGCTTTATTAGCTCCTTGCAGTCGTGATTTAACTTGACCCACTCATTAATAAACCTCGACTTTTGTACTCAACTAAATAATATATTATTATACATTTTATATATATAGTTAATAGATTGATTATTGGAGGGATAATAAATAGATCAAATATAGCTTATAATAGGTTCTTTCTCTACTTGGGACATATTACATAGATAGAGAAGGTATTGCATTCCATAGAAGCACAGACCACATGCACAGACATTTTTAAATTTTTTTTTTTTTTGATTCAGGGTTCTCAGGACATCACATATTTCCGGTAAAATCTCGGTATCGAATTTTAGGGTGCAATAAAATATCTTCTTTATATACTAAATACATAGTACTAGTGTCGGCTGATAAGCCCCGGGCCTCTCAATAAAAACAGCATTTAATTTTTGTTTGTTTTATTTCTCAACATAATCTCCAGAAAGGCTAATATATTTGTCATACCGGATTTCTAATTTAATTAAACCATCCCTGTAGTGCGATTTATCAAGGTCCTCAACATAACTGTTTACCGCATCAATGACCTCCTTGTTGCTGTAAAATCTTCGTTCTCCAAGACATTTTTTGATTTTTGGGAACAGGTGGTAGTCACTGGGTGCTAGATCTGGCGATTAGGGTGAATGTTCAAGCAATTCGAACTTTAATTCGCAAATTTTTCCCATTGCAACGACTGAACGATGGGCCGGAGCATTGTCGTGAATTTAAATGAAATCTTTTTCCTTTCACCTCATCATTCAAACGTTGCAGTAAGCTTGCGCAGTAGTCACCAGTGATACTTTTACCCGTTTCCAAGTAATCAATAAAAATAACTCCCTGTGTATCCAAAACACTCGCCATAACCTTGTTAGCTGACAAAATTGACTTTGCCTTTTTTAGAGTTTGTTCACCTGGAGCAATCCACTGTTTTGACTGTGATTTACTTTCTGGAGTGCAGTGATGTATCCAAGTTTCATCCATGGTATTAAGCCGTCTCAAAATTCACTGGGATTTTTACGGTAGAGCTCCACATTATTAACAGAAACAGTTTTTATTTGCAACCTTGGATCAAGTGTCAACAAACGCGACACCCATCTTGCACAGACCTTGTAAAAGCTCAAAACATTACTTAAAATATTACTTGCATGTTCAAACAACTTTAATCTGCGGTCTTCCAGTACTAAACGATGACTTTTTTCAATGATCTCTGGAGTTGTCACTTCTACAGGGCGTCCAGAGCGAGGCTCATCACTAGTGCTCGCATGTCCCATTTTAACTCTGCAAACCACCTTTTAATCGTTGAATATGAAGGGGCAGAATCTTTCAATGTACCGTCCATTTCCTCCTTGCTTTATTTAGGCGTTAAGCCTTTCAAATGGAACTATTTAATCATTGCTCGTTTTTCCGAATCCTCCATTTTTGTGAAGACTCTAAAGCGGTCTTGTTTAAAATGGTGTTATCGATTTTTTTTTCAAAAACTAAACGAGCTATTGACCTGTAATTATGGATACAAATTAGTCTAGAATTAAACTATATGATGCTACCGTCTAACTGGCCAACTGATCAACTCCACGAAAAAACTGTATATGACATAAATTGTTTGTTTTATCGTGATCTACATTTGTTGTATAATAAGTTTTTGTCTATCTCTTACGGTTTACCAGTTATGCAAAATCCAATAAAAATCATCCAGAATAAAGAGGTCTTTAGAGACTATCCCCAGAAAATTTAAGATATACATTTTATTTGGCATGTAAATATCTTAAATATAAGAGATTTTAATCAAAATTGTTACAGCCATTTTTGAGAAAATAAAAAATATTTAAAAAAAGTTCCATTTAAAAGGTAGTTTGGAGTTTCTTGAAAACCTTTGTGTCGCATCCTTTGAAGATAGCAAACTTAAATACCAAGTTTGGTATTTAACGATCTTTTCATTTTTGAGCTATGCTGTCCACAGACACACACACATACACACACACACACATAGATACACACACGCGCACACACCGACCTTTTTCCAAAAGTACTTTTTATGGATTCAGGGGGACCCAAAACATGCATTTCCTGTGAATTTCCTGTGTATTCAATTTTTGGGTGGAATACAACACCTTCTCTATACACTATGTACATAGTACGTGTAGAGAAAGTAAAAAGGATCCATATTAAACTTGTTTATTTTCAAATGCGTTATTCATGTCTAATTACAGCTTTTATATCAGAATTTAAGAAAATAGAACCAAAAAGTATTAGTTTCTATAGCACTATGCACAATGTACTAGACCTCCTGCGGTGCCATAATAGTTAAAGCGGGTGTTAAACACTACAAAAAAAAAAAAACAATCTACTAGTAGACAGAGAAGCTGTTGTATATCTCCCATATATTCGTTACCGAGATTTCACAAAAAATACGTGTTTTGAGGCTTTTTGAATTTAAAAAATCTGAACTGCTCCATTCACATTACTTTCTCTGCATCACTGTAACAAATAATTGTTAAAAGCTTTTTCTTCAATCTACTTTATGATAATCTAAATAAACTTTAACAGAAATTGTCTTAATTACTTTATTAAATGCAAGAAATAGAATACACCAGGCTAAAACGATAGATAGTGAAATCTTTTAAAATGCACATTGCCATATAGTTGAAATCTGATTCTATGCATGACAATGAGTTCACACATTTCCATGTGAGAAAAGTTTAAGTATATTAATCTGAAACAAATAAAGGAATATTTCAAAAACTGTCAACTGTACGAAAAAAAAAATGTATATAACATAATGTGTGTTTTAACGAGCTCTACATTGTTTATTAAGTAAACATTTGTCTATCTCTTACGGTTTACCAGTTATGTAAAATTTCGCAAAATTCATCCAGAATAAAGATGTCTTTGGAAGCTATTACTGGAAAATTCAAGATATACATTTCATTCGGCGTGTAAATATCTTTAATATACGATACATTCATCAAAATTGCTAGAGCCATTTTTGAGAAAATAAAAACTTTCGAACATTTTTCCATGCAAACGGTAGTTGGAGGTGGGGGATTTTCTTGAAAATCTTGGTGTATCGATTACCTGGTCTTAAATATCAAGTTTGGAATTTAAGAACTTTTCGTTTTTGAACTTCTGCCCACAGCCACACACACAAACACGTGGAACATTTTTCTAAATTTTTTTTTGGATTCAGGGGGTCTCAAAACATACATTTCCGGTGAAATCGGCATCGAATTTTGGGTGCATTACAATACCTTCTCTGTATACTAAATGCATAGTACGTGTAGAGAAAGTAAAAATGAATTTTTACAAACATTTTGTACGTTGTGTGTGTGTTTCTGTGTAGATGCCTGTGCTTGTGGATAGTGTAACTCAAAAACGAAAAGTCCGTAAATTAACAAACTTGGTATTTATGTTCAGTATCTTTCAGCAAGAACAGTTTCAGGTAAATCTTCCTAAGCTAACTACGCTTTACATTGAGTATTTTTCGAAGTTTTCTATTTTATAAAATTTGGATCTTTGATTTTGATTAAAATTCCGTATATGTAAGATATTTAGATAGCAAATAAAATGCATATTCTGCATTTTTTGGGAATAACCTCTGAAGACTCTTCATTTTGGACGGATTTTGCTGAAATTTGTATAACTAATAAATCGTAAAACTAGACAGTAACTTGCTCCACAATCATGTAGATCTCGTTAAAAAACATAATGTATGTCAAGTATGTTGTTTTTGTATTTTTTCGTGGAGTTGACCATTTTTGAGATATTCCATATTATTGGTTGCAGTTTTAATATACTTAAAGTTTTCACATACGGAACTTTATAGACTTCTGGCTTTGCAAAGAAACGGATTTCAAGTATATTGCAACCAACTTTTAAAATATTTTACTATCGCTTTAGCCTAGTGTATTCCTTTATTTCCCTTTTACTTACAAGAGAGGAAGTAATACGGCCATTTCTGCTAATTTTTATCTCGATTACCTTGAGGTAGATAGAAGAATAAGTTTTTAACAATAGTTTTCTATCGAGATGTAGAGAAAGCTATGTGAATGCAACACATCTGATTTTTATAAAAAGGACGTGTGTGTGTGTGTATTTTTGGAAGGCATAACTCTAAAACAAAAAACCGGTTAAATGCCAAACTTCGTGTTTGAGTTTAATATTCCAAGGATATGACATGAAGAAATTCGGGAAATTCCCAACGCCAACTACCCTTTACATGGAACGGTTTTCGAAAATTTAGATCTCAAAAATGACTTTAACGATTTTAATTAAGTACCACATGGTTAAAATATTTTTATTACAAACGAAATGTATACTTGGAATTTTCTGGGGCAGCTTCTGAAGACCATAAGAGGTAGACAAAAAGTTACTACACAGGAAATGTAGATCTGTTAAAACACAAAATTTATATCATGTACGTTTTTGTGTAGAGATATTCCTTGTTATTGCTTTTAAATTTGAAATGATTAAATCATTTTCAAACGGTAAATCTCTTTTGTTTTACTCCTGGTCTTTGAAAGAGACCCCTATTTCAATAGCAAACTTATAGCGACAGCTTTTAAATTATTTGATTGACGCTTTAGCTTACGGTATTCCCTTATTTCTCTTCCACTTATAAGGAACTAAGTAATGAAACCATTTCGATCTTTTTAAAATAATTTCTTATTTATTGCTGGTATAGTTCGTCCAGTATTGTACAATTTAATCATGTTCAGTCATGTTTGACTTTGGTAATTGTATTTAACGACAGTAATGGTAATAATAATCATAATTATAATGTGTTAACATAAACATTTGTCAACAAATGCCTTAGGAACACCTTAGGTATATACTGGCCAAAATTGATGTCAAGTGATGATTTGTGAAAGATAACTCACCAATTACCAACTGACTAACAGATCAAGAAAAGAAAATGGTGATGATTTGAACACATACACTACTTAGACCTGAGGACTGGATGACACAACAAATTCTAGAGCGGAATCCGCCGAACCAGAGGAGTGGAACACCTAACATAACATGGAGAAGATCGGTGAGAGCAGAAAGAAGACAGCTTGGATACACGAGGGTCACCCAGAAAGTAAAAAACGATTTGGTATACTAAATAAAAACGAAAGATATCAACACAAAACTTTATTTATAGTGTTACATAATTTTACTCTATTTCTCTAAGTAATCGCTATTGCTATCAGGTTTTTATTGCGGATCTTATACTCTTCCTCAAAGATCTGAGGTTGGGAACTTTTTTCACCCGGAAAGTCATGTATGGTGTCCAAAGTGAAACACCGGGTTTTCTGAACTCTTTTATCAACATTTATTTTCAACTCCTCGATAACGATTGATGAACTTCCACTTCGATCTTTGTCGTGCATACTGGTTCTTTCTTGATTACTCTAAAAATGCGCTATTTTCTAACTGAGATCTTGTTTATTGCATTATCACCTTACTCTTATGCTATCTGCCTATAACATTTGATTGACCGAACATTTTGTGCATTCAAAACAAAACAAAAAAATCTGATGTGTTCCATTCACATGAGTTTCTCTACTTCTGTGTAAACATTATTGTTAATAAGCTTATTCTTCTATTTACTTCATGCTTATCGAGAAAAAATTAGCAGAAATAGTCTCATTACTTGCTTCCTTGTAAGTAGAAGCGAAATATGGGAGTATCATAGGTTAAAGTGAAGTCAAAAGCTGACTACTAGGTGACTGAAGTTCCTTTGTTTGTATGGACACGAGTATGGACAAATGGCCGGTTTGTATGGACAAATTCCTGTATGAGAAAAGTACAAGTTTTTTAAACCAGAAACAAAAAAAAAAAAAAAAAAAAAAAAGGAATGTTTCAAAAACCATCAACTCCTCGAAAAAAATTATATAAAATAAATTATGTGTTTTAATGTGCTCTACATTTTTTGTGTGGTAAGTTTTTGTCCATTTGTTACGGTTTAGCAGTTATGCAAAATTTCGTAAAATCCATCCAGAATAAAGTAGTCTTCAGAGGCTATTCCCAGAAAATCCAAGATATACATATTATTAATTGTCAGGTAAATATCTTTAATACACGATATTTTAATCAAAATCGTTAGAGCCATTTTTGATAAAATCAACATTTTCGAAAAAAAATCAATGTAAAGGGTAGTTGGGGGTGGGGGGCTTTTCTTGAAAATTTTCATGTCACATCCTTGGAAGATACTAAACTTAAATACCGAGTTTGGTATTTAACGGTGTTTTCGTTTTTGAGCTATGCTGTCCACAGCCACATACACACACACAGACACACACACGCACACACACGGACCTTTTTCCAAAAATGCTTTTTTTGGATTCAGGGGGACCCAAAACGTGTATTTCCTGTGAAATCTCGGTATCGAATTTTTGGGTGCATTACAATACCTTCTCTATACACTATGTACATAGTACGTGTAGAAATGAATAAATCCTTTGGCGGAAGTATAGCACCGGTATTGAAAAACCGGTACCATGTGGCAATAAATGTCTTAAGAGAATGGAGTTTACGTTGAGAAATAGTGATAGGTACTATAACTTTGTAAATAAAGTTTTGTGTTGATATATTTCGTTATTGTTTAGTTATGTCAAATCGTCTGTTACTTTCTAGATTGCCCTTCCACATGGGTATGTAAATCTGAAAGGCATGAAACAGCAAAGAACTAGATGGCGAAATCTTCAGTCTCATGCCCAACAGGGAGTTTTTTATGCAAATATTTACGAGTTTAATGAATATGTTATATAATTCGTCAAACAATACGATTACAACACGCCAAATTAATTTGTATGGCAAAATTATTCACTCGCAGTTACAGGAAGCACCGCTGAGTTTACAACGCTGACGGAGCGGAGCAGGTAAAGCCGGCTCCCCAGAGCCATGTATTGATGATGCCTTATTGATGATGCCTGCACATTAATAGAGCACAATGGACTGTGATGTCACACCTGTGCCAACGCAATCTGCGGGCTGCTGGTCTAACCGCTCGCTGCCAGTTTCTCAACATCCGCTCATCGTGCTATAGGGTCTCTCCGTCACATTTATTAGAAGAATCTTGTGCGAGCAACAGGTGACCATAGAACACTTGAGTGTTATCGACATCAAATGAATAACATAGAATATCCAAAATGGCAGGCGGCGGGGCTACAACGGGGATTATAAAAATCTGATGTGTTCCATTCACATGACCTTCTCTATATCTCTGCAACACATTTTAGTCAAAAAGCTTATGCTTCAATTTACTTCATGCTAATCGAGAAACATTAGCAGAAATAGTCTTATTATTTGCTTCCTTGTAAGTAGAAGCGAAATGAGGGAGTACCATAGGTTAAAATGATAGCCAAAAGCTGGTTGCTATGTAACTGAAGTTCCTTTGTTTGCATGGACAGGAGCTAACAAATTCCTGTATGAAAAAAGTATGTTTTTCAAAGCAGAAACGAAAAACCAAGAATATCTTAAAAATGATCAACTCCAAGAAAAAAATGTATATGACATAAATTGTGTTTTATCGCGAGCTTTCTGTATAGTAAGTTTTTGTCCATCTCTTACGGTTTAGCAGTTATGCATACTTCCGTAAAATTCATCCAGAATAAAGTAGTCTTCAGAGGCTATTCCCAGAAAATTCAACATATACATTTTATTTGTCTGGTAAATATCTTTAATATACGATATTTTAATCAAAGTCGTTAGAGCAATTTTTGAGAAAATAAACATTTTCGAAATTTTTTCCATGTAAAGGGTAGTTTGGGTTGGGGGGGGGGATTTTCTTGAAAATCTTCGTGTCGCATCCTTAGAAGATACCAAACTTAAATACCATGTTTGGGCTTTAACGGTCCTTTCGTTTTTGCGCTATGCTGCCCACAGACACACACACATACGCACAGACAGACAGACACACACATACATTTTTCTAAAAATGCTTTTTTTTATTCAGGGATTCTCAAAACATGTATTTCCGGTGAAATCTCGGTATCAAATATTTGGGTACAATACAATACGTTCTCTATATACTATGTTCATAGTTCGTATAGAGAAAGTAATAAAAAAGACGACTGTGTGATATGAATAGGCAGGAAATAGAATCTGAATTAAAAAAAAAAAAAAAAAAGCGTCATTGGAGGTCCAAAATTAAGTAAAAATTGAATGGGGTAAAGAAACATATATTTTTGAATTGGGTGTGAAACAGAGGACGAAATGGCATAGTATAGGTTGGGAAGGTGGAAGCTCGTAAGATAGTTGATGATGGTGTTAGGAGGATTAGCTCATTTTGTGGGGATCAGGAAGATTGAACGCATATTTTGGCAGATTGTGTGCAGATGGAGGATGTTAGGAAAATTTATTACCGTAGGTATTTTTAGCTTCAAACAAAGGGAGGAAACATGCTGGGACCTGAACAATCAAAACTGGCCAACTTCCATACTTGATGGAAGTATGTATACTAAGATGTAAGGTTTTGTGTAAATACTGTACAGATATATTTGGTAAATGAGCGTCTATATGTGAAATATATGGGTAAGTGCGAGTGTGTGCTTATATGTGATATCAAAGTGTTCTTTCTTTTGTTGATTTGTTGTTATTTTTGTAGCGTGTGTTTCTGTGTGTGTGTATGTGTGTGTATGAGTGTGTGTATGTGTGTGTATGAGTGTGTGTATTTCCACTGTTGTGAATATATTAAAAATAGGAACAGGAAATATTTTTAATTCCTGCTGCTGCTACACTTATTAGAATCAGGTGTAAATTTTATGATTATAAATCATAAACCTTTTCCGATATGACCAACCAGGTTAAAGGACGTTAAACAAAAAAAAAAAAAAAAAAAAAAAAAAAATCATAAACCGTTTATTCACAAAAAAAAAAAAAGAAGAGTTTTACAGGGAAGATGAGTTTCTGTATGTTGTCTCCAGTAGAAACATTGTTCCGGTGGAAGATAACTACGTGCATGGATATACGTATTTGCACATGTACTTTAAGGTTCCGGTATCTTTCCAATATTTTGTGAGTTATCTAATCCTATAATTAAACAATTATGGAAACCAATTACCACAATGCTGAGGCTTTTGATTTATACAGGCATCTTCATCAACAGTGGCTCGATGTAAGCGAAATAGAAGCTGAGGTTATTCCTTTCAATGTCTGTGTTGGAAGCTTTTTTTTTATTTATATAAAATACAGTTCCGGAGTCTGTATTCCTTTTTACTTTCTCTAGCCCCATATGTACAATGTACATAGGGATAGAGAAGTATTGTATTCCACCCAAAAATTCGATATCGAGATTTCACCGGAAATACATGTTTTAGGACCCCCTGTATCCAAAAAAAAAGCCATTTCAGAAAAAGGTCCATGTGTGTATCCGTGTGTCTGTGAACACCATAACTGAAAAACGAAAAGTCGGTAAAATACCAAACTTGGTATTTAAGTTTAGTATCTTCCAGGGATGCGACACGAAGATTTTGAGAATAATCTCCCACCCCAAAGTACCCTTTACATGGAACTTTTTTCAAAAATTTTGATTTTTTTAAAAATGCCTCTAACGATTTTGATTAAAATATCACATATTAAAGACATTTACCTAACAAATAAAATGTATATCTTGAATTTTCTGGGAATAGCTTCTGAAGACCTATTTATTCTGGATGAATTTTGCTTAATTTGGCATAACTAGTAAACCGTAAAAGATAGACAAAACTTACTATACAAAACATTTAAGTCTTGTTAAAATACACAAGTTATGTCATATACATTTTTCTCGTGGAGCTTACCGTTTTCGAGGTATTCATTGTTATTGGTTTTAGTTGTGAAGTAATACTTTTCTGAGACGGGAGTGTCCGTTTTTCTTTTGTTCTACTCCTGGCCAAGAAAAGAAGATTTTAAATGACAATCGCCTAACGACAGCTTTTAAAAATTTGACTATTGGTTTAGCCTAGTGATTTCTCTTATTTTCTTCCTACTTATACGGAACTAAATAATAAGAACATTGTGCTAATGAGTACCACGATTAGTAAGGTGCAGAAAGAAGAAGAATCTTATGTATGAAGTTTGTTGAACAGCTAGAGAAAGTCATGTGAGTGTAACACATCAGATTTTTTCTTTTTCCTCTTTCTTTTTCCCCCTTTTTTCCATTTCCTGTGTTTTTCGATTTCATTAATTTTTTGCTTCTAACACGCACACACACACATACACATCGTTACAGACACAAAATAACTCATTCCCAAGGCGAAACTCGAACCCACGATCCCCTCAGGTTAAGCAGATGGATTAGTGTGGTAGGTTGATGCTTCAAGTACAATGGTGAACAGGCATCTAACTTGGAAGTATTAGTTTTGGAGGCGATTTATCATTAAAGACATGAGATTCGTTTAAAACAACCTGAAATAAATTATACAATATACGCAATGTAAAATTCGCGAAAGCTATAAAATAGAATAGTTTTGTTGTTGTTGTAGTTTTAACGTCCTTTAACCTGGTTGGTCATATCGGACGATGAATTAAATTGGTGAAATGATGTTCAAATGATCTCGGGGTCCATGGAGCTTGCAGTTACTCGACATTCGTCTTCTCTGGATAAGGGAAAACCCGGAAATAAACCTTATCCGGGTACCACACCCTAAGCGATGTTCGAACTCACGACCTTTTGAATGTGAGGCAGACACGCTACCACCACACTACCCAGGCGAGCAGAATAGTTTTAATGTCATGCCGCCAATGAGTGGGTGTCAAAGGAGCATAATGTTCTGACCGGCGGGCAATCTTAGTGGCACTGTGCAGCTATCAATGCTATCTCTCAATGTGCTCCCCAGGGGTCTCGTCATGCTTGTTCGTAGACGACTTTACCATCTTTTGCTCTTCCCAGCAGTCCAGTTAAATGTGGTTGCTATAACATTGACCCCATTGTTTGACGTGGATACCTTCTTGCCTGTTGCACAATGCAGCTGTAGTTACCTTGGGAGACCCGTGTCACGAAAAAACGGTCAGTGAACAGACAAATGAAGAGGGGTGTAGTCTCATTTACTTTACGGATAATGCGGCCTTTCGTATTCATTACAATTGCTGAAGTAAGGCAAAAACCTAAATTATACCGAAAACTGCCTCCAATAAAAATACTGATTGCCATCACACCTTTCCCAGACTTTAGACTGGTAAAGTGATAATATACTTTCCATAATTGTGGCGTGTTTAAAATTAGCTTTTCAACCTTTGTTACTATTTTGTTTATTTGTTTTATTCGTTTCTTTTTTCTTTTTAGTATATTTTTTAATTGTTTTATTTTATATCTTGTTTTATTATTGTTTTTCTTTGGATTGGATTTTAACTCAAAAATCCTACCTATATAAGTATGCTAGAGTAGTAGTTTTTGAACAAAAATAATTGCTTTTAAGCAGGCCTTTATGTCAGTTTCAATGTATTTTTCGATTTCTTAGAATTGCCTTCTCCCTTACGTACTATCTGACCTGTATGGCCGATGTGTGCGATATATGACCGTTTTTTTTTTTTTTTTTTTTTTTTTTTTTTACATCTCCGACCTGTAAAACAATCCTTGACCGCTTATTTCGCAACATTTCTTTTGACTGCTTATTTCGCTGACAGCTTTTCTCATACATTCTGGATGACCACCTCCTCTCCTTGGGACAGCAGGCTCCCCATGCACGTGGAACAATGTTGTGAGCAATACCAAATTTCTGGGCAACACTCTACTTTGTCCTTATTCCAGTTTCCCGATAATTCTTCCCCTGTGAAGTCATTCAAGTGTTCTCTGTGGGCCATGTTGTAAAGAAAAACACCACTGCTTTGCACCGTAACAGCTCGCTGATTGCCACACATTGTCTTGTACTGTTTCTTCAGCTGACTCGTGTTGCGGGACCAGACCCATTTGGCTCTATAGTCTCGCTACACTCACGCTTTCTGTGTACGTGTGAGAGACCTCTGGCAACATGCTCTCGCACTTTTATTCATTTCCATTAAGTAATTCATATGTTATGTTGATTTATCCTTCTCGTCCTTAGGTATTGCACACCAGTGAAGCAAAGAACTTCTAACGTTCTATAAATATTTGTATTACTATATCTATTCTCACTGCACGTACTATGTACCTAGCATATAGAGAAGGTAGCTATTCTATTGCAACCAAAAGTTCTTGGTCTAGATTTCAACGGATATATATGTTTTCAGGTCCCCTGTGTTAAAAAAAAATAGAAAAAGGACCGTGTGCATCCGTGTGTGTGCCTGTGGACAGCATAGAACAAAGACTAAAAAACCGTTAAAAACCAAACTTGGTATTTAAGTTTGGTATCTTCCAAGTTAGCGACACGAAGATTCTCAAGAAAATTTCCCCACACCAACTACACTTTACAAGGAAATATTTTTGAAAAGTTTGATTTTCTCAAAAATGGCTCTAACGATTTTGACTAAAATCTCTTACGTTTAGGATATTTACGTGGCAAATAAAATGTATATCTTGAATTTTATGTTTCTTCTGGATGGATTTCTCTGAATTTTGAATAACTGGCAAACCGTAAGAGATAGACAAAAGCTTGCTACACAAAAAAATATATATCTCCTTAAAACACATTTTTTTTGGTGCAGTCGACCGTTTTCGGGATATTCCTTGTTATTGTTTTCAGTTTTAAATACTTAGAATTGTTGTCATACGAGAACTTGGCAACTCCAGGCCATGCAACACAAAAAAAAAAAAAAAAAAAAAAAAAAAAAAAAAAAAAAAAAGGATTTCAATCCCATAGCAACAATATTTTAAAACATTTGACTATCGATCAAGCCTATTGTATTTCCTTCTATTTTCCCTTCTACTTACAACGAAGCAAGTAATAGGACCGTTTCTGCTAATGTTTATCTCGATTAGCATAAAGTAGATAGAAGAATAAGCTTATTAAAGTAATGTGTTACAGATACATAGAGAAAGTCATGTGAATGGAACACATCAGATTTTTATAAACTATTTGAATATCTTGGATAGTAAATATCATATCACATTGTGCACAGACAATTAAAAAATCTTATTGTTACATTCACATGACTTTCTCTACATCTCTGCAACAAATTATTGTTAAAAAGCTTATGCTTCTATCTACTTCATCCTAATTCAGAAACATTAGCAGAAATAGTCTTATTACTTGCTTCCTTGTAAGCAGAAGCGAACTATGGGAGTGCCATAGGCTAAATTGACAGTCAAAAGCTGGTTGCTATGCGACTGAAGTTCCTTTGTTTTTACGGACAGGAGCATTCTCATTCCTGTATGAGAAAAGTATGTTTTTCAAAGCTGAAACTAAAAACAAGGAATATCTAAAAAAAAAAACAAAAAAAAAAAAAACGATCAACTCCATGAGAAAAATGTATATAACTTAAATTGTGTGTTTTAACGTGCTATACATTTTCTGTGTGGTAAGTTTTTGTCTTTCTCTTACGGTTTAGCAGTTATGCAAAATTCCGTAAAATTCAATAGTCTTTTCCCAGAAAATTCAAGATATACATTTTATTTGTCAGGTAAATATCTTTAATATACGAAATTTTAATCAAAATCGTATGAGCCATTTTTAAAAAAATTAAAATGTTTGAAAAAAGTTTCATATAAAGGGTAGTTTCGGGTGGGGGGATTTTTCTCAAAATCTGCGTGTTGCATCCCTGGAAGATATTAAACTTAAATACCAAGTTTGGTATTTTACCGACTTTTCGATTTTGAGTTATCGTGTTCACAGACACACGGACACACGAACACGCGGACACAAGGACGGACACACACACACACGGATTTTTTTCTGAAAATCCTTTTTTTGGATACCAGGGACTCTAAAACACATATTTCCGGTGAAATCTCGGTATCGAAAGTTTGGGTGGAGTGCAATACCTTCTCTATACACTATGTACATAGTACGTGTAGAGAAAGTAAAAACACTTCAAAAGTACAGGAATCTGTAGAATCATTTCCAAGGCTATTTATAAGTTGTCTCCTAGTCTCAATCATAGAAATCCGATACTAATTCACAAGCCGCCACTGAAAGATAGAGCCTGCATGTACTGGCATGTATTAAATGTTTTTGCTGCCTTCCCACATAAGATAACATCATCACTGCTTGTCCCTGTCTAGGAATTAGCGATGGAAACTACTAAATTTTAAAATTCAGTTTCGACACACCAAAATAACTTAACTTACAAGTAAACCTTACAAAAATAATCTGATGTGTTTAGATTCATACGACTTTCTCTGTCGGTTCTTCAACAAACTATTCTTAAAAAGGAGCTTATTCTTTTATCTAATCCAGGAGATAAACGGCTGCAGAAATATTTTATTATATATTTCTTCCTAGAACTAACGCGAATGAGAACACACTAGGCTTGAACGATAGTCAAATATTTTAAGAGCTTCTCGCTATGTGATGGCGTTGAAATTCCGTTCCCTTTGTTTGACCAGAAGAAAGAAAAACTAATAAGTACTTTCTATTTCAGAAAAGTACATTTGGAAACTTAAAATAACATGGAATATCTCCAAAATGGTTAACTGTAGCAAAAACCTCTTACAGAAGATTAATCTTCCCTCTACTTCATGCTAATCGAGATAAACATTAGCAGAATGGTCTTCTTACTTAGTTCCTTATAATTAGAAATGAAATAAAGGAATACACTAGACTAAAGCGATAGTTTTAAGAAAATCGCCCCCACCACAAACTACTCTTTACATGAAAAAAAATTCAGAAATTTTTATTTTCTTCAAAATGGCTCCAACGATTTTGATTAAAATGTCATATATTAAAGATACTTACGACCCAAATAAAATTTATGTCTTGAATTTTCTGGGAATAGCCTCTGAATACCTCTTCATTCTGGACGAATTTTGCTAAACCGTAAGAGATAGACAAAAACTTACCAAACAATAAATATGAATCTCATCAAAACACACAATTTATGTCCTTTAGGTTTTTGTTGTGGAGGTAACCGTTTCCGAGATATTCCTGGTTGTTGGTTTCAGTTGTAAAGAACTTACACTTTTCTCAGACAGGAAGTGTCCGTTTTTCTAACCCCTGGCCAAGCAAAGAAACGATTTGCAATTACAATCGCATAACGATAGCTTTTAAAACAGTTGACTATCACTTTAGCCTGGGGCATTCCCTTAGTTCCCTTCTACTTATAAGGAACTAAGTAATAAGAATATTCAGTTAATGTTTATCGCGATTAGCATTGTATAGAAAGGAGAATAATCTTTTGTAAGAGGTTTGTAGAGCAGCTAGAGAAAGTCATGTGAGTGTAACACATAAGATTTTTTTCTTTAGCCTTAAACTGTACTACATTCAGATCTCTCATGTGGTCAGGAGGCTTATATAGGCTATAATGCTGGTGCACCAAATAACTGTCTTTAACTTTCTTCAGTCTAGCGAATTCAACACGTAATTTATCAATATTTCTGGTATTGATTGTGTGTTCATGTCATTTCACTTTAAATTGTGGACATACATGGTGTTAATGAACTATACCGAAATATTTTCACCCAATATGTAGATTACTTAAATAAGTAATTTGAGATAGGGGACTTATGGCATGTTTATTGAATTTCGAAGTAACGGCTATAAATTTCTGAAGTGCCAGTAATCCACGTATCGCAGCACTTCGGCAGGAATGAAAAATAATAATAATAAAAAACATTTACTCTATAATAGGAATCGAACTCATAACCTTTGGGATAGCAGTTTTCCGTGTTACGCATTAAGCCACCAGAGCACTTATAAAACCGCCTCCAGAGTAGGCTATATATCTCAAAAACGTAGTTAATGAATGCTCATGTCGCACTGTCAGTGATTAGATCGACATTTTAGAGATTTTTGCGACATTAAATCTTGAGAACGCGAGTAACGAGCTGCTAAACATAGATATTTCTAAACTCGGGCAGCAGTTTTAACGACATTATAAGCAATTTTTTCAACCTGCTTTGCTTTAACACCGACTTATCAGCACACACGTTTAACGCTATGAAGTTGCGTTATGTTTATCGCCGATCTCAAATTACTTATATCGGTCACGTGCACAATCTCGCTAATCATTTCGGTGTAATTCATTAACGCCCTGTATAATAATAATAATAATAATAATAATAATATAATGATATATAGCAAGTATTAACATTTTCTGCTGCTTAAAAACTGGTCTACATGGGGCATTGTAAAAAATATGACATAAAATTCTCATGGCTTTCTTTTGTAGAAGTAGAATTTCACTTAATTTACAGCAATTGCCATAGTTAAAGAGCGTTCATAAATAAAACTCCATTTCCATCTGAATGCAACATTAAACTTTGGTTTACAACGCACTGAGGTATAGTTCACCACCAGCTTACAAGCCGGCACTGATCGGGTCGCAACCTGCATGTAGCAGCAAGTGTTTTGTGTTTTTGCTGCCTCCCGTTACAAGATAGCATCATCACAACGTTTAAAGCAAAGTTGGACCTCATTTACGTCATGGGAGTGTAAGTTTCAAGTGCCACTTTTTATGGCGTTAAACATTTTCTAGGAGAGTCCATTACGGCAAATTTGAACACGTCGTGAAGATGGGCTTGTCCGATAAGCGAGGCTCCGTGTCTGTCAATTTTACACGCCTGTGTGCCTGCGCAACCTTATGTTTGTAAAACGTGAGCAAGCACTGAAAACTTGACAAAATTCTCAATTACACTTACTCCTCCTCTCAAATTGCCACAGGCAACGGCTCATTACCTTTTTAGAAGGTTCTTCAAACTTTGCAGCATTTAAACCGGGCTTTAAAGATTTCCAGTTGTGTTGTTTGATTCCATCCAGATTTGATGTAATAACTGAAAGTCATTAATGCTGTGTGAGCTTTATGATAAATCTAATGTGTTACATTCACATGACCTTCCCCACCCTCTATATCTTATCACTGACTGCAAATAATTCTCACGAATAGGAATAATTGTTTTTTCACACAAGTCGTGTGTAGGACAGGAGTTGGATAGGTAGAGTCAGACTGTTTTTCACACGGCTTTCTCGTGAAGCTCTATTTGTCTATCTATTTCATATAAATCGAGATAATCCTTACACTACAGATTTCATAATACATGTGTGACAAACTCTGAGGAACAAATAGATCTCATAGATTTACTTCCTCTACCAAGTATTTATTATGTGCAATGTACGTAGTAGGTAGAGAAGGTAATGTATTCCACCCAAAATTCAATACCGAAATTTCACCGGAAATTGTAGATGTTTTGGGGACCCCTTAATAAAGAAAATACAGAAAGGTACGTGTGTTTGTGTGTGTGCGTGTGTGTGTGCGCGCGCGCGGCGTGCATCTTAGCTCTTAAATGAAAAGTAAATTGCCATTTAAGTTTAGTTTCTTCCAAAGATGCAATAGGAAGATTTTCAAGAAAATTTCCCAACACAAAACTTTCCTTAAACTGTGCGAAAATGTTGTTTTTCTAAATAAAATAACTATAACGAATTTGATTAAATTATTGAATATTAAAATATTTACATGACAATTAATTTGTCTATATTGAGCTTTCTGGCAATAGCCGCTCAAGATTTCTTCATCCTGAATGGCTTTTGATTAATTGGTAAATAGTAAAAGATAGACAAAACTTCCTACACAAAAATGTAGATCTCGTTAAAAGCTCAAAATTTATGTCATATAATTTTTTTGAAGTTAACCATTCTTGGTTTCAATTTTAAACTTTTTATAGTTTTCTGAAACGGGAAGTCATCATTCGTTTCATATCTATTTTGTTTTACTCCTGGCCATACAAAGATAACGAATTTAAATTGTATTACATAGCGACATAGCGAAAAGCTTTTGTAGGACTTGACAAACGCTTAAGTCTAGCCTGTTCCCTTATTTCCCTTATACTTATAAGGAAGTTTTAGGTAGTAAGACCATTTCTGCTAATATTTAACTTGATTAGTATGTAGTATATAGAAGAATACGCTTTTATAAGAACATTGTGTTATAGAATTGGTAGAGAAAAAAATCTGATATGTTCCATTCACATGACTTTCTCTACATCTCTGTAACAAATTATTGTTAAAAAGCTTACTCTTCTATTTAATTCATGCTTATCGAGAGAAAATTAGCAGAAATAGTCTTATTACTTGTTTCCTTGTAAGTAGAAGTGAAATAAGGGAGTACCATAGGTTAAAGTTATAGTCAAAAGCTGTTGCTATGTGACTGAAGTTAGTTTGTTTGTATGGACAGAAGTTTTTCAAAGCTGAAACTAAAAACAAGGAATAACTAAAAAACGATCTACTCCACGAAAAGAACATATATATATATATATATATATATATATATATATATATAAAACATAAATTGTATGTTTTAATGTGCTCTACATTTTTTTGTGGCGTACGTTTTCGTCCATCTCTTACGGTTTAGCAGTTATGCAAAATTCCGTAAAATTGATCCAGAATAGAGTAGTTTTCGGAGGTTATTCCCAGAAAAATCAAGATATACATCTTATTTGTCAGGTAAATATCTTTAATATACGATATTTTAATCAAAATCGTTACAGCCATTTTTAAGAAAATAAAAAATTTCGAAAAAAGTTCCATGTAAAGGGTAGTTGGGGGTAGGGGGATTTTCTTGAAAATCTTCGTGTCGCATCCTTGGAAGATACCAAACTTAAATACCAAGTTTGGTATTCAACGGTCTTTTCCTTTTTAAGCTATGCTGTCCACAGACACACAGACACACACGGACCTTTTTCCAAAAAGGTTTTTTTTTTGATTCAGGGGGACCCAATACATGTATTTCCTGTGAAATCTCGGTATCGAAATTTTGGGTGCAATACAATACCTTCTCTATACACTGTGTACATAGTACGTGTAGGGAAAGTAAAAATGTGAATGGAACACATCACAACCAACGGCTTCTTCTTGTCCCTTATCCTTCGTACCATGGTATAAGTGGCAGTTAGCAATCATTCATCGAGTGTGCCTATTTGGTTTACCTGATCTTACTGACATGATGTGTTTTAGACAGGCTGTTGGAAATGGCAGGCAAGCGCTCCGTGTCTATCAAGAGCGGTTTCCTGACAGACGCCATCCACACGACACAATGTTTCCTCGAATTTATCAACATGAGTGTTTGTAAACAAACACTGAATCCAATTAGAAGACTGAGAGATACCAAACATAACCAGACGTAAAGGTACAAGAAAGAGGTGATGGCATTTGATTCAGCGGTTGTAAACAGAGAGTCAACGTACAAGTGCTGTGCTTCTCAACTGTATCCTACCGAATGCACTTCAAACAGGGATGAAGAATTCCATAACGATTCGTTGGAGGATGGTGATTGCTTAAGAAAAGATGTTCCATTGTATAAGATTTATTGTTCCTTAGAGTTTGTCCAGAGGACTTGAAACATCCTATACATAACTACAAAGGGAGTAGAGATAATGCCGTGTTTTAGAAGTGGACGTTATATGGTGGCCATAAGATTTCGTAACTTTTACACACACATACATACGCACACACATTCTCTCTCGCTCTCTCTCTCTCTCTCTCTCTCTCTCTTTCTGTATATGTACATACTATACACATTATGGAGAGAATGTGTTGTATTCCACCGAAAAAATCGATACCGAGAGCTCAACGGAAATACATGTTTGAGGTCCCCTGAAATAAATTTTATTTTATAAAAAAAATCCATGTGTATGTGAATAGCAGAGCTATAAAACGAAAGGTCGGTTGAATATCAAATCTGATATTTAAATTCAGCATTTTCCAAGAAAATACCCACACTCAAAGTACCCTTTACACGGATGTTCTCAAAAATGTTTCTAACGATTTTGATTAAAATATCATATCTTTAAAAACATTTATGCTAAATGAAATGTATATCTTGAATTTTCAGGGAATACGCTTGGTGATTTTCCACACCAAACTATCTTTCAAATGGACAACTATTCGAGAATTTTGAATTTATCGAAAACGACTCTTGGCGATTTTGATTAAAACACTGGATATTGTATATATTTACATGGCAGTTGTAATGCATATCTGGAATTTTCTGCATTCCTGTTTATTTTGAATGCCTTTGCATAACTGGTAATCTATAAGAGATAGACAAAAGCTTACTGCACAAAAAATGCAGATTTCATCAAAACACAGTTTGTATTCTATACATGTTTGATGTGTAGCTATCCGAGGCATTCCTTGTTATTGGTTTGAATTTTAAAATATTTAATTATGCCTTTCTCAAACAGGGAGCCGTTCGTGTTTCTGTTGTTTTACTGCGGGCCATCCTAAGAGAAGTGAATTTCCATCTCAACCGCATAGCTCCAGCTTTTAAAGGATTTAACTATCGCTTTAAATTAGTGTATTCTCTTAGTTCCCATTTATTTTTAAGGAGCTAAATAATAGGACCATTTTCTAGTTTTTCTCTCGATTAGCATAAAATAAATAGAAGAATAATCTTTTGTAAGAAGTTTGTAGAATAGGTAAAGGAAATCATGTGAATGGAACACACAAGAATTTTTTGCGCATTGAAACCTTTAGGAGATATTCCTAGTTATTGGTTCCAATTTTAAAATATTTATAACTTTCTCAAATAGAAAATCGTTATTAATTTTTCCTATATAAGAATAATATTTTGGAGGAATTCTTTGTTACACAATAGGTAGAACAATTAACGTTTATAAAACACATAATATTTTTATTTATTTTAATATTTGTCTAGAACATTTTTAACATATATGACTTAGTAGCCACTATTGTTTATACACAAGCTAGTCTCTACCAAATAAATATTCCATTTTATTTGTTTCAATTTATTATTAATTTTCCAATAGGTAAACTAAAAGTTGTGAATCAGACACATTTTTTAAATACTTATTATATGAATCCTTTTTGTATCAGAAGAAAATTATTTTATTCAGAGTTTAAGCTAACTATAAGACAACATTAAAATATAATTTTTCCATGTTAAAGAAACCTGGAAGTATAACTAGCGTTGCTACGTTTTTTATTTAGTTTTCCGAAAAACTGGTTTCAGTATTCCTCAATTCATATTTTAGCAAAACTGATTACAAAATGGTGTTGATTCCGATGCTTTCACAACAGTTTTACAGAAACATTTTCACGTCACTTCGACGCGTAGTCACTTCATTTCTCTCCCACATGCAACTGCCGCTTCTCTGAACTCACAATCGAAACTGATTGACACTGCGTGCATGCGTCATCTGGTAGGCTCGTGGTGAGCCTAAGTGTTGTTGCTGTGTACCTGCCCTTGTAAGGATGGTTGTACGTTTGGTGATAGGTTTGAAGTTGAGGATGTTAAGGAGGTAGCGCTACAGTGTAGGCTCCTCAACGGTTGCCTTTTCAGGAACAACATCCTTGCCGCTGCTCCGCTGTGTCTAGGTTTGATGTGATTTGTTTATGACCACTCCTACACCACCTGTTGACTGGTTTAATGCCTTTGTTACCAAGGGTAACATAAGCAATGCGCGGAAATCGAACTGCCTGCAGTGGCGTTCAGTAGGTTAGTAATCGCTCAGAGATTGAGACAATCCGGCATAGAAATGTTGAGCCCGGTGCCTAATCACATCCTTCGCAAATGAGAAAGCTAAAGCTTTATGTAGTAGCCTCGCTGGTAAGCAAGGGCATATATAGTAGATGGGCCGAAGTCTCCTATTGTGAATCCGTTATGACCAGAGAAGCTAAGAGTCCTCTACCATGCCCCACACCTCGCAGGCATAGAACATAAGTGTGGGATTATGAGCGCCTTGAAAAGACGTAATTTTAAGTAAAAGGCATTTGTGAGGCTAGAACAGTGTATAAGGCGGCCACTCAGTCCATCGCTAGCTTGGCGCTCTTCCTTTTACAGCTGTCGATGACGTTGCCAGAATTTTGCAGATGTAGGGCTCCTTCTATAGTACGTGTCCATTGCACCCAGGTGTGGCATTCTATGGCTTTAAAGTACTGCCGCTCGTACATGTTAAATTTACGACACGTACTACACTGAGTGCGGCCACATAAAGACGCTGACCTCACACGTGCAACAATAAACCTATAAGCATTTCAAAGCAGAGCTCTAACACACGTGCGGCAATTGCGGGTCGGTAAGGCGTAGTCACAATATGTAACACGTCACTTTCGCTAGCTGTTCCGCAAACTTTTCTTATAAGATATTATTATTATTTTATCCACAACATATCAATCAAAATAAACATTAGCAGAATTAGTCTTATAACTTGCTTCTTTGTAAGTAGAAAGTAAACAAGAGAATACATTAGGCTAAAACGATAGCCAAATATTTTAAAAACTGGTCGCTGTGTGAAACAATTGAAATTCGGTCCTATTGCTTATTAGGAGTAAATAAAAGAGAGACGAAAAGAAAACTCACTTCCCGTTTGAAAAAAAGTTTAAGTACATAATTGAAAACAGAAACCAATAACACGAAACTATCTCGGAAACGGTAAACTTTGCAAAAAATGTTTATTGCATAAATTGTTTCTTTTACCAAAATCTACACTTTCTGTGTAGTAAGTTTTTGTCTATCTCTTGCAGTTTACCAGTTATACAAAGGTTATACAAAAGTCATCCAGAATGAAGGCTAATTCCAGAAAATTCAAAATTTGTCATAAAAATATATTAAGCATACTGTACTTTAATCAAAGTCGTTAGAGTCATTTTTGAGAAAAATCATAATTTTTTAAAACGTGCCATGAAAAAGATAACTAACTACATTTTTCATGGGTGGGGTGATTTTCCTGAAAGATACTCAATATAAATAATTCAGTTTGGAATTTAAGAGAGTTTTTGTTTTAGAGTAATGCTGTCTGTCCACAGACACACGCACGGACCTTTTAAAAAAAAAACAACAACAACAACTTATTTTTTGGATTCAGAGTACCCTAAAACATGCATTTCCGGCATCAAATGTTTGGATGGAAAACAATACCTTTTGTATCTATATTGTACATACGTAATAGAGAAAGTAATAATGTGGAAGCAAAACTATTCTGAATATAATTTCCCAACTGAAAGAAATCATACAAAAGTGTGACAATGGAAACAATATTAGCTGATATTGTTGTAAACATTAGATACCTATATAGGAACCTGATCACGTAATAGAGTTACTTATTGGGCCTGATCATGCCCCAGATGTGAATGCAGCTATTTATTTCTCTAACACTAAAAAGTGTGAAAGGGGACATGCCCCATTTATATTAACTGACTGTTTGTAATCTGGACCAATGGGATTTTTGTGAAGTTTCAGATACAATCTGTCGCATAAATTCACTTAAACGGAGTTTGTGGCCAACCTTAACTTATGTTTCCTTGCTTGGAAAGTTCCGCCCACTGTGATCCTGGATTTCAACCTGTGGTGCGTGTACCATCTGTGGCATACGTTTTGTTAAAATATTATAAAGTAGGTAACGTTAATAATAGCTTCATATGAGGTATAATGACAGTAATTTTTACGTTCTCTAATAATTACCTGCAATAAGTAGAGGAAGTGTAGTATTTCACCAGAGCTACATATTTTGAAACATATCTTAAAAAAAATATTTTTAGAAACATATGTGTGTATGTGCGTGCGTGTGCGTGTGTGTATGTGGGTGAATTTACTACTGTTAAAGAAAGTTGTGTGAATTAGTATCTTGTCATATTTTTAGTTTCTCTATCTACAATGTGCGAACGTGGTAGGTAGAGAAGGTATTGTATTTCATTAAAATTCGATATGGAGATGCATAGTTTTGATGTGCCTAAACTCAAAAAGGTATTATTAGAAATATTCCTGTGTCTGAGAATAGCATAAATAATCTTCTGTTTTCTAATCACATGATTTTTCCTACCTGTTCTACAAACAAATATCTTACAAAAGATTATTCTTCTACCTGTTCTATGCTAATTGAAACAATAATTAACAGAATTGTCTTACTACCTTATAAGCAGAAAGTATACTAAAGCGATGGTAAAATGTTTTAAAAGCAGTCGCTATGCGATTGTCTTTGAAATTTGTTTCCTTACGTTGACCGGAGTAAACCAAAGAAAAACGAATGACTTGCTGTTTGAGAAGGGTATGAGTATTTAAAATTGAAACCAATAACAGTTAGCTCTATAAAAATGTAAATTGTGTGTTTTGACGAGATCTATTTTTTTGGTGTAGTAAGTTTTTGTCTATCTCTTGCGGTTTACCAGTTATGCAAAAGTCATCCAGAATAAAGAGATCTTCAGAGACCATTCCCAGAAAATTCAAGATATAGATTTTATTTGTTATGTAAATATCTTTAATATATGGCATTTTAACTTAAATCCTAAGGGCCATTTTTGAGAAAGTTAAACTTTTCGAAATGTTTTCTATGTAAAGGGTAGTTTGGAGTGGGGGTGTGATCTTCGTGTCACATTCTTGAAAGATATTAAACTTAAATAACAAGTTTTGTATTTAATTGTGTTTTCGTTTTTGAGCTCTGCTGTACATAGACATACTCTCTCTCTCTCTCTCTCTCTCTCTCTCTCTCTCTCTCTCTCTCACACACACAGAGACATACACAGAATGAGTTTTTCTAAAAGTTTTTTTTTTTTTTTGATTCAGAGGTCTCAAAATATATGTTTTCGGTGATATCTCAGAAACGAATTTTTGGATGGAATACAATACCTTCTGTATACACTATGTACAGAGTAGGAAAGATGCTTCTAAATAAATCTTTTCTATCTCTGACTACAAGTTACATGAATCGCTTTTCGTTATTTTTTAATTTACGAGACTATAAGATTTTTGTTAAAATAACACGTATTTAAGATATCACATGTATGAACAATAAAATGTGGGTATATCTTGAATTTTCTGTGAAAACTGTGAACTTCTCTTCATTCTGAATGCATTTAGAATATGTACCTGGTAAGCTTTAAGAACCAAAGAAACATTTACTACACAAAATGAATTTAGTCTCAAGCGCACGGGCAGCAAGCATCCACATAGACACAAACGCCTCATTCTAAAATTCCTCTTTTTACTTTCTCTACACATACCTACTATATACATAGTGTACATGACAGCATAGCTCAAACGCTAAACTACTCCTAAATTCCAAGCTTAGTATTTAAGTTTCTTATCTTTGAAGGATGCGATATGAAGATTTTCAAGACTACCCTTTATATGGAGAAATGTTTGAAAATGTTGTTTTTCTTAATACTTTCTATAACTATTTTGATGAAAATACTGTATATTAAAGCTATTTACATCACAAATAAAATGTATATCTTGAGTTTTCGTGAAATAGCTTCTGAAGACCTGCTCATTGTGGATGAATTATGCTGAATTTTGCAAAAAAATGTAGATATCGTTAAAACACACAATTTATGCCATATATACTCTGAGCAGAGCTGACCGTTTCCGAGATATTCCCTGTTTCAATTTTAAACAGCGTATCTTCTCATATGGGATCGCATTTTGTTTCGTCTCTCTTTTGTTTTTCTTTAAATGCAGAGCAAAATGAACTTCAATTGTTCACATGTCGATCGGCTATTAAAATATTTGACTATCGCTTTAGCCATTATTTCCCTTCTGCTTATAAGCAGTAAGACTAATTGCAAAATAAAGAATGAAAGAAACAAGGTTTCTGTTGAAGCTAGTTGCTGTACTAAAATGAACTTTGACATTCTCTTATATATTCTACGAATGAAGCTCAAATTTTACTTTCTCAGTAGAGGAAGTAAAAATTTGAAGTGTTCCATTCTTATGGCTTTCTCTACATCTCAGGTGCAAATTGTTACAAAGCTTATTTTTCTACTTCATGCTAATTGAGATAAACATTAGCAGAAATTGTCTTATTGCTTGCTTTCTTGTTAAGTAGAAGGGATAAGGGAATACATTAGGCTAAAAGCTACATCAAATCTTTAAAAAGCTAGTTGGTATGTGATTGAAATCCACGTGGCCAAGAGTTGACAAATTCCTGCATTTGTAATTAGAAAGGGAAGCCAATAACAGGTAACACCTAAAAATTGGTCAACTCCATGGAAAAAATATATATGACATAAACTGAGTGTTAGTGCTGCAAGTTTTTGTCTATCTTACACGGTTACCAGAAATGAAAAAAATAAGCAAAATTCATCCAGAATAAAGATGCCTTCAGAGAGTATTCCCAGAAATATATTTCATTTCTTATGTAAATATATTTAATATGCAGCATTTTACTCCAAGTCGTGAGAACCATTTTTGAGAAAATAAAACATTTCGGATTTTTTTCCATGTAAAGGTGGGGAAATTTTTCTCAAAACCTTTACGTCGCATCCTTGGAAGATACTTAACTTAAATACCAAGTTTAGTATTTTAATGACTTTTCGTTTTTGATTTTTCGTGTTCACAGAAACACGGGCACACTCACATAAAGACGCTCATGGAACTTTTCTAAAAATTTTTTTGATACAAGGCACCGTAATATCGGTATCGAATTTTTGGTTGGAGTAAAATACTTTCTCTACCTACTATGTGCATTGTATTCAGAGAAAGTAAAAATACGTGTTTTACATTAATGAGTCTTTAAGTACTATCCTTTGTTATTTTCTCTACATAGTACATGGTACATAGGTAGAGAAGGCATTGCACTCCATTCAAACATTCGATACCGGGATTTCACAGAAAACATTACGTTTTAGGGTGCCCTGTATACAAAAAAAAATTAGAAAAAGTTCAGTGTCTGAGTTTTTTTGGGGGTAGTGTTTAACGCCCGCTTTAACTACTTATGGCACCGCAGGCGGTGACACTGATGATACATGAATGAAGGTGGAGCACCGGTGGAATACGATGGTGGGGGAAAACGTAGAAAACCCGCCCCAGCGCCGCTTTGTCCACCACAAATCTCACTTGCGGTTGCTTGGGATCGAACCCGGGCCGTCTGGGTGAGAGGAGAGTGGTCTAACCACTCGACTACGGCGCGGTCTTGTGAGGGGGTGTATGTGTGTGTCTATGAAAAGAATATCGTAAAAAGGAAAAGCCTATTTAGGTTTAGTGCCTTCCAAGGATGAGACACGAAGATTTTAATCAAAATCTCCCCCCCCCCCCCAAGCTAATCTTTACAAAGAAAAATTGTTGAAATATTTTATATCCTCAAAAATGACTGGAATGATTGTGATTAAATTACCGTATGTTAAAGATATTTACCTCTTATACCAAATGGATGACAATGGTTGTTTTTTGGGGGGCGGGGGTATGTGTTACATTCTAATCTCTGCAACAAGTTACTGTCAAAAAGATTAATCTTCTATCTACTTCCTGCTAACCAAGATAAACATTAGCAGACATGGTCTTATTATTCATTTCCTTGTAAACAGAAGGAAAGTAAGGGGATACACTAGGCTAAAGCGACAGTCAACGATTTTAAAGGTTGGTTGTCATGAGGATGAGACCCGTTTCTTTGCATGTCCAGATGTTTTCAAATGAACCGTATGAGAAATGTTTAAGTATTTAAAAACTGAAAGCAATAACAGGAATATATCTGAAATGACCAACTCCTCGAAAAGAGATATACGACATACATTTTGGGTTTTAACGAGATCTACATTTTTTGTGATGTAAGTTTTTGGCTATCTCTAACGGTTAAGAGGTTATGCAAAATTCATTCTGAATAAAGAGTAGTTCAGAGATTATTCCCAGAATTTTCAAGATCTGCATGTTATTTGTAATATAAATATCTTTTTAATACATCATACTTTAATCAAAATCATTGAAGCTATTTTTGAGAAAAATCAAAATTTCAAACACTTGTGCTGGTAAAGCAGTTTGAGGTGGGGGATATTCTTGAAAACCTTCATTTCGCATCCTTCGAATATTCTAATTTTAAATATTAAGTTAGGTATTTAAGGAAGTTTTCGATTTTAGTTTATCTACGTAGTACATGGTACATAGATACATACAGAAAGTATTGCAGTTCGATAAGTTCGATACCGAGATATCATTAGAAATACACATTTAGGGCCTCCTGTAACCAAACAAAGGATTTCTAGAAAAGTGTCCGCGAATGTTTGTATTGTGGGTCTGTGCCAGAGTGCCCAGACCACCTGCGGTGCCATAAGTAGTTAATGCGGGCGTTAAACACTAAAAAAAAAAAAAAAAAAAAAAAAAGAAGAGTGCCCATGTGTCGGTGAACACGATAACTAAAAACGAAAAATCGGTAAATAACTAAGCTTGGATTTTAAGTTTAGTATCTTCCAAGGATTCGACACGAATCTTTTTAGGAAAATCTCTCCACTCCAATCTACCATTTTCATGAATATAAATTTGAAAATTTTGATTTTCTCAAAAATGGTTCTAACGAGTTTGTTTAAAATACTGTATATTGAGATATTTAATGACATTAAAATGTATATTTTGATTTTTTGGGGGGGAATAGTCTCTAATGACCTCTTGATTCTGGATGCATTTTGCTGGATTTTGCATAACTGGTAAATAGCAACACATAGACAAAAACCTACTACACAAAAATACAGATCTCGCTAAAATATACTATTTATGTCATATTCATTTTCTCACGGAATTGATCATTTTGGAGACATTCCTTGTTATTGGCTTCAGTTTGAAAATACTTTAACTTTTCTCATACGAATGCTGTTCATGCAAAGAAACGGATTTCAATCGCATAGCAACCGGCTAGAAACAGATTTGACTGTCGCTTTAGCTTAGTGTATTACCTTATTTCTCTTATATCTACAATAAAGCAAGTAATAAGACAATTTCTATTAATGTTTATCTCGATTAGTATGAAGGAGATAGAAGAACCAGCTTTTTAACAATAATTTGTTACAGAGATGTAGGAAAAGTCATATGAATGGAACAAATCTGACTTTTGAGCTGTGCTGCTTCTCCCCACACACACATACCGACTTTTTTTTTTCTAAAGAATGCTTTTTTGATTGAGGGGCATCATAACATATATTTCCAGTGAAATATGGTTTCAAATTTTTGGATGGAATACAATAACTTCCCTACCTACTACGAGCGTACACATACTTTGTAGAGAAGGTAAATAAACAAACGATAGAGAGTAGGGATATTTGTGCGAATTTAGAACATCCGATTTTGTCTAAAGCATCTAAAACTTGATTCAGAATTAAGAGGACTTTCAATGAATTTCGAGATGTATACATATTATTTGTAATGCAAATATCTTAAAATAGTTACTGAAAACAAAACAATATGAGCCATTTTAGAGAAATTTGAAATGACAAAAATATTTAATATAATGGGCAATATGATTGCTAGAATTTTCTTGAAAACCTGTATGTCACATCCTTAGCTTTCTGATAGTGTTTAACGCCCGATTTTCATACGACACAACAGGCGATAACACTAATGATACATGGAATGAATATGGAACAAAGGTGGAATGCGATGGCGGGCGAAACCCAGAGAAAACCCGTCCCAGTGAGCTTCCTCCATCACAAACCCCACATGCGGTCGTCTGGGATCGAATCGGGCCACTATGTGAGAGGCGAGTGATCTAACCATTCGGCTACGGCGCAGGCTTTTCCATCCTTAAAATATTCAGAAATTAAATACCAATTTTGTTGCTTATCCGAAGTTTCATTGTTTTGTTATGTTGTTCACAAGTACATACACACGGGGGTTAAAATGCTTTTTACTTTCTCTACACGCACTATGCACATGGTGTATACAGAAGGTATTGAATTGCACCCAAAAATTTGTTACTGAGATTTCACCGGAAATACATATTTTGAGACTCCCTGATTCCAAAAAAAAAAAAAAAAAAGAAGTTTTTTTAGAAAAAGGTCCTTGTGTATATGTGGGAAGCATAGCTAAAAAACGAAAAGTCGGTTAATTACCAGACTTGATATTTAATTTGAGTATCTTTCAAGAATGCGTCACGAAGATTTTCAAGAAAATCCCTCCACCGTAAACGCCCTTTACATGATATATTTTTAGAAAGCTTTGATTTTCTCAAAAATGGCTGTAACGACTTTGATTAAAATTCCTTATGTTTAAGATATTTTTATGAAAAACGAAATGTACATGTTGAATTTTCTGGAAATAGTCTCCGAAGTCCTCTTCATTCGGGATAACTTTTGTATAACTGGCAAACCGTAAGAGATAAACTAAAAACGTACTGCACAAAAAATGTAGATCTCATTAAAACACACAATGTATGTCATATCCATTTCTTGAAGAGTTTTCGAGCTCTTCCGGATCTTCGGTTTCAATTTTAAGCCTCTTAAACTTTTCTCAAATGGGAAGACATCTTTCTTCTCGTTTCTCGTATGTTGACTCCTGATAAGCAAGAAATTGGAATTTCGATTGTTTTACATAGCGGATTTTAAAGGACGAGACTATCGCTTTAGCCTGTGCATGTTCTTATTTATCTTCTACACACTTGCAAGGAAGCTAGTAATAAGACTAATTCTGCTAATGCTTATCTTGATTAGCATGATGTAGATAAAATAATAATCTTCTCAATAAAAGGTTTGCTTGCCAAGCAGCTAGATGACATTATGTGAATGGAACACATTAAATTTTATCTCTTCTACTTACAAGAAATAAACTAATAAGGACAATTTGTACAAATTTTTCTCTCGTTTATTATGAAGTAGATAGAAGAATAAGCTTTTTAAGAATAATTTGTTACAGAGATGTAAAGAAAGTCATGTGAATGGAACATATAAGATTTTTTATGATGAGTTCAAAATATATATTTCCAGTGAAATTTATATTTAAAGTCGCCCTCGGACATAAAAATCCTTAGCATGGCTTCCTTCGGAAGGGAAGTAAAGCCGTTGGTCCCGTGTCGTAGATTTACTCACGTAAAAGAACCTCAAGCCTGATAGAGAGGCCTCTGAACAAAATTAAGCGGTCTTTCACGCCCAATTTAGAATGGGACGCTGAGAACCACAGTAATTAAAGAGCGTCCATGAATAACACGCCATTTACATTTTACAATTTAAATTGGAATGCAATATTTCTATGTGTTATAAATAGGCGCTGAAGAAAATAAACAATGATTGATAAACCTGCACAAGAATAGAATAAGCATAGCTACCTAAATAGGAATGAATCTAGGATACCCTGGTACATGATAAAATGCAAAGCTACGCAGCACCCTGTAGAAACACAGATGTCGTTACGTTATTTATCTTTAGTAACAAGGTGAACTCCACCCTGATGATAATGGACTCCTGGAACACAGCTCATTATGTCGGCTGACATGGGTCAGAGATGATAAAAAAAACACATCATAATCACTGCTGGCTGGTTGCCCGACTCACTGATCTCGTTGAATTCAATTATTTGTTACTGTACAACAACAAAGTATCCAGTACATGCCAACCCTACGGTGAAAAATCATTTACATGCTTTTGATAACAAAATATAAAATCTATACTAATGTTGTAAAGGGAATTAGGCAGTTTCGGAAACGAAACAAACGATTTTCGCAAATATTTCACCACAAAAAATTCTTGTTCTTACGACAGGACGGAGGCTATATTAAAAAATCTTATGTGTACCATTCACATGACTTTCTCTACATCTCTGCAACAAATTATTTTAAAAAGCTTATACTTCTCTATACTTCATGCTAATCAGAAAAAAATAGCAGAAATAGTCTTATTACTTTCTTCCTTGTAAGTAGAAGTGAAATAACGGAGTACCATAGCCTAAAGTGATTGTCAAAAACTGGTTGCTATGCCACTGAAGTTCCTTTGTATGGACAGCAGTTGACAAATTCCTGTATGAGAAAAGTATGTTTTTCATAGCAGAAACCAAAAACAAGGAATGTCACAAAAACAATGAACTTCACGAAAAAAATGTATATAACATAAATTGTGTGTTTTAACGTGCTCTACATTTTTTGTGTGGTAAGTTTTTCTCCATCTCTTACGGTTTAGCAGTTATGCAAAAGTCCGTAAAATTCATCCAGAATAAAGTAGTCTTCAGAGGTTATTCCCAGAAAATTCAAGATATACATTTTATTTGTCAGGTAAAAGTCTTTAATATACGATATTTTAATACAAATCATTAGAGCCATTTTTGAGAACATCGACATTTTCGAAAAAAGTTCCATGTAAAGGGTAGTTTGGGGTGAGGGGATTTTTCTCAAAATCTTCGTGTCGCGTCCCTGGAAGATACTAAACTTAAATACCAAGTTTGGTAGTTTACCGACTTTTTGTTTTTGAGTTATCGTGTTCACAGGCACACGGACACATGGACACGCTGACACACGAACACACTTAAAGATAGAAAAAGGTGGTTGCTACGTGACTGAAGTTCCTTTGTCTGTATGGGCAGGAGTTGACAAATTCCTGCATGAGAAAAGTATAAGCATTTTAAGGGAGGTGGGGGTGGAGGGATTTTCTTGAAAGTCTTCGTGTCGCATCCTTGGAAGATACTGAACTTAAATACCATTTGGTATTTATCGGTCTTTTCGTTTTTGAGCTATGCTGCCCACAGACACACAGACACACACACATACAGACAGACACACGGACATTTTTCTAAAAATGCTTTTCTTGGATTCAGGTGGTCTCAAAACATGTATTTCTGGTGAAATTTTGGTATCGAATTTTTGGGTATAATGCAATACCTTCTCTATACACTATGTACGTAGTACGCGTAGAGAAAGTAAAAAGGTTATTCTTTTATGTGCATCATGCTAATTAAATTAAACAATAATAGAAATTATCTTCTTACTTGTTAACATGTAAATAGAGGGAAATAACCTACTAAACTAAGCGAAAGCAATAGTCCAATCTTTTTCTAAAAATGTTTTTTTATATAGGGAACCCTAAAACGATTATTCCCGGAATGTTTTTGGATGGAATAGAATACCTTCTCTATACACTATGTACTTAGCACGTGTACAGAAAGTAAAAACGCCCCGTTTGACTGCAGACTTCACAAGAAGGGCGTTGTATGAGAGCAGCATAACCGTTGGAATGATACAAGAGGCGGAAAGGGAAGTTCTTAATAAGTTCTAATAACAGTAAATGGCTAAGCTCCAGGGTGCCACATTAAGTCTCAGACTTGATAATCAACGGAGAATGGAACCAGGTCATAGCTACTTAGCGCGCGCATGCTTTAATGTTCCGCTATCACGGTTATCGATATGCTTAGGTGCTAAGGACCTTGTTCTTTTAAACACCTGTATACTGCACTCCAAAATTTCTACCCTCAGTCGGTAGAACACCTGCTTGCTGTACGAGGGGTCCCGGGTTCGATTCCCAGATGAGAGCATCTCTAGCCCAGATTATTCCCTATTCTCCTCAGAGTCTTGAAGATGAATGTGGGTGTGTAGGATCTAATGATTAAAATCTGTGTTCCATTCACATGGCTCTCTCTCTACATGTCTGTAACAAATTATTGTTACAAAGCTTATCACTCTGTCTACTCTATGCAAATCGAGATTTATCTCGATTAGCATGATGTAAATAGAAGAATATTCTTTTTTTTAGAATAATTTTTATATGGAACAGCTAAAAATGTTTTATGAATGGGACGCATCAGATTTTTACTTACTCTAGCCCCGTATGTACAATGTACATAGGGATGGAGAAGGTATTTATTCCACCCAAAATTTGATGTCGAGATTTCACCGGAAATATATATGTTTCGGGTTCCCTGATCCGAAAAAACATTTTTAGAAAAAGGTCCGCGTGTGTCTGTGGACAGCATAGCTCAAAAACGAAAAGACCGTTAAATAGCAAACTTGGTATTAGGTTAGCTTAAAACATTTGACTATCACTTTAGCATAGCGCATTCTTCTAGTTTCCTTATACTTATAACGAACTAATTAATAAGAACATTCTGCAAATGTTTATATCGATTAACATTGTGCGGACAGAAGAATAATCTTATTGTACGAAATTTACAGAGCAGCTGTAAACTGCATCCAATATGAAATATAATGCATTATTACTCTCCTATAATATGGAGGTCAAAATAAGATTATTTTTGAGATTGTAGTGTTTTCTTGGTAGTGTTCATAATCCTAAAATGACTAGATTTCTCAAACTTTTAAGCTCCTGTATGTAATATCAGAGCACTAATTACAATTTTCACATTGAATAGAATATCAAATAAAATAATTATGTATGTATTTAAAAATAATAAATATTTTGAAATACTGGGCCAAATCAGCTTCCTTATAAGTAGAAAAACGTCACCCTCTGGGTGTAGTAGTTACTCATATACTCGGTGCAGGACGACGGCTTTTTTCGGGCGTAAAAATCCTTGATGTGGCTTCTTGCCGTTGGTCCCATGTCGTAGATTTACGGCACGTAAAATAAGCTCAAGCCTGATAAAGAATCTATTAATTTTAAGATTATGACATTTACTCACCATGGACAACATGATCTTAAAAATAACGTATTTACTCAGTTTTGAGCCCCTGTTACATGACAGCAATTATCCACTATACTTTATATTGAATGCAGGATAATTGGAAATTATATCTTTTATTTTATATACATAAAGTAGGAAATCTTGCAAAAATGTCTTTATTGGCTTAAATTTTGTTACAAAAAAGCTTTTAATTCACTGCTGAAAGTAATTGACTCGACGCTTTCATGCACAGCTCGTGCGCCACTTGCGCTAACCTCCAGTTACTCACCAGTTAGTACATTTCAGTACACACCAACTTGCAATTCTTCCTCCTTTTATAGCTAGAAAATTACGTCACAGAGCTTTGTGGAAACTTGTGGAAACCAACGCTTTCAGAGATATCTCTCGAATCCGAGAAGGCCTCCGACTGTGATGACTCATATACCAAGAGGAATGTGAGAACAACTGCAGAAGATGGCAATATCACACTATAATGAAATATTACTCTTATATAGTAGGGGTGCTCGGAATTGGGGATATCTGGTATTTTTAAAATTATTGTGTTCATGGTGAAATGTCATAACCCCAAAATTAATAGTTTATACACATTTTAAGCAGCTGTATAATAACATATTTGCCATAATTCTCATTTTTGTATTGGGTAGAATATTAAATGAAATATGCGCGCATATATTTATAAAATGATATAGCTATTTTCTAAGATGGGTCAATGTAACCATTACGGTTAAATTTGCTCCAGTAAGGCTGAATACTGCATTATGGTTCATTACATAACTAAATTTTCTGATGGAATGATTCTAGGTAAGAACTGAATGCAATACTTAAATTTGATAAGTTGAATAAAAAGAAGTGTCCAGACATAATACCACCAGTGTATCTCAGTGAAACTTTTTAGTGTGTGGGCTTCAGCGTGAATTGTCTAAATATTTTGGGCTCCAATCCCTCTGAAGTTGGACAGGCTTGATTTAGATCATGACTTTGATTTAATATCTAACTAGCATTGAAGAAATGATCCAAAGCTTTATTATTATTATTATTATTATTATTATTATTATTATTATTATTATTTCACCATATAAATTGCCCATTTTATACAAAGTCATACGACACGAAGCTTTTAAATTATCTTCTACTGTATAATTGACATCCATGCGTTCTGCAATTACACTTACTCTGCCTCCAAAGTGATTACTATCTAATATTTCACATTTGGCTCTGAGCGATCTAATGTTGCTTAAAACATGGCGAACTCAGGTTTTTCTTTAGATTTAAATTCTAATATTGGATTTGTTACCAGCCTACAATATTAAAACTAAAGACTTTTTCTTGCTTGGTACATTGTTTTATTATCTTGTAAATATTGCAGCTGCTAAGTTCTTTCGATGAAATTCTAAACGTTATTTCTTAATTATAGCTTCGTGACATGAAGACGTAAATATTATATTAAAGTTTTATTTTGTATCATGTAATACATGTACATTTGGATATCCAAAATAAAAAGTGTATTCCTCATTTATCGCTAGAACATTGTTTTCGAAAATATGAAAAAGTCTAAGAAATTCGAGAAAAATGTAAGCATTTACATCATTTTAAAATTATGGCAAATGTAAACCAATTTTGCTGAGTTTTAATTCCACAACTTTCTTATTTATCGTTAAAAAAACTCTTGCCTATATTTATAGAGGTTGCTATGCCAATTAGAAAGAAAATTAAGAACATTTAAAATCGTTAATGTCGTTAGCTATCCTCAATTGCCTGTCTTTTAAAACAAATATAATTTATTTTCATAAATGTAATGACGAAATTACTATGTATTCCATATTGACTGGGTATCGCTTTGATGTTTGCGAAAGTTAAAATGAAATTAAGTTCACAAATACGTAATCGTATATACATTCATACATTAATATATTGTGACGAAATGATTATCAATTTTGGGACATAGTAAACTAAATTCTCAAATGTTTAGTAACATTTTCGGGGTGAAACGTAAAAATGTGCTGCAATGTTTTGCTCTGGTATCAATAGTATGCAGACATTCTGATGCAGTGCAATCCTTCAGGAAGAGGGTTGTGTTTGTGACGTAACATGTTCATCTGGTATTCCCATTGTCGGTACCAAGTTCTCCAAAGGGAGCTTAGTGTCCTGTGTCAGCAGGGATTAGTTGACGATGATGCTGCGCGTATACGCAATCTCTTGTTTAACAGATTGTTCCTATCATGTCACACTGCGTTATCCCACAAAAATACATGCAGACCAAAAAATCTGTTGTGTTTCATACCATGACATCTCTGCAATAAATATTGTTAAAAAGCTTAATCTTCTATTTACTTAATACTAATCGAGAAAAAATTAGCAGAAAGGGTCTTATCTTTCTTGTAAGGAGAAGGGAAGTAAGGGAGTACCATAGGCTAAATCGATAGTGAAGTCTTTTAAAATTTGGTAGCTATGTGATTGAAGTACCTTTTTTACTTTCTCCATACGCACTATGTATATAGTGTATAGAGAAAGTATTGCACTCCACCAAAAATTTGATACCGAGATTTCACCGGAAATATATGTTTTAGGGTCCCCAATATCCAAAAAAAGCATTTTCACAAAAAGGTCCGTGTGTGTGTGTGTGTGTGTGTGTGTGTGTGTGTGTGTGTGTGTGTCCGTGTGTCCGTGTGTCTGTGAACACGATAACTCAAAAACGAAAAGTCGGTAAAATACCAAACTTGGTATTTAAGTTTAGTTATCTTCCAGGGATGCGACACGAAGATTTTGAGAAAAAGCCCCCACCCCCAACTACCCTTTACATGGAACTTTTTTTTCGAAAATTTTGATTTTCTCAAAAATGGCTCTAACGATTTTGATTAAAATTTCGGATATTAAACATATTTACCTGACAAATGAAATGTATATCTTGAACTTTCTGGAAATAGCCTCTGAAGAGTAGTTTATTCAGGATGAATTTTACTAAATTTTAAATGACTGCTAAACCGTAAGAGATGGACAAAACTTACTACACAAAAAAATGTAGAGCACTTTAAAACACACAATTTATGTTATATACATTTTTTTCGTGGATTTCGTCGTTTTTGTGACATTCCTTATTTTTGGTTTCTGCTATGAAAAACGTATACTTTTCTCATACTGGAACTTGTCAACTCCTATCCATATAAACAAAGGAACTTCATTGACATAGCAACCAGCTTTTGACTATCACTTTAACCTACGGTTGTCCCTTATTTCGCTTCTACTTACAAGGAAGCGAGTAATAAGACTATTTCTGCTAATTTTTTCGGATTAGCATAAAGTAAATAGAAGTATAAGCTTTTTAAGAATTATATGTTGCAGGGATATGGAGAAAGTCATGTGAATGGTGCACATCAGATTTTTTTGTATGAAGTATTTTAAATCTGAAACTAATAACAAGGAATATCTCAAAAACAGTCAACTCCACGAAAAAATATATATAACATAACGTGTTTGTTTTAACGAGATCTACATTTTTTGTTACGTAAGTTTCTGCCTATGTCTTACGGTTTAACAGTTATGCAAAATTTTGCAACATTTATATCTAGCCTTCAGAGGCTATCCCCAGAAAATTGAAGATATACATTTTATTTGTCATGTAAATATCTTTAATATAAGGGATTTTAATTAAAATCGTTAGAGCCATTTTTGAGAAAATAAAATGTTTGGAATTTTTTCCATGTAAAGGGTAGTTGGGGATGGGGGGATTTTCTTGAAAATCTTCGTGTCACATCCTTGGAAGATACTGAACTTAAACACCAAGTTTGGTATTTAACGGACTGTTCGTTTTTGAGCTATGCTGCCCACAGACACACTCACACACAGACACACACACATAGACAGACACCCAGACAGAAATGTTTCTAAATTTTTTTTTTTTTTTTTTTTTTGATTCAGAGGGTCTCAAAAAATATATTTCCGGTGAAATCTCGGTATCGATCTTTTGGGTGCAATACAATACCTTCTCTGTACTTTGGATACATAGTACGTGTAGAGAAATTAATATATATTATGCAGACTAAAAGAATCTGTTGTATGGCATTTGCATTCTTCAACACACTTTTCTTGAAAAGCTTATTCTTTTATCTACTTCACGTTAATTCAAATACACATTTGTATAAATGCTTTATTAAATATTATAGATACAACTGAATAAGGGAGTGCTTGCCTAAGTGATAGTAAAATTTTAGAGCTGGTCGCTATGTGATAACGTTGATATACCATTCTTTTTGCAAGAAAAAAAATCTGATGTGTTCCTTTCGCAAAACTTTCTTTAGCTTTTCCGCTAACAAACGTTCTTTGGAAAAGGTCATTCTTTCGTCCACATCATGATAATTGAGATAAACGTTAATAGAAATGGTCTTATTAGTTCTTCCCTTCTAAACAGAAGGGAAATAAAGGAATACTCTAGGCTAAAGTGTTGTTCAAATGCTTTAAAAGCTCCTCGCTATGTGAAACAATTGAAATTCGATTCTTTTTTCATTTCCGGAGTAAAATAAAAGAGATAAAGCAAATGTTGACTTGCCGCTTGAGAAAAGTTTAAGTAGTTTAAGTTTTAATTCAATAACAAGAATATCTCGGAAATGTGAACTCCCAAGGTATCTGCTCTAAATTGTGTGCTTTAGTGGAATCTACGTTTTTGTACAGTAGATGTTATCTATCTCTTACGTTTTACCAGTTTTGGGAAAAGTCATCCAGAATAGAGTGGAATTAGTGCCTATTCCCAGAAAATCCACGATTTATAATTTCTTTTGTCATAAAATGTCTTAAAATATGATATTTAAATAAAAGTCTTTAGAGTTATCATTGAGAAAATCAAACTTTTCCTCGTAAGGTTAGTTTGCGGTTGGGGGATTTTCTTAGAAATCTATGGCACTATCTTTGCAAGATACTGAGCTTAAATGTCAAGTTTGATATTTAACAGAGTTTTCTTATTTTAATAATGCTATTCACAAACACACAAATTGGTATACATGTTTATATATATGCCTTTTTTTAGATTTGAGAATCTCAAAAAGTGTATTTTCACTGAAATCTCGGTACCTAATTTTTGGGTGGATTTTAGTACTTTTTCTACTGACTTGTACGTGGTAGCGAAAGTATAAATAGTCATTGAGAAGAATTAGATGAAAATACGGTTTTATCGCTTGCTAATGTGAAGGTGAACACGATGCGCAAATTGAATACACACTATAAAATAAAAACGAGTGCAGAGACGAAAAACTGAACTATTAAATATACGTCAAAAAGGGGTTATCAATCGGTATTAAGAAAACCTTAAACCGATTAATGCACCATCTGAAAGGGCACACAAAAATATGTAAAACCTATCGTGCATAAATACACGAGTTACAAAATGATAAAGATGTGCAGATGGAGATCGTTAATATCCATTCAGAGTGAAGTAATTTTGAACTGCTGGCGCGAGTGTAGTTGTGAACACTGTCGGGCAACTGAAACGGCCGAGAGAGAGAGGGAGAGAGAGAGAGGGAGAGAGAGAGGGAGGGATAGAGAGGGAGGGAGAGAGAGGGAGGGAGAGAGAGGGAGGGAGAGAGAGGGAGGAAGAGAGAGGGAGAGAGAGAGGGAGAGAGAGAGAGAGAGAGAGAGAGAGAGAGAGAGAGAGAGAGAGAGCACTGCCTGTCATCTTACTGTTGTGGTCCTTAGTGCTTCACAAAGGTTACTCAATACATGAAGTACATTAATTAAATAACTGAACCTGAAAAATTAAATGTACAAATAATTATAGCAAAGACAATTTCTGAATGACAACGTTAGAAGAAATATTTTTCCGAATGTTGAAAATACGGACTGACATAATCTCTGATTTCTTAGTATTAACTGGTATTGATGTGAACTTCCAGTAGAGTAACAATATTCTCGTGGCTCTATAATTGAGAACGTACACCTATCCTCCATTAGTCACATAGACATTGTTGAAAATTAGTACGTCTAATTTGCACGCAACAAACTTTTGAGAGTTAGAAGAAGAATGTAACATACTAAAACATAAACTATTGTTGTTAATAAACAAAAGATCATCTCAAAGCATCATCATAAAAAAAAAGTTGGTACTTGTTAATTGCCTATGGAGAACAATAATTATGGTCAACTTTCTTTATAGCTGTTGCAACAAGCTTTAGTAATTTGAACATTTTTATTTTAAATTTCCATTGTCATTTGCAGGAGATTGAATATATTGGAAGGAGGTTAAACAGGACTGTCACATTATTGGTGAGTAAGTAAATGTTTAAATAGCTAATATGGCGTTTAAACATTCACATTGAATATCTTTATCCCCCAACTATCTTTATAATAAGCATAAATTAATTACATGTATTATGATTACTGTGCTAGGGTTTAAAATAAATTAATATGTAGCTTAACAGGCATAATAAGGTTTAGAAGAATATCTACTTTCACAGTCTCTCTTCCTCGTCCGTTTCACACGCCCCACAGTGTCCATAGCAATATGTCGCGCGCGCAACAGTTCAAAATGGACCACTGGACTGGAAACTGGCGACCTACCGACACTTTTCTATTCTGACTCAGATTTGTGTGTATATGTGTGTGTATACGAAAACATGTAATATTAGAGGATTTTACATATTTCAATGTGTGTATTCGGAGGTGCATAAACGGTTTAAGTTTTCATAAAATCGATTACTGATCCCTTGTGAACAAAACGAATATTACATTTCTATAATAATAATAATAATAATAATAATAAAATCATTAAAAACTTAGAGCTATGATATAAGTAGCACCTCTACCCTGTAAAAATAACAAAAGAACCGCATTAGGTTATGTTGGGTGCAACCGATGTGAGAAAATCGTCTTCCTGGCATGTAATGAAGGATACTAAATTAATTAATTAATACACAATAGCAAAAATAATATTCTGAAGGCTATGTGGGAATTTGTAAGGGTGTAGAAAGTGGTGTGAGCATAGCACAGCAATTTTACCTTTTCTAACTATTCTTGGCGAAATGTCATTTCTGTTAATGTTTATCTCAATTAGAGTGAAGTCATGCAAGATAAAGGAATTTCAAATCCAACACATAGCGACCAGTTCGTAATAGATTTGATGTCGCTTTGGCGTAGTGTACTCTTTCATTTCTCTTGTGCCTATAAGGACGTAGTAATAAAACTATTTCTGCTAATGATTATTTCTCTTCTCATGAAGTATATAGAAGAATAAGTATGTAAAAATAGTGTTGAATAAATAGGGAAAGTCATGTGATTGTAACACAAACAATTTATTATTACGGAGAGTTGTTTGGGATGAATCTTAGTGTTGTATTTTAAAAGGTCCTGGACGCAAATACTGAATTCGGTGCGTTTTCAAATGTACCTTTTCATTTACAATGTTTGCACATATACAACCCGTAGATTCAGACCACCTAAAAACACATTTTTGAAGAAATCCCCATATTTGAATGGAATACTATACTTTCGTTACCTGTACAGAAAATGAAAGAATGTATTACTTTCTCTAGCCCCGTATGTACAATGTACATATTGGATAGAAAAGGTATTGTATTCCACCCAAAATTCGATACCGAGATTAAGACCCCCTGAATCAAAAAAAAAAAAAAAATCTGAAAAAGGTCCTTCTGTGTCTGTGTGTCTGTGGATAGCATATCTCAAAAACGAAAAGACCGTTAAATACCAAACTTGGTATTTAAGTTTGGTATCTTACAAGGATGCGAAGATTTTAGAAAATCCTCCTACCCCTAAATATCCTTTACAAGGAACAATTTTCGAACATTTTGTTTTTCTTAAAAATGGCTGTAACAATTTTCATTAAAATACCACATATTAAAGCCAGTTCCATCACAAATAAAATGTGTATCTTGAATTTTCTGGGAATAGCTTCTGAAGGCCAACATGGAATTATGCAGAACTAGTAAACCGTAAGAGACAGATCAAAACTTACTGCACAAAAAATGTAGATCTCGCCAAAACACAAAATTTATGTCCTTTGTTTTTGCCTTAGAGGTAACCGTTTCCGAGATGGTCCTTGTTATTGTTTTCAATTGCACAGTACTTATACTTTTCGTGTTCGCTTTTCTTTTGTTCTACTCAAAGCCAAGCAAAGAAACATTTGCAATGACAATCGCATAACGAAAACTTTTAAAACATTTGACTATCACTTTAGCTTAGTGCATTGCCTTAATTCCCTTCTACCTATAAGGAACTAAGTAATAAGAATATTCTGCTAATGATTATCTCAATTAGCATTGTGTGGAAAGAGGAATAATGTTTCTTAAGAAGATTGTTTGTAGAGCAGCTAGAGAAAGTCATGTGAGTGTAAACATTTCCATGTTTTAAATTTAACTTTTAAATTTAACTCATGAGTTGCGTTAAAACAACGCAACAGCATTCCGTTTTATCGGCGGAGCAGAAAGTATCGACCAAGGCAGCATTTCCCTATAAAATGATGTTGGAAAGTTTCTTCTTCACACTCGAGCCGCAAACCGAGCGAGCCAGCGAGACCACACTTCTGCTGAGTGATTTATTATCGGCAAGATAAACGACCGCCGTGAAACTGAAGAGTTCGGAATACAGCCGCTCTTTTTTCGGCTTGGGAACAATGACCACGATACAACACATACTAGAGCCTCCAAACGGAAAAGAAGAGGAAGAGATATTCCTCTTTTCTTTCTCTACACGTAATATGTACATAGTGTATAGAGAAAGTATTACATTCCAAGAAAAAATTTGGCACAATGAATTCACCGAAATTACACATTTTAGCGTCTCTTGTATCAAAAAAAAAACTTTTTTACTTTCTCTACATAGTGCATTGAGAAGGTATTGCATTCCAGCCAAAAATGTGATACCAAAATCTCACAGGAAATAGATGTTTTAGGTTCCCCTGCATCCAAAAAAAGCATTTTTAGAAAAAAGTCTGTGTGTTTGTGACCGTGTGTCTGTGTGGCTATGAACACGATAACTCAAAAACGAAGTCAATAAAAAGTCAAAATTGGTATATAAGTTTAGTTTCCTTCAAGAATACGAAACGAAGATTTTGGAGAAAATCTCCCCACCCCAAACTACCCTTTATATGGAAACATTTTAAAAAAATATGCTTTTCATTAAAATTTGTATACGACAAATAAAATGTATATCTTGAATTTTCTGTGAATAGCCTCTGAAGACCTGTTTACTGTGGATGATTTTGCTGGATTTTGCATTACCAATAAACCGAACGAGATAGATAAAAACTTACTACACAAAATTTATATGTGTAGATCTCGTCGAAACTAATAATTTATATCATATACATATTTTTTTGAAGTTGACTTTGTTTTAAATATTCCTTGTTATTGGTTTCAACTTTAAAATCATTTGTACTCCAGCAGTCCAAAGAAACTGATTTCATCCACATGGCAACCATTTTTTAGAAGATTGACTATTGTTTTAGCTTGATGTATCGCAATATTGCCCTTTTGCCTACCAGAGAGCATTTGTGCTAATGTTTATCTCGATTAGCATGAAGTAAATAGAAGTATAAGCTTTTTAACAGTAATTTGTTACAGGGATGCAGAGCAAGCCATGTGAATGGAACGCATCAGATTTTTGCTCCTACTTTCTCTAGTGCATATGTGCAACGTAACGTAGTAGTTAGAGAGTGTATTGCATTGTATTAAGACTTCCTGAATCCAAATAAAGCAGTTTTAGGAAAAGGTCTGTGTGTGTGTGGGACTGTGCATGTGTCTGTGAACAGCATAACTAAAAAACCAAATGTCGGTTAAATACCAAACTTGCAGTTTAGGTTCAGTATCCCCCAAAGGATGCGACACGAAGATTTTCAAGGAAATTCCTAACCCTTTAAAAAGAAATATTTTTGAAAATTTTAATTCTTCCAAAATGACTAACGATTTGATTAAAATACCAAATGTTTAAGACATTTTATTGCACATGAAATATAATAGTTTCCGAAGACCGCTTCATTCTGGATGACTCTTGTATAAGTGGTAAACCGCAAGAGAAGAATCATTTTGCACCCTTGAAAACTGCTTATATTATATATCAAGTTTGCTATTTTAGCATCTTTTGTTTTTGAACTGTTGTTCACGCACAAACTTTTTCTTAAAATGGGGGACCTCAAACCATACATTGCCAGTAGTACGTCTATATAAAATTGTCGGGTGGAATACAATACCTTCTCTAGGTACCTACTACGTACGTAGTACGTGCAGAGAAAGTAAAATATTTCATGTGACTTTCTCTAAGTATCTGCAGCAAACTATTCTTAGAACGGTTTATTATTCTATCTACTTCACTGTAATCGAGATAAACGTTAACAAAAATTACTTTACTACTTATTTCCTGGTAAGTATAAGGGAAATAAGTGAATGAACTTGCTAAAACGATAGTCAAATTTTGTAAGAACTGGGCACTATCATGTTTCTTGAAAGTACTTAAGAAATCTAAATTGCCCGCTGAAAATTTATATGAAGGGCCGCAATATTTTGACTGTACAAAGGTAGCAGAGTAACTAATGTTTTAAGTGAGTGTATTCTATTTTATATTTATTTAACTGAATATAACATTTATTCTCTTATGGTCAGGAGGCAAAAAAAAAAAAAAAAAAAAAAAAAAAAAAACGAATGACGACTTCTCGTTTGAGAGAAACATACCTAGTAAAGCCGAGCAATATTCGCTCTTAGGACTACAATTAAGACAGGCAACGTGAGCCTTACTAGATATGCAACTATTAAAACGAATGAGTGGAGAGTGTAATCTAAAATGCACGAGCGCTTTCAAATTCGCTCGAAGAAGCATACTTGAAGTGATATTTGCTGGAATAGTTGATCTTGCTTGATTTATTGATATTCCAAACGGTGTAGTGCGTCATCTTAGTGGAGTATTTTAATTAAAACCATAAATGGATTTTTGAGAAAATTAACTAAAGTTGCTATGTAAAAGGTACTATAGCTAGAAGAATTTTCTTGAAAATTTTCGTGTCGTATTTCTGTAAGATTCTAGACTGAGCCGACAAGTTTGGTATTTAACCGAATTTTCGTTTTTGAATTACCTCTGCTATTCGCAGACTTACACACATATACACAAATTACCATTTTCCTTAAATTATTATTTTTGGTTAAGTAGACCTCAAAGTATGCATATCCAGTGAAATCATAATCTTTTTAGATGTGCACTGTAGTAGTCTTGGTAAAAAATAATGGAAAAAAACCCCAGAGGGAATCTTTACATAAACAAGTTTCCTAAAAGCTAAGAAACATGCTCTGGAAACTGGAAAAACACTGGCAGAGTTTCACCATATTTATTTTGAATTTTTTATCAGTCATTACGAATATATCTGATTTTAACATTCATTACAATCTTTATAGTTTTTACATTTTGAGCTAAAATTTGTGAATCTGGCTCATAATTTAAATATAAGTTACAGGCAAGGAAGTAGAATCTGGTCAAAATTTAGTTATAAAGTAAACGCCTGATTATCCCCAGCAAAGTGGGTTTTGTCAATTACAAGAATTTAGACTTACCAAACATATAAAATCCGCAATTTTTTCCCAGCCGAAAAACCCCCACTTTTGCCTACTCTGGGCGGCTGTGCAGCAAGCTTCGCAGTGTTTATTGAATATAAGACCGTCCCACGGCGATATTCCCAGCTGACTGACTGGCTTCACGCCCTCGAGTGGTGGAATAGTTCTGCCATTTCCCACCAGGTTGCAGCTAATTCGTAAATTACTCATTCTGGTGAGCTTGCTAATGTGTCGCCGGTCCCCATGGCCGCGCTCGCCAAGGCGTCCCGCTTTGGTGCTTCGTAGCGCTGGGGATCGTGCGTTCGAGTCCCGCCTTGGGCATGGGTGTTATATGATCAGGACTCCGGTACTGTATTTAAAAAAAAAAAAAATGCGACTGTGACGTAAGTAGTTACCAACAGTTCGGTTTGAACTGTGGAAGGGAGTAACGGCTCGGATGAAATGCAATACTTTTTTGCATACTAAAGTAAGTGCTAGAAAAGTAAAACTGTAGTAATTACTTTCACATTACTTTCTCTATCAGTTGAAGAAGTCAATTATTTATTTTCTCTTACACGTCTTTCAAGATATTTTGTAAACACATTGCCTTAAAACATGTAACAGAGCGGGTTCGTCTGTGATCCGCATTTAGGAGTCGTTAGCTCGACCCGCGCCTACTTGACAAATGGATTTTTTCGGGGGCTTCACCGGATGGCCAAGCGAACGCTAGGTAGTTTCATTACAACCTCCAAATTTTCCGGTCCGTCATTTCCTAATCATTTCTTTCGGGGCTGCAAGATCAGGCAATGGTGTTCGGCGGGTTGCGGTGGATGTTGATTTGCGCATTGTGAATGGCTATCCTAGTATTGTCTCGGAAACACTCGGTTGAGATCCTCTCGCGGTTTCAGGGCTCTCTCGGAGAGCTTACCTGGAGACTCGGGTTCATGAGCAGTGTCTAGGGCAACGTCGGAAGTATTCTAACTGTAACCGATAGGGTATCCATGCATATTTGTGCTCATCGTCGTCCGGATCAAGTCGCCCTTCGGGTCTCTCCCTCCATTCCTCCTTCCTTGAGATCACGTAAGTCGTAAAGGGCTACAAGGGCCTAAGTCCCAGGAGTCCTGGGGGCCTCATCCGGAATAATCCTAATCCTTTTGCTAAGGTATCCAATACAGAAGTAGTTTTATATGATTCAAGATCAAAGTTAATTTTTAGCTCATTGTATTCCTCAAAATGAAGAAGGCACAAATAAATGCCTGGATTTGGAAGAGTTGCAGAGCTGTATTTGAAAGCACTTCGATGTAAGTAATTCTTCCTCTTCTTATTTGCTCAAACACCCCTGTGGGATCAGATGCCTGTTGAGGATCAGAGGGGCTATGGATCGGATATAACTGGCACTCCAAAGGTAATTCTTGTGAGTTACTTGCGTCAGAACTTGTTTCCCCCAACTCTAATCAAGGTGTGGAAATATTGGTGAGCCACACATACTGTCACATATACATATGTTGCTCGGTAGCGAATATTCTGTTTTTAGTAAGCAAAAAGAGAATATCAGCTTCGAAACCGTGAGGTATCATTTTCATAATATTTTCAGAGTCTCCATATGAACTGCAAATGGCATTACTAACTCTGCAAAATTGTATGAACATAAAATGTTCGAAAGAAAGAGTTTGGGAGTTAATTAAATCATAGCCTAAGGATTCATTTCCTAAATTTCAATTATTTGCATCACATTTAATGGCAATGCTTGACCAGCATACATTTGCAACCAAAGCTTCTCTAAAATTAATTATATTAAAAACCGACATCGCAGTAGACTACGCGATAAATATTTAATTAATCTATTAAGGCTCTGTACATCATTGTTAGCAGGCTGGATCTGAAGGACTCCTCCAAAGTAAAACAAAAGATAAACAAAAGAACTATAGGTGTAGAAGAGAAGGGCCTTGTGTTTGCAAACATTCCATTACGTTGCATGGCGGCATAACTCAATGCTTCACACTGAGTGAAGTGAATTACTGTACCTTCCCTTCTGCTCCTTTAATTTGGACATTCCTAAGATTGATTATCCAGGGATGGGTGAGGATCTTATCTCTCTAAGTCTATTGGAATTGAGCCCGGGCCGCTCTGGTAGAAGGGGAACACTCTAGCCATATTGCTACGGCGTCGGCGATAAAAGTACTTAAGGGTTTAAGAGATACCTACTGGGAGTTAAATTTGAAGTTTCTTTATTTAATTATACATTTTTTTCTGAAAAGTCCGCTACGATTGCATTGCTGTTATACTAATGTGAATACTAAATTCAAATGTGGTAAATATTTTGCAATGTATAAATTATTTCATAAGTGTTATTATGTAAATATATTGCACAGTCAAAATGTTACACACGCCTTAAAATTGTTGGCTTTTTTGAAATGGAACTTTAAACCATACACAGAAACATTACTTATGATATGTTGGTAACTTTGATTACTGAATTCTGATATATTTTTCAAGTTAATAGTATACCATCTCTAAAATTAATACTTTTCATAAACTATTTTTTTAAGAATTACTAGTGATAGCATACTTTTGTCGCATATATTATTGCAATAGAAAACTACTTCTGCACATTCTGGATTATTTAAGTTGTATTTAAAACAACTGAGACGTGTGAAACATTTTGAAAGTGTGATCATGTAATTTTGAGATAGAAAAACAGGATTTATAAAACAGGTGTATTGTAGAATCTTTAAGTGACTGTAGAGCCCAAAGCAAGGGGAGTACAGCTAAATGTTAATTCTCTATGGATGCCCAAACATTCTAAAACTATTATATACAGGCTGATTCGAAATACTTTTACAAAGATTAGGGATTGGTTCCTTACATCAATACAAGAAAAACTGTTCCATATGCCTCTTGTATGCCTCAAAACCCTCGTTTTCGATTTATTGGGGCTCAAAATGTTACAAATAAAAACATTTTAATGTCACATATTATTCTATTATCAGCTTGTTAGGAGTTGTTCAACACAAACACCACAAAGAGCAAATAATCAACATGTCCTTTTCTATTTAGACACGCATGCACTTGTAAAAGCAGACTGCCAAATACTCCCTGTTGGTGCCGTATGGTTTGGCAGGCTTCCGTAACGCGTTGATTAAGTTTCTTCAACCTGCTGCATAAACTAACTTTTAAGGTTCCCCAAAGATAAAACTCCAGGCGGAACGCGCAGGCCATGGGACTGGTCCTCCACTAGCTATCCATCTATTATGGTAGATAACAGCCAATGCATCTCAACATGTTTCTTCTTATTTGCAGGAGCGCATCTTCTGAATGAAGTTCCTGGAGACAGCACCTGTAAGGCGTGTTGGAAGAATGTATTACATAAATGACAAATGTAACCAAGCAGCCATGACAACACAAGGCAAACTCCGCAGGTTACAATGCGTCAAGGCCTTCCATGAATGAGTGCATAGATAAATGAGGTTGTTGGGTTGGACCCGGAAAGCCGTTGATCGTAAACTTTCATTAGTAAATTGATAACTAGAAAACGAAGGGCTTTAGGGTAAATGTTTTTATGAATTTAGTTCCTTGTTTAGATATAAGCAGTGGTGCCCAACCTACAGCGGCAGAGGGGAGGGCAGACTTACCTCCCTCATTTGTTTGGTAGCGGCAGGCAAAACCTCTATCTATGACGTCGCTTTCTATCAGTGGCGGGGGCTTAAGCAACGTTAATGTTATATGGGATGGTACAAATACTAAGAAAAATCGCCATTCTTATTAGTGACTTGGTTGACACTATTTACTTGTAACCAGTTCATCAATGTTTACCGACAGGGATGAGCAACAGAATCTTAAAAGGCAGACCAAATGATCATGCCCTCCCTTCCCTACTACACTATTTGCTTTATTTGATTCATTTTCAACAACCTCTATTCAAAAATATATGTAGAATCAAATATTGATGTATGCTTTCCAGCAAAATTATGCAGTTTGGGAACATTTTCAGTGGCAACAGATTTAAATAAATCCCAGCCATTTTTCTGAGAATATTTAATGGCTGTTGAATTTTAAAAATCAACTAGTTCCATTTAAAGATCTTGGGGAGCGTCTTTGTAAGCAACACTAATTCAAATTCAAGTGCTGTTACTGATTGAATTATTCATAAAAATGTTTGTCATAATCAGTCAATGTCAAAAAATATTCTTCCTCCCATTTCTCCTGGAGTACGATATATTTGGTTTGCTTGAAGCTACCATCGTGTCGAGAGTTGAACCCAGTTAAACGTCACTGAATGATTGAAGGGAAAATGCTTCCTACTTGGCCATGCACAAATCGAAGGAAGCGAGGTAACATGACCATTATTGATGAGAAATTACCTTGTGATTGGCATTCCTGCTGACATGTTGTTTCGGTAACCTGTTGTCATATTTCCTCGCTGTTCCTCTGCAGCGCCTGCACTAGCAGATCATCTTTTCCTGTTCCTCTTCATTGATAATTTCATTACATTAAATTTCCCTATTTTCACTGGAATCACGTATATTATAATCACACGTTTCATTGCTTTCTTTAAAATATTTTCTTCTTTCCGTGCATTTTCTGTCTTCCCTCTCGTATGTTGAACAACTTTTCCCCCATTGCTAACTAGTTACCTACTAGTTACCTAATAGTATAGTCTATATTAGGTCCTGTACTTTACTAGACGTAAAATTCTTATATTATTTTTGCTAGAGTAACCCAACTTGATTATCACACCATAAGACAGTTTCAACTCGTGATAGTTCTAGAATGTGAACATGAACCATGTCCAGGAGATATATAATGCAGTAACGATTATAAACGTAAATCCTTGCGGAATCACTGAGTATTGCACATCCCAACTTTTCACAAAATGAAATCAATCAATTAGATCAGTATAAGCATGAGAACGCGTGTGCAAAATTTCACTGAACCTGTAGATGTTGCAACGCCGATGACATCTGATGTAATGCATTCTTACACTATGATTGGTCAGCAACCTGACGATCCCCTGCCAGCTGACGACTTACCCCATAAGTGTCAATCACAAGGAAATTTCTCACCGACTTTAGGTGACGCAGTTAGCTCATAAGAGCAGAGGTTGGGCACCCTAGGATATAAGGAACTCATTCCCAAACGTTTTAAAAGTATTTTTGAATCATCCTGTATATCAACATTTCACTCCTGGTGTTCCTTACATACGTCTTCGGATATTGCAATGATATTAACATTATCATCATCAGTAATAATAATAATAATAATAATAATAATAATAGCAACCCTTTCCGGGCTTCCCTCTAACCTTAAAGAAGTTTAGAGATAATGTAAAGAGAATAAATGTTAGAAAATTAATTAAGATAAATATTGTGAAGTAATTAAAGATCTCAAAAACTGTTCTATAACTATTAATGTTGAGGATTCATAGTAACTGTTTATAAACATACTGGTAATTGACATAGTATTGCAATTTTGAATAATAAGTAGTTAGGTATTTCAAAATCCATATATGTATAGTATGTTATTTGTGTTACTATTATTAATTTGTATTACTATTATTAGCTGTAAGATTGTTATTGTAAGTGAAATTTGTACATTTAAACCTGCTTCCGGGCAGTACCCAATTGCAGCGAATAAATACACAATAATAATATATAATATAATAAAAACATAATTATAATGTTCCCTCTGCTTTGCTCTAGGACTCTGAGTATGGTTAAGTGTATTTTTCTTACTTACCCCATTTGACCAGAAAGAAGGCGATATCAGCACCGTCCACTACTTCCAGTGTAAACACATCCATCATCTTGTGGACCTTCCTCTTCCATGTTTATTTCTCGACACGCTGCTCGGCTTTTATTGTTTTCCATTCCGTCGCTTCGAGACAGTTCTCTTTATTTGGCCTCCTTTTATTTCTCAATTTATTGCGAGGAATTTCTCAACTTAATCCTTTTTCCATCTGCCAGATTCATTCTGTCATTAAAGATAAGAAGCTCTGTATTATTCTGTGACTTTACGTCTGTCTGCTGTTGGCAGCATTGTTCTGGTACAATTACTGCTACAATCAATCTCTGTAAATACCACAGGAGGAAAGCGCTTGGCGTTATGAAACTGTACAACAATAAATAGGTTATCTATATCGATGACTATTCATTAAAAGCTCTTATCCGCCAAATCACAGGGGAAACGAAAAACTTTATTTATTCTTCTCCAACTGTAGTATGAATTTAATATAGGTAGAAGAAAACGCTTTTGTAGGAATATGTTGCAGAATAGGTAGAGCAAATTATGCGAATGTAATACATTAATAATTGTTTACATGTTTAGCAATATGTTTTAGAGATATTTACGTAAAAATGCCATGGAATAGAAAAACATAGATGCTATTACTTCATAGAATATAAATAGTGACTGCATAGAATTGCTTGCAATAAAATGTAACAAAAGCAGGTCACATTTTATATCAAGAAATATAGTTATCTGGCCAAGGTAAAACACTTCAGCAAACAGAATGAAAATTTAAAAAGCGAAAATATGATGTTTCACATGAATTTGTCTACATTTCTGTAACAAATTATAGTCAATAAGCCTATGCTAATCGAGATAAACACTAGCAGAAACGCTCTTTTTTACTTAGTTGCTTATAAGTAGAAGGCAAATAGGCTAACTCGACAGCCACTGTTTTAAAATGTGGTTCCTATGGGACTGAAATCCGTTTCTTTGCGTGGCCAGGAGTTTTATAAGTTCCCGTACGTGAAAGACCAATAACAAGGAATGTCTCGAAAACGATTAATTATACGAAAAATTTATATGACATAAAATGCTTGTTTTAACAAGCTCTACATTTTTTGTTCAGTAAGTTTTGTCTATCTCTTACGTTTACTAGTTATACAAAGTCCAACAAAATTCATCCAGAATAAAGATGTCTTCAGAGGCTATTCCCAGAAAATTCAAGGTAAGCATTTTATTTGTCATGTGAATATCATTAATTTACTTTATTTTAATCATAATTGTAGAGTCATTTTTGAGAAAATAACAATTTTCGAAAATTGTTCATGTAATGGGTAGTTGGGGGTGGGGTTATTTACTTGAAACTCCTCGTGTCGCATGCTTGGAAGATATTAAGCTTAAATGCCAAGTTTGGTATTTAAAGGAACTTTTCGTTTTTGAGCTATGCTGCCCACAGACAGACACACATACATTTTTTCTAGTATATTCCCTTATTTCCCTTCTACTTATAAGGAACTAAATAATAAGACCGTTTCTGCTAATGTTTATCTCCATTTGCATGATACAAGAATAAGCTTATTAGCAATAATTTGTTACAGAGATGTAGAGAAAGCCATGTGAATGGGACACATCAGATTTTTCTTGTGAACTATGTGCCATTCAGTATGCTCTTTAATATATTCTAGACTGCAGTAACCACTCCTCCTCCGCTATCTTCACTGAATACCTTGCTTATACTCAAGCAGCCGTTCTCTAATTGCCTGAACCAACATCTATAGACACCATATAATGGAAATGTCATCAATGGAAAACGTTGGATCCCTTCACATGTTGGTATACCTGACAATGAGACCGCCGATGCGACAGCCAAAGAAGCAACAAGATAGCCACAAGCTATCACTGTTCAGATTCCACACCAAGATTTTCTATATTGTATTAGAAACAGAATAGCAAATTACTTGCTGAATCTTAATGAAATATATATATATATATATATATATATATATATTAAAGCTTCACTTTACTTTCTCTACACGCACTATGTACATAGTGTTTAGAGAAGGTATTGCATTCCACCCAAAAATTCGAAACCAGGAATTCACCGGAAATACATGTTTTGGATCCCTCTGAATCTAAAAAAAGCAGTTTTAGAAAAAGGTCTGTGTGTGCTTTGGGCAGCATAGCTCAAAAAACGAAAAGTCCGTTAAATATCAAACTTGGTATTTACTTCATTATTTTCAAAGGATCCGGCACGAAGAAATTTTCTAAAATGTTGATTTACTTAAAAATAGCTCTAACGATTTTGATTAAAATGTCGAATATTAAAATATTTACATGACAAATAAAAAGACTATTTTGAATTTTCTGGGAATAGCCTTTGAAGACATTTATTCTGGATGAATTTTGCGGAATTTTGCATAACTGGTAAACCGTAAGAGATAGACAAAACCTTTCTGAATAGAAGATGTAGAGCTCGTTAAAACACACAATTTATGCCATATACATTTTGTTCGTGGATTTGATCGTTTTTGAGATATTCCCTATTATTGGTTTCAGCCTTTTTTGGCTGGTTTTTATTCTAAGGATACACTTTTCCATACTGGAATTTGTCAACTTCTGTCCATATAAATAAAAAAACTTCAATCACTTAGCAATCAGCTTTTGACTATCACTTTAGCCTATGGTACTCCCTTATTTGCCTTCTACTTACATGAAAGCAAGTAATAAGACGATTTCTGCTAATTTTTTCTCGATCAGCTTGACGGAAATAAAAGAATAAACTTTGTAATAATAATCTGTACTAGAGATGTAGAGAAATTAATGTGAATGGACACATTAGATTTTTTATAGCGTTTAAAGCCTGCTTTTACTACTTGCGGCACCACAGCTATACATGAAATGCAGATGGAGCATCGGTGGAATGCGATGGCGGGAGAAACCGGAGAAAGCCCGCCTCTACACCGCTTTGTCCACCATAAATCTCACATACGGTCGCTTGGAATCGAACCCCGGCCGTCTAGTGAGAGGCGAGTGGTCTAATCATAAAGTTTATTGAAATCCGCTTTGTCCACCACAAAACCCACATCTGTTCGCTTGGGATGTTTCACTGTTCAACATTTCCATCCTTCAACCCCGCTCAATGCTCCCGCAGAACAGGTTGGCTTGTATAAGCAGTAAATTAATTTAACCACCACGTGCGCGAATTACCTTGGCATTAGAACTTCAGTATGGAGCACAGAGAAAAAATATTAACCTAATTTTGTATCACCTGCTGAGATGAGGTGGCTTATTGTCCAACCATAAACTTTCGGGATCATCAGATTGCAACTCAGAATTTCATTTGTTACAAGTTATCTATGTTTCATGTGACCTTTCCCCCTTCGGTAACATGGCTTGTCCAATACGGTTTAAGAGCATAGCAAGGCTATATGAGTAACCTCTCCTGAATCAGAAGGTGGCACAAGCGAGAACCAGCGCCTAAACAGGTGGAAGACATGGGCGGAGACGGGAAAAATTCCCCGCATGCTAACTTCATATACCCAAGGTCGTGGGTTCCAACCCGACGGAGGACGATGGATTTTTTCGGACATAAAAATCCTTTGAATGGCTTCCTTCGGAAGGAAGTAAAGCCGTGGGTCCCGTGTCGTAGATTTACGGCACGTAACGGAACCTCAAGCCTGATAGAGAGGCCTCTGAGTAAAATTAAGCGGACTTTCACGCCCAGTATAGAATGGAACGATGAGAACCACAGCAGTTAAAGAGCGTCCACAAATAAAAAGCCATTTCATTTTTTCCCCATCTTAGGATAAGTATTTCCAGTCGATTTTTTTTAATTTTCTTTGAATGACATCAAAACTAAGTTCCCAATTAGGAATACTGCAGGCCTTTCATTTGATTGACGAACTTAATGGAAGTTTCTCACTTTCAGCAAGTATTCTTTGCTCAAGCGTTTCCAAAAATCACCCATAGCTTGTTAATGAAATCGATACTGCCTTTTCAATTTTTCATAATGAATAGTTCTGGTCCAGTGGCGATTATTGTTGTTCTCTTTCCGTGAGGGGTACATGTTGCTGTTAAAGAGCCAATTCCGTCATCTTGGATTAGAGGGCGAAAGTTAATGGTGGCTTAGATGTTAACCAATACCGTGTTTAACGTTTTTCTTCAAATTGACTGCAACCTAAAACCTTTCCGATACAGGGTTTGATGGTACCAATCATTCGCTATCAATATCCCATTTTATTCTTAATTTAGGTGTTTCAAGCACATGACATTTAACTGGAATGCTGACAATTTTATTGTTTTGGAAACACACACACACATACACACACACACACACACACACAGAACGTCATGAAATACTTCGTGTAAAGCACTTAAACTCAAATGTGACATAATTTATTGGAATTGTCGTTTAGAGTTGCACAGTTTAGAGAGACACAAACGCACACAGCATTCTATATTTTGGGGGGAGGGAAAGGTTCAAGGGACCGTAAAATGTAAATATCCTGTTTAATCACGATTTCGCGTGAATTGCTTCGTCCATTTACATAGGTGTCTGAGAAAATAACGATTATTAATTAAACATTTTTATGTGTTCCATTCACATGCTTTCTCTATCCATTCTGCAACAGATCATAATAACAAAAGCTCATTCTTCTCTCTACTTCATGTTAAACGAGGTACTCATCAGCAGAAATTGTTGAATTACTTGCTTCCTTGTAAGTAGAAGAGAAATAAGGGAATACACTAGGCTAAATCGACAGTCAAATCTTTTAAAAATCTGATGTGTTCCATTCACATGACTTTCTCTATATCTCTGTAACAATTATTGTTAATAAGCTTATTTTTAGTTATTTCATGCTAATCGAGAAAAATTAGCAGAAATAGTCTTATTTCTTGCTTTATTGTAAGTAGGGTACCATAAGTTAAAGTAAAAGCCAAAATCTGGTTGCTATGTGACTGATGTTCCTTTGTTTGTATGGATAGGAGTTGACAAATTCCTGTATGAGAAATGTATAAGTTTTTCAAAGCTGAAACCAAGAAAAAGGAATATCTCAAAAACGATCAACTCCAGGAAAAAAATGTATATAACATAAATTGTGTGTTTTAACGTGCTCTACATTTTTTGCATGTTAAGTTTTTGTCCATCTCTTGCAGTTTAGTAGTAATGCAAAATTCATCCAGAATAAAGTAGTCTTCAGAGGCTATTCCCAGAAAATTCAAAATATAAATTTTATTTGTCAGGTAAATATCTTTAATATATGATATTTTAATCAAAATCGTTAGAGCTATTTTTTAGAAAATCAAAATTTTCGAAAAAAGTTCCACGTAAAGGGTAGTTTGGGGTGGGGGGATTTTTCTCAAAATCTTCGTGTCGCATCCCTGGAAGATACTAAACTTAAATACCAAGTTTGGTATTTTACCGACTTTTCGTTTTTGAGTTATGGTGTTCACAGATATACGGACACACTGACACACGGACACACACGCACACACACGGACTTTTTTCTGGAAATACTTTTTTTGGATACAGGGGACCCTAAAACATATATTTCCGGTGAAATCTCGGTATCGAATTTTTTGGTGGAGTGCAATACCTTACCTATACGCTATGTACATAGTACGTATAGAGAAAGTAAAAATTGGTTGCTGAGTGAAACAATTGAAATTCAATTATCTTTGCATTGGCAAGAAGTAAAACAACATATATATATATATATATATATATATATATATATATATATATATGAAACAAAACATGACTTCACGTTTAGAGAAGCAAGTTGTTTAAAATTGAAACCAATAACAAGGAATATCTCGGAAATAAAAAAGTTATATATGACATAGATTGCTTATTTTAACGAGATTTATATTTCCTGTGTAGTAGGTTTTTGTCCACCCTTTACGGTTCATGAGTCATAAAAAATTGATCCAGAATGAAGAGGTCTTCAAAGGCTATTCCATGAAAATTCAATATATACACATTATTCGTAATGAAAATATCTTAAACATGTGGTATTTTAACCAAAATCGTTAGAGTCAGTTTTGAGAAGATTAACGTTTTCAAAATGCATTATACTGTAAAGGGTAGTTTAGGTGCAAAATTTTCTTGAAAACCTTCGTGTCGCATCCTTGGAAAATGCTGAGCTTAAATATCAAGTTTAGTAGTTAACCAACTTTTCGTTTTTAGGCTATGCTACACACAAATACACGCTCACGTAGTGACCGCATGTGAGATTTGTGGTGGACAAAGGGGCATAGAGGCGGGTTTCCTCCGGGTTCTCCGGTTTCATACGCCATCACATTCCACCGGTGCTCCATATTCATTTTATGTATCACCAGTGTCATCGTTTGCGGTGCTACAAATAGTAAAAGCGAGCGTTAAACACTACCCAAAAACACTCATGCACAGATCTTTTTCTAAAAGTCCTTTTTTGGATTCAGGGGTCTCAAAACATGTATTTTCGGAGAAATATCGCTATCGAAATTTCGGGTGGAATACTACTTTCTCTACCCACTATGTACACTGTACATACGTGGCGAGAAAGTAAAACTGTTGGGAAATGGTTGTGTTAAGAAAAGAGACTGAGACGATATTTCATGAACACCCTATAGCCCGTGATTCACCAGTCAACGAGGAATAATTTTCAATGTTTAAAAGTATTATAAGATGAATAACAAAACGAGTGATAATAACATAATAGATGAAAGGCGACTTGAACAGATTCCGAATGTGAGTAGCGGTTAATTAGTTTGGAGAGCAGCCGCCCATGCCGCTAGCGGCGCAACTTGATATTAATCAGAATTTCAAATACGCTGTCTCCCCACTGCTATTATTGGCTTCTGATGCTTAACCAAATCGAGCGAAAGGAGATTTCTAAACTTCGTCACGTCAGGGCCTCTTGAAATATCAACCATGGCCTACCACATCTGTTCCCTCAACGGTTGCGTCCTCTTTACTTTCTTTACTAGGTGAAAAAAGGAAACGGAGTTTTACTTATGAACGCTCTCTAATTACTGTGGTTTTCAGCGTCCCATTCTATATTGGACGTGAAAGACGGATTAATTTTGCTCAGAGGCCTCTTTATCAGGCTTGAGTATGTTTTACGTTCCTTAAATCTACGACATGGGGCCGATGGCTTTACTTCCCTTCCGAAAAAAGCCATGTTAAGTATTTTTACGCCGGAAAAAATCCATCGTCTTCCGCCGGGTTTGAACCCGCGACATTGGGGTGAAGCTAGGTAGCCACTACATCTCAGAGGGCGACAGTAAGTAGATGAAGATTGTACTGCACCCAAGAATCCAATATCGAGTTTGTTTTGATATCCCCTAAATCCCAAAATACAGTTATTGAATAAGGTCCGTATGCAAATATATAAATAAAAGGAGTTTTATTTACGGATGCTCTTTAACTGCTATGCTTTTTAGTGTCCCATTGTATATCAGGCGTGAAAGATCGCTCAATTTTGTCAGGTTGAGTGCCTCTTTACGGGTCGTAAATCTATGACAAGGGACAAACGGCTTTATTCCTTTCCGAAGGAAGCCATGCTAAGTATTTTTACCCGAAAAAATTCATCGCCCTCCGTTGAGCTTGAACCCGCGACCTTGGGAACCAGAGAGTAGCATGTTACCTCTAGACCACGGAGGATGGGAGGTGTGTTTGTTTTATGGATGTATATGAAAGTGTGTGTGTGTGTGTGTGTGTGTGAGAGAGAGAGAGAGAGAGAGAGAGAGAGAGAGAGAGGGAGCGTGCGTGTGTGTGTGTATGTGCCAATAAACATGATAACCAGAGCTCGGTTTTGGGTTCCGAAGCGCACACGGTTACGAACACACAGAGCAATCAGTAGTGTAAAGAGAGGGTAATGGGGAAGGGTTTGTAGCGTAAACATGCACACGCTGAGGTATAATCTGTTCCAAAAGTAGCTCATTACATGTATTGACATTTATGCATCCTTTTTAATTCATAAATTAATACAAAAATTTTCTTTTAAGGGTTTAGTTGAGTAATAAAGTTAATAAGGGAATTAAAGCCTTTATATAATAGAAAAAACTGAGAATAATAAAAATCAATTTAAGGGTATTATTTGTGGGATAAAGAGGTATTAAATTATTAATAATTTTAATATTACTTCAAAATATTAGTAAAGAAAAACGCCTTGTACTTTTACAAGTATAAAGCTTGAGAGACAAAAGTCAGGATAATAATGTGTAGAGATTTTAAAGGACAATGAACACAAATCAATCAAACTCACTCAGTGTTCGTTGCAGTGAATTACAAGATACATCTTCACTGTAGCGAAAAAAAAAAAAGAAAAAAAAAAAGGCTTTCCTCCTGTCATTCAAGATATGTTTGAATCATCCACAAGTTTGTTCAGTGTTGAGCGCCTACTTTTTCGTATTTTCGACACTCTCTTTCAGTATTCACTGGTTTATCTACTAACAGGAACTGCACGAGACCATGCAGTGAGCAATGCTAGATAGTGCTACACGTTACGAAACGGGCTATAGAGACCACGCCCATTTCATCACGTCATAATTTTATACTCTGTGTGCGCCGAACCTCAATCCGGCAATTCCGTAACCCCGGACCTAGCTCTAATGACAACTAAAAACGAAAAGTCGATTAAATACCAAAGTTGATACTTGATTTCTGTATTTTAAAAGAATGGCGGCGCTCACCTAGACAGCCTGGCTTATATCCTAGGGAACCGTAATTTAGATTTGTGGTGGACAAAGTGGCGCCATTCATTCCAACGAATGCTCCATAATCACCTTTCCTATCATCCATTTCACCGCTGTTTCATATCATTCACTTCCTCAACTTCATACTAGGATTCGGGCTGATCACCTATTCTGGCTTCTCTCTGATCCCAATCTCCTGCTCCTCAATAGGCATTTGACCCCAGGCTTGGTCCTGGAGTGGCGCAAGTCCTATACAAGAGGAGGATAAACAGAGAAATAAACAAACTCTTCCAAGGATACGACACAAAGAGTTTCAAGAAAGTATTCCCACCCCAAATTTCCATTAGCTTGGAAAATTTGGATTTAAAAATAGACTGCAAACCCATATATTTGAGATATTTACTCAACTAATAACATGCTTGAACTTAAGACAGGTGAAATCCTCTTCATTGTACATTTTGTGAATTTTGTATAATTGCGTAAATCGGTGAATTGAAAAGAAAAGACAAAAACTTACTACACAAAATATACACCTATTAAAACCAAATTAGTTAAAATAATACTGTTTTTATAGTTAGTAAATTAGAACATATTTTTTCGTTGTTGTTGGCTTAAGATTAAAAAATAAGTCTAACCTTCTTTTTAAGTGCAGAGAATGTTGAGTTTTTTCTCGCATAGTCTTGACTTTGAAGGCCAGTATAGATCGACTCGCTTTTAAAGATCTGACTATGTCTCCAGTCTGCTGTAAAAACTGAGCAATGAAACTATTTCAGCAAACGCTTATCTCGCTTAAATTAAGTAGACGGAAAAATGGGTGTTTATACGACCAGTTTGTATAAGCTTCATAAAACAGTGGCAGGGAAAGTGATTTATTGTTTCTTTTTTCTATTTAACCTGAATTACAGGCTGTAGGTTAGAGCTCCAGTGGCCAGCTAGGAGTAAAGAGGTCGGCCATGATCCCCCATCATTTAATTAACTCTCATTCCGCTAGGGGCATCACGGTCGAAACTCCTGTTATTCAGTCGGTCCCTGTGCTCTCGCAATAAAAAATAACGTTTTAAGAAGCTGTTAATATTACTAACGAAATGATTAAAGTAATTATATATCTAGAGAAAACTCATGCGGAAGTTAAGGTAGCTATTAGAGCTGATGATCAAGATATATCTACTGAAAATTGGGAATCCGGGTGTGTCTACTTTTCTGGATAAAGAGTTTTTAAGAAACTGGTATATTATAACAGATTTTAGATATCGTCTGTAAAATAGGCGTATATATCTTAATTATTTGCCAAAAGGCGGTTTTTAAGAGACTTAAAATAAATAAATATAAAATATGTATATTAGTAATTCAATATTTCACGCTTTACTTTTTATTTCATTTATATTTCTCTCTGTTTGTTTTTTGAAAGATATTACTTACGACCTTTTCAAGCTAAAGTTTCCAACATGTTACAAAATCGTGATGGTATGAATATTTAAAAGTATTTCATTCTGAAATTTTGACAAAATAAAAATGAGAACAAATCCATGGAAGATACCCTCGAATATTTAGGTTGTAATTTCGATTACATTCTTCTGACCATTAAAATATCGAAGTGCGATATTAAAATGATAAGTGTAGACTTATGAAAATAGAACTTGTAACTTTAGAACTTAATTTTCGCATAGACTTATTTTACGGCATTTTTACGTTCTCTACTACGTACAGGTGAAGTATTGTTGTCCACTTAAAAATTCGATAAAGAAATTTCATCGGAAACACACGTTTTGAGACTCCCTGAATAAGAAACAACATTTAGAAAGAAAATCGGTTAATACAAATCTTGCTAAAAGATCCTCCCACCTCAAACTGTTTTGTACACACTGTGATAGCGCTGTTTTTTGCAATGGTTCTCACGTTCCTTTGGTATATAAGTCATCGCAGTTGGGATGCGTAAACAATACGGAACAGCGACACGACGTAACCAGAACCTTCGGAACGCGAGACATGAGTTTCTCGATATTCGAGTTGCTTCTCCAATCTTCGGCTTCCAGTATCTTCGACAAGTTTCTAGAAAGTTTAGTGACGGCATTTTCTAGCTAAAAAAGAAGGAAAGATTGCAGTGCAGTGTTGTTGTGAATTGTATTGAGTCGTGAGGGACTGGAGTGTTAGCGCGCAGTGGAGCGCGAGCCATGGATGACGTGCAGCCGTAAACTGTCTACGCATCGAAAGATCGGGTGACCTATATGCAGCAGTGAATTAAATACTGCAGTTGTAACTCATTTTTAAGTCAATAAAGACATTGGTTATAATATGATTTTTAGAAATTGTTGATTTTCACTGTAATACTCTAACGAATTTTATTTAAATATATATTAAATGAATGAAATAAAAGAATACTTTCAGCTTTCAGAAAATTCCCTCTGAAGTCTGCAATCCAAAAGGCTTTTCCATAACTGTTAAACCGAAAAAGATAAATAAAACCTTGCTGCCCCCAAAATATAGAGCATTAAAGTCTACAGAGTTATGCCAAATACAGTTTATTTACTTCCTCTTGCTCGTATGCACAATGCACATAACGGATAGAGAAGGTATTGAGTCTTCCCAAAAATTTGATACCGAGATTTCTCCGAAAATATATTTTTTGAGGCCCCCTGAGCCCGAAAAAACCATTTTTAGAAAAAAGTCCTTTATGTGTCTGTGGACAGCATACTCAAAACGAAAAGTCGGTTAAATACCAAACTTGGTATTTAAGTTTAGTATCTTCCAAGGATGAGACTAGAAGATTTTCAAGAAAGTCACCCCTAACTTCCCTTTACATGGAACATTTTTCGGAAATTTTGGTTTTCTCAAAAATGGCTCAAACGATTTTCATTGATATACCGTATAGTAAAGATATTCACATCACAAATAAAATGTATATTTTGAATATTCTGAGAAAAGTCTGTGAAGAGCTCTTTATTCTGGTAGTGTTTTGCAGAAATTTGCATAACAGTTAGACCTCTTGCGTTTTTCTTGTAGAGTTGACCGTTTTCGAGATATTCGTTGTTATTGGTTTCAATTTTAAACTAACTTTTCTGAAATAAAAAGCAAAATGAACCACAATTGTTTTACATATCGACCAGTTTTTAAAAAAATTGACTATCTCTTTAACTTAATGTATCCCCTTATTTCCCTTCTACTTACAAAGGAAGCAACTTAATAAGACCAATTCTGCTAATGCTTATCTAGATTAGCATGACTTAGATAAATGAATAATATTTTGTAAGAAAAATTTGTTTGTGGAACAGCTAGAGAAGGTTGTGTGATTCGAATACTACCGATTTTTTTTTGTGCAGTAAACCATTTCCAATATATTTATTTTTATTGATTTACATTTTTCAATACTTTTCTCAACAAAAAAAAAATCAATTAAAAATCGGAATTTCAAAGCCATCACATTCCCACCGGCTAAGATTTGACTATCACTTAAGCTATCGCCTATAGATTACTTTCTAATCATATTGTAGCCCAGCGGGATGGCAAAGGCGGTTTCGTCTGTGGTTCGTATTCGGATTTCGCGTGGAACGCCTCCGACATCACCTGTGCCTCTAGTGGTGCTCTCAAGGGAATCCGGCCCGATAGAGTGGTACTGCCGACGACGCCAGGATAAACCCTATTAGGGGTAGAATCTTGGGGACCGTTATCGAGACAGAATCGAAGTAGGCGCAGAAGGTATATAGTTGTAATGTGTCGAGAATACAGTTTTTGTTGTTGTTTTTTGTAGTGTTTAACGCCCGTTTTTACAACTTATGGCATCGAAGGTGATGACACTGGTGATGGATGGAATGAAGATGGAGCACCGGTGGAATGCGACTCGGGGGAAACCGAAGAACCCGCCCTGCGCTGCTTTGTCCACCACAAATCTCACATGCGGTCGTTGGGATCGAACCCGGGCCCTCTAGGTGAGAGGCGAATGGTCTAACCACTCCACCACGGCGCGAATACGTAGTGGTACTAGTGGAAGGAAAGTGGGGCAGTGGTGTATTCGCTAGCAGTGGAAGCGATTGAGGTTGGGTGGTTAATAATCATAAATACCATTGATTTACAGGGACTAACAATTTTAATATTTACATACATTCAATTGCTGTTGCACAGCAAGTCATCAACATCATTATCCGTTTCCTTTTCTCTCAAGATACATAAATAACAACGCACAACAATATGCATTTGTAACGTCTCAAATGGGAATCGTCTTTGATTGGCACGTAAACAAGCACAAGATGTGATTGGAGTAAAACGGAAATAGGACACATAATCAACTATTGGTTAAGATACTCCATCTGCAATTATTTCCGCAGCAACGTATCGTAGCATATTTCGTATTTCACGCATTATTGAAAATCCGACACTTTTTACTTTCTCTATACGTGCTATGTGTATAGTGTATAGAGAAGGTATTGCACTCCACCCAAAAATTCGATACCGATATTTCACCGGAAATATATGTTTTAGGGTTCCCTGTATACAAAAAAAGTATTTTCAGAAAAAGGTCCGTGTGTGTCCGTGTGTCGGTGTGTCCGTGTATCCGTGTTTCTGTGAACACGATAACTCAAAAGTGAAAAGTCGGTAAAATACCAAACTTGCTATTTAAATTTAGTATCTTCCAGCGATGCGACACGAAGATTTTGAGAACCCCCCCCCAAACTACCCTTTACATGGAACTTTTTTCGAAAATTTTGATTTTCTAAAAAAATGGCTCTAAAGATTTTGATTAAAATATCGTATATTAAATATATTTACATGTCAAATAAAATGTATAATTTGAATTTTCTGGGAATAACCTCTGAAGACTACTTTATTCTTAGTCAATTTTACGGAATTTTGCATAGCTGCTAAACCGTAAGAGATGGACAAAAAATTATCACAGAACAAATGTAGAGCACCTTAAAACACACAATTTATGTTATATACTTTTTTTTAATGGAGTTGATTGTTTTTGAGATTTTCCTTGTTTTTTTCAGCTATAAACACTTATACTTTTCTCATACAGGACTTTGCGAACTCGTGTCCATACAAGCAAAGGAACTTCAGTCGCAGAGCAACCAGCTTTTGACTATCACTTTAACCTATGGGACCCCCTTATTTCGCTTCTACTAACAAGGAAGCAAGTGATAAGGCTATTTCTGCTAATTTTTGCTCCATTAGATGAAGTAAATAGAATAATTTGTTGCAGTGTCTTCACTTTCTTTTTCACGCGGTCTAAAACAGGTGTCACATGTCTTTGATTAATTGTTTACTCAAGTTCATCGACTGCTTTCAGGGCTGTTTCCAAATATATGTTACTGTCGCACATATGTCTACAAAGTTCTTCTGTATGAATTGCAAATCATCATGCAATGCATTTGAAGCAAGATATTTTAAGGTTTTACAATCTTAATTGAAGAGCATGCACTATGATCAAAGGTAAAAACTGTATTGTAACATACATCATAGCATACTGCTGCGTCGAGCCACGTTCCTCAAGCGTTACTACAGGTTGTTTACATGCGGCGCGTGTAGTCGTTAATGCAGGTCGGTCTCTATTCGATAGGTATGCAACTGGTCTTTGCAAGTGTCTTGCTATCGGCCCCCAAGATGCTATTCCTTAACCCTATACACAGTGCAGATTATTATCCAGCCGCAACCCGCCGAACACCGTCGTCTGATCCTTCAACCGCCTGATGCCAAAGAAATGATGTTATCAGGAAACGGTAGACCGGAACATTCGGGGATGTAAGGAACATTTCCAGCATTTCCCTGGGGAGGAGAAAGAAAGAACAAGACATAAAATTGACTGCCTCCGTGGTTGAATGGTCCGTGAGCTGACTTCTCCCCCGAGGTGCCGGATTCAATTCCCGGCTGAGTTGGGGAATTTTTCTTTGAACAGAGTTATTCCCTATCCCCCACAGAGTCTGGAAATATGGTGTATGTGAGAGTGAATGTGCATGTGTTTCATGATATAAAAATCTGGCGTGTTCTATTCATATGATCTTCTCTCCACTTTTGTAACAAATTATTGTTAAAAAGCTTCCTCTTCTACCTACTACATGTTAATCGAGATAAGCATTACCAGAAATTGTCTTATTACTTGCTTCCTCGTAAGAAGAGAAATAAGGGAGTATATTAGGCAAAGGCTATAGACAATATTTTAAAAGCTGTTTGTCATGTGAATGAAATTCCTTTCTTTACATGGCCAGTTCACAAATTCCCGTAAGCGAAACGTTTAAGTATTTTAAACTGAAAATAATAACAAGGAATGTCTCAAAAATGGGCAACTCCACGAAAAGGATGTTTATGGCATGAATTATGTATTTTAACGAGATCTACATTTTGTGTAGTAAGATTTTATCTATATATTATGGTTTACCAGTTTTACAAAATTCAGTAAAATTCATCCAGAATGAAGTGTTCTTCAGAGGCATTCCCAGAACATTTAAAAAATATAGTTTATTAGTGATGTAAATATGTTTAATATAAATTTCATTAGAACCATTTTTGAGAAAATCAACGTTTTTAAATGTTTTCAATATAGAGAGTAGTTTGGGGTGAGGAGATTTTCTCCTAAACTTCGTGTCGCATCCCGGGAAGATACTAAAATGAAAATACCAAGTTTTGTATTTTACCAACTTTTAGTTTTTGAGTTACCATGTTCACAGACACACGCACACGCGGATATATAGGCCTTTTTTTTTTTTTAAAAAAATTCTTTTCCTGGATACAGGAGAGCCTAATACGTGTATCTCCTCTGCCTATGTACCATGTAGGTACTATGTGGAGGAAGTAAAAATGATTAACCTAATGCAAAAGTAGTCAATGAGTTGTTTCACAAGTAAAGGCCTCCGATATGACCATTCAAGTTAAAGGGGCCTGTACAAATGAAATGAATATATACATTCATATATGTGTGTGTCTGTGTGTGTGTGTGTGTGTGTGTGTGTGTGTGTGTGTGTGTGTGTGTGTGTGTGTGTGTGTGTGTATACAGGGCGGTGGAAAGAGAGAAAGCGGGAGAGACGGAGAAAGGGAGGAATACAGATGTACACACGCAATAATGCCAGAATTGAAGAAATCAACAAGTATATTTAATTTAGCAAATCTGCTTATCTCAGATAATTCGATTTAACGGTATGTGTTTCATAATTTTATCGGCTCGAAAGCGAACATCTTTAAACTCCGCTTTCATTATATGATAGAATCCTTTGGAAAAAATCTGAATTCACACGACTTTCTCTACCTATTCTGCAACAAATTATTATTACGGAAACTTTTTCTTCTAATCGATGTAAACAGCAGACATGACCTTGTAGGTTTAACGGAAACAAGTGCACTTAAACGATAGTTACATATTTTAAAAGCTAGTCGGTATGTGATGACTTAAAAGTTCAGTTCTCTTTGCACGACTAGGAGTAAAAGCAAAAGAAAAATAAATGAGCATTTCCCATTTGAATCAAGTTAAAAGTATTAAAAAATTGAAACAAATAGCAAGGGATATCTCCAAAATATGTAATTCCACACAAAAAGCTGTTTGACTTAAATTATGTGTTTTTACGTTTTTGTGAAGAATTTTTTGTTCATCTCTTACGGTCTACCAGTTATGCAGAAGTCATTTAGAATGAGGGGAATTCAAAGATTGTTCCCAGAAAATTCAATATATACATTTCATTTGTCATAAAACATCTTAATCAAAATCGTTGACATCATTTTTGAGAATACCAACACTTTCGGAAAATGTTTTCATGTGCATAAGAGTAGTTTGGGTGGAGGATTTTCCTGAAAACCTTCGTGTCGCATACTTGGAATATAGCTCCATGGCACGACAACTCATAGGGAACGGAACCTTGGCCTACCGCCCCGGCCGCTGCGTCCCCCCATCTCGGTCCACTACAGACATCATGGATGGGGTGCAGTATTGGAGGGTGAGACGTGGTCAGCGCCTCGAGTCCCCCCGGCCGGTTAATGCGGTCCTCATGACCGGAGCCGCTACTTCTCCATCAAGTAGCTCCACAATTGCCCCCCCCCAGGGACCTTACGACGCTGAGTGCACCCCGGGCCAGGTCTCCCAGCGGGGGAAAAATCCCGACTGGGGATCGAACCCAGGTCTCCCGCTTGGTAAGCAGCTGCACTACCACCGCGCTACCAGACGACCATACTTGGAATATGCTGAACTTAAATACCAGGTTTGGTACTTATGGGGATTTTCGTTTTTGTGTACGGACACACACGGACCTTTTCCTAAAACCATTTATTTATATGTATTTATTTTTGCAGCGGATCCAAAGCCGTATATTTGCAGAGGAATCTCGACATAGAATCTTTGGGTGGAGTTCAATACCTTCTCTTCATACACAAATGCTTAAGACAGTCGTATTAACGTAAAAATAATTGACATGTCCACGAATGTTCCAGAGTGACACTTTCACAACTTGTCTTATATTTCTCTTGGACAATGTAGAGACAAAACTGTCAATTTGGAAGAACTGGTCAACCCTGTTCTTACATTTTAATTATAATTACACCTCTGTCTACAGGACGTGCTAAAATGATACAAATGTTCGTAGCGGAGCGATGCAATTTACTTGAGGCGAGGTCATTATTTCTGTAAGGTTGGCGAACGTGCTAATTTGTGTTAAAGACCGCGGCCATGACTTTCACTTTCTTTTGTTTTCTTTATTCGTTAAGAGTTTTATTATAAAGAGGCCTATAATGAAAACTATCTACTATAATAGGCAGGGACTTTAGCTCTAGGCACCTGACTGGGCATGATTAAGTGATCTGGATTTAGGAGCGTTCGATTTAAATACTTCGTCCAATGAGGACAAAATTATAAGTTAATAATATCAATTGTGTTTTTCTTACATTCATTAGTTAAAGAAAACGTAAAGTATGCCCGCCTGGGTAGCGGTGGTAGCGTCTCTGCCTCACATTCAAAAGGTCGTCAGTTCGAATCTCGCCTAGGGTGAGTTACGCGGATAAGGCTTTTATCGGGGTTTCCCTTGTCCTGAGAAGACGAATGCCGAGTAACTTTAAGCTCCATGGACCCCGAGATCATTTGAGCATCATTTCACCAATTTCATTCATCGTCAGATATGACCATCTAGGTTAAAGGAACGTTAAGCAAAAAAAAAAAAAAAAAAAAAAAGATAGCTGTTTTACATAAAAACAGATGAATATTATTAATTTATAGAGTGTTTCCATGAGTAAGAATTTTACTTACTTTGGCACTCTCTGAACTCATTTTAATATTTACTAAACAATACCCTAATGACATCTTGGGCAAAAGCTTAGTTTCGGAGAAAAAAAATACAATTGAAGAAGAGGACTTGAGGTCTATTTCCAGAAAAGTACTTTCTTCCTTTGGCGATTCAGATTTGGTAGCATATTAACCGAATTGCTTATACAGTTGTTTACAATGTTTTCGTCACTATGATTCATTATGGCGGTGACTGCTAACATTAGTACAAAAGATGCTGCCAGATGGCAAGCTGTCCCTATACTAACATATAGAAGGTTTGAGATTATTGGACATTTTTAAGTACATAGAAAGATTCTATAGCTATCCTGTGGGTTACGGAGCGTGCTTTAAGTAATAATGCTTTACTCCAAGAATTGCTTATAGAAGTCCTCTGGTGTATGTTTTAATTTGTAAATATTTTAAAAATTGATTTTTGTTTCATTTTTACTTTCCTTACACATACTATCCACATTGTTTATAAAGAAGGTATCGCATTGCAACCAAAATTCTATACTGAGATTTCACCGGAAATATATGTTTTGAGGTTCTCCGAGACCAAAAAAAAAAAAAAAAAAAAATTGTTAGAAAAAGGTCCATATCTGTGTGTCTGTGGGTAGCATAGCCCAAAAACGAAAGGCCCTAGACGGTCGGGATTCGATCCCAAGCGATCGCACGTGAGATTCGTGGTGGACAAAGCGACGCTGGGGCGGGTTTTCTCTGGGTACTCTGGTTTCCCCCTCCATCGCATTTCACCGGTGTTCCATCATCCTTCATGTATCATCAGTGTCACTGCCTGCGGTGCCATAAGCAGTTAAAGCTGGCGTTAAACACTACCAAAAAAAAAAAAACGAAAAGTTGATTAAATACCAAACTTGGTACTTAAATTGAATATCTTCCAGGGCTGCGACATGAAGATTTAAAAAAAAAATCCACTCCCAACTACTCTTTACATGGAACATTTTTCGAAAACTTTGATTTCCTTAAAATGGCCCTAAAGATTTCGATTAAAGTACATTATATTTAAGATATTTTTATGTAAAACGAAATTTAAGTTTTGAATTTTTTAGGAATAGCCAATGAAGACCTCTTCATTCTGGACGATTGTTATATAACTGGCAAACCCTAAGAGATAAACTGACTAATTAAAAAAATGTATATCTCATTAAAACGCACAGTTTATACCTGTGTGTGTCTGTGAAAACGATAACGCAAAAACGAAAAGTTAATAAAATACCAAAGTTGGTATATAAGTTTAATATCTACAGGGATGCGACACGAATATTTTGAGGAATATCCCCCAACCCCAAACTACTCTTTACAGGGAAAAAATTTAAAAAATATTGATTTCTCAAAAATGGCTCCAATGATATTAGATAAAATACTGTGTATTAAAGATATTTGCATGACAAATAAAGTGTACATCTTGAATTTTCTGGGAAGAGCCTCTGAAGATTTCTTTATTCTGAAGTAATTTTGTTGGGTTTGGCATAACTAGTAAACCGTAATAGATAAGACAAACTTACTGCACACACAAATGTAGATCTCTTTAAACCTCACAATTTATGTAAAATATTTTTTTTTCGTGGAGTTGACCATTTCCAAGATATTCCTTGTTATTGGTTTCAGTTTAAAATACTTTTCTTATAGGGTTATTTGTCAACTCCTGGCCATGCAAAGAAACGGATTTCAACCATATGGCAACCAGCTTTTAAAATATTTGACCATCGCTTTATTCTGTTATTTTTCTTCTACTTATTAGAAGACAAGTAATAAGACCATTTCTGCTAACTTTTATCTCGATTAGCATGAAGTAGATACAATGATAAGATTTTCAACAATAATTTGTTACACAGATGAAGAGAAGAACATGTGAATGGAACACACCAGATTTTATTTCTGTTGTTTAGGAAACTGTTTTCGAGGTATTTTTTATTACCGGTTTCATTTTTATAGTACTTATACTTTTCTCAGATAGTAAGTCGGCAGTGTTTCTTTTGTTTTACTTCTGGCCAAGCAAAGAAGCGAATTTCAATGACAATCGCATGGCGAAAGATTTTATAGCATTTCACTATCACTATAGTGTATTGCATTCCTTTAGTTACCTTTTACATACTTATAGGGAACTAAGTTAATGAACATTCTGCTAATGCTTATCTCGAATGTTATAAAGAATAATTATCTTTTGTTAAAGTTTGTTTGTATGGCAGCTAGACAAAATCATATGAGTGTAACACATCAGAGATTTAAATTACAATATAAGTATTAGTTTTACTTTCTATATAATATATCTATGGTATCCAGAGAAAATATTTAATCCATTCGATATCGAGGATTCATCAAAACGCAACCTTCGAGATGTATTGAATTCCTCAAAAAGCATTTATAGATAAGGGTATCTGTGTATACATGGAAATAGAGCTTTATTTATGGACGCTCAGCGTCCCATTCTATTCAGAGGCCTCTTTTATCAGGCTTAAAGTTGTTTTGCGTTCCGTAAATATACGGCACGGGACCAACGGCTTTACTTCCCTTCCGAAGGAAACCATACTAACAACTTTGTGTGAGTCTTCCTGCAGGTCTGATAATTTTCTTTTGGCGGATTTCAAAACTTCCTCTTCGAGAACCTTGTATGCGGGGACTGTATTATGATAAATGAGAAACAAAAAACACTAAACGTAGCACAGCACATTACACTGTGGCACTAACGTTACACAGAAGGTACACAACCCAACTTTTTCACTGAGTCATAGCTCGCAGTTGTGCTGCATTGTTCACTGCTTTCAAGTTTTTCACTCAGGGGCCGAGTTTTGTTGGCGTCTACACCTCCATTGACCCAGAGATAAGTTTCTAAAACTTGATTGTTCTGGATACCATAAGATCGATTTATTGAGAAATATTTTAATTGCCTCAGAGAAGTGAGATAATCGCCTTTGTCCGCCGATTGCGTTTGTGGCGCTGTTGCTAAGCGAGTAAAGCTGATCAGGCAGCGGTCTCTCGGTCGGTCGGACGGCAGCCCGTACCGTCACACTGCTTCCTCCTTAGAGCTAGTCGTCCCGACCAACTTCATTATGGTAAGCTGGACGTCCATCAGTATCTTCCCTCGGGGCAGCCTCTTGATGAGGTAGTTCACAACGTTGATCCTCCCCACCACACGTGCGGCTGTGGTCATGGTTTTGCAGCCTAGGTCTACGCTTTTCATTTTTGAGTTATGCTTTCCACAGACACATAATACGTTTTTCTAAAAATGATTTGTGCATTCAGGGGATTTTAAAACATGCATTTTCGAGATATTTTGGTGTAGAATTTTTGGGTGAAATAAACTCCTTCTCTGCCTACTCTGTACATCGTGTTAGAGAAAGTAAAAATAAATATTTCTTAAGGTAAACACTTACACAAAATTATATGAAATTAATGTAGAATAAAGAGGACATCACGGGTTATTCAGAGAAAATCCAAGATGTACAGTTTGTTCGCCATGTATTTTAATTATAAGGTTACTTACTCAAATTGTTTGAGCCATGCTTGGTAAATAAGAACAACAAAAAATCTTCCGCCTCCCTTTGAGATATGAATTTTTTTTTCAAAACCGTCTTGTAAGATGTTGAACTTAATACTGAGTTTAGGGTTATGCTGTTTATTCACCCTATATATGCTAACTTCATATCCCAAGGTCGCGGGTTCAAACCCGGCGAGGACGATGGATTTTTTTCGGGATTAAAAACCTTTAGCATGTCTGCCTTCGTTGGTGCCGCGTCGTAGATTTACGGCGCGTAAAAGAACCTCAAGCCTAATAAAGAGGCCTCTGAGCAAAATTAAGTTGTCTTTCACGCCCAATATAGCGTGGGACACTGCAACCACAGCAGTTAAAGAGCGTCCATAAATAAAACTCAATTTAATTTCACATAGGTTAAAGGGTTTTTCTGCCGTTGGTATGGTCTCGTTTAACACTTAATAAGCTATCAGTTGGAATATGCCTGGTCTCTGCTCACGAGCGAGCCCCAGACCCCAAGTTGGGTTCAGATCGAGTGCTACCGACGACGACGCTAGGACAGTGCTAAACCATTATCCAGCCTCAACCGCCGAAGAGCATTGGCTAGTACTTCAACCCTGAAATAGATACCAGGAAACGATGGGAACAACAAATGATGCACGAAAAATTCGGGGGATGTAATGCCCAGCATTTGCCTGACAATAGGGGAAGCCCTTTCTATATATGGCGTGGAAAATATCTTAATTTTACTCAGAAGTTCCTTTTATCAGGCTTGAGGTTCTTTTACGTGTCGTAAATCTACAATACGGGACCAACGGCTTTACTTTCCTTCTGGAGGAAGCCATGCTAAGGATTTTTATGCCGGAAAATGTCCATTGCCCTCCGCCGGGTATCAATCCGCGACCTTGAGAACCAGACGACAACACTTCAGTTTTGAACCACCCACGACAGACTATTACTGTCATTTATTCGCAATTGTTTGGAAATTGTCGCAGCTGATTTACTATGTTTCTAATTTTTCAAGATAATAGAAGATTTTAGTTTGATAATACTTTAAACCAGAAATGTGTAATCGAGCCAGGGCAATAAAATACATCCATGCAGATTCAAATGAAATTCCTGCAAAGGAACGGAAGCGCTATATATATATTTATTGCGAGCTTTTCCTTTCTGGTATTTTATAATACTTTTCAGGTTTGTGTGTGTGTATACGCACGCACAGTCCATGGATCGCGTTTTTAGTTCAGAGACCTCTAATACTTATTAACATAACTACTGTATAATCAGACTAATTGTGACAAAGAGAAGGCGTTAATTTTTACGAGTGTTACAATGAGATTATACACGTGTTACATACAACGTTTTATACAATTTTAGCATTAAAATAGGTAAATATAATTAATAAACTTGCTAAATGATGAATTATAATGTATCAGAGATCCCAGGTTTATGACGTAATATGGTTGTTAAACAGATGTTTCATTTGTTTCAACACTTATAGAGGGAAATGGAAGGTAATAATAAAAATATGATGCGTTCCATTCACATGACTTTCTCTACATCTCTGCAACAAATTTATATTAAAAAGCTTATTATTCTATCTACATCATGCTAATGAAGATAAATATTAGCAGAAATTTGTCCTTATTACTTGGTCTCTTGTAAGTAGAAGGCAGAAATCTAATACGTTCTATTCACAACTTGACTTCTAGCTTTACGGCAAACACACCTTTTATTCACAACATTAATCTGTTATTTAAATTATGCTAATCAAGGTAAACATAAGCAGAATTAGTCTTATTACTAGCTTCCTTGTAAATAGAAGAGAAATAAGAAAATACACAGGCTAAAACGAATATCTCGTCCTTTAAAAGTCAGTCTATATCTGAAACAATTGATATTCCAATCTCTTTGCTTGTCAGGAGTAAACAAACGAGAAACGAGAAGCAAGATGTCATTCCCTTTGAGAAAAGTTAAAGTGGCTAAAATTGAAACCAATTATCCGGAATATCTCGAAAATGTTAACTCTATAAAAAATGTGTATGACATAAGATGTGTGTTACAAGCACCTCTAAATTTTTGTGTAGTAAGTTTTTATGTATCTCTTATGGTTTGCCAGTTATATAAAAGTAATCCAGAATGAAAAGGTCTTCAAGAGGCTATTCTCAGAAAATTTAGCATATACATTACGTTTGTCATAAAAATATCTTAAACATACGGTACGTTAATCAAAATCATTTAAGCCATTTTTGAGAGTGTGGAGGATTTTTCTTGAAAATATTCGTGTCGCACCCTTGGAAGATACTAAGCTTAAATACTAGTTTGATAATAGTTAGCATTATTAGAACCAGTTGAAAAATGCAATGCCACTGTCGGGATTTAAACACAGTTTTCTCGTTCTCCGTGCGGTTGCTCTGACCATTGACTACTTGCCGGAATGACATTCAATTTTCCAACTGATTATAAATGTGTTTTACCCGGTTCAACCAACCAGTATGTCTCACTTCAGAGGACTACCTTAATAGCGACTTAGCATCGGGTAATATTAACTATGTTCACGCCAACAGAATATTTTTTACTTTATCTATACGTACTATGTACATAGTGTATAGAGAAGGAATTGCACTCCACCAAAAAATTCGATACCGAGATTTCACCGGAAATATATGTTTTAGGGTCCCCTGTATCAAAAAAAAAAGTGTTTCCACAAAAGGTCCGTCTGTGTGTCCGTGTGTCTGTGAACACCATAACTCAAAAACGAAAAGTCGGTAAAATACCAAACTTGGTATTTAAGTTTAGTATCTTCCAGCGATGCGACACGAAGATTTTGAGAACCCCCCCAAACTACCCTTTACATGGAACTTTTTTGGAAAATTTTGATTTTCTAGAAAATGGCTCCAACGATTTTGATTAAAATATCGTATATTAAATATATTTACATGACAAATAAAATGTATATCTTGAATTTTCTGGAAATAGCCTCTGAAGACTACTTTATTCTTGGTCAATTTTATGGAATTTTGCATAACTGCTAAACCGTAAGAGATGGACAAAAACTTACTACACAAAAATGTAGAGCACGTTAAAACAGACAATTTATGTTATATACATATTTTTCGTGAGCTCGTCGTTTTTGAGACATTCCTTATTTTCGGTTTCTGCTATGAAAAACGTATACCTTTCTCACACAGGAACTTGTCAACTCCTATCCATATAAACAAAGGAACTTCATTGACATAGCAACCAGCTTTTGACTATCACTTTAACCTATGATACCCCCTTATTTCGCTTCTACTAACAAGGAAGCAAGTAATAAGACTATTTCTGCAAATGTTTGCTCCATTAGATGAATTAAATAGAATAATTTGTTGCAGTGATATAGAGAAAGTCATGTGAATGCAATACATCAGGTTTTTTTATTAAATGATGCTCCTCTCTTCTACATATATTGAAAAATACACAAGTGTTGACTGTCACACCGGAAAGTTGAATTTCCAACTGGTTCTAATAATGCTGTTACCCCTGTGTACTTTTCAAAATATGTTGGAAAAAGTTATGTTGCCCACAGACACACACACCCACATACACACAGACTGACACACACCAACATTTTTTTTCTATTTGTTTTGGATTCAGGGGGTCTCAAAACATATATTGCTGGCGAAATCTCGGTATCAAATTTCTGGGTGCAATGCAATACCTTCCCTGTATACAATGTACATAGAATGTGTTGAAAAAGTGAAAGTACTGAAAATATGGATTGTATTCTGCTTGACAGTTTTAACCAACCCGAGAATGCTGAGAGTATATTAATTCCAGAACAATTAAAAGCTATTAACAACAAAGAATATGAAAAGTTTTATGGATGTAAGCCAAAAACATCAGATGTGCTCTACAGTTCTGAAGTTAATCGATTTCTTGTTGTAGCTCCTGATGATACGTGACGATTTCAGGCACATTGGAGAAATTTATGTTGCGGAGGTGATTGCTGTCTTGTTACGTGTAATTAAATCATTCATTTGCTGACAGAATTAGGGTAATTTTGCCGTCATAATAACCTGTTTTTATGCCAGGATTGCATAAACATGTATTTCTTCTTACAGAGATTTCCTCTTCTATTCTTACTGGGTAAGCTGTAGTTAAACTAATAGCATTACAATAAATTTATATCTATATTCGTGTATCCAGCAAAATCTCAAAGTTGACCCCTGTAAAACAATAAAGGAAAGTTTGGGGATGGAAGGCATATCCGGTTCTTTGAAAAAAGGGCAGGTGTCAGCAGCTTGTTAACAACACGGCACCTCCCACTTTGTCTTGGTGGCGGTCTGTTCAGGTAATTACAGACCACACGAGCACACTCACATCCTCTGTAAATCGACACTTGCGGTGGACTGTCTCTACACACTAGTAGAATATGCAGTTTATTTCCCTATCAACTTCATATTAATTTGCATAGAAACAGTACTAAAACATTTATAAATTGTGCAGATCAAACAAATCTGATGTGTTCCATTCACATGACTTTCTCTAGCTATTCTACAAACTTCTTACAAAAGCGTATTCTTTCTTCGAGATAAACAGTAGCAGAATGTTCTTATTACCTAGTTCCTTATAATACTAGGCTAAAGTGATAGTCAAATGTTTTAAAAGCTGTCGTTATACAGTTGCACTTTACAATTGAAATCAATAACAAGGAATATCTCAGACACGGTTATCACTACAACAAAAACGTAAAAGACTAACTTGTGTATTTCGAAGAGATCTACATTTTTGTGCTGCAAGTTTTTGTCTATCTCTTACCGTTTAGCAGTTAAGCAACATTTGGCAAAATTCATCCACAATAAAGAGGTTTTCAGAGACTATTCTCATAAAATTCAAGATATACATTTTATTTATAATGTAAATATCTCTAATATACTGTATTTTAATCAAAGTCATTAGAGCCATTTTTGAGGAAAACAAAGTTTTCGAACATTTTTCCATGTAAAGGGTAGTTTGTTTTGAAAATCTTCGTGTCCCATCCTTGGAAGATACTAAACCTAAATATCAAGTTTCGTATTTAACGTTCTTTTCGTTTTGGAGCTATGCTGGCCACAGACACGCAGACGGACCTTTTTCTAAAAATGCTTTTTTTTGGACTCAGGGAGTCCCAAAACATATATTTCCGGTGAAATCCCGTTATCGAAATTTTCAGTGGAATACAATGCCTTCTTTATCCAATATGTACATAGTACATGCGTGCTAGAGACAGTAAAAACACATATTGTACGTTTTAACGAGATATACATTTTTTTTTTGTAGTAAGACTTTCTCTATCTCTTACGATTTACAGCTGTGCAAAAGTGAATCAGAATGAAGAGATTTCCAAAAGCTAATTCCAGCAAATTCAAGATATACATTTTATTTGTCATGTAAATATATTTAATATAAGATATAATAATCAAAATTGTATACCCACGTGTCAGAAAATCAAACATTTTGAAAAGTCTTCCATATAAAGGGTAATTTACGATGAGTACTTTCTTGAAAACCTTTGTGTCGAATCCTTGGGAGATTCTGAGCCTAATAATTTTGCCGACTTTTCATTTTTGAGTTATTTTGTTCACAGATGCACACACATACACCTTTTTCTAAAAATGTTTTTTTTTGGGGGGGGGGGAATAGGCGGTCCCTGAAACGATGGAGGACGATGGATTTTTTCGGGTGTAAAAATCCTTAGCATGGCCTCCTTCGGAAGGGCAGTAAAACCGTGGGTCCCGTGTTGTAGATTTACGGCACGTAAAAGAACCTCAAGCTTGATAGAGAGGTCTCTGAGCAAAATTAAGCGGTCTTTCACGCCCAGATGGGACGCTAAGGACCACAGCAGCTAAAGAATGTCCATAAATAAAGCTACATTTCATTTCATTTCCTGAAACGAATTTCCAGTGAAATCTTACTATAGAATTTTTGGGTGGAATGCAATATCTTCTTTGCTTATGTACTGTGTGCTAAGAAAATAAGAAGCATATTAATTCGGAAACTCTTGGATATGAGTCAGACATGCTACCACCAAACCACAGAGGCAGTTAACTAATTTTTTGTGGAGTTAATCATTTCCGAGATTGTTTGCTGTTTATTTCAATTTTAAAGTATCTTTCTTCAAGTGAGAGGCCATTGTTATTTCTAAAATTATCAAAACACAAATTCAAGATCTTAATATTACTAATACAATCTTCTGTTCAAGGAAAGGGAGAGAAACTTCAAGTACATCACATATAGATCATCTCTTAAAGACATTGTCTTTCGCTTAACTCACTGAATGTGATAAATGCATTTCAACATGTGTGTTCATTAATATGAAGTAAACAGAAGAATTGGAGAAGGTTATCTGAATTTAATGCGTCACATTTTATGAATACTATAGATAGGTATATATAATATAGATATGCAATTTTTTTTATTAGAAAGGAAACCGCGTAACTGTAACACATGTTTCTCTACACGTACACTGTTCATATTAGGTGGAGAATGTATTGTAATCCACTCACAAATTCCGATGTCGGGATTTCGCAGAAATACAGATTTTGAGGTCTTCTGAGTACAAAAAATGATTTTTACTTTCTTTAGATTTACTATACACAGTGTATAGAGAAGGTTTTGTATTGCACTCAAAATTCGATACCGAGATTTCAAGGCAAATATATGTTTTGGGACTCCCTGAATAAAAAAAAAAAAGTATTTTTAGAAAAAGGCCTGTGCGTGTGCATCTGTATGTGTGAATGTCTGTGGGCCGAATACCTCAAAATTGAAAAAAAATTTAAATACCTAACTGAATATTCAAGTTCAGTATCTCCTAAGGATGCGACACGAAGATTTTCAAGAAATCCCCCCAACCCCAACTACCTTTTACATGGAAAAAAATTTCGAACATTTTTAAACGGATTTCAATCCCATAGCAACCCGTTTTAAAACATGTGATTTCGGTTTAGCCTATTGTATTCCCTTATTCATTTATAGTTATAAAGAACTAAGTAATAAGACAGTTTCTGCTATGTTTATCTCGATTAGCATGAAGTAGATAGAAGAATAAGTTTATTAACAATAATTTGTTACAGATATATAGAAGTCATGTCAATTGAGCACATCAGATTTTTAAAAAAAGATCCGCCTTGTGTCTATGAACACCATAAGTTAAAAACGAAAAGTCCGTTAAAAACCAAACTTGGTGTTTAACTTCAGTAATTTCTAGGATACGCTAAACAGATTTTGAAGAAAATTTCCCGCCCCAAAATACACTTTACATTAAAAACGCTTAAAATTTGTGATTTCTTTTTCGGAAATGGCTTTAACGATTTTGATTGAAATCCTGTTTATTAAAGATACTTAAATGACAAATGAAATGTACATATGATTTTTTACTTTCTCTACACGTACTATGTACATAGTGTATAGAGAAGGTATTGTAATGCACCCAAAAATTCGATACCGAGATTTCACCGGAAATACATGTTTTGGGTCTCCCTGAATCCAAAAAAAGCATATTTGGAAAAAGGTCCGTTTGTGCGTGTGTATGTGTATGTCTGTCAGTGTGTGTGTGTGTCTGTCAGTGTGTGTGTCTGTGTGTCTGTGGACAGCATAGCTCAAAAACGAAAAGACTTGGTATTTAAGTTTGGTATCTTCCAAGGATACGGCATGAAGATTTTCAAGAAAATCCCCTCACCCCCAACTACCTTTTACATGGAACTTTTTTCGAAAATTTTGATTTTCTTAAAAATGGCTCTAACGATTTTGATTCAAATATCGTATATTAAATATATTTACTTGACAAATAATATGTATATTTTGAAATTTTTGGGAACAGCCTTTGAAGACTACTTTATTCAGGATGAATTTTACGAAATTTTGTATAACTGCTAAACCGTAAGAAATGAACAAAAACTTACCACACAAAAAATGTAGGCCACACTAAAACACACCATTTATGTTATGTACATTTTTTTCGAGGAGTTGATCGTTTTTGAGATACTCCTTGCTTTTGGTTTCAGGTTTAAAAAACTTGTGCTTTTCTCATACAGGAATTTGTCAACTCGTGTCCATACAACAAAGGAACTTCAGTCACCTAGTAACCAGCTTTTGACTTCACTTTAACCTATGAAACTTCCATTTTTCGCTTCTACTTACAAGGAAGCAAATAATGAAACTATTTCTGCTAATTTTTTCTCGATTAGCATGAAGTAAATAGAAGAATAAGCTTATTAACACTAATTTGTTACACAGAAGTAGAGAAATTCATGTGAATGGAACACATCAGATTGTTTACTTTCTCTATACGCACTATGTACATAGTGTATAGATTACTTTCTCTATACGCACTATGTACATAGTGTATAGAGAAGGTATTGCACTCCACCCAAAAATTCGATACCGTGATTTCACCGGAAATATATGTTTTAGGGTCCCCAATATCCAAAAATAGCATTTTCACAAAAAGGTCCGTGTGTGTGTGTGTCCGTATGTCAGTGTGTCCGTGTGTCCGTATGTCTGTGAACACGATAACTCAAAAACGAAAAGTCGGTAAAATACCAAATTTGGTATTTAAGTTTAGTATCTTCCAGGGATACGACACGAAGATTTTGAGAAAAACTCCCCACCCCCAACTACCCTTTACATAGAACTTTTTCGAAAACTTTGATTTTCTTAAAAATGGCTCTAACGATTTTGATTCAAATTTCGTATATTAAAGCTATATACCTGAAAAATAAAATGTATATCTTGATTTTCTGGGAAAAGCCTCCGAAGAGTGCTTTATTGTGGATGAATTTTACGGAATTTTGAATAACTGCTAAACCGTAAGAGATGGACAAAAACTTACCACACAAAAAATGTAGAACACGTTAAAACACACAATTTATGTTATATACATTTTTTTCGTGGAGTCCTTCGTGTTTGAGACATTCCTTATTTTTGGTTTCTACTATGAAAAACTTTTATTTTTCACATACAGGAATTTGTCAACTCGTGTCCATACAAAAAAAGGAACTTCAGTCACCTAGTAACCAGCTTTTGACTTCACTTTAACCTATGAAACTTCCATTTTTCCCTTATACTTACAAGGAAGCAAGTAATGAGACTGCTTCTGCTAATTTTTTCTGGCTTAATTTGAAGTAAATAGAAGAATAAGCTTACTAACAATAATTTTTTACACAGAAGTAGAGAAAGTCATGTGAATAGAACACATCAGATTTTTTTTTAAGAATAACCACTAAAGCCCTCTTCATCGTGAAGGAGTTTTGCATAACCGGTAGATTGTAAGAGATAGAAAAAATCGTACAATATAAAAAGTGTACAACTCATTAAAATACACAATTTAAGTCGTATATATGTTTCTGTTTTGGAGTACGCAAATTCCAAGATATTCCTCTTTATTGATTTCAAATTTAAAGTAAATAATTTTTACTGAAACGCGAATTCTCAATTTGTTTGTTCACTTTTGTTTTACTCCTGGCCATGCATAGAGAACTGAATTTCAATTTCATGGCATAGCTACAGTTTTAAAGGATTTTGACTACCACGTTAGCCTAGTGTATTCTCTTATTTCCCTTCTGCTTACAAGCAAGCAAGTATTAGGACCGATTGTGCGAACGTTTATCTGGATTAGTATGAGTAGAATAAACGTTATAATAAAATTTGCAGCAGTAGTAGTGAAAGAGTCATGTAAATGGAACTTAAAAGATTTTTTTTAATTTTTACTTTCTCTATACGTACTATGTACATAGTGTATAGAGAAGGTATTGCACTCCACCCAAAAATTCGATACCAAGATTTCACCGGAAATATATGTTTTAGGGTCCCCTGTACCCAAAAAAAGCATTTTCAGAAAAAGGTCCGTATGTGTCTATGTGTCTGCGAGCACGATAACTCAAAAACGAAAAGTCGGTAAAATACCAAACTTGGTATTTAAGTTTAGTATCTTCCAGGGCTGCGACACGAACATTTTGATAAAAATCCCCCCACCCCAAATTACCCTCAACATGAAACTTTTTCGAAAATTTTGATTTTCTCAGAAAAGTCTCTAACGATTTTGATTAAAATATCGTATATTAAAGATATTTAGCTGACAAATAAAATGTATATCTTGAACTTTCTGGGAATACCTTCTGAAGATTTTAGTTATTCCTGGGTTTTGATTTCACCTTTAGAAAGCATACTCTTCTCACACAGGAATTTGTCAAATCCTATCCATACAAACAAATGAACTTCAGTCACATAGCAACCAGCTTTTGACTATAACTTTAATCTATACTACCCCCTTATTTCGCTTCTACTCACAAGGAAGCAAGTAATAAGACTATTTCTGCTAATTTTTTTCTCGATTAACATGAAGTAAATAGAAGCATAAGCTAGTTAACAGTATTTTTTGCCGAGATATAGAGAAATTGTATATATAATTGTATACAAGTGAAATGCACACCGGTTCAAGTATTAATACGCTGAGTACGATGTTACCAACTTAACCAGAGAGATTATCTGACAGCTAAGTGTTAAAACGTGCTTGCCCCCAGCTGTTAGTGTTTAGGTGCTTGGCGCCGGGTTTCTCGCGTCACTCTAATAACACGTAATAGTGTAACATCACGTGATCAAGTTGAACATCTGACCTTGTGGTCCACATTTTGTCCTGGTTCGACAAACACTTTGTGGTTGAGACTATAGCCATATAGGGTTTAGTAAACAACCGTATGTAGATGTGACAAGAACAAAAGAAAGATGGAGGAAAACTCCGGAGGTTCACTTTAGGGAAGATTATTTCCCCCTGTCTCTCCTTTTTTACTTTCTCTACACGCACTATGTACCGACATAGTGTATAGAGAGGGTATTGTATTGTACCCAAAAATTCGATACCGAGATTTCACCGGAGATACAAAAAAAATTTTTTTTTTAGAAAAATATCTATGTGTATCTGTGGACAGCGTAGCTCAAAAACGAAAAATCCGTTTAATGCCAAACTGGATATTTAAGTTCCGTATCTTCCAAGGACGTGACACAAAGATTTTCCAGGCCGCGCCGTGGCCGAGTGCTTAGACCACTTGCCTCTCGCATAGACGGCCGGGGTTCGATCCCAAGCGACCGCATGTGAGATTTGTGGTGGACAAAGCGGCGCTGGGGCGGGTTTTCTCCGGGTACTCCGGTTTCCCCCGCCATCGCATTTCACCGGTGCTCCATCATCATTCATGTTTCACCAGTGTCACCGCCTGCGGTGCCATAAGTAGTTAAAGCGAGCATTAAAAAAAAAAAAAAAAGAAAAGAAAAAAAGATTTTCAAGAAAATCCTCCCACCGCAAACTACCCTTTACATTGAAAAAAATTCGAAAATTTTGATTTGCTCCAAAATGGATCTTAACCATTTTCATTAAAATCTCTTATATTTAAGGTATTTACATGACAAATAAAATGCATATCTTTAATTTTCTGGGAATAGCCTCTGAAGAGCTCTTTATTCTAGATTATTTTTATTGAATTTTGTACAACTGGTAAACCGTAAGAGATAGACAAAAACTTATTACACAAAAGGTGAGATCTCGATAAAGCACGCAGTTTATGTCATATACATTTTTCGTGCTATTGGCCGTTTTCCAGATATTCCTTGTTATTTTTTTTTCAATTTTAAAATACTTGGAACTTATGTCATATGGGAATTTGTCAACGATTGGCCACGCAAAGAAACGGATTTCAATTCCATAGCAACCACGTTTTAAAACATTTGACTGTCGTTTTAGCCTAGTGTATTCCTTTGTTTCCCTTCTACTTATAAGGAACTAAGACCGTGTCTGCTAATATTTTAGCATTAAATAGATCGAAGAATAAGCTTATTAACAGTAATTTATTACATATATGTAGAGACAGTCATTTGAATAGAGTACAAATGAAAGTTTTTTCTCCTTAATCTTCGTCTCCCACTCTCTTCCTCTCTCTGTGGAACTTATATGACATGTGATGTTTTGAAAACTGGAAATAAAAATTTTGTTTTTTTTTAAAAATGGCTAACGATGCTTATTAAAATCCTTTCTATTTAAAATGTTAACACGACAAATAAAATGTATATCTTGAATTTTCAGTCAAAGCCGCTGAATGCCTGTTTATTCTGGATGAATTTTTCTGAAATTTGCACAATTGGTAAACCATAAGAGATAGACAAAAACTTACTTCACAAAACATCTATACCTCCTTAAAACACATAATTTATGTCATATACATTTTTTTCCGTGCATTTGACCGTTTTCGAGATATTGGTTGTTATTGGTTTCAGTTTTAAAGTACCTAAAAGCTTGTCTCACACGGGATGTTGTCAACTTCTGGCCATGCAAATAAACGGAACTCAATCCCATAGCAACCACATTGACCATCACTTTAACCTAGTGTATTCACTTATTTCCTTTCTACTTTATAAGAAGCTAAATAATAAAACCGTCTCTTCTAAAGTTTATCTCGATTATCATGCTGTAAGATAGAACATGAGCTTATTAACAATCATTTGTTACAGAGCTGTAGAGAAAGTCATGTGAATGGAACACATAGCTTTTTAGAAAAAGGTCCCTCTGTGTGTGTCAGTGTGTCTGTGAGCAAATAAATCAAAAACGAAAAATTCAGTACAATACCAAGTTGGTATTTAAGTTTAGTATCTTCCAAAATTTTGAGGAAAATCCACCAACGCAAACTATCTTTATACGGAAAATTTCGAAAATTCTGATTTTCTTAAAAATATCTCTAACGATTTGATTAAAATACCATATATTCAATATATGTAGCTGACAAATAAGATGTATATCTTGAATTTTCTGGGAATAGTCTCTGAATTTTGCATAACCTTAAACCGTAAGAGATAGACAAAAATTTACTTCACAAAAAACGTAGATCTTATAAAACACATCATTTATGTCATGCAAATTTTTTCGTGTAGTTGCCCATTTCCGGGTATTCCTTGTTATTTGTTTCAGTTTTAAAATACTTTAAAATATTCTCATAAGGGAATTTATAAACTCCTGGCAATACAAATAAGCGAATTTCAGACGCATAACAACGAGGTTTAAAAAAGAAGAAAAAAAACTATCGCTTTACTCTGGTGTAATTCCTGCTTCCCTTTTACTTACAAGAAAGTAAGTAATAAGACCATCATTACTAATCGATTAGCATGAAGCATGTATAAGAATAAACTTTTTAACAATAATTTGTTACAGAGATGTAGAGAAAGTCAAGTGAATGGAACACATCAGATTTTTTTTACCTTCCTTGTTAAGCAGACTGTTTAGAAACCACACCGCACGAATATAAGTGTTATAGCTTTTACTTGAACCGGAGTTTTATGTCGAAACTCTTTTAGATAGGTTTTTATGTAACGTAGAATATTACGTATTTTGAGATTAGTCAGCGCAAGGAACACTTATTGCGATGCGCACATACCCAACCTCATAGCGAGTTCTTGGAAAGAACATGCCATGAAAAGAAACTGTTTCTCCCTTTTCGTTATCGACCTACTTTTCAGGCACAAGGGGCAAAGAGCAGTTATCTACTCAAAAACCCACTTTTGTCTGGAGCGGTTTCGATGTTCTCTTGAATGCGAAACATACGTATTGTTTGCTAATCATGAGAATCTTATTACTATTATCCTACATATTGACCAACGTCGCTTGTGCCACACAAACAAACCACCGCAGACTCCACGCTATCCACTATCGCTGCCGCCTCGAGCCTGACACCTCAACGCAACTCACCGATAGAGTTGCCAGTCGGCATCAAACCTGCCCCCGGGACTCACGGCTGTTTCTACAGCCACTGACGTCTCCCCGCCTCCATCTCGCCGCTCAACACAAAATCGCTGACCATCTCTAGTACATCATTTTTTCAGAAAATGATAACCTTCTGCCACAGGCGGCTTGGCTTTAAAGTTTGGGTTTGGTTGGTTTGCAGTTGGAATTCAACCATCACAGTTGCCAAGTCTTCCATTTACTGGTCCCATAACTGAGGCGCAAATCTCGACTTGCAAGTAAGTCATCGAATCTTCAGGAAACAGAGATTTTAATACGGTGCCTCTCATCCCTAGTACAGGCTCGTCTTTCGTTTGCTAATGATTATTGCCGAGTGGCAGGGGAAACGGTCCTGTTTGAATGCCATAATGTTTTGGAGAAAAGAATATTTTCGCCACAGTCGACGCGCAGCCCAGGACATCTTACGCCAATACGGCCAATCACACCCTACAGGGACCCAAGCGAAATTTCCTGGACACAGCTCATTAACTGAGCCGTTGAGCAACTGTCTACCCACAGTAACACCGATCCCAAACTCCACCCGAGAACGTTCTCAACACCAGCTGACCCCTCAGTGAGGTAAGGGCATTTCAGTACAGTCATACGCGGGCTAAGCGTCACATTTCAGTCAGGATAGTCCTGGAGGCTGAGCAACATCTCTGGCCATCGCTGGTGAGAGCCACCAAGCTTTTCTCTGAGGCGGGACCAATACCACCGCTCCGCCTGGTCTTCATCGACCGCACGCACTTCACAGGTGTCATCATCACCACTGAACTTACTCTCCTTGGACATACGTATAAAATTGAAGCAAGCCTCACATCTCGCTTGAGTCACTGTGGCTGTTGCTGTTGATACAGGCACAGGGACCCCCTCCCTCTACCAAGCTTAGCGACGCTCCCACTTCTGTGACTCGCCTAATCTGATGGCCAATTGTACCGTGCAAAAGACCCCCCGGCGTTGTTTCTGCACTACTTGCGAGGGCACGGAACATTTTACCCCACGGAAACTATACCCATAACAAAACTTCCTAATCACTCACCGAGAGCTTCGACCACCAGTATAGCGGTATCATCAAAGCATTCCGAGCCTTTCAATTCGGCCATCATAATTGCAGCAGCATCACAGCTTCCGAGTTTTGAACTCCGTCACTACAATAGCAGAGTATCACAGCATTCCGAGGTTTTGCATTGGACTACCAGTGTAGCATCATCATCACCACAAATTCCGAGCCTTTGAATTCAAGTATCAGAATAGCAGCAGCATTAGAGCATTCCGAGTTTTTGAACTCGTGCACCATAATAGCATCATCACAGCATCTGCGCCTTAGAATTTGGCTAACCAGAACAGCAGCATCGTCGCAGCATTCCGAGGCTTTGAATTCGGTCGTGGCATCACTAGGAAAAGACATACGCAGAAAACTGCACTCTTTCATCAACGAGATGTGAGCAGACCTTCATCAAATTAACCAATGACTGTGCTGTCAGCGCAAGCGTCTTTCAGCATTAAAAACAATCTCATCCACCACAAGACAGGATTCAATGCAATCAACAACACTAATTGAACTGGAACCTCCGGTCTACATGGGCATCCTCAAGAGTATTTAGCAAAAGCTGCACAGGTTAGAGCACAAGCCAAGATAACAAGCTGAAACCCAGAACAACAAAGTTCCAGCCCACCAGTTCCAGTCATCACACCATCCACCAGCGCCGTCCCTGTCAACGAACTGCAAACTTGGGAACGAACATTCGCAGCCTTAGGGAATACATTTTCTCTTCAACCCATACTCTCAAAGATGATATGAGCACAATCACGGTCAGCCAAGAATCTCTAAGCAACAGTTCTACATATACAACTACCTAGAGCAATAGGTCGCCCTCCGTGGTTATACCATGCTGGTCTCTAAAATCCAAGATTGCAGGTTCAAACCTGGTGGAGGGTGATGGCTTTATTCGGACGCAAAAATCGTTAGCATGGCTTCCTTCGGAAAGGAAGTAGAGCCGGTGGGCCATGTAATTTTTATTTACAGTGTAAGAACCCCATGCTTTGAAGAAGAAGGTTCTTGGGTTAAATTCCGCCAGTCGTGATTTTGTCCTACAGTGCCATCTGGGGTGACGAACTGATCCCCCGTCACCATTATGATATGAGCACAATCACGGCTAGCGAAGAATCTCTAAGCAACAGTTCTACATGCACAACTTCCTAGAGCAATAGGTCGCCCTACGTGGTGTAGTGGTTACCATGTTAGCTTCTAAAACACAAGGTTGTAAGTTCAAACCTGGCGGAGGGTGATGGATTTGTAAGGACGCAAAATTCATTAGCATGGCTTTCTTTGGAAAGGAAGTAAAGCCGGTGGTCCCGTGTAATATTTATTTGCACGTACAAGAACCCCATACTTTGAAGAAGAAGGTTCCTGGGTTAAATTCCGCCATTTCGTGTCTGCAAGTCGTGATTTTGTCCTACAGTGCTATCTGGGGTGACGACTGATCCCTCGTCACCATGGCGCATGGTGGCGAACTCACGAATTATAAATTTAAATACAATCATGGAAACATTGTAATGATATACTATGCTCAACTTAGAAGTTACAGGAAATAACTACAGATGGCACTGTAGGACAAACTAACGACTTGCGGAAGCGAAATGACGGGAATTTGCCAAACGACCCTGTGCTTTCAAGGTATAGGACTCTTTTACATGCAAATAACCATTGCATGGGACCACCGGGTTTACTTCTCTTCCAAAGGAAGCCGTGTTAAGGATTTTTGCGTACGAAAAATCCATCACCCTCCGCCTGGTTTGAACCTGCAATCTAGGGTTTAGCGGCTAGCACGATAACCACTATACCACGGAGGGCGACTATCTGCATACTATGGTTTTATTAACCTGGCGATGCAAGAAACAAAACAAAACAAAACAAACAAAAAAGTCAGTTACACAGCGACCAGGTCTATTTGATTATCACTTTAGAGTAATGTGTTCCCATATTCTCATTTTAAATACATGGATGTCAGCATAAGACTTCGAATTTCTGTGAATGTTTATATAGGTCAAGGTGACATAGATAAATGAACAGGCTTTTGCAAATAGTTTGCTGCAGAATAGGTAGCGAAAGTCATTGGACTCAGTAACGTCAGAACTTTATTAAATATTATATATTTTATTTTAAACGCATAATTAGGATAGGTACACATTAATATATCTGCAGCAAATTTTGCATTCACACATATAGAAATTTTGAAAAACAAAATGTAATAGTTTTAAAATTCTAAATAGCAATTTTGGAATAATTTTGCCCACTTTCACTTTTATAGAAATCTTCCTAGTAAACTACCCTGCAAAAACTTGCCATGGTTACTTTCTCTAGCACGTATGTACAATGTACATAGTAGATAGAGAAGTAATTGTGTTCTACTAAAAAATTGGATACCGAGATTTCACCGGAAATACACGTTTTGAGACCCCAAGATTTAAAAAAAATGAAAAATGTTCGCTTGTGTATGTGTGTAAATGTGGGGAAGCATAGCTCAAAAAGGAAAAGTTGCTTAAATACAAATCCTCCAAGGATGCTACACGAAGATTTTTAAGAAAATCTCCTACACCAAACTACCCTTCACTGATACAACTTTCGAAAATTCTGATTTTCTCAAAAATGACTCTAACGATTTTGATTAACATTCCAAAGATTTATGATATATTCATGACAAAAAAATTGTATATCTTGAATTTTCTGGGAATAGCCTCTGAAGATCTCTTCATTTTTTGTATAACTCGTGAACGTAAGGTATAGTCAAAAACATACCTCACACAAATGTAGATCTCATTAAAGCGCACCATTTATGTTATATATATGCTAGCCTAATTTATTCCTTTAGTTCCCTGCTATTTACAAAAAAAAAAAAAAAAAAAAAAAAAAAAAAAGGTCATAAGTTAATTTCTGCTAATGTTTATTCCGATTTGCATGACGTCAACGAATAATCTGTTGTAAGAAAAGTTTATTTGCGGAACAGCTAAAGAAAGCCCTGTGGATGGAACACATCAGCCTTTTTATCAAAAATGCCTCCTAAATTTTTAATTATAGCATCAAATATTGAAAATATTTGCATTAGTAATACAATTTTTTGTACATAACAGATTAAGCAGAGTTTATATACTTTTGTATAACATAAAAGTAAATAGGTGTACAAGGCAGTATATAAAAATCTGATGTGTTCTATTCACATGATTTTCTCTCTATATCTCTGCAACAAAATATTGTTAAAAAGCTCATGCTTCTATTTACTTCATACTAATCGAGAAAAATTAGCAGATATAGTCTTATTACTTGCTTCCTTGTAAGTAGAAGCGGAATAAGGGAGTACCATAGTCAAAAGCTGGTTGCTATATGATTGAAGTTCCTTTGTTTGTATGGACAGGAGTTGACAAATTCCTGGATGAGAAAAGTATAAGGTTTTTAAAGGAAAAATCAAGAACAAGAAACAACTCAAAAATGATCAACTCCACGAGAAAAATGTATATCACATAAATTATGTGTTTTAAGGTGCTCTACATTATTTGTGTGGTAAACCTTTGTCCATCTCTTAAGGTTTGCCAGCTATGCAAAATTTCGTAAAATTCATCCAGAATAAAGTAGAATTTAGAGGCTAGAGAATTCAAGATATACATTTTATTTGTCAGGTAAGTACCGTTAATATACAATATTTTAGTCATAATCGTTAGGGCCATTTTTGAAAAAAGTTCCATGTACAGGGTAGTTTGGGGTGGGGGGATTTTTCTCAAAATCTTTGTGTCGCATCCCTGTAAGATATTTAACTTAAATACCAAGTTTGGTATTTTATTTCCTTTTTGAGTTATCGTGTTCACAGACACACGGACACACACACACGAACCTTTTTCGGAAAATGCTGTTTTTGGATACAGGGAACCCTAAAGCACATTTCCGGTGAAATCTCAGTGTCGAATTTTTTGGATGGAGTGCAATACCTTCTCTATACACTATGTACATAGAACGTATAGGGAAAGTAAAAGCCAGAATAGCGGATAGAGAAAGTGGTCACGAAATTTCGTCTTGTTCTGATACAGTATAGCGTCCTACTCAAGGGTCCATTCTCAGTTTTCCAGTACGTCATGACTATACACCTAACACCTTTACCAGGTAACAGCTCGTATAATTTTCCTCAGAGATAATAACCAACTGCCTGAGAACTACCATCTTGATGCGCTTACAGAAGAGGGAATTTTCCTCGAAAACTGTAAAAATAACACGTTTTTAAAGCACGTTCCCCACTCTCTTTTTCTTTTTTACTTGGCACCCACAACCACCAACATCCCATAGTTAAACAACTCTCAACTTCAAAGGAATACGCTACAGAAGCACATACAGCTCAGAAGAGCTAGCCTCAGCAGTTATAGAATTAAATCTAAAAAAGTTATCTAATACATCTACTAACGCAGTTAGATTTTTCTGAATAACTGCTCTTAGTGCCCAAAATGTAGCCTAAAATAGTATTTTAAACTTTCTGTGTGCGTGTTTTTTTTCTTCTAAATCCATTAAAGGTGCTTTAAGATTTTGAGGAAAGTTCCCCCTCATCACTGTTTGCATTATCATATTACTTTCTCTACACGTACTATGTACCTGCACAGTGTATAGAGAAGGTATTGTAATGTACCCAAAATTCGATACCGAGATTTCACCGGAAATACTTGTTTTGGGTCCCCCTGAATTCAATAAAGCATTTTAAAAAACATGCCCCTATGTAGTATGTGTGTATGTGTATCTTTGGACTGTACAGTTCAAAAACGAAAAGACCGTTAAATACCAAACTTGGTATTTAATCCAAGGATGCGACACGAAGATTTTCAAGAAAATCCCCTCACCCTCAACTAATCTTTACATTAAAAACATTTCGAAAATTTTGATTTTTTCAAAAAGGATCTAACGATTTTGATTAAAATCTCTTATATTTAAGATTTTTATATGAAAAATAAAATGTATATCTTGAATTTTCTGGGAATATCCTCTGAAGACTGTTTATTCTGGATGAATTTTGCGGAATTTTGTATAACTGGTAAACCATAAGAAACAGACAAAAATCTACCACAAAAAATCGCGTTAAAACACACAATTTATGTTGTGTACTTTTTTTCGTGGAGTTGACCATTTTTGAGATATTTCTTGCTATTAGTTTCAGCTTTAAAATACTTATACTTTTCTCATACGGGAATTTCTCAACTCCTGTCCATACAAACAAAGGAACTTCACTCACATAGTAACCCTTCTACTTACCACGAAACAGCTAATAGGACCCTTTCCGCCAATTTTTTTTTTCTCGATTAGCTTTAAGCTAATAGAAGAACTAATTTTTTTAACAATAATTTATTGCAAAGATGTAGAGAAAGTCATGTGAATGGAACACATTAGAATTTTTTTGGATACGGGGGACCATAAAACGTCCATTTCCGGTGAAATCTCGGTATCGAATTTTTGGATGGAATGCAATACCTTCTCTATACATTACGTACTAGTACATGTAGAGGAAGTAAAAAAAAAACACTAAACATCTATGCCCGTAGCGGGATTCAAACCTGGGCCCTTTCGCGGCAGAGCGTCAACGAAGCTATTTAGCTTTTCCAGCGAATTTGGAGCAACTTTTGTTCTGAGTGTATTTCGTGTCCAGGGAGCCGAGAATCTTCGAAAAATCGACTTAGGGTCGGCATATGTGGTTGTTTACAGACATGAGGAAGCAAGAGCAGGAACAGGCCAGTAAATTTGGCTTCTCCCACTCTCTTCGCACCTCATTGCTAGGTCTGCCCTCTGTCGTAAACCTGTTCGTGAAACCAATTATCTGATAACAACCTTTACGTTACAATTAGTTAACTTAGATAATTAACCCACTACGTGGCCCCGAATACCTCTAAATTATGATATTCACAGTTGGAAAGTAATACAAGTGTTTATGATCACTCCAAGGTAACGCGGGGTCATCTTAACTTGATATCTTCCAGGAAGTGGCTTTATTAAACATTTAAACGTTTTAAAACCTCCATTAAAAACTGTCATGAAAAGTTCTTTACTCACGTATTTATGTGATAAGGTAAAGACTCAGCGGGGGGGGGGGGGAGTTGAGAATATGCGATAGGTACGCAATTGTTGGTTAGCAAGCCTAAAAGGGTCCGCAACTTTCCCTAAAGTGTCGGATATGACAGCGATACATACAAGCAAGCAAAAAAATGAATTATGTATTCCAGTCACATGACCTAATCTAACTGTTCTGCAAAAAACTTCTAATATAAAATTACTCTATGTTCTTCGTTTCTACATGATAATCGAAATAAACATTAGTAGAAATTTTCTTATTACTCACTGTTAGTTTCTTATGCACTAGGCTAAAGCGATTCTCAAATCTTTTAAAATCTGTCACTATGCGACTGATATTGAAAATCAGTTCTCTTTCCATGGCCAGGAGAAAAGAAAACAACAAAAAATCATGGCTTCCCATTGGCGAAAAGTATAAGTATTAGAAATTTTAAACCAGTAACAAGGAGTATATTAGAAGCTCCACAAATATTCTATTCGAATTAATTGTGTTCTTTAACGAGATCTATTATTTTGTATATAAAGTTTTTGTGTAGCTCTTACGGTTTACCACTAAAGCAAAAGTTATTCAGAATTAAGAGAAGTTCAGAGAAAATTGAAGATATACATTTTATTTGTCATCAACATATATAAAAATCCGATATATTCCATTCACATGACTTTCTCTACATCTCTGAAACAAATTATTGTTAAAAACCTTATGCTTCTATTTACTTCATGCTACTCGAGAAAAAATTAGCAGGAATAGTCTTATTACTTGCTTCTTATAATTAGAACCGAAATAAGAGAGTAAGTACCATAGGTTAAACAGATAGTCTAAAACTGGTTGCTATGTGACTGAAGTTCCTTTGTTTGTATGGACAGAAATTGACAAATTCCGGTATGAGAAAAGTATAAGTTTTTTAAAGCTGAAACCAATAACAAGGAATATCTCAAAAATGATCAACTCCACGAAAAACATGTATATAACATAAATTGTGTGTTTTAACGTGCTCTACAGTTTTTGTCCATGTCTTACGGTTTAGCAGTTACGCAAAATTACGTAACATTCATCCAGGTAAAGTGGTCTACAGAGGCTATTCAGAAAATTCAAAATATACATCTCATTTGTCAGGTAAATATCTTTAATATACGATATTTTAATCAGAATCGTTAGAGCCATTTTTGAGAAAATAAACATTTTGGAAAAAAGTTCCATGTAAAGGGTAGGTTGGGGTGCGGTATTTTTCTCAAAATCTTCGTCTCGCATCCCTGGAAGATCCTAAACTTAAACACCAAATTTGGTATTTTACCGACTTTTGGATTTTAAGTTATCGTTTTCATGGACACACGCGCGGACCTTTTTCTCAAAATGCTTTTTTTGGATAAAGGGGACCATAAAACATATATTTCCGGTGAAATTTAGGTATCGGATTTTTGGGTGGAGTGCAATACCTTCTCTATGCACTAGTTGGTAGAGAAGGCATTGTATTTTACCCAACAATTCGATATCGATATTCCACTGGAAATACGTGTTTTAAGGATCCCTGAATCCAAGAAAAGGATTTTTAGAAAAATGGTCGTGAGTATGTATGTGTGTCCATAACTCAAAAAAAAAAAAAAAAGTCGGCTAAATACCAAACTTGTTACTGAAGTTCAGTATCTTCCAAGGATGAGACTAGAAGGTTTTCAGGAAGATCTCCCTACTCCAATACCCTTTATATAGAACTTTTTTCAAGTTTTTGAACTCTCAAAAATGGCTGTAACGGTTCATTAAAATACCATATGTTTAACATATTTTCATGAGAAACAAAATGTGTATATTGAGCTTTCTGGGAATAGTCCCTAAAGACCTCTTCATTCTGGTAAACCGTAAGACAAAAACATAAATCTCATTTAAACACACAATATATGTTCCTGCAAGGAGATTCAATTTTGAATCGCATAACGACCGAGTTTTAAAATATTTGACTATCTCTTTATCCTACAATAAGCTAAGTAAACATATAATTTCTGCAATGCCTCGATGTAGATGAAGGAGTAATCTTTTGTAACAATAGTTTGTAGAGAAAATCCTGTCAACGAAACATCTTAAATATATAAAAACAAAATAGAATGTATAAAAATGAAAAATATGAGAAAATTTTAAGTAGTTTAAAGCTGAAACCCCTAGTGAGAGATATCTCGGATAGTTAACTCTACAAAGCTATATAGTTAAAATAAGAGAAATGAAACACAACATGATTCCCGTTTAAGAGTGTATTGTAAAACTGAAATCAATGACAAGGAATATCTCGGAAATGTTAACACGCTCTCTCTCTCTCTCTCTCTCTCTCTCTCTCTCTCTCTCTCTCTCTCTACACACACACATATACACCTACATATATGTATATGTATATATGTAGAGTTAACCTTACGTATATATTGATCTATATTTTTTCAATTTAAAACTGAAACCAATAACGAGGAATATCTAGGAAATGTTTAAATATATATATATATATATATATATAGAGAGAGAGAGAGAGAGAGAGAGAGAGAGAGAGAGAAAGAGAGCGAGAGAGTTAAACGTATTTGTATTTTCTGTATTGGTTTCAGTTTAAGCTACTTTTTTTTCTGAAACTGGAATCATCTTTCGTTTCATTTCTCTTTTGTTTTACTCCTGGACATACAAAGAGAACAAAATTTATATTTTTCCCATAGCTCAGTTTTTAGAATATTTGACGGTTGGTTTAGCCTAGTGTATTCCCTTATTCCCCTTCTATTTACAAGTAAGCAGGTAATGAGACTATGTCTGTTAATTTTATCACAATTAGCGCTAAGTAGATCAAGGATAATCTTTTTGTAAGAATACTTTGTAGAACGGGTAGAGAAATTTATGTGATTGTTTTGGAAAATCTCACTGGATGTCTCTCGCAAGTAATACCTGAAGTGCTGTAGCAGACCAATTTTTGAACAGTTCTCAGCGGCTGCGGCAGACGAAGTTGTAACACCTCGCGGTGATGGCCGCAGTATAAAGCACAATGAAACACGTTTTTGGGTTAATAGCCGTGATAGTGAAGATTGATGTTGGCCATTTCGATATGCAACACCTTCCAGCATTGTCAGTATCGATCTGTCGCTCTCATGGCTGTGATTTATTGTGTACATTCCATTTGGTATTCTAGTGACGTCTTTCTTTACCTCTCGTACCGTACAGTATTCCCGGATGTGAATAATAATAATAATAATAATAATAATAATAATAAAAATAGTAATTGTAAGGGTTTAACAAAAATGTCACAATTTCACAAACTGCTTCAAGTGGTCGAGTGGTCAGGCAACTAACTTCATACCTAAAGGTTACAAGTTCGATACCTGGTTGAGGAGGGGACTTTTTCCTATCCTCCACACAGTCTGGTAGTGTGCGTATGAGAGTGAATCTGCGTATTTTGAAAATGGAAATATTTAAAAATTCAAGGTCAAAGAACACAGACATTTTCAAGTCAAAGCCTCCTAAATGACCACTTCATATACATTTTACTTTACGTGAATAGTAGAAGTTGTAATTCTATTTTTACTCTCTCTACACTTACTATATACATAGTGTATAGAGAAGGTATTGCACTCCTCCCAAAAATTCGATACCGAGATTTCACCGGAAATATATGTTTTAGGGTCTCCAATATCCAAAAAAATCTGATGTGCACCATTCACATGACTTTCTCTATATCCCTGCAACAAACTATTCTTAAAAAGCTTATACTTTTATTTACTTTATGCTAATCAGAAAAAAATGAGCAAAAATAGTCTTATTATTTGCTTCCTTGTAAGTAGAAGCGAAACAAGGGACTACCATAGGTTAAAGTGATAGACAAAAGCTGGTTGCTATGTCAATGAAGTTCCTTTGTTTATATGGATAGGAGTTGACAAGTTCCTGTATGAGAAAAGTATAAGTTTTTCATAGCGGAAACCAAAAATAAGGAATGTCTCCAAAACGACGAACTCACGAAAAAAATGTATAAAACATAAATTGTGTGTTTTAACGTGCTCTACACTTTTTGTGTAGTAAGTTTTTGTCCCTCTCTTACGGTTTAGCAGTTATTCAAAATTCAGTAAATTTCATCCAGAATAAACTACTCTTCAGAGGATATTCCCAGAAAATTCAAGATAAAAATTTTATTTGTCAGGTAAATATCTTTAATATATGAAATTTTAATCAAAATCATTAGAGCCATTTTTGAGAAAATCAAAATTTTCGAAAAAAGTTCCATGTAAAGGGTAGTTTGCGGTGGGGGGATTTTTCTCAAACTCTTCGCGTCACATCTCTAGAACATACTACACTTAAATACCAAGTTTGGAATTTTACCGACTTTTCGTTTTTGAGTTATCGTGTTCACAGGACACACGGACACACTGGCACACGGACTCTCTCACACACACACACACACATACACACACGCGCGCGCGCGCGCGCGGACCTTTTTGTGAAAATGCTTTTTTTGGATATTGGGGACCCTAAAATATATATTTCCGGTGAAATCTCGGTATCGAATTTTTGGGTGGATTGCAATACCTTCTCTATACACAATGTACATAGTGCGTATAGAGAAAGTAAAAAGCATTTTCATAGAAAGGTCCGTGTGAGTGTGTGTGTGTGTGTGTGTGTGTGTGTGTGTGTGTCCGTGTGTCTGTGAACACGATAACTCAAAAACGAAAAGTCGGTAAAATACCAAACTAGTTATTTAAGTTTAGAATCTTCCTGGGATGCGACACGAAGATTTAGAGAAAAATCCCCCACCCCAAACTACCCTTTACATGGAACTTTTTTCGAAAATTTTGATTTTCTAAAAAATGGCTCAAAGGATTTTGATTAAAATATCGTATATTAAAGATATTTACTCGACAATTAAAATGTATATTTGGAATTTTCTGTGAATAGCCTCTGCAGACTACTTTAGTCTGAGTGAATTTTCCGGAATTTTGTATAACTGCTAAACCGTAAGAGAGACAAAAGCTTACCACACAAAACATGTAGAGCACATTAAAACACACAATTTATGTTGTATACATCCTTTTCTTGGAGTTTATCGTTTTTGAGATATTCCTTATTTTTTTTCGGAGTCGAAAATCTTTAACTTTTCTCATACAGGAATTTGTGAACTCATATCCATACAAACAAAGAAACTTCAGTCACATAATAACCAGCTTTTGACTATCGCTTTAACCTATGCTACTCCCTTATTTCCTTTCTACTTAAAAGGAAGAAGGTAATAAGACTATTTCTGCTAAATTTTCTAGATTAGCATAAAGCTAATAGAAGTATAAACTTTTGAAGAATAATTTGTTGCAGGGATATAGAGAAAGTCATGTGGTTGGTACACATTAGATTTTTAGTTATAGCAATAGTATTTATAGGTTATGTATTACCTTGAGGACAAATATCCTTTTGAGGAGCCACTTAAAGAGGGCTATACAAAAGACCCTCCTCCCAAAAATAAAACTATTCTAGAGATATTCTCAAACATCATTTCGCAAAAAAACTGATTAGGGGCAAGATGGCAGAGTGGTGATATTACAGATACCATAGTGTCGTTCGTATGGTTGAGGTCCAAATCTCAACAGGATTATTTATTTTTGACTACCTACCTGGTCCAGTAGTCAGCGAGCTGACTTCTCACCAGGAGGGCCCAGGTTCGATTCACGGCTGAGGCGGAGAATTTTTCTTTAACCAGAATAATTCCCTATCCCCCCTACTTGGAAGTATGTATGTGAGGGTGAATGTGTGTGTTTGTTTGAGGAAAAATAAAACGATTTAAACTCAACGTAAAGAACCTACAGAAAACGAGGTGTTTCTAATGCAAAGCCCCCGAAATGACCTAAGAGGTTAATGGGGGCTACACAAATGAAAAATAAACAAAAACAAAATAAATGATATGTACTACTAACTCAATCTGTTCTGAAAACAAAATATTCTTACAAAAACTTATTCTTCTTTTGCGTTAATGCAATAAACATTAGCAAAATAAGTTTACTTACCAAGTTTCTTGTAAGTGGAGGGGAAATAGGGGGAAACATAAAGCTAAAGTGATATTCAATTTTTTTAAAAACTGGTCTCTATGCATGATCAAGAATAAAACAAAAGAAAACTATTTATGCATTTCGTTTAAGTATGTTATAATAAAACCAATAACAAGCTATATCTTGATAATGGTTTCGGAAATACATGTTGTGAGGTCCTATAATCCCAAAGAAAGCAATTTTAGAAAAAGGTCTATGTGTGTGTTTATGTGTGTGTGCATGTATGAGTCTGTGAATAGATATCATAAGTCCGTTAAATACCAAACTTGGTATTAACTTTAGAATCTTCCGAGGATACGACACGAAACATTTTAGGAGAATCCACCTAAACTACTCTTTATATGGAAGATTTTTAAAATTTTCGATTCTCTCAAAAAGGATCTAACAATTTTGATTATACTAACGTGTATCAAAGGTATTTACATGACAAATAAATATCTTCAATTTGTTATGAATAGTTCTTTGCATTCTGGAGAGTTTTGCATAGCTCTAAACCGTGTGAGATAGACAAAAACTTACTGCACAGAAAATGTAGATCTCGATAAAACAGACAACTTATGTCATATACATTTTTTGGTAGAGATAACAGTTTTAGAGATATTCCTAATAGCGGTTTCATTTTTTAAATACTTAAACTTATCTCAAACTGGAAGTCCTCATCTATTTCATATCTCTTTTGTTTTACTCTTGGTCATGGAAAAAGTCCAAATTTAAATGACAATCACACAGCGACAGATTTTAAGTTCTGAAAGTGACTTTAGCCTAGTGAATTCCCTTATTTACCTTCTAATTATAAGGAAATAAGTTGCAATACTTATAAAAGAATAATATGTTGTAAGAATAGTTTGTTAGCAGAAAACATAAAGTTAAGATAAAGTGAGATTTTTCTAGAGAGTATGCACGCTCTTCTGATCCATTCGACGGTATGACGCAATTGACGTAATACTTTGTACTAAATGAACTCTATTAATACGTAACTTCCATTGGCTATTCTTCAACAAACCAATCCCATCCCCTAATAAAGAAAGGAAAGAAACGTGTATCTACTTTACTTCGAGATAAAACTGCAGAAATGTTTTATTACACATTCTTTTGTAAGATACACAAAGGACGTCTTTTTAGTGCGGTGGTAGCGCGGTTGCTTACCAAACGGGAAGCTCTGGTTCGATTTCCGGTACCGGACTGAAGAAACCTGGTTCCTTGAGGAGCTACTTGAGGGGTATGCAACATCGGGCACCAGATCTTGGTCCAACTTCTGACTGATATGTCATGGCGTTTAGTTTATAGATACTTGGTTTAAGCGATTCTGAAATATTTTAAGAAGTGGTGTCCAAGTCTTGCATTCTCCTTACCTGACCAGGAGAATGAAAAACCAAATTAAACCAGTAACAAGAGATGCCTCGAAAATGGTTAACTCCACAAAATAAATATATTTGACATAAATTGTTGTTTTAACGATATCTACATTTTTTGTGCAGTACCTTTCTTTGTCTGTTTCTTACGGTTTACAAAATTCAGCCAGAATAAACAGAACCTCAGAGGCTACTCCCAAAAAATTATAGGTATACATTTTATATGTCAGAAAAGGTCTTAAAGTATGGTATTTTAATCAAAACTATTATAACTGTTTTTAGAAAATCGAAACTTTAGAAAAATTTTCTATGTAAAGGGAAGTTTGGGGTGGGGGATTTTCTAGGAAATCTTAGTGTTGCTGAACGAGTATCAAGTTCGATTTTTAACCGACTTTTAAAGGCAATTAATGTTCATACACACACTGACGTTTTTCTACGAATCCTTTTTGGATGAGGGAGTCTGAAAATGTGCATTTCCGGTGAAATCTCGTATCGAATACAATATATACAGTAGAGCAAATAAACAACGACTAGGGAAGTCAGTCCTGGCGAGATTTAAACCGCAGATCTCTCTTTAGTGAGTCCGTGCCTTAACAATTGATTTCTCGTGTAGGCACAATAAAAAATCTTTAAAAATCAGTTCGCTAGGTATACCAGGTGGCCCAACTGCATCCTATTTGACGTATACAAATATTCTTTCCTGCGTTAAAAGAACTCAACAGGGCTATTTTAGGTTAAAACCGGCCAGTGGTAAAAGTAGGACGTCTGCCATATGTCAGTAGTGTTAAAAGTAGAAAATTCTGTCTCTTATCGGTGACATAATATTATAATACTCAAATGTAGCCAGCCAACTTTGGTTTCTTGCAGAATGTGACCATGGCCTCATTCAAGTAGGCCGTGAATCTGATTTATAGAATGGTTATATTGATACGCAAAATGGCGGATGATATGAATGTCGTCAATTTGTAACGTACAGAACCAGACGAACCAGCAGGGGACAGAGCAAAATTACATTTGCTATCAAGAAAGTCAAGAAATCAATTCGACATTGAATACAAAAGCTTCCTGCAACACTAGATCATATAACCAATACTTCAATTTCTCTGCCTAAGGAATAACTATTTCAAATTACAGTAACTGTAAAATAAACATTACACCTCGTCAAAAGATTAGTAAATTTAGTGAAACTTGTAAGCTCTTAATAAATTAAAATCTTACATTATTTTCATCGTTTTACTATTTTCACTGCCTCTGTTTTAATTTTGTGCTTCTGTAACTCATCAGACAGTCAACAATGATGCTCAGCAATACAACAACTGAACATCGCAGCACGTTGAACACAAAGTCTGTGAAATAGGTAAAACAAACTATTTATAATAAACTATAATATATATAAATGTTCAGGACTGTCTAAATATATAGTGTATACAAAATATTTTTATTCTGTTCGCAGGATTGCTCCACTCACAACGCTCGTTCCAAAAACATTCCTGTTTACAGAATAAAACTCACCTTTTTCCACTTGTATTATAAATAACGTTTTATTGGACATAGATTTCGTACTTTGACAAAATTTACACTTTTGTGTATATGTCTTACGGTTTATCAGTTATGCAACAGTCATTCAAAATAAAGAAAACTCAGAGGTTCTTCGAATAACATTCACGATATACACATAATTTGTCATGAAAAAGTCTTAAACATTCAGAGGAGGCATTCAGAGAAAACCAAATATGACAACACACTTCCATAAACTGTAGTTTGAGTTGAGGATTTTTCTTGAAAATCTTAATGTTGATTCTTGGAAGATTTCGAAAGACTTACATAAGTTTGATAGACATTAAACCGACTTACCGTTTTTTAGTTATATTGTTCAAAGGCATACGGAGAATCAAAGCGTGTTTCCGATATTTTCTCTGTATCGAATCTTTGTGTAGAATGCAAAAATTCTTCTCACAAACGGTGAATTAATGGACAAATCATAACGAAATACTCAAAAAACAACCAACTATATTAAATTGCATGTAACGGGCGTTTATTCAATGACTCAGCATTGGGTTGCAATTTTAGTTTGCTCCAGCAGAAATTGGCACCAATTTTCTTTCTGTCCAACCTATGTATGTACTACTTAGGCTGGAAGTAACAGTTGAACAGCGTTACACCCCTGATAGCCAGAGGCGATCTTAACCTCATCGATATAAATACGTCGAAAGAAAGAGCGGAATTATTTTGGTTCGCCGGTACTAAATCTTGCTGCAGCCTATCATTAAACTTTATAAGGTAGGTACGCCGGGGATCTTTTGGCATAGGAGCACGTGACCGGCGCCTGGTAATCTTGCAACATTTTTCTTCATCGCTAACCCCCAGCACTTCCTCTTCATCTGAAAGAGTGCGCAGATCACACAGCTTCTGCCGCATCTGAATACAGTGCATGGTCAAATGGGGTAATGTGATAGTTGCTCTGCTCACTTTGAGAAACTCGCAACCTTAGCCACAAGTAGTGAGGAAAACAGCAAAAATAGATGGAGACAGTGGAAAAAGTATACATATATGTATATGAATAATTATAATAAGAGCTAGGCATTTGCCTATTTGTCTATTTTGTTCCTTTGCTTAGCGTTGGGAAAATAAATAGCTTCCTTCCTGTAAAGACCGCAGGTTGCCAAAGACAATTGTACATTGCACATACGGGACCAGAGAAAGTAAACATATGTGAATGGAACACATCAGATTTTTAGAAAATGTGTGTGTTTGTGTGTATGTGTGTCTGAGTGAAACAGATAGAGAGAAAGAGAGCAGAGAAAGTAAAGATATGTGAATGGAACACATCAGATTTTTAGAAAATGTGTGTGTTTGTGTGTATGTGAGTCTGTGTGAGACAGATAGAGAGAAAGAGGGAGAGAAAGAGAGAGAGAAAGAGAGAGAGAAAGAGAGAGAATGAGTATCTGTGAATACGATAACTTAAAAACGTAAAGCCGGTAAGATACTAAACTTAAATATCAAGTTTGGTATTTTACCGGTTTAAAATATCAAACTTGGCATTTAAGTTTAGTATCTTCCAAGGGTACAACGGAAAGATTTTTCAGAAAAATCCCACCATCCCAAAGTATCCCTTACAAGGAACAAATTTCCAAAATATTGATTTTCTCAAAAATGGCTGTAACTATTTTGATTAAAATACCGTATACGATATTAAAGATGTTTACGTGACAAATAAAATGTATACCTTGAATTTTCTAGGAATAGCCTCTGAAGATCTCTTTATTCTGGATGAATTTTCCATAACTGGTAAAGACAAAAGAGGTAGACATAAACTTACTGCAGAAAAATGTAAATCTCGTTAAAACACACAATTTATGTCATATATTTATTTATATGACATAAATTGTGTGTTTTAATATATATATATATATATATATATATATATATATATATATATATATTATATTAATCATTTTCGAGATATTCCTATTCCGAGTTATTGGTTTCAGTTTTAAACTATTTAAACTTTTCTCGAACAGAAAGGTGTCGTTCTTTCGTCCCTCTTTTTTTTTTTTATTTTTTTTTTCTTTTTTACTGCTCGCAAGTAAAGAAAACCCAATTTCAATAATTTCACTTAAGAAACGGCTTTTAAAATATCTGACTATCGCTTTAATCTGAGTACTCCCTTATTTCCCTTTCGCTTACAAAGAAGCAAGAAATAAGACTATTTCGGGCAAAGTTTATCTTGATTATCATGAAGTAGATACAACAGTAATCTTTTTTAAGAAAAGTTTGTTTGGGAATAGTTAAAGAAAATAATGTGAATGGGACACATTAGATTTTTTGAATTATGAAACTCTGTGAAGAGCTGACTAAAGCAAGACAATGACAACTTCTTTTAATGTTCTCAAAACAGTCGAGTAGTATACCGCGAGTTATACCACGGCTGTTGCTTCCAGGATCTTCATTCACCAAGTGAGGGATTTCCTCTTTTTGTTTCTTTGACGAACTGCTTCAAGATGCACTTTTGTATCTAGAACTCTTTGACAGAAGAAAACAAATGTTCTAAGATGTGATGCTCATCTATTTAGAAATCTTTCTCGTTAAAATCTTGCTGCAGCTGCAGCATTACGACATGTATCATCGTAAATGGTTAGCACTTCAAGATACTCAGCATTAGTGAAGTCAGCCATTTTGTAACTGATAATCTGCTGTTCAGAAAACAAGTCTTAAGCGCAATAAACAAACAGTTGAAGTGCGTTTCGTCCTATCTTACAATGTTGTTATGTTTTGTAGTGTTCGTAGATAACGATATAGATTCAACTGACATTTTGGAAGCGTGATATTAATAATAAAAACGCAAATAATTTTAATTCAAAACGTGTTTACACACGCAGAAAATATTTATCTTTCAATTTCTTCTAAGAAATATTTGAAAAAATCTGATGTGTCCATTCATGTGACTTTCTCTACTCATTGAGTAACAAACTATTCCTACAAAAGTTTACGCTTCCATTTCTTTGCTAATAAAGATAAGCATTAGCAGAGCGATAGTACAATCTTTAAAAGGTTGGTTGTTATGTGATTGAAATTAGGTTCTCTTTAATGGCTAGGAGTACAACAATTGAAAGCGGCTTGACCAAGCTCTACTTTGAGAACAATTTAAGCATTTTGTACATGATATAAATTGTGTTTTAATAGATCTACATCTTTTGTGTAGTAAGTTTTTGTCTATCTCTTAAGGTTTTCCAGTTATGCAAAAGTCATCCAGAATAAATAGTTCTTCAGAGACTATTCCCAGAAAACTAAAGAAAACTTGAATATATGGTATTTGAATCAAAATTGTTACAGCCAATTTTGGGAAAATAAAATATTTCGAAAATGTTTCGATATAAAGGATAGTTTAAAGTGAGATTATTCTTGAAAATCTTTGTGTCACATCCTTGGAAGATACTAAACTGAAATATCAAGTTTGGTAGGTACTTTTTTGGGTATTGTTTAACGCCCGCTTTTACTACTTGTGGCACCGCAGGCGATGACACTGGTGATACATGGAATGAAGATGTAGCACCGGTGGAATGCGATGGCGGGGAAAACCGGAGAACCCGCCTCTGCGCCGCTTTGTTCACCCCAAAACTCACATGCGGTCGTTTGGGATCGAACCCGGGGCGTCTAATGGTAGGTACTTAAGCGACTGTTTGCTTTTGAGTTATGCTGTCCACAAATACACACACACATGCACCTGTTTCAAAAAAAATATTTTCAGTGGTTCTCAAAACATTAATTCCGGTGAAATCTCGTATCGAATTTTTGGGTTGAATACAAAACTTTCTCTGCCATTGTATATACATAGTATTTGGTAGAGAAAGTAACAAGTTATCACGTTTCGTAAATTCTTCATTTAAAAGGGAATTTGATGATAAACAATTTCCCTATTTTCTCAAAAACTACTTTAAAAACAGGAAAGCTTCACTAAGATTTCTTTTTTTGTTCCATTGACTACGAAGAGTCATCCTGTTCAAGGATGATCACAGGTCACCTTATACCTGGGAGAGAGTAGTTGTCTCCCTGGTGTAACGTTGACAAAGTATTTTAATATGCACTTCCCCGAACCGTGACTGCGAGCATAACCACATGAATCATGGCTCAGTTCTATGTATGCCTATGGGAACGCAATTGTACGTATGGAGTAATGTTTAATACGTGTGTCGCCTAATGCGCAACCCCGACACCCTGGTGTGTGCATAACCATATGATTGCTGTCCTATGTAAGCTTGCGGGAACACAGTTATGTACGAGGTGTCATGCCCATCATGAATTTCTCCAACATTTTCCAGCACCATGTTTATGACTATGACCATATCAAGAGCTGCGTACGGGAGTGTAACTATATGCCTAATGCTATGTTAACAATGCATGTCCCCGAGTGTTCATTTTCCCAAACCTTGACTATAAGAATGACCACGTGAAGCTCTGCGGTATGTATATATATATATGGGAGCGCAATCGTATGCATGGTGTAATGCTGGCCATGCATGTCTCTGAGTGTACATTTTCTTGCATCGTGATTGTTTGCATGTCCACAAGTGTATGGCTAAGGGAGCACAGCTGTATGTGTGTTGTTATGTTGGCCAGTTTCATGTCTCCGCCTATACATCTCCAGCTCCATGACTGTAAGCAGGACCACGTGAAGCACTGCCTTATTTATGACTAGAAGAATGCAGTTGTATGCCTGGTGTAATGTTGACCATTTATGTCCCCGTTTGTACATCTCCAGCTCCATGACTGTAAGCAGGACCACGTGAAGCACTGCCTTATTTATGACTAGAAGAGTGCAGTTGTATGCCTGGTGTAATGTTGACCATTTATGTCCCCGTCTGTACATCTCCAGCTCCATGACTGTAAGCAGGACCACGTGAAGCACTGCCTTATTTATGACTAGAAGAGTGCAGTTGTATGCCTGGTGTAATGTTGACCATTTATGTCCCCGTCTGTACATCTCCAGCTCCATGACTGTAAGCAGGACCACGTGAAGCACTGCCTTATTTATGACTAGAAGAGTGCAGTTGTATGCCTGGTGTAATGTTGACCATTTATGTCCCCGTCTGTACATCTCCAGCTCCATGACTGTAAGCAGGACCACGTGAAGCACTGCCTTATTTATGACTAGAAGAGTGCAGTTGTATGCCTGGTGTAATGTTGACCATTTATGTCCCCGTTTCTACATCTCCAGCTCCATGACTGTAAGCAGGACCACGTGAAGCACTGCCTTATTTATGACTAGAAGAGTGCAGTTGTATGCCTGGTGTAATGTTGACCATTTATGTCCCCGTTTCTACATCTCCAGCTCCATGACTGTAAGCAGGACCACGTGAGCACCACCTTATTTATGACTAGAAGAGTGCAGTTGTATGCCTGGTGTAATGTTCACCATTTATGTCCCCGTCTGATCATCTTCAGCCGCATGACTGTGAGTATGACCACGTGAAGCACCGGCCTATTTATGACTAGGTGAGTGCACCATTATAATGTTGACCATTTATATACCCAGCTGTACATCTCTAGCCACACGACTGAGCATGAACATGTTGAGCTCTGCCTATTTATGACTAGGCGGTGTAATTGTATGCGTGGTATAATATTGACCATGCATATCCTGTCTGAACATCTACATGACTGTGAGCATTACCACGTAAAAATCACCCTATTTATGAGTAGGGAAGCGCATTTGGTTACATGATGTAATGTTAACCACGTATGTCCCCAACTGTACATCTGTGAACACATCCACGAGAAGTGAGAATGATGATGACGATGAATATTCAACCTGATGATCAGTCAATGGCCGGGAGGGAAGTGGGGAGAGACCACACACAACTGGGCCTCGCACTCACCCAGTCCTCACAGCGAGGCTGAAAATGTCTAAGTTGGTACCGAAAATTGAAGCCGGTTCTCATTCGCCAAAGATAGGTGAGCTATCACTGTGATAATGGCCTTCTAGAAGAATCATTCCATATCTTTGGAGTGCAGTAGTATATGTGGTGTAGTGTTGTCCAAGCATGTACCCGACTGTACATCTCCACCACTCTGAGCATGACCACGTGAAGCACCGCCCTCTGTGTGCCTGGGGAACGTAGTAGTACACTTAGTGCAGTGTTAACAATGCATGCCGCTGATTGTACATCTCCAGCACTCTGAGCATGACCACGTGAAGCACCGCCCTCTGTGTGCCTGGGGAACGTAGTAGTACACTTAGTGCAGTGTTAACAATGCATGCCCCTGATTGTACATCTCCAGCACTCTGAGCATGACCACGTGAAGCACCGCGCTATATGTGACTGGGGGAGCGCAGTTGTACTATTGACCACGCATGTTCCCATCTGTACATCACCAGCACTGTGATCATTGCCACGTGTAGTACCAAGCCTGTCCCTGACTGTACATCTCCAGCACTCTAAGCATGACCACGTGAAGCACCGTGCTATATGTGACTGGGGGAGCGCAGTCGTACTATTGACCACGCATGTTCCCATCTGTACATCTCCAGCACTGTCACCATGACCACGTGAAGCACCGTGCTATATGTGACTGGGGGAGCGCAGTCGTACTATTGACCACGCATGTTCCCAACTGTACATCACCAGCACTCTGAGCATGACCACGTGAAGCACCGTGCTATATGTGATTGGGGGAGCGCAGTTGTACTATTGACCACGCATGTTCCCATCTGTACATCACCAGCACTGTGATCATTGCCACGTGTTGTACCAAGCCTGTCCCTGATTGTACATCTCCAGCACTCTAAGCATGACCACGTGAAGCACCGTGCTATATGTGACTGGGAGAGCGCAGTTGTACTATTGACCACGCATGTTCCCATCTGTACATCACCAGCACTGTGATCATTGCCACGTGTTGTACCAAGCCTGTCCCTGACTGTACATATCCAGCACTCTGAGCATGACCACGTGAAGCACCGCGCTATATGTGACTGGGGGAGCGCAGTTGTACTATTGACCACGCATGTTCCCATCTGTACATCACCAGCCCTGTGATCATTGCCACGTGTTGTACCAAGCCTGTCCCTGACTGTACATATCCAGCACTGTCACCATGACCACGTGAAGCACCGTGCTATATGTGACTGGGAGAGCGCAGTTGTACTATTGACCACGCATGTTCCCATCTGTACATCACCAGCACTGTGATCATTGCCACGTGTTGTACCAAGCCTGTCCCTGATTGTACATCTCCAGCACTGTCACCATGACCACGTGAAGCACCCTCATTTGTGTACCTGGGTTTTGCAGTTGTACGTGTGGTGTACTGTTTACCAAGTATGTCCCCGCTGTGCATCTCCAGTACTATGAGCACGAGCACGTGAGGCACCACCCTGAGGGAATGAGTAAGGATGCGCAGTTGTATTAATGGAGTAAAGTTGACCATGTATGTCCCCAGCTGTACATCTGTGAGCATATCCACGAGAGATGAGAATAATGATGATGATGAATGTTCAAACTGGAGATCGGTCAATGGCCGGGACAGAAGTGCGGAGAGACCGCACGCAACTGGACCTCGGATCTAACTAATGATGTCGCACATACCCAGTTCTTCCAGCAGGGGGGAACATCTCTACGTTGGTACCGAAAATTAGAGCCAGTCCTCCCGCACCAGAAGCAGGTGAGCTACACTGTGAACGGGACGGGCCCTCTAGAAATATCATCCCATATATTTGGAGTGCAGTTGTACGTGTGGTGTAGTGTTGACCATGCAAGTCCCCAACTGTACCTTTCCAGCACTACCACGTGAAACACCGCCCTATGTGTGCCTGAGGGAGCGAAGTTGTACCGCGGTGTAATGTTGACCATGCATGTCCCTGACTGTACATCTCCAGCACTGTGGACATGACCACGTGAAGCACCGCCCTATGTGTGCCTGGGGGAGCGCAGTTGTACGCGTGGTGTAATGTTGACCATGCATGTCCCTGACTGTACATCTCCTGCACTGTGGACATGACCACGTGAAGCACCGCCCTATGTGTGCCTGGGGGAGCGCAGTTGTACGCGTGGTGTAATTACGCGGATGCCTGAAGAAGAGCATGTAACAACACATTAACACCGACTCTTGTTACGAAGCTCATTAACCCACATTAAAGCTCGCGGACGCAGCTACACTGTTAATGCCTTTATTTATGGTTGTTGAGGGGGCCGGTCTACAAACCGCCTCTCGCATTTTGTTTTACTTTACGTCGTTATGAGCAGTCTTTCAATCAAGGTTTCCACGTCTCGAGGGAAAGCACGCGTTTCTTCTATCTGCCTGTCAGGGTCAATACTCTAAACTTCAAAATCCCTGAACGGCACCATTTCCTTTTTCATAGCTCTAGGGAATTTATCAAAGAGGTTTGTATGTATATATATATATGAAACATTAATACTTACCAAAGAAATCAAACAACAAAAATATATGTCAGGCATGTCTTTAAATTATGTATTTTGGAATGAAGAAAAAAACTACTTTTATGTAAAATTATACATGAATTTTTGTGATACCAAAACATAAACAAAAATAAGTTTTAGACAGTTGATGCTAAAAGTACGTCTTTTACCAGATGTCAGTAGTGAAGGAGAAAATTATATCACTGAGTGTCCAATGTAACCAACTTTGGTATATGCGTCCACGGCCTCATTCAAGCAGGATATGACTCTGAAAGCTAGTATCGATCTATAAGATGGCGGTTGAGTTGAATATCATGAACATGGAATCTGCCTAATCAGACAAAATTATGCAAGTGATGGAGACAGCAAAATTATAACTGCTACACTGCCTCTTGTATAGAATATTTTCGTTTTGTACAAGTAAGTCACCATGTTGTCTACACTGATGCTAAGGAAGGCAACAACTGAATACCGCAGACCATAGGCATGACCTCCATGAAATAGGTAAAACAATCTATTTATGATTATAATATGTGTATAGATGTTGAGAACTGTCTACGGAAACGGGTTCATTTTGCAAACTTTCTACTCACAATATAAAGCATAATTTTGCCACTTTTATCATAAATAACTATTTTACATATATATATATATATATATATATATATATATATATATATATATATATATATATATATAACAATTTTTAAATCGATGCAGTTATGTAAAGTTTTGTATACTGTGACAAACAACTGTTTATTTATTCCACAAACTGATTATAATACATTTGTGGAATCTGCTCACCAATAACCGTTTCTATTCAATACTTTTATAACAGTTCTGCCTAGTATAGTTCCCTTTCGACGTCCATACTGCTCGATGCGAATTGTACCTGTCGATCACGTGGCAGGCATTTCCAGCAGCAGTCGCTCGTGAAAACCACCGCAGATGTTCCGAACTCACTCAAGTGTAACGAGTCAAAGAACCTTTCAAAAGCGCACGTATTCACTCGTACGGGTGTAACAATCACAACTTCGATGTTAAAAGAACTTGCCGCCGGCCCAGGTGTCCACTAACGCGTGGATGCCCAAATCAGATATGACTTATGAAGTAACCCATTAATACAAGTTCGGTGATTATGACCGCAGGGCTTAGACACAATACATTTTGATAAATTATTATTTCTATATCTTATAACTTTAAATCATTCTTATTTAATTCTTTTTCTTCAATGAAGGTGTGACCGGCCCCACAACACAGTGGTAGCGCGTCTGCCTAGCATGGGGGACACGATTCGATACCCAATGGAGACATGAGAAATTATCCTGAACAGAATACTTCCCCGTTGCTTCCCAGTTCTGTTATGTCCCTTCACTTCCATCCCTCGGAAGGCATTGGCATCCCAACGCGGCATCATCCTGCCCAGTAGTTTGCGTTCGGTTGTCGTCTCTCTCTCATAATTCAACCTCGATTCCAACTAACAATTAGTTTAATGACCCCCTCATATGAAACTTAATAAACAAAAGGCAGCACAATACATACGCTGTGTCTCTTTGGTCCCGTCACTATGAACGTATATAGTTGTCTCCTTAGCGCGGTGGTAGCGCAGCTGCTTACCAAGCGGGAGACCTGGGTTCAATCCCCGGTATCGGCGTGAGGATTTTCCCCCCGCTGAGAGTCCTGGCCCGGGGTGCATTCAGCCTCGTATGGTCCCTGGGGGTCAATTGAGGAGCTACTGGATGGAGAAGTAGCGGCTCCAGGTCATGAGGACCGCATTAACCGGTCGGGGGACTCTAGGCGCTGACCACGTCTCACCTTCCAATACTGCACCCCATCCATGACGTCTGTAGTGGACCGAGATGGGGGACGCAGCGGCCGGGCGGTAGGCCAAGGTTCCCCTTGAGCTGTTGTGCCATGGAGTTAAATAGACCTTAAAAAATGTACATTTTTGTAGAAAATGTATACAATACAATACAATATGTACCCATACACAATCAAACCGATCTAACCGATCGAGGTGTACAATATTAAAAATTTGGATACTGATTTCACCATAAATACATGTTTTTGGACCACTTAATCCAGAAAAGCATATTTAGAAACACACCCGTGTGTGTATGTGTGGTGCACGTGTGTCTGTGGACAGAATAACTAAAAACGAACATCGGTTACATACCAAAAGTTCTATTTAAGTTCAGTATCTTCCAATAATGGTACACGAAGATGTTCAGGAAAATCCTGACCCCAAACTACCCTTTACATGAAACAGTTTTCGAAATGTTCTATTTTCTCAAAAATGGCTCTAACGGTTTTTATTGAAATGCGGTATATTAATCACATTCATGGCAAATAAAATGTGTATTATGAATTTCTTGGGAATATTCCTCAATACCTCTTCTGAATGACTTTTGCGTAACTAGTAAACTGAACAAACGTTACTACACAAAAATATACATCTCTGCAAAACACACAATTTATGTCATATACATTTTCTAGTTTTAGAATTAACCATTTCCAGATATTCCCGTTATTGATTTCAATATTAAAGCATATTAACTTTTCCCAAAAGGGAAGTCCTCGTATGTTTCATATTTGTATTGTTTTACTGCTGGCTACGTAAAGAGAACCGAATTTCAACCAGCATTTAAATGATTTGATTATCGCTTTAGCTTAGGCGTTCCCTTATTTCCGTTCTACTTACAAGGAAGCAAGTAATAAAAATATTTCTGCTAATGTTTGTCTCGATTAGCAAGATATCGATAAAATAATATTTTTTTGTAATAATAGTTTGTTTGTGAAATAGGTAAAGTTATGTGAATGGGTCATAATAGACTACTTTAGATTAATTTCATGTAATTTGGTTATATCCGACATGGAATTTCGGAAATGGGTGAAATTATGGTCAAATAAACCCGAGTTCCTCAGAGCTCACAGTACGCGACATTTGTATTTTTAGGATAAGGAAAAACTCCTGAAAAATCTTATCCATGTAACTCACCCTAACCGAGATTCGAAATAGGGACGGTATAAATCTAGTGTGAAAATTTTGTAGAGGAAAATATAAAACAGATTATTTGTTCACAGTTTTACTTTCTCTACACGTATTATGTACATAGTGTATACAGAACATATTGTATTCCACCCAAAAATTGGATGTTGTGATTTCACCGAAATAAACGTTTTATGGTCCCCTGTATAAAAATTAGAAAAAGGTCCGCGCGTGAATGTCCATATCTCCATATGTCTGTGATCATGGTATTTCAAAAAAAGAAAAATCCATAAATACCAAATTTAGTATTTGAGTTTAGTGTCTTCCAAGGATGCGTCACGAAGACTTTGACAAAAATACACCCTTCTACTTGTCTGGGACTAAGTAATAAGACCGTTTCTGTTAATGTTTAGCATGGGAGAAAGTCATGTGAATGGAACACATCAGATTTGTGTGTGTCCGTGAGTCACGATAACTCAAGAAAAGTCCATAAAATGCCAAACTTAGTATTTGAGTTTAGTACTCTCCAAGGGTGCGTCACGAAAACTTTGAGAAAAATACCCCTAACCCAAACTACCGTTTATATGTAAACATTTTCGAAAATTTTATTTACTCAAAAATGGCTCTAACGGTTGTGATTAAAATACCGCATACTAGAGAGATTTACAAATAAAATGCCTATGTTGAATTTTCTGGGACTAGCCTCTGAAGATATATTTATTCTAGGCGAACTTTGCGTACTGGTAAACCGTAAGAAATCTCGTTAAAACACAATGTACATCATGTACAGATTTTTCGTGGTTGTCTCGATATAGCCGCTGCTTGCCAAGCGGGAGACCTGGGGTTCGATTCCCGGTACTGGCGTGGGGAATTTCTCCCCGCCGGGAGATCTGATCTGGAGTACACTCAGCCTCGTGAGGTCCCTGGGGGGGGGGGCAATTGAGGAGTAGTGGCTCCAGATCGAGAAGACCGCATCAACCGTCCGGGAGGGACGTCACACCCTCCAGCACTGCACCCCATTCATGGCGCCTTAGGGCTGAGAAGGGGGATGCAGCGGCCGGGAGGTAGGCCAATGTTCCTTGTGGAGTTAAATTTTTACCGCTTTTTCCGTGGAGTTAATCATTTTTGAGATATTTCTTGTTATCGGCTTCAGTTTTAAAATACTCAAAGTTTTTACATACGGGAGTTTGTCAACTCCTGGCAACGCAAAGAAACTGATTTCATACACATAGCAACCAGATTTTTAAAAGATTTGACTATGACTTTAGCCGAGTTTATTCCCTTATTTCCCTCCTACTTACAAGACAGCAAGTAATAAGGTCATTTTTGTTAATGCTTATCTCAATTAGCAAGAGTAAATAGGAGAATAAGCTTTTTACTGAGATGTAGAGAAAGTCATGTGACTGGAACACATCCAATTTTTACTTTCTATATACGCACTATGTACATAGTGTATAGAGAAGGTATTGCACTCCACCCACAATTCGATACCTAGATTTCACCGGAAATATATCTTTACCTTTATCTAAAAAAAGCATTTTCGGAAAAAGGTCCGTGTGTATGTCCGTGTGTCAGTGTATCCGTGTGTCAGTGTGTCCGTGTGTCCGTGTGTATGTGAACACGATAACTCAAAAACGTAAAGTAGGTAAAATACCAAACTTGTATTTAAGTTTAGTATCTTCCAGTGATGCGACACGAAGATTTTGAGAAAAATCCCCCCACCCCCAACTACCCTTTACATGGAACTTTTTTCGAAAACTTTGGTTTTCTCAAAAATGGCTCTAACGATTTTGATTAACATTTCGTATATTAAAGATATTTATCTGACAAATAAAAAGTATATTTTGAATTTTCTGGGAATAGCTTCTGAAGAGTAGTTTATTCGGGATGAATGTTACTGAATTTTGAGTAACTGCTAAACCGCAAGAGATGGTCAAAAACTTACTACACAAAAATGTAGAGCACGTTAAAACACACAATTTATGTTATATACATTTTTATCGTGGAGTTCGTCGTTTTGGAGACATTCCTTATTTTTGGTTTCTGCTATGAATAACTTATACATTTCTCATACAGGAATTTGTCAACTGCTGTCCATACAAACAAAGGAACTTTAGTGACATAGCAACCAGCTTTTGATTATCACTTTAACCTGTGGTACTCCCTTGTTTCGCTTCTACTTACAAGGTAGCAAGTAATAGAACTATTCTTGCTAATTTTTTACTGATTAGCAGGAAGTAAATAGAAGTATAAGCTTTTTAAGAATAATTTGTTGCAGAGATATAGAGAAAGTCATGTGAATGTAACACATCCGATTTTTGTATTCTTCTCCCTAGAGAAACGGTGTTAAGGAATATTTACGAGGGTAACATTAGCTGAGTGAGGCAGTACACACGAAATGATACTGGAGCACATGAACTCCTGACCTTGCACGGTAAGAAGTTAGATACCTTAACACATTCAGCAGTTGGCAGAGAGTCTGCGGCAATGTTTACTCTAACTTAACATCGCGCTGGAAATTCCCGTTGACCCAGAAGCGGTGGTTACAAACTTCCACACAAGTGTATTTATAAAGACATTTGCCAAGAAGTCCTACTCGCCCGCCCATGGGAGGGAACCTCCACTACCAGATGTGAGGCTACGGATTAAACTTTTCCTTAGAAAACTTTCTTCCTCTTCGACAACAACCACAAGAGAAAACTGTCTCCTAGCTTTTGTTGCTCTTCGAGAGAAGACAGAAGAGCATCTCGCTGCGTTTAGCTGGTCACACAGATACCAGTTAGAAGGTTGGTTGGTTTTTATACAATTTAAACTATAACTGGCTGAAATTTTGTCACACAAACTGAAAAATGGCAGAAATCTTTTCTCACAAAATATTCTTACTAACGCGTATTTTCCTATCTACAGGGTGAAACAGGGAAGTCTAGTCATTTTTCAGTAAATGTTCTTTATGTATATGTTTGTGAAATCATGTCATTTATTTAAAACCAAAATAGCATCAAGAAACAGCCCTCTTTAGTTCGTTAAATGCACATTTTCTTGGTTTGTTTTTAATATGGTTTTTGTGTATTGGACTTCTCCATGCCGCCCGACTTAGAAATTATAACCTCTTATAAATCGTGAGGCGAAACATGAATAAATATTGCGCATAGGGGAAGTTCCTTTCCTTCTTTCACTCTCTGCAACGACTGAGAGGGGTAATAGAGATGCCAGCTTGGCGCGAATAACACAACCACAACAACGTGCAGAAGAAAACAGTCATTGCAGTTCACAAGAAAGTAAGTGTTGGCACATATCTATAAGTTATAGTGAAATCACTTTATTTGTTATAAATCTACTTGTTATATATACATGGCATGCCATTAATAATATAGAGCGTGAACAGGGTGTTTTGTTTGAAGAAATGTCGATATGTTTATTTTTGGTTGCCATCACACAATGAGTTGGTCATAGCGAATATTACTGTCCGCACATATTTTTTCTCGCTCATTGCACCATTATCTTCGACCTCATAACCAGCATGGCTGTTGGCATCAGTGTCTTCTTCCAAGTTAACAATAATGTGCTAGTGCTTATAAACACTAAAAATTGCCGCACTAAAACTAGCGCTAGCCTGCTTTATTCCTTCGGGCACGGAAACATTATAATTTCTGCGCATATATGTTGGCTCAGCTACTCCCATCATCAGCCTTTCAGGTGAAGAGTTGCCACTGCGCAACTTTGCTCTTGCTGCAACATTGATTCATTGTTTTATGTGAACATGTAATGTTCTATTCAGCACAGCTCTAAGTTTACCTATATGGCATTCCGACACAATAGAATGCTTATCTTCCACTCCGACTATGTTCAATAATTTTCGAGTACAGTCCCATGCAAAATTAGTGCGCTCACCTGTGTCATCCCGTATTTTATCTAATTCGAGATACAATTTAACATATATACCTTCAGTACAAATTTCGTTGTAGATAAAAGAAATATACAGGAGGATGAAGCGATAGTCAAATATTTAAAAAGCGGGTTACCATATGCTGGCCTTAGCATCTCAAAAATCTGATTTGTTACATTCACACGAATTTTTCTACTCTCCATCGTTTTAATAGCGTCTATAAAACTATTGAAGAAGATTTACATTTCTATCTACTTTAATTGAGCTAAACATTTCCAGAAATAGCTATAGTACACATATCATTAGATACAAAGAGAATGGAAACGGCAATTATAAAGAACCGATCGCTAAAGACTATCTTTAACATTTCATTATCTTACCAAGCAATTGCGAGAAATAACTGAACATCGAACGAACTTGAATAGAATAAGCAAGTATTTATTGAACAATTCGTGTCATTAACAAGGGATATCTCGGAAACAATTAACAGCAAAAAAAAAGTTATATAAAATATATATATATATATATATATTTTTTTAAGAAATCTACCTTTTTTGTGTAGACGTTTTCGTTCTATCGCAAACTTTTACTAGTTATGCAAGACTATATGTCCATGCCGAATGAAGAGGTATAGAAAATTCTACAGACAAGTAAATATCTTCGATATATGAGATTTTAATAATAATCATAACCCATTTTTGAGAAATTAAAAATATTCGAAAAGCCTTCTATGTAAAGGGTAATTTGGGACATGTATGTACGTGAATGTGTGTGTACGCTTTATGCCGGAGAGGATTCCGCATTACAATCATTGGCTTATTCTACGTTAGACCCGAGGAGGATAGGATTAAATGAGAGTAATTTCAAAGGCCGGCCGAAACCGGACGGTGGATGAAGAGCCACCGTGGAAAGTCTCTAATTAGATTCAAAGCAGTTCTTCATTCCAACGCAAGGAGCGCTAGAAGCCCGCACCCCAGTTCTGACCAAACTCCCTGGGTCGCCGCCGAGAGCTGCATCCAGAGAGCAGTCACCACCAAGGAAGGGCGCCACCGACACTTGCAATCCTGAAAGAGACGGTTGGATGAGATAGAGATGAACTAATAAACCTTCCCAGCATTTGCCTAGTGACCCGGAAAACCCCAGAAAAACCCATGGATCAAAGAGTTTGGCCACAGGAATCGATCCCACGGCCTTCCGAATGCCAGCCTCAGGCGAAACGCCTAAGCCACCTAACCCTGTGTAACTTGGGGTAGGTGGATTTTGTTGACAATCTTCGTGTCACTTCTTTGGAAGCTACAGAACTTAACTACCAAGTGACTTTACGTTTTTAAGTTTTTATAATGTTCATTCATACCTGCCTGCCTATCTACCTATGTACATACACACATTCTGACCTTTATCTAAAAGTGCTTTCTTTTATATTAGAGTCCCAAAATGTGTATTTCCGGTTAAATTTCAGTATTGAATTTTAGGGTGCGATGCAATACTTTCTCTACTTACGATTAACTAGTTATGTAAAGGCCATTCAGAATGAACAAAACTTCAGAAGCTATTCACAGAAAATTCAATCTACATATAAGTACATTTCATTTGTCATGAAAACTTATTTAACATATGATATTTTAATCAACATCGTTAGAGCCATTTTTGAGAAACTTTAAATGTTTGAAAAATGTTCCGTGTGTAGGGAAGTTTGGCTGGGTGGATTATCTTGCAAATCTTCGAGTAGCATTCTTGGGTACTGTTGAACTTAAATATCAAGTTTGGTATCTATCCCACTTTGGTTTGGTTTTGTTCAGTCACACACGGACCTTTTTCTAAATTTTTTTCTTTATTTAGTGAGCTTCAAAACATATATTTCCGGCGAAATCTCAACTCGAATTTTTGGGTGCAATACAATACTTTCCCTACGGAATATACAGAGTAGAGAAAGTAAATATTAAACAGATAGGGTTTGTGCCAGTGATAAAGTAATGTTAACAGCCAACAAAGGAGGAAACAGTTGGAAATCGCTGCCTAGCATTACAACGTGCTTTTGATGACACAACAATTAGATGTTCTACAGTATTATTACCTACTTGTGTGGAATGATTAATGTGCCACAAATTCCCATAAGCTCGATGAGTAAGAAGATAGTACGCAGTGTGTACGAGTGTTCAATAATATGTTTTATTATGTTTAACACCCGCTTTAGCTACCATGACACCGCAGGCGATGACACATGGAATATGATGGCGGGGGAAACCGAAGAATCCGGAGAAAACCCTTGTCCACAACAAATCCCAAATGCGGTCGCTTGGAATCGAACCCGGATCGCCTAGGTGAGAGGCGAGTGGGCTAAACACTCGGTCACAGCGCGGCCGTTTAATAATGTGTTCAACAGGTGCAGGGAGATAAACATCATTTCGATTGTCATTTTAAGTAAACACATGTAATTCATAGCTGCATGTTGGCATTCATTGTTACAAGTGTGCGTTAGAGTACATCTGTGTCAGCGGAAAGTTCTTTTGGTGTCGAAGCCCGCATTGTTACATTGCAGTGAGTTTGTGAACGCCTATGATGTTTTGCGACGACTTCTGGAAATGTCCAGTCACGTTATCAACTAGTATTAAAAGAGTAACATTGCCCACTCAGTTTTCACTGGGAATACATTGCATGTGACGGTTACATCAGTTCGACGGAATTATCGCCGCAGCGAACTTTGAAAAGAAACTAAATCAGAAGTGTTACGAAAGGCATCCATTTGTGAGTAGATTCTGATTGTAATCAGTTTATGAAAGAAATATAGAATTGGAGAAAATAAAGTTTTGTTACACTCAACCTTCCGACACAACTCACACAAGTGTAAAAATCACAGCTGCGATATCGAAAGAAATTCCTGCCAGGATAGCTGTCCACTTACGCACATGTGACAATGGATGCCAATACTCAGCTATGGCTTAGGAAGCAAGCTGTACACACATGTTCGGCTATTACGACCGCAGAGTGTAGTCACACTAAAGAATTTGCCGCCGGCACAGGTATCCACCAACACACATGTAACAATGGATGCTAACATTCAGCTATGAATTACGAAGCAAGCCGTAAACACACGTTTGGCGATTACGACCGCAGGGCAATATTGTTTCAATCTAGAGGAGAATTGGTGGGCCAGTCCACAGCTACTACCCGAACGGGTTCATATTATAGTAGTATAATGAGAGTTCCGGGCTGCCAGTCGAGTATTTTAAGAGAAACCAAGTAGTTTTCATTATTCAATATGGTGCTCCTATGCACTTTATCACGATATGCGCTTAACTATATTTGGTTTGGAAATGATTTCATTTTAGTCAATACATACCATATATAATTAATAGCGTATTAAAGCGTAGCCCTAAACCTATTCCTAAAAATCTTATGTGTACCATTCACATGACTTTCTCTATATCCCTGCAACAAATTATTCTTAAAAAGCTTATACTTCTATTTACTTTATGCTAATCAGTAAAAAATTAGCAGAAATAGTCTTATTACTTGCTTCCTTGTAAGTAGAAGCGAAATAAGGCCCTACCATAGGTTAAAGTGATAGTCAAAAGCTGGTTACTATGTCAATGAAGTTCCTTTGTTTATATGGATAGGAGTTGACAAGTTCCTGTATGAGAAAAGTATACGTTTTTCATAGTAGAAACCAAAAATAAGGAATGTCTCAAAAACGACGAACTCCACGAAAAAAATGTATATAACATAAATTGTGTGTTTTAATGTGCTCTATATTTTTTGTGTATTAAGTTTTTGTCCATCTCTTACGGTTTAGCAGTTATTCAAAATTCAGTAAAATTCATCCAGAATAAACTACTCTTCAGAAAATTCAAGATAAAAATTTTATTTGTCAGGTAAATATCTTTAATATATGAAATTTTAATCAAAATCGTTAGAGCCATTTTTGAGAAAATCAAAAATTTCGAAAAAAGTTCCATGTAAAGGGTAGCTGGGGGTGGGGAATTTTTCTCAAAATCTTCGTGTCGCATCCCTGGAAGATACTAAACTTAAATACCAAGTTTGGTATTTTACCGACTTTTCGTTTTTGAGTTATCATGTTCACAGACACACGGACACACTGACACACGGACACACACACACACGGACCTTTTTGTGAAAATGCTTTTCTTGGATATTGGGGACCCTAAAACATATATTTCCGGTGAAATCTCGGTATCGAATTTTTGGGTGGAGTGCAATACCTTCTATAAACACATATACATAGTGCGTATAGAGAAAGAAAAATACTTTTTTTGGATTCAGTGGACCTCAAAAGATGAAAACTCAGTGAAATCTTCACATCAAATTTTAATTTTGAGACAAATTGCCTAGTACGCTTTTCGGCCCCATTTGTTTCTTAAAAAGACACATTAAAGGCTGTAATGATGCTTTTCATGGATTTGCTTTTGTTCTCATAAAAATCCAATGTGTTACATTTACTGTAGAAGCCATTCTTCTATCTATTTCATGCTAATGGAGTAAACATTCGCCGAAATTATTTTATTAGATGTTTCCTTGTGAAAACAAGGAAAATATGGGAATACAACATGGTAAAGTAATAGTCAAATCTTCTATGAGCTTGTCGCTTTATGATGGATTTGAAATTTCGTTCTCTTTGCATGATCGGGATTAAAAAAAATAAAGATTTGTTATTTGAGTAAAGTATAAGTATTGCAAAATTTAAACCAATAATAAACATCTCAAAAATGGTAACTTAAAAATTTTTATGTAATATAAATTGTGTACATTTTTTGTGTACTAAAGTTCTGTCTATATGTTACAGCTCACCAATAATGCAAAACAGTATCGAATGAAGAGGACTTTTGACTTTATCCCCAGAAAATTCAAGATATGTATTTCATTTTTCATAAAAATATCTTAAACACATGGTATTTTAATCAAATTCGTTTGAGTCATTCTGAGAAAACCAAAATTTTCTAAAATATTCCTGTAAAGCGTATATTAGAGTTGAGTGATTTTCGTGAGAATTTTTGTGTCGCATTCTTGGAGGATAACAAACCTAAAGACCAATTTTCGTATTTAACTGACTTTCTGTTTTTGATTTAATCTGTTTACACATACTCAGACGTTTTATAACATTCTTTTTTCTTTTCTTTATCTAATTTTGGGTGGGTTTCAATGCTTGCCCTACCACTATAAATAGTAGAGCAATTAAAACACTACAATAATATTGGAGTAAATTTATATATTTATGATATAAAATAACCACAAATACTCGTGTTTTATTTTTAAAGACTAGTAGATATAAGATGAAAATAACAGAAAAGAATATCATTAAGTAAATTGCAATACAACTGTGGGAAGTGTACTGTTGCAGAATCAAGGAAACGTTTGAAAAGACGAAACGAAATTCCGTTATTATTTTGACGATGAGTGTTAATATTAATGAAATTATAATAATAAATAAATTAACATATTGGTTGAATGCTAATGTTTTTATGAGAAAGAAACATTTAGTAGTCTTTGTTATGTTGCTCTTCATTTTTTTATAAACAAGGTTTGTTGGCTGTGGAGACATTTTTATCTGTACTCTCATAATTAAAATCGATTTGACAAGTTTATTAGGGATAAAGTTATAGTAGAGGACAGATGAATATAATAAGCGTTTCTACATTAATTCCGGAGAAGTCTAAACAAACGCACAAGTTAGTACATTGAGAAAATGATTAAGCAACTGGTTTAACTTTCGCACGTGTGCTTTTTGAGTCCATATAAGTACTGTGATTTCTTTTGTTTCTATAGCAACCAGGTAAGATGTGGGAATATTAACTTACGTGCAGTAACAACAATGTCGATAAGTAGTAGAAATTAGTCCATCGAAATGAAATGGAGTTTTATTTATGAACGCTCTTTAACTGCTGTGGTTCTCAGCGTCCCATTTTATATTGGGCGTGAAAGACCGCCTAAGTTTGCTCAGAGGTCTCTTTTATCAGGCTTGAGGTTCATTTACGTGCCATAAATCCATGACACGGGACCAACGGCTTTACGACCGAAATAATCCATCGTCCTCTGCCGGGTTTAACCCGCGACCTTGGGTATATGAAGTTAGCATACTAACCATTACAGCACGGAGGGCATCATAATTAGTCCATCGTCCAAAAATATTTTAAACCGTGACTTAATGTCTTTATTGCCAAATAGCAACAGTATGCATTTGGATTAATCCACTTGTAGCGTTGTGTATTTCCGAAGTTTTCGTGTTGTGTCTTGAGACGGATTATCACCCAGGTGAATAAGCACATAACCAATATTTGTAATTGATTAAATTGTTTAGGTTAATTATTAAGTAAGATATCATGTATTTATTGTATATTGGATGTTCAGGGAGATTGTTCCTGGAAAGCGTTTCTAACTTCAACCCGAAAGTTCTCAAGCGACGAATTCTGTTGTTTACGCCAGTTCTTTGTACATTGCAAGAGGGGAAAGGCGCTATTGTGTGGTCACGTCTCCGCAATAGAAAGTGAAGGCGACATATAAACCGGAGAACCACAAGGAAATTTAGGTCAAGAATCACGTGAAAGACGCATTGACCAATTAGAATTAATCACGTAACGGCAGAAGCGCACTCTAAGCCACTTTCGGCGCCAAAAATGGGCCAATGAGATTACGAGTTGAGGGTTTTGCGCGTGGGTAGGATTTGCTATAAATATAGAGTATTCGCCGCAATTTTCAGGCAGTCGGAATGTAACTACACGGGGAACCTGTGACGCCCAAAACAAGAATAGCTGACTTATTATAGTTATGAGGCAGTTGGAATGTAACTACACGTAGAATCTGTGATGCTCGAAACAAGAACCCTCGTAAATATAGTAAAGTTATTACAGTGATTCACACAGTTGAAATAAATGTCACGTATAACCTGCGACGTCGGAAACAAGAAAGCCACGGCGGAAATTCAGTGTCTAATTATTCTACACGTAACAGTTGCACTCGTCGCCGCGAAAAGTTTAGTTACCTTCATGCGCGTTACGCCCTTGTTCGAGGGAAATAATCGAAACTCAATCGCACCAGGAACATTCTCGGGGACGCTTGAAAAAGAGAAATAAACCTTGATTGAAAGAAAGGTGCCGACGTTATTTAAGTTAATTCCCGTACCACTCCCTGGAGATCACCGTAGCTAAATACCAGAGCTAGATATAAATAGGTCTCAATTGCTCGTCGCTGAGTCCACCAATAGCCGAGGAGTATCGAGAATCAACTTAAGCAGCTGCAACGCCGGAGAGAGGACCAGTCGTCGCTGCACAGCCTAGCCCCACTCGGTACGTCCATCAGTTCCCGCCACAGTCTGAAGAAATATTATACATTTGTACGGAATGTCACCAAGCGGGATGACTCAGACAACAACGTATGTGGCTTATATTCAACAAAATGACTTGCAATAATATATTGTTCAAATTATTTATAGACCTGCATCAATATGAGCTTTAAGTTTTATTTTTGTTTTCGGTTTATGTCTTTATTTTTCTAAATATCTTAGTACTAGAGGTCTAAGTATTTAAAATAATTTTATTGATATTGCATTTTCCCTCGGGGCCAGCCAATCTGTCCGAAGGTGTTTCGAGAGTTTCCTCGGTTTCTATGCGAATGTCGAATTATCTCTTTCATCACTGTATTTCATTTCCTGATTCATCCCCATCTGGCATTTGGCTGATCATCCATCCTGGGTATGTTATGATCTAGAACGGGCTGTTCCAGATTGGCTGCACGCCCAAGGGCACCGAGTCACTCACTCACCCACAATATGCAATTCTCCTTATCATTGAGCTTAACCTATCGTCACGACAGTATCAAATGTTCAAATACAAGCACAATTATTTTTTAAGATCAGTGTTGCCAGGTCGTTGAAATGAAACATCCCTAATATCCCTGTTTGACACAAAATCACCCTGTCTTTAATAAAATAAATCTAAAATATTTAAAAAATTACAAAATAAAAATACATACTTTATTTTCCTTTTCTGTGTTGAAGCATGTTCTACAGCAGTCTGCCTTTGATGTCTTGAGGGAACTTCTTCTCTTCCTCCAATGGAGCCTCTAAGAGCATTTCGTCGTTATAATTTTGAAACTGACTCTTTTCCTCTAGAATTGGAAGGGTTTTAATTTCACTAAGTCATCTTTTTCATGATCAGAGAAATAGTTCATGTTATTCCATTCATCTATCACGGTATTGGGACAGAATTTTGTTTTGAATGTCCCTGCTAAATATTCAATTGAAGACGGGACTGTCCAAAGCAGTGCCATGTTGCAAAAATTCAACGAAGGTTCACCTGAAGAGGAAACCTCCTTAGTTTCAGAAAAATAGTCTGATAAAACTGAATGCATTTAATTTAATTAATACATTTGAAAATATGGCAAGCTGTGACATTTAATTTCCTGTAAGGACCTTTCTGCCGCAACCTCTAGTTTAAATTCATGAAATAGTAACAAATTTGAGGGATCATACACATATGACTCAGGTTATCAGGCTTTTAATCCGGTGAGCCACCTTTTTACCACTGCATCACCACGTCAACGTGACTGCGTCATTTCATGATATAGCATAACGTCATCCTTTCTCGCGGTATGAAATTAAAACAATGGTGTTCTATGACTGCCAACGTTGTACCATTATTCATCCATGACCTCCCCCCCCCGCATTGGTTGTAGTCTTCTCTCTTGCGGTGCTCCGAAGTCTGCGGTTGAGTTCACATGGGCACCGGTTCAGACGAGCAGAATTGGAAAACACTCAGGCGGCCGGGGTTCGAGCCCAAGGGACCGCATGTGGAATTTGTGGTGGACAAAGGGGTGCAGGGGCAGATTTCCCCCGAGTTCTGCAGTTTGACCCGCCTTCACATTTCACCGGCGCTCCACCTTCATTCCATGTACCATCAATGTCATCACCTGCGGCGCCATAGTAGTAAAAGCGCGCGCTAAACACTATAAATGTGTTCCATTCACATGACTTTCTCTACATCTCTACAATAAATTATTGTTAGAAAGCTTATGCTTCTATTTACTCAATGTTAATCGAGAGGGGGAAAAAAACTAGCAGAAAGGGTCTTATTACTTGCTTCCTTGTTAGAAGATCGGAAATAAGAGAGTACCATAAGCTAAATCGATAGTCAAATCTTTTAAAAGCTGGTTGCTATGTGATCAAACTGCCTTTGTGTGTATGCACAAGGGTTTAAGGAAGGAATATGTCAAAAACGACCAATTCCACGAAAAAAAAATGTATATGACATAAATTGTGTTTTATCGTGATCTACACTTGTTGTGTGGTAAGTTTTTGTCTATCTCTTACAGTTTAACAGTTATGCAACATTCAATAAAAACCATCTGGAATAAAGAGGTCTTTAGAGACTATTCCCAGAAAATTCAAGATATACATTTTATTTGTCATGTATTTATTTTAAATATAGGAAATTTTAATCAAAATCGTTAGAACCATTTTCGAGATAATCAACATTTTCAACAAATGTTCAATGAAAAGGGTAGTTGGGGATAGGGGAATTTTCTTGAAAATCTTCGTGTAGCATCCTTGGAAGATATTGAACTTCAATATCAAGTTTGGTATTTAACGGACTTTTCGTTTTGAGCCCTGCTGCCCCCCCCCACACACAGACACAACGGCCATTTTCTAAAAATGCTTTTTTTTGGATTCAAGGGTTCCAAAACATGTATTTCCGGTGAAATCTCGGTATCGAGTTTTCGGGTGTAATACAATACCTTCTCTATACACTATGTACATAGGACGTGTAGAGAAAGTAAAAATAAAGGGAGGATAATCTTAGAAAGGAGTACCTACCGTAAGCCTGTGGTATTAACTCCTGTACAAGTATTTTATGTAAATCGTAAAGTTACGTGGATATATTAGACAGGCCACAACAACGTGAACGTTTTCTGTTTTCCAGAATCATTCAGGTATTCATTAAAACATAAAAAAGAAACTAAATTGAGGCAAGCTATCAATTTTGTGCACGTGCTAGGACGGACCGCCGTGTAGTTTTTAAGAGCAGCTCCAAGGTTATTTCGTATGTATGAGGAAGTAAATTTCACGGCAGACAAAGAAACCTTTTGCTGTGTCAGTCATATACTTTATCGTCTTCCATTCAAGTGTAAGAAATCGCCGTGACAGAAGCGGCCAAACAAAAACAGATGGGTGCCGCAGTATTTTATTTGGAAACTGCTGGAGATAATCCTCACTGTGGGGAGAAGAACTGACCGCTCTGTTAAGGCGTCTGGACAAGCCTGATTTGCAAACCCAGGTCTGGTAGATCACGTAGCTTCAGTAGCGTAACGAGATACACAACCTTATATTCAGAGAATCTGGTGCTAACTTTTTATTTTCTGTCTAACAAATAAAAATATATCTACAAAACAGTTACATAAAAATAATATCCCCCAATCTGTAGAAGCAGACGTTGCATGAAAATATTCAGTAAATAAGTGTGGGTGAGTGAATGCCTAAATGAGTGAGTGAGTGAGTGAGTGAAAGCGTGAGTGATGACGTGATTGAGTGAGTGAGCGTGAGTGAATCTGTGAGTGTGTAAGAGTGTGTGAATGAGTGAGTTAATGATGAGTGCATGAGTGAGTGAGTAGAAGAGTGAATGAGTGACTGATTGCATGAGAGTGAATGTGTGTGCGTGAGTGAATGAGTGAATTAGTGATTGCGTGAGTTTTGAATACGTGGGTGAATGTGTCAGTATGTGAGTTAATGAGTAGGTGCATGAGTGAGAGAGTAAATACGTGAAAGAGAGTATGAGTGAATGAGTGAGTGATTGCGTGAGTGTGAATGAGTGTGCGTTTGGAAATTAAATAATTAGTGAGCGCGAGTGTTTGAGTACGTGAGTGAATGAGTGAGCAAATAAGTGAGTGCGTGAGCGGATGTGTCAGTAAGTGCGTGAATAAGTGAGTGATTACGTACGTGATTGAGTGAGTGCTTGAGTGAGAAAGTAAATGAGTGTGCGAGTAAGTAATGAAAATAAGGACTTGAAACAGTCCCATTAAATTCTGAAACTCTTTCAACGCTCCAACGGATAACTGCACACGTCAAATATGGCTATTAAATATATTTATATGATAAACAAAATGTACCTATATATTGAATTTTCTATGAATAGTCTCTGAAGTGCTCTTCATTCTGAATGACTTTTACATCGTTTTACCATCTAAGAGATAGACAAAAAGTTTCTATACAAAAAATTGAGATCTCCCCAAAACATATAATTTATATCTATAAATTTTTGTTATGGAACTAATCTTCCGGGAAATTCCTTGTTATTAGTTTCAGGTTTAAAATATTTAGGTATAATTTTACTTTCTCTGCACGTACTATGTACATAGGTAACAGAGAAGATATCCGATACCGAGATTTCATCAGAAATACATGTTTTGGGTCCCCCTGAATCCAAAAAAGCATTTTGAGAAAAAGCTCTCTGTGTGTGTGCATGTGTGTGTGTATTTGTGTATGTCTGTGGACAGCATAGCTCAAAAATTGTTAAATACCAAACTTGATATTTAAGCTGAGTACATTCCAAGGACGCGACACGAAGATGGAATACATTTCGAACATTTTGATTTTCTTAAAAATGGCTCTAACGATTTTGATTAAAATCTCTTATATTTAAGATATTTATATGACAAATAAATTATATAAAATAAGAACTAAAGCTTTCCTGGCGACGTGTTAACTCAAAATCTTCTCGGGCTTCTAGCCAGGTAAAAACTTGGCTTGACACCAACGTTTCGAAGAAGTACATCTTCCTCGTCTTCAGGGTGAACTGATGTGTCAGTTCACCCTGAAGACGAGGAAGATGTACTTCTTCGAAACGTTGGTGTCAAGCCAAGTTTTTACCTGGCTAGAAGCCCGAGAAGATTTTGAATAAATTATATATTTTGAATTTTCTGGGAATAGTCTGTGAAAGACTTCTTTATTTTGGATGGATTTTATTGAATTTTGCATACTGGTAAACCGTAAGAGATACACAAAAGCTTATTACACAAACAATTTAGATCTCGATAAAACACAAAATTTATGCCTTTACATTTTTTTTTCGTGGAGTTGGCCTGGAGTTGGCCTCTATCGATATATTTCTTGTTATTGATTTCAGTTTTAAAATACTTCAAAGCTGTTTTCATTCAGGAACTTGTCAACGCTTGGCCACGCAAAGAAACGGATTTCAATTCCATAGTAACACCATTTAAAAACATTTGACTGTCAGTTTATCCTAATGTATTCCTTTAGTTCCCTTTTACTTATAAAGAACTAAGTAATAAGACTGTTTCTTATGTTTTAGAATGAAATAGATAGAAGAATAAGCTTATTACCAAAATTTTGTTACAGAAATATACAGAAAGACATGTGCATGAAGCACATCAGATTTTTCTCAAACAGGAAGTCGTCCATGTTTCTTTTGTTTTTCTCCTGGCCATGCAAACAGAGGCAAATTTCGATTTAAAGTCGCATAGCGACAGTTTTTAAACATTTGACTTTCGCTTTACGGTAGCATAATGTATTCCCTTAGTCTCCTCTTAAGGAACTAAATAATACGATTATTCTGCTAATGTGTATCTCGATTAGCATGCAGTAGAAAGACGAATAACGTTTTGTAAGAAGTTTGTTTGCAGACTAGGTAGAGAAAGTCATGTGAATGAAACATATCAATTTTTGCTTTCTCTACACGTACTATGTACATAGTGTATAGAGAACGTATTGTAATGGACCCAAAAATTCGATACCGAGATTTCACCGGAAATATATGTTTTGAGACTCCCTGAATTCAAAGAGAGCATTTCTAGAAAAATGTCTGTGTTTGTGTGTGTGTGTGTGTGTGTCTGTGGGCAGCATAGCTCAAAAATGGAAAGACCGTTAAAAACCAAACTTGGTATTTAGGTTTGATATCTTCCAAAGATGCAACACGAAGATTTTCAAGAAAATCCCCCCACCCCCAAATACGCTTACATGGAACTTTTTTCGAAAAGTTTTATTTTATCAAAAATGGCTGCAACGATTTGTATTAAAATATCATATATTAAAGGTATTTGCACGACAGATAAAATGCATATCTTGAATTTTCTTGGAATAGCCTCTGAAGACTACTTTATTCTGGACGAATTTTACGGAATTTTGCATAACAGCTAAACCGTAAGAGCTGGACAAAAACCTATCAAGTTATCACACAAAAATGTATAGCACCTTAAAACACACAATTTATGTCATACACATTTTTTTCGTGGAGTTAATAGCTTTTGAGATATTCCTTGTTGTTGGTTTCAGCTTTAAAAAACTTATACTTTTCTCATACAGGAATCTGTCAACTCCTGTTTATACAAACAAAGGAACTTCAGTCTCAGAGCAACCAGCTTTTGACTATTACTTTAACCTATGGCACTCTACTTACAAGGAGGCCTGTAATAAGACAATTTCTGATACTTTTTTCTCGATTAGTATGAAGTAAATAGGGGCATAAGCTTTTTAACAATAATTGATTGCAGATATGTAGAGAAAGTCATGTGAATGGAATACATCAGATTTTTTCGTGTAGGGTATTGTGCACTTGTTCAGTTGAAGGTGTCTACAGTCTTGGCTATCTCATGTACTTTTACTCGGCAGTCTTGTATTATATAATGGACTTTTTTTAATGGTTTCCTTTGTGGTGACCTCAACTGGGTGGCTAGAGCATGCTTCATCTTCGATGCTTCTTTGACCACATTTAAACTAATTCATCCAGAAATAAGTGGTCTTCAATGACGGTGCTGAGTCCACATGAACTTCATTCCACTCTGCTTTGATCTCTTTTGCAGTCCAAACTCTTTAAATGGAAAATTTAATACAGTTGAACCCACTTATGTTCTATTCACTTTTTTCTCGCTGCTATTCGCTAAAGGCTTTAGGCACCGACTTTTTTCTATTAATATTTAACTCAATTATAAGTTTTTCGGTTATACACTTTCTTCATTAAGGTATGTGTTTATAATTGGAAAGAAATCCAGCAGTTTTAATAAGAAAATATGGAATATTTACAGTTAAAGCAAATAAGTGTAACTAAGAAAATAATCAGATGTGTTCCTTCACATAGCTTTCTCTAGCTATCCCAAATACAATTATTCTTACAAAGATTATTCTTCTATCTACCTTATTCTAATCCAGATAAACATTAGCAAAACTGGTCTTATTACTTACTTCCTTCATCATAAGTAGAAGGGAAATAAGGGAATACTATTCTCTGCTAAAGCGATAATAAATATTTTAATAGCTGGTCGTTCTGCGAAACAATTAAGGTTCGGTTCGCTTTACATGGCCCCGTTTGAGAAAATTTATGTAGCATAAAACTGAAACAAATAACAATAAATATCTAAAAAATGGCGATCTTTACAAGAAAAATGTACATGACATAAATTATATATTTTAACAATATCTACATTTTTTGTTTATTAAGTTTTTGTCCATCTCTTACGATTTAAACGTTATGCAAAATTCCGCAAAACTCAGTCTTAATAATGTCTTCAAAGGCCATTCCCAGAAAAATTAAAAAATACATTTTATTTGTGATGTAAATATGTGTATATGGTATTCTAATCAAAATATTTGGAGCCATTTTTGAGAAAAACAAAAATTGCAAAAACTTTTCCACGTAAAGGTAGTTTGTGGTGGGGAGATGTTTTAAAAAATCGTTTGCTTTAACCGACTTTCCGTTTATGGGCTATACTGCCCATGGACACACACATATACAATTATACATACACAAATACACACAGACGCCGACATTTTTCTGTTTTTTAATATTCAAAGGATCTCAAAACATGTCTTTTCGGTGAAATCTCGGCATAGAATTTTTGGATGGAGTATCCTACATTCTCTATCTACTATGTAGCTACATTGTCACCCCTACACTACGCATCCTAGGAGGTAGTAATTCAGAGTTAAAAAACTGCTCGCGCCTGCGAGAAGGAAGCAAGTCACCTCAGAGTTTAAGATGCAAGAGGGTGTGCATTTGAATGAAATCAGAAGCTATATGCAAGTTTGTGAGGAGACACGGGCTTTTATTATCAAATAGATGAATGCATGGTTACGGATGAAGCGAACCCAAGGGGTTATTCTAACTCCATTTAATTCACAGGATTCATTAGGAACATTGAAAAGAGCGTTTTTTAAGTAAAATTATGCTCGTTTGGTGGTCGTCGGTCCGGAGTACGTCCTACGTCAGCAACTCGGATGTAAAAAGGATTTTGTGTCCTAGTTATTCGAGTTTTTGTAGTTTAAAACATGCTTGTGCCAGCATTGCTTAAGAGGACACAGCTGTGTCAGCATTTCGATATCTTGCCACTAATATCGATTGCTGAAACTGGAGGAACATTACCTCTTGCTAAATAAGATATAATTTGTTAAAATGATCATATCAGATACCTATTATATAGTTGTTACAAAAATAATCATTATGTGATTGATGTATAGAACCTCAGAGTTCACTCTAACTCTGAATCGATATCAGTTGCCTTTGTTTGCTTGCAGTATAAGAACAGGAGTGATGTGATATGACAGCCATGAAATAAAACCTTTGCCAGACTTGTGCTCCAGTCAAGGATAAACGATTCCATGTTGAGTTTTTACCAGGAGGAGCAGCAGCAGGGCAGGTTACGTGCACAAACTGAGAAACCGCCTGCCGCACCGCGCCCGGCGGATGTTTCTAACTTTCCTTTTTCTCTCAATTCTTTTCTTTAATGGACAATTGATGCTAGCGGATATATAAATTGCCTTGTTAGGTGCACGTTCACCAATTATTATATCGGTGTTCTTTATTGGCCTGCCTCGTTATTTCACGTGTGTTAAACACCTGTTGAGCTTTTGATGTGAGAATTTAACGACTAGAAAACAAAAACATCTCAAGAAGCGAACTCGACGTGAGCCTATCACTATAATCACTGCGTACTTTTACTTTTGTTTACATACAGTATAACACCCTCCATTCTTTCCTCGTATGAAATCAGACATGCCAAAATTACTGTGCAATCTTCTTGGAATACTAACATTTTGTCTCGTAATATTGTAATTAAATTGCTGATATACGAATAATTAATTTTTCACCACAACACATAAAATAAATCTAAGGTGTTCCATTCATATACATTTTTCTATCTGTTCTGCAAACAAAACACTCTTACAAATAGCATGTTGCGTACTAAGAACTGTTAGTTATACTTATCAGGCCAAGAATGCATATTGGGAATACGAGGCCCACAGGGCCCACTTTTCAAGCATTCGAGCATCTGATAAATAGCTTCTAGTTCGTGGCTAACCAATTACTCTTCGAAATATTTGACAAAACTGCAAAAAAAAACGACAGCAAATCAAAATTGCTTTTCAATATTTTATTAAGCATTAAGAAAAAATGAATTCTCGATGTGAATAAATGAAAGGCTACATCTAAATTATATGGACAAAGCCTTCTTATATACCCTTTAGTTAATGCATCTTGAAATACATTCTTTACTTGAAGTAGCACATGTCTTGAGTGTTACGTCATTTCCTAATTGTACCGTAAGTATAAATGACCTCTCAAACTCTTACTGTAAGTACTTACAGTGCTTGTTGGCATGGCAACTAATAATGAACTGTAAATTTAGCTTACATTACCAAGTATATGTTCAGAATGATTAACTTTCATATCAAGTATTTCGAAAATTATTCCTTTATCTACTTCATTGTAATCGAAATAAACATTGGTATAAATGGTGTTATTACTGCTTCCTTGTAAGTATAAGGAAAATATGACTAAAGCGACAGTCAAACCTTTTAAAAGCTGTCACTTTGCTATTGCCATTGAAATTTGATTCTCTTTTCGTGTCCATGAGTAAAACAAAAGAAATACAAAACGTATGAGAAATTCCGCTTGAGAAAAGTTCCCTAATTTTAAAATTAAAACCAATAACAGAACATGTTTCGAAATTGTTAACTCTATAAAAAACTCCGTATGACATAAACTTTCGTTTTAACGAGATCTAGATTACTTGTGTAGTATCTTTATGTCTATCTCTTACGGTTACCAGTTATAAAAAAGTCATCCAGAATGAAGAGACTTTCAGAGGCAATTCCCAGAAAATTTAATGTACCATACAATATCTTAAACATATGCTAATTTAACCAAACTCATTAGATCCAGTTTTGAGAAAAACTGGTAAAGAGTAGTTTTATAGAGCTAACCGTTTCCAAGATATACCTTGTTATTTGTTTCAATTTTAAATTACTTAAACTTTTCTAAAATGGGATGTTATCTTTCGTTTCATACCACTTTTGTTTTACTGCTGGTCACGTAAAGGGAACCGAATTTCAATTGTTTCAAATAGCGATAGCTTTTAAAATATTTGACTATCACATTAACCTAATGTATTCTCTTATTTCCCTCTTGTTTACACGGAAGCATGTAATAAAAACAAAACATTCTGCTTATGTTATCTCGATTAGCATAATGTAGATAAAATAATAACGTTTTGTAAACATAGTTTGTTTTCAGAACAGGTAGAGAAGTTATATGAATGAAACACATAGGATGCTTACAAATTCGGTTATGCGTATGCTTGCACGCCTTAGCCTTAAACATGCATACAGTGTTCACTAATTAAATCGGTATATTTGAAATCCAGGTACTAATGTAATGTGAAATGCTGATTTTAAAAGTAAATACACAAATTAATTAATCCATTAGTAAACTAGTCGTACTCACTTATAATGACGGTTTAATGCAGCCTGATGGCTTTGTGGAAATTATCTCATGGGTGTTCATCGGTTGTTTCAGCTGGCATAGACAGTTGTGTGTGCAAATGAACAGTATCCAAAATACCACCTGTTGTTGGTTGGTGGCCACCAGCTGTATAGTCTGTGCGCTTTCCTTGTTAACGTGTAAAATCAAGGGCCAGATCAACGGAAAAGGTATAAGCGGTCAGTCAAATTGTTAAACGCGGATAACTAAGGCGTTTAATGGTAGAAGTATACTCATTTTGGCCGAAGTCAACATTTCAAAAGCAGTTCTAATAAGATAAGGTTAGAGTGCATTCTTATTTAAGAGTAAGGCTTAACATGGTTGGAAAATAAAACATGAACACAGAGTTTTTAAAACATAAGTGAATGGGCAACTTTCTGGAATACTGGGGTTATTGAACTGGTTACCAGATATACTAGTAAAACATTGCAAACCATGTACGTAGCAATAGTTAGGTGTTAATTATTACCAAGTGAGTAAAAAGCCTCCGAACCGTCTGCGCGGTGTTTTACCATCGAGCATATGGACACATGTACGTATGTATGTATTTATTTCTCTGCAAGTGGGTATCACCCGGTTGCAGAGTTATATATGTATACAAGATATATAAACAATAAATCACAGCTGCCAGTTTATGGCTTTGTAAGCTAGGTATAATAGTTATTTACAACAAATATGAAAACATTAATTTTCCTCTCAATTCAGATTAATTAATTTCATAATTAGAATCACCATCCAATTTAACATTTGTATTTACAACAATGTAAAATCACAAGTATTTCATTTAAGGAATATTTACAAAAATTATCCAACATTAATATCAAGATTTTTCCTAAATGTCTTCAGAGACAGGGGACAATCCCGAAAGGCTGCTCCAGGCAATTCATTCCAGTATTTTATGGTTCTATTTACAAAGGAGAACTTTCCCACGTCAGTTCTGTATCTTCTACCCTTGATTTTGAAAGGATGATCGTTTCGTGCATAGTAAGTTGGGTTTTCCAGTTTGTCAGTAACGTCCTCCCATGCATTCAAGCCAGCGTAAGCTCTAAATAAAGCGCACAACCTTTGTTTCTCATGCCTAACTTTCAACGGCTCCCATTTTATCTCATTAGCGTTTGTAGGCCCAAAATATTTACTCATTTTTACTTTCTCTATAGGCACTATATGCATAGTGTATAGAGAAGCTATTGCACTCCACTCAAAAATTCGATACCGAGATTTCACCGGAAATATATGTTTTAGGGTCCCCAATATCCAAAAAAGCATTTTCACAAAAAGGTCCGTGTGTGTGTGTGTGTCCGTGTGTCCGTGTGTCAGTGTGTCCGTGTGTCTGTGAACACGATAACTCAAAAATGAAAAGTCGGTAAAATACCAAACTTGGTATTCAAGTTTAGTATCTTCCAGGGATGCGTATGAAGATTTTGAGAAAAATCCCCCCAACCCCAACCACCCTTTACATGGAACTTATTTTCGAAAATTTTGATTTTCTCAAAAATGGCTCTAACGATTTTGACTAAAAGTTCGTATATTAAAGATATTTACCTGACATATAAAATGTATATCTTGAATTTTCTGGGAATAGCCTCTGAAGAGTAGTTTATTCGGGATGAATTTTACTGAATTTTCAATAACTGCTAAACCGTAAGAGGTGGACAAAAACTTACTGCACAAAAAATGTAGAGCACATTAAAACACACAATTTATGTTATATACATTTTTTTGTGGAGTTCGTCGTTTTTGAGACATTCCTTATTTTTGGTTTCTGCTATGAAAAACGTATACTTTTCTCATACAGGAACTTGTCAACTCCTATCCATATAAACAAAGGAACTTCATTGACAAAGCAACCAGCTTTTGACTATCACTTTAACCTATGGTAGTCCCTTATTTCGCTTCTACTTACAAGGAAGCAAGTAATAAGACTATTAGACTATTTCTGCTATTTTTTTTTTTTTCTGATTAGCATAAAGTAAATAGAAGTATATGCTTTTTTAAGAATAATTTGTTGCAGGGATATAGAGAAAGTCATGTGAATGGTACACATCAGATTTTTATGAATTTTATAGCCCTTCTCTGGATCTTTTCTAACGAATCAATTTGATTTACTGTATACGGGTCCCAACAAGTTACTCCAAATTCCATGACCGGCCGCACTAAGGACTTGTTCCTTACTGCTGCCGTAAACAAGGTCACACTTCTGACGCAGTTTTGCTCTGCTCTGAAAGTGCAGTATTGAGTTGACAGTGGTATAGTGTAGTTCAGTTATTACAAATGATTTATTACTTTGTCCTCTAGTTAGTCACAAAATATATTATGGCTCAGTATATGTTTTCTATTGTACAGCGGCGTTTATTTATGATTCGTATTATTAACTCAGTCAGCTCGCCAAGTGAAAGAACGATTTGCAGAAAAATTTCCAGGTGTAAAAGTTCCAGGCCGTATAATAATCCATGAACTTTACACAGGAAGTATTCAGGCTAAGAAATCTAGAAGTCGGCGTACGGTTCTTACCGAAGATACATATCTGCCAGAAAATATCCAGCATTTCTCAAGGTCAACTATCAAAAAATGTATGGACAACGATTATGGCCAGTTTCAGCATCTCTTTTCATAAAGTTGGTAAGTAAAGTATTTAGAAGTAGTTTTTAAAATGTATGATTTCATCCGCACCTCCTTTCTATGACGCGGACAGGCAAAACACAGCATAGCCGGTTCGTACGTTTTTGACTCATTCGTTATATGGAAGTGAGGTATGGTGATGATTTAAATAAAACACAAAGTAATTTCTGGAAACGTATTTTGGGTTTGGGGAGGGGTGCTTACAATTACGGTGTTCTTCGTGAGTTTGGACGCCGGGAAGGTTTATATTTGCTAAAATAAATGCAGTCAAAGGCTGGCTACGAATAATTAAAGAGGACCAAATAATAATGAGAGCAGCATGTTACATGTGTAACACAGAACATATAAAATGGTGGACGGCGGGGTATACAACGGGGAGTATCAAAAATTGATAAACAATGTTTGGCAAAGGGGTATAGATATAATCTCGGGGAAATAGAAAAAGACGACCTTGTGGTATATATAAGCAGAAAATAGAACCTGAATGTAGAAAAGAATTATCATTTCAGCTAACAATGAAATAAAAATTGAGTGTGCTAAAGAAACATTTATTTTAGAATTGGGTTTGAAACAGGGGATGGGAATAACAGGACTTAGGTTTGGAAGGTGGAAATATCGTAAGGTTATTGATAGAAGGATTTTCCCCTTATGCAGGGAACAGAAAAACTGGAGGCATATTTTGCAGTTTGCATTCAGACGGAGGATGTTAGGAAAAAAATCTGATGTGTACCATTCATATGACTTTCTCTAGCCGCTCTAAAAACTTCTTACATAAGATTATTCTTCTTTCTGCATCTTGTTAATCGAGGTATTCAGCACAATGTTCTTATTACTTAGTTCCTTATAAGTAGGAAGAAAATAAGGGAATACACTAGGCTAAACCAATAGTTAAATGTTTTAAAAGCTGTCGTTATGCGATTGTCATTACAAATGGCTTCTTTTCTTGGCCAGGAGTAGAACAAAAGAAAAACGGACACTCCCGTCTAAGAAAAGTATAAGTACTTCACAACTAAAACTAATAACAGTGAATACCTCGAAAACGCTAAGCTCCACGAAAAAAATATAAATGACGTAAATTGTGTATTTTAACAATACCTGCACTTTTTGTATAGTAAGTTTTTGTCTATCTCTTACGGTTTATTAGTTATGCCAAATTAAGCAAAATTCATCCAGAATAAACAGGTCTTTAGAAGCTATTCCCAGAAAATTCAAGATGTACTTTTTATTTGTCAGGTAAATGTCTTTATTATACGATATTTTAATCAAAATCGTTAGAGCCATTTTTAAGAAAATCAAAATTTTCGAAAAAAGTTCCATGTAAAGGGTAATTTGGGGTGGGGGATTTTTCTGAAAATCTTCGTGTCGCATCCCTGGAAGATACTGAACTTAAATACCAAGTTTGGTATTTTAGCTACTTTTCGTTTTTGAGTTATCGTGTTCACAGACACTATGACACACGGACACACACACACACACACAGACATGGACCTTTTTCTGGAAATGCTTTTTTTGGATTCAGGGGGTCCTAAAACACGTATTTCCGGTGAAATCTCGGTATCGAATTTTTGGGTGGGATACAATACTTCTCTATCCCTATGTACATTGTACATACGGGGCTAGAGAAAGTAAAAATATTGCCGGAGTTATTTTTAGCTTCAACAGCGGAGGATAGCGAGATGGAACTTATTCTAAACAGCCAAAACTGGCTACGCTTGGGCTTATACTTAAAGGTAGTACGGGTGCTAAGAGATAAGGTGTTTGTATAGCTATTGTTACACAAATTTGGTATATGAGTGTAGGTAAATGTGTGTGAATGCCAGAGCATAGTGCCAGACTGTATATATGTGATATCAGAGTGTTTTTATTATTTGTTTTGTTGTTGTAACGCTTATGTGTGTGAGTGTGTGGGTCAGAAGATTGTCGGGAGCCAACGGCAAGAAACTATAGAATGGAGAGGGGTCGACCTGTAGCCAGGCATGAACACGAGGAAGTGGATGATAGGAAATGTAAACGATGATTGGATGGTGAGGATTGGTGGAACGAGTGGTGGGGAAACCGGAGGACCCGGGAAAACCCCCTAGACGCCGCTTCGTTCACCACGAATCCACTTGCAGGCGCTTGGGATCGAACCCGGGCCGCCTTGTTGGGAGGCGAGCGATATCGGCTTCCTTGAAAGATACTGAACTTAAATATCAAGTTTGGTATTTAACCGTCTTTTCGTTTTTGGGCTATGCTGTCTACAGACAAATACACACACTGAGCTGTTTTACTTTCTCTATACGAACTATGTACATAGTGTATAGAGAAGGTATTGCATTGCACCCAAAAATTCGACACCGATATTTCACCGGAAATACATGTTTTGAGACTTCCTGAATATAAAAAAGGCATTTTTAGAAAAATGTCCGTGTGTGTCTGTCTGTGGGCAGCATAGCTCAAAAACAAAAAGACCGTTAAAGCCCAAACTTGGTATTTAAGCTTGGTATCTTCCAAGGATGGGACACAAAGATTTTCAAGAGGATCCCCCACCTCAAACTACCCTTTACATGGAAACATTTTTAAAATTGTGATTTTGTTAAAAACGGCTCTAACGATTTTGATTAAAATATCGTATATTAAAGATACTTACCTGACAAATAAAATGTATATCTTGAATTTTCTGGGAATAGCCCCTGAAGACTACTTTATTCTGGATGAATTTTACGGAATTGTGCAAAACTGCTAAACTGTAAGAGATGGAGAAAAAGTTACTGCACAGGAAATGTAGCTCACGATAAAACACACAATTTATGTCATATACATTTTTTTCGAGGAGTTGATCATTTTTAAAATATTCCTGGTTTTTCGTTTTAGCTTTGAAAAACTTCGTTTCTACTTACAAAGAAGCAAGTAAAAAGACTGTTTCTGCTAATTAGCATGAAGTAAATAGAAGCATAAGCTTTTTAACTACAATTTGTTGCAGAGATGTAGAGAAAGTCATGCGAATGGAACACATCAGATTTTTTAATGCTAATTTTGGATTTAGGGGGTCTCAAAGCATGTATTTCCGGTGAAATATTGGTATCGAATTTATGGGTGGAAATATAATACCTTGTCTATACACTATGTACATAGTACGTGCAGAGAAAGTAAAAATATCAAATTAGATGAATTTCTCAATTGTTCTGATATAATCACGCTGCATATATGAGCTGGACATCGAAAAAAGAATTAATAGTCCAATTATCCGCCACTTTAAGTTTCCGAGCAGACCGAGTGTGTGTGTATCCTTCTCCATATTTATTTATTTACTCTTGTCGTCCGCACTAAGCACGAGGAGTTCCTTCTCAAAGCTGGAATGTTTGAACACGTGCTTGTAATTTGTAGCGAGACTAAACTCGTCTATGTATGAGCAGTGAACACATTTAAACGTTTCAGGCGCCCCGCCTGTGTTGACGGATACAAACCTGAGCTGACTGGTCACAGAATATCAACACCTCCAACGGAATTTCTTTTCTTCTTCCCTAACTTATGTCTTCCAATGTTTTCTCCCGTTTTTACTTTCTCTACACGTAGTATATACATACATAGTACACAAGTGTTACATTCCACCCAAAAATTCGATGATTTCAGCAGAAACATATGTTTTAAACTACCTGGAATCAAAATAATGAAAAGCATTTTTCAAAAAGATCCATGTGTGAATGCGGGTGTGTGCATGAGTTTGTGAACACGCTAACTCAAAATCGAAAAGTAAGTTAAATACTAAACAGTTGCTTAAATTCTATATCTTCTAAGGATATGAAAGCAAAAATCTGATGTGTTCCATTCACATGACTTTCTCTATATCACTGCAACAAATTATTCTATTTACTACATCTAATGGAGCAAAAATTGGCAGAAATAATCTTATTACTTGCTTCCTTGTTAGTATAAGCGAAATAATTGGGTACCATAGGTTAAAGTGATAGTGAAAAGCTGGTTGCTCTGCGACTGAAGTTCCTTTGTTTGAATGGGCACGAGTTCACTAAGTCCTGTATGAGAAAAGTATGTCTTTATAGCTGAAACAAAACAACAAGGAATTTCTCAAAAACAATCAACTCCACGAAAAAAATGTATATAACATAAATTGTGTGATTTAAGGTGCTCTACATTTGTTGTGTGGTAAGTTTCCTCCATCTCTTACGGTTTAGCAGTTATGCAAAATTCCGTAAAATTGACCGAGAATAAAGTAGTCTTTAGAGGCTATTCCCAGAAAATACAAAATATACATTTTATTTGTGATGTAAATGTCTTTAATATACGATATTTTAATCAAAATCGTTAGAGCCATTTTTTAGAAAATCAAATTTTTCGAAAAAAGTTTCATGTAAAGGGTAGTTTGGGGCGGGGGATTTTTCTCAAAATCTTCGTGTCGCATCCCTGGAAGATACTAAACTTAAATACCAAGTTTGGTATTTTACCAATTTTTCGTTTTTGAGTTATGGTGCTCACAGACACACGGACACACTGACACATGGACACACACACGGACCTTTTTCTGAAAATGCTTTTTTTGGATACAGGGGACCCTAAAACATATATTTCGGGTGAAATCTCGGTATCGAATTTTTGGTGGAGTGCAATACCTTCTCTATACACTATATACATAGCACGTATAGGGAAAGTAAAAATTGCGAAAGTTTCGAAATTCTTTATCTTTTCAAAACTGGTTCTAACGATTTTGAATTTAACACCAATGTTTAAGAAATTTTCATGATCAATAAAGCGTATATAGACTGCCTCCGTGGGCGAGTGGTCAGCGAGCTGACCCATAGAGTCTGGAAGTATGAATGCGAGAGTGAATGTGCCTGTGTTTAGTAATATAAAGTTTAACCTAATGTTCTGAACCTACAGTTTCACAAGTGAAAGCCCCCGTTATGACCATTGATGTTAAAGGGGGCTATACAAATGAAGCGTATATCTTAAATTTTCTAGGATATTGCGGTTTTCTCATTCCTTTTTTTTTTTTTTTTTTATTTACTGCTTTTCCTTTTATTTTTTCAAATACTGCTCCTGCTATCATACTAAGAAAAACGTTTTACTACATTTTCGGATGGAATCTAAATGCCATGCAATAAACAACAGCGCCTGGATATTGTTAGCGCTGAACAATAATGCTAAAAGAAGTGTTGCCTAACTACGCCGGAATGCCACTAAGGCATTTTTTTTTATTCTGAATGGCATTTATCCCCCCCCCCAAAAGAAGTTTTAGAAAAAGGTACTGTGTATATGCCTGTGAGCAGCGTAGCTCAAACACGAAAGGACCATTAAATACTAAACTTGGTATCCTCCAAAGATGCGGCAAGAAGATTTTCAAGAAAATCCCTCCACCTCAAACTACCCATTACAATCTATCGTAGACGGGCTTCTGGGCACACATTTAAGAAACCTGCGATCTAAAGGCTTCTGTACCACACTAATGCAGGTATTTTTGTTACCTATGCTCCATAGATTGAAGGCAGTTATATGGGATGAGGATATTAATTATGTTTAGTTTTTGTTTTATAGCTTTATTTACACATATATTTTAGTTATTTAACACGAGTGTTAAAAGAATTTTGTTTTTGTTTGCATAAATAGGCCAATAAGTTCATATGCTAAAGTTATATTAATGTAATATTAATCCAGTCATTAAATTAACGAACATAAAAGAAATGACAAGCAGCGCGAGATTTGCACCTAGGAGCTTATGAGTGGAAGCAAGGCCTTCTAAAACTTTCGACCAACGTAACGTTGTTCTGTGATCTGTTTTCAGTGCACATAAATTAGCCTTTGTTCTATCACTCACCGACCATTGTACGGTTCTTTCGGTGCATTGTATCTTTTACGAAGATACACGAATCTCTTCGATCGAAACTTTGAACCTGGGGATGAATAATTTTTTGTATCCACGGCTGTACATTATATACACGTGCTAGAGAAAAGTAAATATATACTAACACCAATGGCAATTTAAAATATAATGAAAATGATTAATTTTAGAGATTTAAATTGGTAACGTCTTCTTAGCTTCCGGAGAAGGCCGCGTTATCTTGCATGGGAATGCCGACGTTTCGCTCATCTTGCCGTGAGCTTCTTCTGGGCTCTTGTGCCTATTTATATATAGTTGGCGAGCCAATGGCGCTCAGAGGTGTGTCTTCCTTGTGTATCTTTGGTAGCCCATAGATTGATGGTGTTCGGGAGTCGTGTGGGCTACCAAAGATACACAAGGAAGACACACCTCTGAGACCAATAGTGAGCGCCATTGGCTCGCCAAGAGCCCAGAAGAAGCTCACGGCAAGATGAGCGAAACGTCGGCATTCCCATGCAAGATAACGCGGCCTTCTGCGGAAGCTAAGAAGACACATCAAGACACAGGTCGTGGAAGCCTACGCATCCATTTAAAATTGGTAACTTTTAAAAACAATTATAATAAGCTATTCAGATATAAATACTAATTCTTTTTCTTGTGGTTCAAGTTTCCAATTAAAAAAAAAAAGCCAATCAATATTCTAAAATTATCAGGTGTGTAGAAAATGTTGATTATGCTATATAGTTGCCTATATAATAACATTATGAAATAATTTCTATCTTGAAAAGTATTTATCTAACCTAAATGAAATTTAGTATTTATGTTTATATAACAGCATATAACCTTAATAAACCTTTTAAAAATTCATACAAAACTATAGAAATGTGACATTTTACTCTGTATCCCTTAATACTAATATCCACTGTTAAATGCTGCAATGTTTGTCTAGATTAGCATGACGTAGATAAAACAATAATGTTTTGTAAAGAAAGTCGTGTGAATGGAACACATCATGTTTACTAATGTTTATCTCCATAAACATGAAGTAGATAGGAGAATAAGCTTTTAAACCTTCTTCTTTTCTTGTTTAATTATTGCTTTTACTATTATTTCATGTTAATTATTATCTGTGTATCTCGTATATATTTTTTGGTTTTCTAATGTATTATTTGTTTTGTATAAGTCAGTATTATAGAGGTCCATTGCTTTACTGCTAATTGTATTGTGGTTCTTTGAACGAGTAATAAAGCTTCAAGGAAAAAAAAACAAAACTTTGAGATTTTAATGAAGTGGACAAAGGAAATCTGAGGCAATACAAAGCTGGTATTTTGCAGAAAGATCCCCTTTTAAGGAGAAGAGGAGGTTTTGATATTTCATGTACAAAAAGAGAGATTCTCATTGTTTGGTAATGAGTGGAAATTTGCAATCTGCACGTGCGGTCGAGTCGCGGGCAAGAAATAAAGAAGACTCAGTTTGCCACGTGCCACACAATGGGGGTGAGTAAATAAATAAAAAAAAACACACACACACAGATACAGTTTCCTTCTTACTGAAAGATCATCCACGTTCTTCTTTTAGCTACTTTTTCTCTGCTACTGTGCGGTATTGTTCTGTTTCTTGTTTTTTAAGCCGCTCTCCTTGATGCTGCGTATTAATGATACAATTAAGTGATGGGCGTTGCCTGTTGTGTTGGAATTATTCTCAAAGCCATCGTTTTATTAAATCAGCTTTCCTTATAGCTTCTAACACAATGATCCATCATGGCAATGTCCGGAAATTCGAAATGGTTTTTATGTAGTTTACGTGTTGATGTTTACTATTTTTTGCCCTCAAATTTTTATTTCTCCTCCACGTGCATAATAGGTAGAGAAGGTGTAGCATTCCACCTAATTTTTGCTTTCTATAGTCCGTATGCACAATGTACATAGTGGACAGGAAAGGTACCTATTGTATTCCACCCAAAAATTCGATACCAAGATTTCACCGGAAATATATGTTTTGAGATCCACAGATTCGAAAAAAGCATTTTTAGAAAAAAGGTCCGTGTGTGTATGTCTGTGGACAACAAACTCTGAAACGAAAGAACCGTTAAATACCAAACTTGGTATTTAAGTGTAGTATCTTCCAGGGATGCATCAGGAAGATTTTAAGAAAAATTCTACCACCCCAAACTACCCCTTACATCTAAAATTTCGAAAATTTTGTTTTTCTCAAAAATGGCTTCAACGATTTTGATTAAAATACCGTGTTAAAGATATTTATATGGAAAATAAAATGTTTATATTGAATTTTCTAGGAATATCTTCTAAAGACCTCTTTATTCTGAATGCATTTTGCTGAATTTTGCTGAAACTCTAAACCGTAAGAGATAGACAAAAGTTTACTGCACAAAAAGTGTAGGGCTCGTCAAAACGCACAATTTATGCGATTTACATTTTTGTTGTGGAGGCAACCGTTTCCGAGATATTTCTTGTTATTTGCTTCAATTATAAGGAAGTTGTATTTTTCTCAGACAGGAAGTGTCCGTTTTTCTTTTGTTCTACTCCTGGCCAAGCAAATAGGAGAATTGTAAGGACAATCGCATAACGACAGCTTTTAAAACATTTGACTATCGCTCTAGCCTAGTGTATTCCCTTAGTTCACTTCTGCTTATAAGGAATAAGAACATTCTGCTAATGTTTATCTCGATTGGTATGGTGTAGAAAGAAGAATAATCTTCTGTAAGAAGTTTGTTTGTAGAACAGCCAGAGAAAGTCACGTGAGTGTAACACATCAGATTTTTTATTTTTTAAAATCCTATGAACGAATAAAAAACATTTACTCTCTCTACCAAGCACAGAAGTTATTGCATTACACCCAAAAGTTCCATATCGAGATTTCACTGCACATATGTTTTGGAGTCCCCTGAATCTATAGTAAAAAGCATTTTAAGAAAACAAAGTCCGCTTGTGTGTGTGTGTGTGTGTGTGTGTGTGTGTCTATAAACAACATTACTTAAAAACGTAAAGTTGAACACTTTCCAAGGATACCATAGAACATTTTCAGGAAAATCGCTTATCCCAAACTAATTGTAATATTTTTCAAAAAATAAATTTTATCCAAAATGATTTTAACGATTTTGATTAAATACTTTTACTATAAATTTAAGATATTTTTATGATAAATGAAATGTGTATTGAACTTTCTGGAAATAGCCTACGAAGACCTCTTCGTTCTGGATGAGTTTTACTTAAACCGTGAAAGGTAGAGTAACTTTTAATACCAAAAAATGTAGATCTCTTAAAACACAAGAATATATATCAACTATATTTTTATGGAGTTAATTTAGGATATATTCCTTGTTATTAGTTTCAATTTTAAAACATCTTTACAATGTGAAAAAGAAACTGGGTTTTGTTTCTCCTGGCCAAGCAAAGAGAACGGAATTTCAAAGCTTAAAAGAACTGTCTTTCGCTGTTTCGCTGTTTGCATTGCAACTACAAATAAATATGCTTTAAAATTATTTCTGTAATACTTATATCGATTAACAAATTAAATAAAATAAGCTGGTGTAAGAGTAGTTTATTGAATAATAGATAGAGAAAGTCATGTGAATGTACCACACAGGAATTAAAATTATTACTTTACTACTATGTATGTTTTAAGCAAAGACGTTATTGCATTGCACCAAATATAGGTATTTACGATGTACTAAGTGAAGGAAGTTAAAATTGAGGAGTTCTGAATAATCAACACCCCATGAGAAGTAAATAAAAACTCATAAATGTAATTCACGTTTAAGCACATAATTTACGTCAAACACGTTGTTCGTGGCATTAATTATTTACGAGATACGCGTTGCTATTGATTCGAATTTACCAATACTTTTACATATTTTTGAAGGTGCTAAGTCCCCTTTTTTGTTACCTAATGCATTTTCAAAGCCCACGTTTTAAATTTTACTCCCTCTCTCTCTCTACCTTCTTTTCTCCCAACCTCCTGAGCTTTTCTCTCCCTCTCTCTCTTTTCTTTCGTGTTCATGCAAACAACTTATATCATATCCATTTTTTCCTGGTGTTGACTATTTTTGAGCTATTCCTTGTTATTGGTTTCAGTTTTAAAATACTTAAGGTTTACTCATATGAAAATTTGTCAACTCTTAGGATTGCAAATAAGGATTTCAAGATATGGCAACCAGCTTTTAAAATATTTGACTGTCGCTTTAGCCTAGTGAATTCCCTTATTTTCCTTGTAATTACAAGGAAGCAAGTAATAAGGCAATTTCTCATAGTTGTTATAACGATTAACCTTAAGTAGATAGAAGAATAACCGTTTCAACAATAATTTTTTACAGAGATGTAAAGAAAATCATGTGAATGGGACACATTAGATTTTTACTTTCTCTACACGTACTATAGAGAAGATATTGTAATGCACCCAAAAATTCGATACCGATATTTCACCGGAAATACATGTTTAGGTTCCCCTTGAATCCAAAAAAATATCTGATTTTCTCAAAAATGGCTCTAATAATTTTGATTAAAATACCGTATGTGTAAGAAATTTTTATGACAAAGGAAATGTTTATCTTGACTTTTCTGAGAATAGCCTCTGAAGACATCTTTATTCAGGATGACTTTTGTATAACTAACAAACCGTAAGAGATAGACAAAAAGTTACTACGTAAAAATGTAGATCTCATTAAACATACAATTTATGTCTTTTTTTTTTTTTTAGAGTTAACTTTTTCAGTATTCCGGATTATTGGTTTCGTTAGCCTGTTCATTTTGTTATTTCCTTTCTACTTACAAGGAAGCTAGTAATAAGACTAATTCTGCTTATGTTTATCTTGATTAGCATAATGTAGACAACAGATTAATATTTTGAATAAAAGGTTCGTTTACCGAACAGCTAGAGATCATCATGAAAATGGAACACATTTGATTTTTTCCCCTTCTATTTACAGCGACCCAAGCAATAAGGACAGTTTTACTAATGTCTCGATTATGATGAAGTAGATAGAAGAATAAGCTTTTTAACAATAATTTGTTACAGAGGTGTAGAGAAAGGCATGTGAATGGAATACAACAGATTTTTACAGATTGGGTCTGTGGGCAGCATAGTTCAAAAACGAAAAGTCCGTACCAAACTTGGTATTTAAGTTCAGTATCTTCCAAGGATCTGACACAAAACGTTCAAGAAAATATTTTCTAAAACATTCCGCTAACGATTTTGATTAAAATATATACTAAAGATATTTACATGAAAATAAAATGCATATTTTGAATTTTTTGGGAATATCCTCTGAAGATCTTTTTATTCTGGATGATTTTTGCTGAGTTTTGCATAACTAGTAAACCGTAAGAGATACTTAACAACCCAGTGCACAAAAAATGTAGATCACATGCTTTATTTCATTTATTGTTTTTCATGTAGAAATGACCGTTTCTGAGATATTCGTAATTACTGGTTTCAGCTTTAAAATGTTTATACTATATTCATATGGGACTTTGTCAATTCCGAGCCATACAAATAGAGGAATTTCAATCACATAGCAACCAGCTTTAAAAAAAAAATGATTATCGCTTTAGCCTAAGGTGTGAGGTATGAGCACGTTTATGGCGGGAGCACCTCGGCAACTGCGACCAAGTACTGCTATATTGCGACCTACCACCCTCCGGGGGAATGAATGAAAGGAGGGGAATTCGTAGGTCAGTACACAGGAAATGCGGAGATAAGCGGAGAGACGTACGGAAGTCCCTAACGTTTCATTTCCCTAGATGTCAGCCCTGGCGCTCCATAAAGGCCACACAGGCGCCGGGAAGCCGGAAGGAGGCCTCTAAGACGGCACCGAGCCTCAACTAGCGCAAGATTTACTCAAAGCAAGCTGCTGTATAAGCCTATGGTACTCCCTTATTTCTCTTCTGCCTGCAAGGAAGCAAGTAATAAGACCTCTGCTAATTGTATCTCGATTAGCATGAATTAAATAGAAGAATAAACTGTTAAATAGAAGAATAAACTGTTTAATAATAGTTTGTTACAGAGATGTAGAGAAAGTCTTGTGAATAGGACAGATCAGATTTTTATTGTATCAATTTGTCATCCATCGTTATTTCTCGTTCTTTGTATTCACGCAAAATTCTAAAGAAACAACTATACAAAGTGCGTATTTGTCAGTGCATGCCAGTAACTAATATTTGTTGAATAAACTGTTGAATCGTATGGGGTGCAGCGCAAGGGACAGCTTTATTTATGCAACTGTTTCAAGCAGGAATCGAACCAGAACGAGTTAATTCTTTTATCACCGTGGAAGTTGACCCGTGTATTTATTTATATATAGTTTATGTTCGATTCGTTCATTGTCATTCTAATATATGTATATAAATTCAGCTGTCAATATGGCATTTTCAGCCATTTATTTCCATAAACAATTAATTCAGGACAGGTTAAAATTTTAATCTGTATATCTGAAACATTTTTCATAATAATCATTACTGTTTCGCAGGTGGCATAAAAATATTTAAAATATCATGGCCTGCTGTAATAAATACGACATCGTTAACCAGTGACGTCAAGATATTAAAATCATCCCACTTCCCAATTACAGCATCATAAAAATTTATAATCTGCTGCTAACAGTTGTTAATAAACATGTCAGCACTAATCTTTAGCCGAACAGAGAGGAATATAAAACACCGTCGGCGTCTTTCTCATCCGCACAAATTATTCCCTTCTCCTGCCTCTGTCACTTTTTTCTGAAAGAAAAATAAATATGACACTTTCATTCACCGGGCGTTGTTGTTTTGTTTTAATTCGCCAGTTGCTACACAAAGTTCGCTGCTGTCACGGCCTTCTGGTATCTTGGCCAACCTTAAAACTTACAGACGTGACTTGGGAAAAGTTAAAAAGTTTCCAAAGCGGCTAATTTGTGAAAATTACGACATTCTCTGAAACTGTCTTCTACAAACGGAGATCTTCAGCAGAGAAAATGACATGTTGAATTTTACAGCTGGAAAATTATACAACTTCATTCACTGCCTCCTTGAAATTTCATTTCAAAGATATGTGCCAGCATTTTAATTATTCCATGGTAATTTTACACTGATGTACAGTAGCAGCATTAAATCTGGACACATTTTATTGTTAAATTAACTTTCACATTTTAAAATTACATTCAGGATTTGATAGATAGCCAGGAGTCGGTACCATAATGTGATATTGAACCATTTACCATAAACTGGAACTAATTTGGTGCTTAATGGGTTGCTTTGGTCAATCTTTGGAAAGTATATTATTTTTTAAATATACGTCTATGCATTTATTTTTCTTATTCATTGCATCCAATCTTAAATTTTGTATTATTGCTCTCATATTACATATAGGAGCTCAACATTTGAAGAAATCTATTCATTTTGGGTTATAAAAATTCAACACCATGAATATAATCATATTTTCCAATTTTGTGTCCACCTTTTGTGAGGGAGTAATAATTCATTATATTTCATAATGGATACAAATAAAAAGTAAAAAAGAAAAAGATCCCGTCTGGGTAATGTGGTGGTAGCAAGTCTGCCTCATATTCAAAAGGTCGAGTTTTCGAATCTAACTTAGGGTGAGATAAGGTTTTTTTCGGGGGTCTTCCCTTATCCTGACAAGACGAATGTCGAGTAACTTTAAGCTCTGTGGACCCCGAGATCATTTGAGCATCATTTCACCAATTTCATTCATCGTCCGATATGACCATCCAGGTTAAAGGACGTTAACCTACCCAAAAAAAAGTAAAAATTTCAAATATACTTTTCTTTTTTTATTATGCATCCAATACAAAATATAATACATTATTACTCTTACATAAATGGGGCTCAAAATTGGAGAAATTTGATATCGTAAGATTATGATGTTCATGGTGTTGATCATAGTATTGAAATTTCGTAAAACTAAAATTGCTAAATTTTAAAAAAATTTGGCTCCTCTTAATATTAGAGCATAATTCCGAATTTCACATTGAATAATAGATAAAATAATATTTAAGCGATCCTAGAATTAAAACAGCTTGTGGTGGCATAAACCCTATTTCTAGCACCAGTTCCAGAACATAATGACGTAATTACTATGGCAACAAGACAGTAATGACGCCATCGCCGCCTGTAAGAAAACCTAAACCGCCACTCTCACAAGTATTGCGACATCAAACACAAAAATCACGTTAAATTTGTTTTAAAACCAAAATCAACAACAATATACATGCATGTTTCTGGAATTAATAAACTTTCAGCACTCTTGGCTTCGCTCTAAATGTCAAGCGGGATACAATCCATATTTTCAATAATTTTACCATTACCTTCAATTTTCCTCTATAAGTGTTAAAACAGATGAAGCATGTACTTAGCATACAATTAATAAATATGCAAAATGAAATAAATGGTTATATTACTCATGCTTTGTGATATCTCATACGTTATACTTTTTCATTTTGCAAATTTATTTATTATATTTACTTATTTTAATGTTAAAATTGCATTAAACTGTGTATGTGACTCGTATGTAATGTCATTGTAACATATACTCGGATCACAGTCAGATTATGCACTAGTTATATAAATAACTAACATAAAATATGTATATTTAGTAGCCAAAGTAGCTCAAATTTATGGAAAAAGGTTCAATATCGTATTATTGTAACACTTTCTGGCTATAATTTATCAGATAAGAATGATCTTAGTGACAATTGAATGCAATATTCAAACCTGAAAGTTAATTTAACAGAAAAAAGTGTCCAGAATTAATGCCACCTCTGTACAAAAAATTCTGTTTATAATCAGCTGATATTCCTGGCCTATTAGGGATGTCTGGAACAGTGCCTATTTCGTGTAATGACCACAACTTTTGATTATACTTTGGATTAGGAATCCCAGTAACTATTATATCTATTGAACAGCTTCTGCTGGAGTAGTTATCTTTACTAAATCATTGTAGCAACAATGTACGGGGGATGATAAAGAAACTAAGACTACAATGCCCATATTCTTGGTATTTCGTCTTTCACAACAAACTTAGCAGTATGCGGCAATTCTAATACATGCGGTTGGCAACTGATCAAAGTTTCAGCCAACTGCCACCTACAGCGCTACTGCAAGGTTAATACAAATGGCGACTCGTTTGGAAAACTCATCTCGCGTAGAAATCGGCTCAGTTGTTCGATTTCTATGGGCGAAGCATGTAACCGTTGCTGACACTTACCAACAGCTGGTATAAGTTTATGTCTCGCCAGCATGTCGCAGAATGGTGTCGAAAGTTTGCACCATGGTGACTAGAGATCGGCTCGTTGCCCCTCAAGTGGCACTTTAGGACGAACTCAAGATTTTTGGACGCGAAATGGCGTAAATTTTCCCAGAAACCTTCTCCTTATAAGCTTTGGGGTACTTTTACGAACAAATAAATATTAAACGGGACCATCGGCTTTCCTATCCTTCCGAAGGAAGCCATGCTAAGGGTATTTGCGTCTGAAAAATTCAGCACTCTCCACCAGATTTAAACCTGTATTCTTAGGTTTTAAATGCTAGCATGGTAACCACTCCACCACGAAGGGCAAAACACAAAACTGTAGAGCTGGTTAAGACACATACTTTACTTTTTTGTGTATTTAACATTTTTCGAGACCATTGCTGTTATTGAATCAGTTTTAAGAGAACGAATTTGTCAACTTCTGGTCATTAAATGAGGACGAATTTCAATCACATAGCAACTACCTTTTAAAAGATTTGACCATCACTTTAGCCTGGCAGAGGCACTTAGTTCCCTTCTACTTATAAGCGGCTAAGTAATAAGACCATTTGTGCTGATTTCGATTAGCATAAATAAGAAGATATTTGAGATGTTCCATTCACATGACGTTCTCTACGTCTCTGCAACAAATTATTATTATCATTTATTTTAGTTTAACGTCCTTTAACTTGGTTGGTCATATTGGACGATGAATGAAATTGGTGAAATGATTCTCAGGTGATCTCGGGGCCCATGGATCTTAAAGTTACTCGACATTCGTCTTCTCAGAATAAGGGAAAACTCCGAAAAAAAACCTAATCCGGGTAACTCACCATAAGCGAGATTCGAACTCACGACCTACAAATTACTGTTAAAAAGCTTATTCTTCTATTTACTTCAAGCTAACCGAGATAAACACTAGTAGAAACGGCCTTATAAAATGCTATGGGATTGAAATCCGTTTCTTTGCGTGGCCAGGAGTTGATAAGTTCCTGTATGACAACATTTTAAGTATTTTAAAACTGAAACAAAAAAAAATCTGATGTATACCATTCACATGACTTTCTCTATATCCCTGCAACAAATTATTCTTAAAAATCTTATACTTCTATTTACTTTATGCTAATCAGACAAAAATAGCAGAAATAGTCTAATTTCTCGCTTCCTTGTAAGTAGAAGCGAAATAAAGGACAACCGTAGGTTAAGGTGATAGTTAAAAGCTGGTTGCTATGTCAATGAAGTTCCTTTGTCTATATGGATAGGAGTTGACAAGTTCTGTATGAGAAAAGTATACGTTTTTCATAGCAGAAACCAAAAATAAGGAATGTCACAAAAACGACGAACCCCACGAAAAAATGTATATAACATAAATTGTGTGTTTTAATGTGCTCTACATTTTTTGTGCAGTAAATTTTTGTCCATCTCTTACGGTTTAGCAGTTATTCAAAATTTAGTAAAATTCATCCAGAATAGACTACTCTTTAGAGGCTATTCCCAGAAAATTCAAGATATACATTTTATTTGTCAGGTAAATATCTTTAATATCCGAAATTTTAATCAAAATCGTTAGAGCCATTTTTGAGAAAATAAAAATTTTCGAAAAAAGTTCCATGTAAAGGGTAGTTTCAGGTGAGGGGATTTTTCTCAAAATCTTCGTGTCGCATCCCTGGAACATACTAAGCTTAAATACCAAGTTTGGTATTTTACCGACTTTTCGTTTTTGAGTTATCGTGTTCACAGACACACGGACTCACGGACACATGGACACACGGACACACACACACACACACGGACCTTTTTGTGAAAATGCTTTTTTTGGATATTGGGGACCCTAAAACATACATTTCCGGTGAAATCTCGGTATCGAATTTTTTGGTGGAGTGCAATACTTTCTCTATACACTATGCACATTGTGCGTATGGAGAAAGTAAAATCTATATGACATAAATTGTGTGTTTTAAGGAGCTCTACATTTTTTGTGTAAGAAGTTTTTGTCTATCTTACGTTTATTAGTTATGCAAAATTATAAAAAAGAAATTCATCCAGAATAAAGAGGTCTTTAGAGGATATTCCCAGAAAGTTGAATATATAAACATTATTTGTTAGGAAAATATCTTTAATATAGAATAAGAATAATAAAAATCTTTAGAGTTTTTTTGAGAAATTCAAAATTTTCGAAAATTTTTCCACGTAAAGGGTAGTTGGGGGTGGGGGATTTTCTTGTAAATCTTCGAGTCACATCCTTGGTAGGTAGTGAATTGAACTTTTCGTTTTTGAGTTATGCTCCCCACAGACGCACACACACACACCAACACACACACACACACACGCGCGCACGCGCACTAATAGACACATACCAGGACATTTTTCTAAAAATGATTTTTTTTTTATTCAGAGGACCCTAAAACATATATTGCTGGTGAAATCTCGATATCGAATTTTTGGGTGCATTACAATAATTTCTCTATGCCCTATGTTCATAGTACGTGTAGAGAAAGTAAAATATCTGATGTGTTCCATTCATATGACTTTCTCTACAGCTCTGCGGCAAATTATTGTTAGGAAGCTATTTACTTCATGCTAACCGAGAAAAAATTATCAAAAATAGTCTTATTACTTGCTTCCTTGTAAGTAGAAGCGAAATAAGGGAGTATCATATGTTAAAGTGAAGTCAAAAGCTGGTTGAAATGTGACTGAAGATTATTTGTTTGTATATGGACAGCAGGGGACAAATTCGTGTATGAGAAAAGTATAAGTTTTTAAAGCTGAAATCTAGAACAAGGAATATCTCAAATACGACCAACTCCACGAACAAAATGTATAAACATAAATTGTGTGTTCTAATGTGCTCTACATTTTTTTGTGTGGTAAGTTTTTGTCTATCTCTTACGGTTTAGCAGTTTTGCAAAATTCCGAAAAACTCATTCAAAGTAGAGTAGTCTTCAGAGGCTATTCCGAGAAAATTCAAGATATATATTTTATTTATCAGATAAATATCTTTAATATACGATATTTTAATCAAAATCGTCAAAGCCATTTTTGAGAAAATATAAATTTTAGAAAAAAAATCCAGGTAAAGGGTAGTTGGAGGTGGGGGAAATTTTCTTGAAAATCCTTGTGTCGCATCCTTGGAAGATACCAAACTGAAATACCAAGTTTGGTATTTAACAGTATTTTAGTTTTTGAGCTATGCTGCCCTTAGACACATGCACACATAAACATAGACACACACAGACAGACAGACAGACAGACAGACAGACAGACAGACAGACAGACAGACAGAACACGCAGTGACATTTTACTAAAAATGTTTTTTTTTTTTATTCAGGGATCTCCAAGAATGTATTTCCGTTGAAATCTCGGTATCGAATTTTTGGGTGGTATACAATGCCTTATCTATACACTATATACATAGAGAAAGTAAAAATAAGCTCTTCAACAATAATATTTTACAGTGATGAGGAGAAAGTCATGTGAATGAAAACATCAGATGATGTGTTATTATATACATCAGCGGACTTTTACCTTATATTTGAAGTTCGGTAAAGGAATTGCTAAGTTGTAGTCCTTTCAATTAAAAAGGGCATGAAAACATCTAAGAATCTACTTCTGCTGATTGGCTCTTGTATTTCAACTCAGCCAATTACAGAGGCTATTAAAACTTCGTGCAACACATTCACATTCCTAAGATTATTCCGATTTGAAGGGAAGGTAACAACGAGCTTCTTCTTTTTCTGTCCTGAAGATTAAACTTTTCCCAAACTTGTGAACATTCTCCCCCCTCCCCCTCTTCTAGCTCACTCGAGAGACTGACGAATGGGGAAGGGGGGTGCAGGGAACAGGGGGGTTAAAAGCTGTAACTTTTTCCTCTACCATAAGTTCATCACACACACACGCTCACAATGCAGTCTGGTCATTGCTTTAGGGTATCTTTTACCGCGTTTCTTATTTAGATATTTTATCTACCTTTTCTTTTACTTCCTTTCGGCTATTGTTCCACCGTTCTTCTACACTCTCGTTTATTCCCTTAATTTATCCTCACTACTTACCTATGGTAGGTAGAGGCATATTTAATCAAAGTAAAATTAGATATCTGATGTTCCTTGAATTATAAATCTGGTACTTACTTCCCCTTTTTAATTTCTTTACCATGTACGTATGATCTACATAGTAAGCAGAGCTATTGTATTCCATTAAAATTCGATACCGAGTTTTTATAGTCAATACATATTTTGAAGTCCCCTGAATAAATAGAGACGTTTTCAGAGTAAGATCCATTTATGTGTACGCGCGCGCGTGTGTGTTTTTAGTTTCTTTTGATAGTGTTTAACGTCCACTTTTACCACTATGGCACCGCAGGCGATGACACTGATGATACATGGAACAAAGATGGAGCACCGGTGGAATGCGATGTCGGGGGAAACCGGAGAACCCGGAGAACAACCGCGCCTACGCCGCTTTGCCCACCACATGCGGTCGCTTGGGATCGCACCTAGACTGCCTTAGTGAGAGGCGAGTGGTCTAACCACTCGGCTACAGCACGGCCCATGTGTGTGTGCGCGCGAACAATATCTCAAATCGAAATGTCGGTTAAATTCCACTTGATGTTGAAGTTCAATGTCTTCCAAGAATGCGACACGATTTTCAGGAACATTCCGCCACCTGTACTATCCTTTAAATGGAACATTTTTTAGAAAACTTTAGTCTTATCAAAAATGACTAACGATTTTAATTAAAACGCTCTAATATAAATATATTTACATGGCAAATAAATGCATAGCATGAATTTCTTATAAATAGCCCCTCAGATAATAGGGTTACGTTTTAAGCACACCTTCAATGAAAGCAAAACCGTAACCTTAGGTTCAGAAGACTAGCCCTAACACACTGAGTCACCTAGACCGACGTATACTTTAAGCATTATTACATGAAATACATAAAAGACGCTGTTCCCATCTACAGCAACAACATAATCCGAGATTTCAAGAGGAAGTTTGCGAGTAGTAGGTAGAAAACCATTACATTCCACCCAAAAATTCGATACCGAGAATTTACCGGAAATATGTGCTTTGATGTCCCGTAAATCAAGAAAAGCACTTTTAGAAAAAGGTCCCGGTGTGCGTGTGTGTGTGTGTCTTTGGACAGCATAGCTCAAAAACAAAATACGGTTAAATACCACATTTGATGTTCATGCGACACAAACATTTTCAAGAAAATCCCCCCTCCACAAACTACCCTTTACAAGGCTTTTTTTTTTTTTTTTTTTTTTTTTCAAAGATTCGTTTTATCAAAAAGGTTTCTAACTATTTTGATTAAATTACCATATATTAGGGATATTTACATGACAAATAACATTTATATCTTAAAATTTCTGGGAATAACTCCTTAACACCTCTTTATTCTGGATAATATTTTTATAACTAATAAATCGTAAGAGATAGACAAAAACTTACTACATAAAAATGTAGATCTCGTGAAAACACACTATATATGTCATATATTTTTTTCTTTTTATTTATTTATCATTTTATTGAGTCAAGTGTTTCCAAGATATTCCTTGTTAAGTGTTTCAATTTTAAGCGACTTAAACTTTTCTCAAACGGGAGGCCCTCTTTTGTACCACAGCTCTTTTCTCATATTCCTGGCCGTACAAAGCGAAGCGAATTTCAATTGTTTCACAGAGCGACCAGCTTTTTAGAGGATTTGACTATCTCTTAGCCTAATGTATTGCCTTATATCTCTTCCACTGTTATGGCGCAGGGGTTTGTGGGTTCGAACGCCGCTTGTGATTGTCAATTAGGTCCTACCTAAAGGTATGTGTATAATAATAAGAAAAAAGAAAACTAAACATATTTTCTAATATTTGTCTTGTTCATCACGATGTAAGTACAAGAATGCTCTTTTGTAACAATAGTTTGTAGAGAAAGCCATGTGAATGGAACACATCAGACTTTTTTTTTTTTAATTTAATATCCCAGTCTGAAATGGACAAGCTTCTGCACGTGGGCAACGTTGAATGGCCAGGGATTATTAAAACTCTTTCTGAATAAGGAAACGACAATATAATTTTCACAAAGTCAAAAGTTTATTCAATTGGTCGTATATTCATTACAGGAAATTTATTCCTTTCCTCTACTGAGGTTTTCGTTGTAAAATTAGAAGAAGAATTCAGTTTTTTTTTCGTAGAAATAAAATAAAGTGGCCTGCACTAAAACGGTATTACACTTTTTCTTCTCTGGTTGCTTAGGTACATGGAAGAAAAGGTACAGGAAAAAAAGTCAAAGTCATAAGAAGCTATGATTGAATAATTGATTGATGTTGGGTCTGACCAGGTAATGAAGACACGGAAGTAAGGAAGAAAAAAGATGATGCAGGTCCACGAAGGGTGTCGAACTCTTGCTCCTGAAAATCGATGTCGTGAGCAGGTGGTTTTGGCGTGTGCCGGTAGATGGTGCTGAGAGCGGCAGAGTGCCCGGGTCCCCGGGATGCTGTGCCGGATCTGACCGAGCCCACACGACGGAGATGGAACCAAGTTTGAACTGCCGGCAGTCCAACAGTGTTCTCCTGTATCGCGGCCGGTATAAAACGTGTTTCTCCGTGTCGTGTAGTTGTGGTAGTAGATAGTGGTGGAGGCGATATCGGATGGTGAGTGTGTGTGTGTGTGTGGCGATCCTAACCTCTCTTTACTTTACATTCCAGCAGAGCCTCTAAACACCCCCATGAATGGGGGTTCATCTACATGTTTACAGGTGTAATCGTTACGGTTGATTGCCTTTAGCGCGTGAAATGTGCCCCGCCTCAGAAGTACATCCCAACCCCTATGACATAGTTACTAGAAACTGCGATATTTTTTCGGTCAAGCTATCAAGGGCTCAGGTTCAACATCCATTCAATTTACTTCCAAATTTTAAATCAACTTTCCGTCAACCATGCGTTGAAATCACTTCTAAATTTACTGACCACCCTAAAATTTGCAATACTCGTCTCAATATATTTAGGAAGATTTGTGCTCATATTAGAAAGAAAGTAATGACAGACAAATGTCGAATACTTCAGATTCATTTCTTAAATAAATATGCTTCAGAATATCATAAATGTACTCAAATTATTAAGTGCAACAATCAAATAAATACATGTACTCTTTACCATTAATTCTCATTATATTTATATTCTCAAACACCTAGATAAATATTCACTAAAGATGATGATGGCATGTATTTTTGACAGCAAATTTAAGAAAAAGTCGCATTGATTTACTAGCTATTATACTACATATTTTTTAGATTCAAGAAACAATATATTTTAGACTTTACAGCAAAAACAATCTCTTTACTTCATATAAACGATGTATTAAATGAGAAAAATATAAACAAGTATTTTTCTATTTCTCATGATTTCGTAGTAATCAAAACTCAATGAAAATGAAGATTTCTAATAGCACTTACAGGATATTCAATTTTTTTTAAAAATATTTTAAAATCAAAATCGTTAGAACCATTTTTATTAAAGCATATTAAAACAAACCTTTGGTTTCAAGTTGAAGATAAAGTCTTGATAACTTTGCCTTGCATTACGCAAATATGAACTTTTCTGTCTGTCTGGGTGTTCGTTTTTAGTTATACTATTTGCAAGGATATGTTTCTTTTTATTCGGATGGTCTCATAACGTTCTTACGGTGATATCTAAATAAAATATGGTGTCAAATAATACTTTTTAATTAATAGAGTGGAAGAGTAAGCGAAGTTTTAAAACTTTTAGAAGAATCTAAAAATGATGTACCCTTGATTATATATCAATTTCACCAAATGATGTTAGAAGTTTGATACGTAAAATTTGAATTCTATATATGGAGCGTTTAGTGAAAAAACAGCAACGTTTAGAATGTTCTTCCCATAAATGTTCTATCATTTTTTTGGCACTGTGAATGAAGTTTGGCAGTCGTCAAGGGTTGTTTTCCCCCCAACTCTTGAATTGAAATTTTAACTACCTATATAGATTCGTGAGTTGTTTCGTACATGTAGGCGGACAGAATGTGTTACAGTGGACACACGTATATTGAATTATGACCTAGTAACAGCAAATCCTTATATTGAAAATTGCACACTTGCCGTTACAATACTGAGAAATTATGCAGTCCCTGAAGTAACTCCCCCTATTTAACATAACTCGTTTCGGAAGCTTCTAATGTCCATTAGCTAACCTACAAGGGACATGCGTGAAAAATAAGCTTGGAATTATGGTGAATTACACATAACGTACTTAGTTTAATATTTACACTATACCTAATAACATTAATGAAGGTAACGTGTTAACTGGCAAGGAATATGTGCTCAAAAGGCTAGATACCGGATGACGGTGTGAAATGAATAAATATGTAGTTGATACTCATTACGTAAACGTTATCTTTGGTTTTTAAATAAAAGTTTTGTTTTACTCTTACCAGCAAATAACTGATGAAAGAAGTTGTATGGTTGTAAGCCTTTATATAATAGAATTTTCATAGCTGCATTTTCATTTCAAACAGAAAAACTCGCAGAAAATGCGATTTTGTTAGCCTTTTAAGTTTATCCTATCTGTAAACTAGTTAGTGAAATAAAATAATTATTTACATTTCAAATAACATCAGCTAAAATTAGTGATATTGAAAGCATTAGACCATATTTATATGATATTTACGGAACAAATTAATCTGGCAACATTTTAAAACAATGGAATAAACAAAACTTAGGACTCACAGTGGTTTCGTTCTCGGATGCGGTTTTCGTTGATGCTTGGAAGTTACGAAACAGTTGGCGATTTCCTGCAAGCAATAAATAGTTTGCAAGGTGAAAATTAATGAAAGTGTACAAGGAATTAATGTATTGCTTTTGAAAACATTAATACAATTTGGATTTTAGTATCAGTTTATTTGTTTTCTAAAATCTTAAGTAAATTAAAAATAGTAACTAAAGAATTTTGTTATTCAAGGTATAGGCATGTGTCAGAAAATGTTTTTTTTTTAATAAATAACGCCTTAAGTTACTCCATTCTTCGTCAGCTGAATACTTTAAAAGCGATGGTTGAAAAAAAATGTATTTATTTACTGAATATGTTAACATCCCTTACGACATTTACTCAAAAGAACACGGTACCTAAGACCGAAATTTACCTGAAAAACGTTATTCAGGCAATACGCGCAATCGAAATTCGAACTCGGGTCCTATGGATTACTAGGTAGACACGTTACCCTTTACACCAAGGGTGCAGTAATTGGTTTATGGCCCAGTATCTAGATTCGAGAAACTTCGCTTCTTCTTCTCAAACATTTCGATCGCTTTTCACAACCGCGCATTGAAATCACTTTTAGACTTCGAGCCTCACAGAATAGCCCAAGAAAAATTATGGTCACATTTCTTTAAAGTGTTGCAAATTACCGCCAGGATTAGAACCTAATGCACTCAATATGTGAGCTTCCGCCAACTTAAAGAATTCAATATTCTTCTGTGATCAAATATCATCTCAGATATGTTTATACAACGTTTTGAGCTGAAATTTTACTTAGCTAAATTATGTAGCTAGCGAGGTTGGAACCAAAGCCTCTCTAAGTTTCTCCTCCCCTTTAGATATGATTTTCAGAGTATTTTGAGTACTATTCACAAAAATCTGTGACTATTTTATGATTCGTGTTAATAACAACTTATATCAGTGACCACTGTAAAAGTGGTGGAAAATATACGAGTAAAGCGAATTATAAAATTCTAATGAAACACAATAAAACTGCTGATGATTTCTGTAAAATGTTAGAATTCTCATCTTAAAGTGGTTTGTATTCTCTGTAAACAGTTCCTCTCCGGGTTCGAAGATTGATTTACTTTTGCGGTCTGCTGTCATGACTTTTTCGATTAAGGTGAATTTTGGCGTCATGGTAGATAAATATATCTTATTTGATAAATATGTTTCATTGAGAGTTAATTTTGGGTAGATATATTTAAAGGCAAAGGACTAATAAGTATATTTAAAACTTAAATTATTTGCATTTCCTCCTAAAATACAAAAGCAAGAATTTATACAAAATATGTAAAGAATAAGGATAAAATGTTTAAGCACTCACTTATGTTAAATAATAACTGATATTTTTTACTAAACGAAAGTTACGTAAATCTCAACTTTGAAATTATGAAGAACAGTTCAGAACTCATTATTGGATTTATAATTAGATATTATAATACTCCAATTTTTTGTTTTACCCCTCAGTTAAAGAAAGGTACCACGGACTTTGAACAATTTCTCTACATTTAATCAAAATCAGTTTAAAAGGCAGAATAAAAAAAACTGAACACTACTTTACGAGGTTTTATTGAAACATATACGTAACATATACAGATAAACGTACACAAGCATTTGACAATTTTAATTGCAACCATTTTCGAGCAACAAATTCTTAAATCTTTTGCCATTGTCCTATAAAAAGTATTTTATGCGATAAATGAACATAACTTCCTGAAAGTTTAAATACAGATCATAACTTTTAGTTGTAGAGACTATTTTAAGCCATTTTCTCTAAATCAAAACGTTTTGAGGCTAACATTTTTAAAAAATTTAAGTTATAGCCTAACCGCTATGGTAAATCATTTTAATGTTTTTCATAAAATTTATTTGAAAATTTCCTTGAGCATACATACGAGAAAGTATAAAAAATGCGAAAAAATTTGTTTTAAAGTTTTTACATCTACTATAATTACCTAGATGAGAATTTAAATATCATCTATAGGTGTTACTGAAATTACCTGCAATTATGAATTATTTATTTTAAGATCAATATTATAGAATTAATTCTTCCCAAATTGCTTATATGTATAAGATGTCATAATTCTGTAAAATAAAACTTGACATCAATGATTAACATGTTAAGCGCTTTGAGCACGCTAATTGTCAACAAACTGGAAGATATTCATAATTGGACTACAATCCTGAGTTTATACAAGTATTGAATGCTTAGTTTTTAATGCATGTTTTACCAAGATGATAAAATTCCAGTTCTCCCCAAAAATCTATGAATTCATCTAATGCGTTTTCGTTCTCTACTGTGGAGATTCTAGGGGTTCACGTAACCATAATTTGCAAATTTAAGATGTTCAAGAAAAAGAACCCCAGTTTCCTTAAACATGTAGAGTTAAGACAGTCACAGAATACAAAACGTTAAACAACATACGAATAATTGATCACATTTTTCAAATTCTCTATCGAATTTGAAAAATAACTCCCCTCAGAAAAAAAAATTCTAGATGATACCAGTGTTAATATGTAATGATCATAATTTTGAGGGAACCTTGATTGTGTTTCGTTTAATTACAAATTTACAGTGTTTCGTCTTTATTTTAATAGTTTATTTCCTTGCAAAAACTCAAAAAAATCGTTTATCAGGCTAATTATATAGATTTATTATAATAAACTTTAGATGCTTACAAGAAATAGACAAAACAAGAATACAACAATATATTTGGAAAAAAAAATTGATATAATAACCTTCCCAAAACTAGAAAAAGCGTTCTGAAATTTAAGTAGCATGTAACGTTTTTAAACACATATATTTCAAAATTCTTTGAAGGGTGATCATATTTTCGCTTTTAGGCTGATTTTGTAATTTATTGTGTGATACCTTATCCAATAAGGTGTTGTTTTGAAAATAATATAATTCCGCGCGTTCTTGCAGTTTTCGTCTTACTCTGATGGTGTAAATTTCATGTTGCATTCTCTAAGATGTGGTTTGTGCTGGTCTTAACATTAAGGTAAGATACGCATGTTTTATAGCTTCACATAGATGCTTGCAAGAATATTGCACAAAAAAAAAAAAAAACTTCAACGTAAATTTATCTTAGCTTGAACGGAATTAAATGCTATTTCGGCATTTGATTATGGTCTTCAAATAATTGTGTTTAAAGATTAACTTTTATCGTGCTATGACAAATGTGCAATATATACGCGGTTTTTCAAAGAATATTTCTTTTGAAATTAAATTATTTATTGAACATTGCTTATAAAGCCGTGATACATATTTTCGTGTAGGTGTATTTCAAAACCAAACAAGTTTTAAGTAGAAAGAAGTTATATAAACTCAGATTTTAAAACCACAAATACTTTGTTCAGAGAGTGTTGCCTTATTGAATATAAAATTAACCATACATGACATAAAAATCGGAAGTGTTCCATTCATATGACTCTCTCTGTATCTCTTGTGCAAATAAAGTATTCTTGCAAAATATTATTTTATCTATATCATGTCAATCGAGACAAACATTACTATAAATTCTCGTGTTACTTGATTCCTTCTTAGAAGGGAATTAAGGGGATACACTACGTTAAAGCGATATCTGTGAACAATTGAAATTCGATTCGCTTTGGACACTCAGCAATAAAACAAAAGAGAAGTAAAACGAAAGGTGACTTTCCGTTTAAGAAAACTTACGTAGATTAAAATTTAAACCAGTAACAGGAATATCTCAGTCAGCTGTACAAAAACTGTATAGTTCATAAATTGTTCATTTGAACACGAACTTTATTTTATCTGCAGTAAGCTTTTGTTTTCTCTTATGGTTTACAGTTATGCAAAATTCATTCAGAATTAGGAGGTCTTCCGAGGCTTTTCTCAAAAAATTCAAGATAATTTTATTTGTGATGTAAAATCTTTAATATACGATATTTTAATGAACATATTTTTATTTATTTTGGAGAAAAACAAAATTTTCAAACCTTTTTTTCCCAATAAAAGCTAGTGTGGGGTGAAGGATGTTCTTAAACAGCTACGTTTCGCATCCTTGGAGCACACTTTTGGTATTTAACTGCATTTTGTCTTTGAGTTATGTTGTCCACAGACAAACACGGACATTTTTCATAAAATGCTTTTCTTAGACTCATGGGACCTCTAAGCATATATTTCAGGTGAAACATTGGTATCGTATTTTTGTGTGGAATACAATACCTTTTATGTACACGTAAACAGCACGTATAGATAAAACAAGACGTTTTATTTTGAAATTATAGATTTGATCACTCATTTTTGACTCATAATTGAGCATTTTAACTATTGTGTATATTTGTAATATTTATTGTATATCCTGATTCACGTTCACGGAGCATCAATGGGCATATTTTTTAGATATTATACCTTGATTATTATACTAGGAGCACATCTAATATAAATTAGCATTTCTCAATTTCAGTATGACGAATAAGTGTTTGAAGTGCAACAGATTCTTGCCAGATTATAATTAAGGGTATGAATAGCAGAATAGTTATAATTCAATATATTAATGTTGGTTAAGAGTCCCTTTTGCGGTGTTGCGGAGTTTTTAAATATACCTATGTAAATTCTCTTGATATGTCTTAATATTGTCATGTTATTCGTTATTCTACAACTTTGATAACGTCAATACCTGTATATTGCATTAGGAAATTAGGTACACATTATATATCCTAATTTTCTTGGTATTCATTAGTGCATCCATAAAATTTAACGCATTAACTGCGGAAAATATATTACGTTGAAAATTTTAGAGTAAACATTCGGAATTTGTGCTCTATTCTGAGCAAATATGTGCTTTCAATTTGAAAACCAGACAAATATTAAGAGAATCTCTGATTTGGTTTGTTTCCGTGATGGCATAATGTTATCACGTTTTAAATATTTTATTATGACCCCTGTTTTTACTCTCAGTTTACGAAACAACATAGTCTCTTTGTTGTTTTCTGTAAATATGCTTAGATAAGTGAGTAAAACTATTCTTTACAAAAGCATTACTGAGTAGTAGACTTGTTGATTAATTCTATGTTTGTACGCTATAGACATGATGCATACTTTTTTATTAGAGTAAGCGCTCAAAGCCACCTGTGATTTGAAATGCACGCTCCTCCAAGATAAAAAGAACCTTATGTTTCAGTTTGCCACCTTCATTATAAAATACCATATTTGTATGCAAAATATTAGTTCTAATATAACGAAAATACTTAAAATTTGAAATGTTGATTACAAATGCCAGAGAATAGCGAAATCCATTAGATACAATATGTTGTGAAATGCCTAGGAAATAAATACCATTTTGTATTTTTACTTTCTCTATACACATTATGTATATAGTGTATAGAGAAGGTATTGCACTCCACCCAAAAATTCTATACCAAGATTTCACCGGAAGTATATGTTTTAAGGTCCCCAATATCCCAAAAAAAAAGCATTTTCACAAAAAGGTCCGTGTGTCCGTGAACACGATAAGTCAAAAACGAATAGTAGCTAAAATACCAAACTTGGTATTTAAGTTTAGTATCTTCCAGGGATGCGACACGAAGATTTTGAGAGAAATCCCCCCACCTCAAACTACCCTTTACATGGAACTTTTTCCGAAAATTTTATTTTCTTAAAAATTAGTGTAAAGATTTTGATTAAAATATCATATATTAAAGATATTTACCTAAAAAATAAAATGTATATCTTGAATTTTCTAGGAATAGCTTCTGAAGACCTGTTTATTCTGGATGTATTTTACTTAATTTGGCATAACTAGTAAACCGTAAGATATAAACAAAACTTACTATACAAAAAATGTAGTTTTTTTAAATACACAAGTTATGTCATATACATTTTTCTCGTGGAGTTTGCCGTTTTCGAGGTACTCATTGTTATTGGTTTCAGTTGTGAAGTACTTAAACTTTTCTCAGACGGGAGTGTCCGTTCGTTTTTCTTTTGATCTACTCCTGACCAAGAAAGGAAGCGATTTGTAATGACAATCGCATAACGGCAGTTTTTAAAACATTTGGTTATTGGTTTAGCCTAGTGTATTCCCTTATTTTCTTCCTAATTATACGGAACTAAATAATAAGAACATTGTGCTAATGAGTACCTCGAATAGCAAGGTGCAGAAAGAAGATTTATCTTATGTAAGAAGTTTGTAGAACAGCTAGAGAAAGTCATGTGAGTGTACCACATAAGATTTTTACAATTTGGTTTATACTTTCAGGTTTTTAGCTTGTCTATTGTATTCCACACAAAAATTCTTATTGAGATTTCACTGGAAATACACATTTTGAAGTCAACCAAATAAAACAAATAAGATTTTCACACAAAGTTCTGTGTATTTGTGTCTTTAGTTTATATAAATGTTTTTATACATTTTTGCTTTCTCTACACGTACTATGTACACAGTAAATAGGGAAGACTTTGAAGTCCACCCAAATATTCAATGTGAATATTTCACCGGAAATATATATTTTAAGGCCCCCTAAATCCAAAAAAAAGCATTTTTAGAAAAATGTGTGCGTGTGGGCAGCAAAAAAAAAAAAAAAAAAAAAAACTAAAAGTCCGTTAAATGCCAAACTTGTAGTTTACTATCTTTCAAGATGTGACACGAAGATTTTCAAGAAAATTCTCTTACCCAAAACTATCCTTTATATAGAAAAAAATGCGAATGTATTGATATTCTCAAAAAATGACTAAAATATATTCATCAAAATACCGTGTATTAAGGATATTTACATGATAAATAAAATGCATATCTTGAATTTCCTGCGAGTTTTCTTCATTCTGGGTGACTTTTATAACCGTAACCGTAAACCATAACAGCTAGATCAAACCGCACTAAACAACACATTTAGATCTCGCTAAACACAAAGTGTATGCGATATATTGTTTTACTTTCTATACGTAGGACAATATACGTACATGTAACTAGAGAAGGTCTGCATCCGATCCAAAACTTCGATGTCAAGAGTTCACCGGAAATATATGTATATTTTGAGGTCTCCTGAGTCCGAAAATGCATTTTAGAATATGTGTGTGTATGTGTGTGGAAGGACAGAATAGCTCAAAAACGAAAAGACCGTTACATATTACACTTGGTATTTATATTTAGTATCTTCCAAGGATGCGATGAAAATTTTTAGGAAAATCACCCCACAATAAACTGTCGTTTACATGGAAAATTTTGCAAAATTTTGTTTTTCACAAATACGGTTTGAATGATTTTGATTAAAATACCGTATATTAAAGATACTTACATAATAAATAAACTGTATATATTGAACTTTCTGGGAAGAACCTCTGAAGACCTCTTTACTCTGGATGGCTTTTATATTTTCATATTTATCTTTTTGATTAAAAAGCAAATTTGACATACTGTGAGCCTAAAAGAAGTATAAAAAATCACAACTGTGTATTTTAATGAATTGTACGTTGTTTAACCGCTTTGGAAATATTTCGATGCATTTAGCAACTATTTCCAAGCTAAGAATGCCCAACTGAACATATTGGGGTGGCACGTTCCTTGACCAACATTATCGATCGGATAATACATCATGAGTATCATAAAGGGGGCCATGCAATTCCACCTACACGTCATCAATTACCTTCCTTAGCGGAGGAATGATGAGGCAGGGGGGCCAACTTATGACTCGTGCATTAATTACTCTTGGGGTGGCTGCAACGCTGTGTCGCGCTGGATCCCTCTGCAAAAAATGAATGTGTTTAATCTTGTACCTCACGTAAAACAAAAGAAATGCGGCATGACAGAATGTCAAAATGTGCGTTAATGCAATTAAAGATGACGGCAAGGGAGGTAGGGAGGGTTTGAAATGTTGTACAGGAAAGAGTTATGTATTTGTGGCTTGGAAACGCCGAAACGTTCGAGGAATTCAGGCGGTCAAATGCGGCGACAGTCAAATGGGGACAAAACTAACTCGTTCTGGTGACACTTTGCGTTTTCTTTTGTGTGAAGCATTGTGTTCTTTAAGACAAACGTTGTGAGGCTCTTCATGCAAAAACGTCAGAACAGCGTTGAGAGCAAAATGTTCTGCCATAAGATTTAAACCGGTGTTCTTCATGAGCTTGTTTCAACAAAAGTGTCGATTTAATTAATTCAATTTTGGAGCAGAATAAAAACTTTGGTGTATTACATTCACATGACTATCTCTGCCTCTTCCGGTACAAACTTTTCTTATTGCAGGTTATTCTTTTATCTACTTAATGCTAATAGAGCAAATTTGACAGAGATGTTTCTTTTACACACCACCTTTTATGTAGGCAGAAACAAAGAGAATAACGGAGTACAACAGGCAAAAGCGATCATCAAATCTTTTAAGAGGTGGTCTCTATGGGATACTTGAAATTATTTTCTCTTTCCATAACCACACTCGTGAAAAGGTTAATGACTTCCCATTTAAGAAAAAAGTCACAGTCGGAAATTTTAAACCAAAAACAAGGATTATCTCATTCAAGAGGTACCGAGTTCGAATGTCGGTCAGGGTGAGTTTACCGGATAATGACTTTTCCGGAGTTTTCCCTTATCGTGAGAAAATAAAGTTAACTTTAATCTCTACGGACCCTTTTCATTCATTCATCTTGCGATATACCTACCAGGTTAAAGAGCGTTAAATTTACACCAGAAAAGTATTTTACATAAAGTGTGTTTTAATTAAATCTACATGTTTTGTGTATCTCTTACGCAAGTTACGAAAAGTCATCCAGAATGAACTTCGGAGGCTACTCCCAGAAAATTCAAGATATACATTTTATTACTGAGGTAGTAGTATATTAATATATGGTCATATAATCAAAATCGTTAAGAGTCATTTTTGAAAAATCGAAATATCCGAAAAATGTTCTGTGTGAAGGGAGTTTTAGGTGAGGAAATTTTTCTGAAAATCTTCGTTTCGCATCCTATGGAAAATACTGAACATAAATACCAAATCTTTCACGCACACACACACACACACACACACACACACACACACACACGAACACGGACACATATATGAGCCTTTTTCTAGAAATCCTTTTTAGACACATATATCCTCATAACGTGCATTTTTGGTGAAATCTTGATATTGAATTTTTGGGCGTGTCTATCTATGTACATACATTGTATGTGGTATAAGAAAGTAAAAAGCATAACGACTTTTTTCAATAACACTTATGTATTTAATTATGACTGATAGAAGGCATCTAAAGATGAGAAGAAATAAATCTAATTTAATATTATAAAGAGAAAAAAGTCTATAATTTTATATTTGGAATAATCTCAAAAACCGCTCGCAGATTTTTGGTCCGCCTTGGTAGTGTGGAGGTAGCAAGTCTGCCTCACATTCAAGAGGAAGTTTGAATCTACCTTAGGATGAGTTACTCGGATAAAGGTATTTTTGGGATTTTCCCTTATCCTGAGAAGAACCAATATGGAGTAACTTTAAGCTCCATGTACCCCGAAATTATTTGAGCGTCATTTCACCAATTTCATTCATCGTCCCATAAGGCCACCTAGGTTAAATGACGTTGTGTGTATATATTCGTTTTAAGTTTCACAATGTAGTTATACTTCGCCCGCTTTAAAAATTCCATAATGTAGAATAAAGGCAGCATTCCCGACTCTATGGTACGCAACTGCGATCCTATTGGCAGCCAGTGCAAATACCGTTAGGGACCAGACCAGAAACGAGTATACCTTGTCATATTTAGTAAACAATCTTTATTATTTTAGAGGCTCGGGGCGTATACTAATCGTATTTTTATAATTCCTCTACCGAAATAGTTCTAACGGATAAGGGGCTACAAGACCTTCTAATTCCATTTCATAAGTTACTTAAAATTGAAAAGCATTTACAAAAACCTTATACATGAATAAGAACTCAATGTATATATTTATATCTTTAGGAACTAGGAACATATATAAATCAGATTTTTATAATTCCTGTACCATTAAAAACCCGAAATAGTTCTAACGGATATGGGGCTACAAGACCCATTTTATTTCATAAATTACTTAAAAATTGAAAAGCATTTACAACATGAATAAGTATTATATTTATAAATTGCCGCACTTTACAGAGTATAAATACGAACAAAAACAGGATATTTCTATTGAAAAGGATATACATAATACGTTTTATTGCGTACCCATCTGCAGTATTTGATAAATGAAAATTAAATAAACAAATATAACAGAAGATATCAGCTCAGTTTTCTGTTATTACATACGGGTACATAAAATTTAAACAGCTTTTGTTTCTACACGAATTCCCTGTGAAGTACAGCATCTATTTTCTACTCCAAGAGATTGTGATCTAAGGCTTTATAAATCTTTATTAGCTTTTTAGTACTTATGAATTTAAACTATAAAGTATTTTATAGCCCATGCCCGTATGACTTTTCAATACTAAAAATTATCAAACTCGTTTTGAAACTACACTACATAAGAACATTCATGTGCAGTTTTTCTCTGTTTATAGTTTTATAATACTTGTACGTTTACGAAGTAATAACCTATGTCAGTAATAGGGTTTTAATTTACCACTGTTGAAGAGAATGGTTGAAATCTGATCATAGTTTCCTAGATACGCTCAAACAAACGGTTATTACGTTTGCACCTTGCAGATATGGCCACTTCATCATTTATACACTCACTACAGAATTTGTGCTTTTAGAACTAACGATCGTCATTTCAACATCCTAGCAACGAATTTCGCATGTCATTTATTTTTCCCCTTGTTTGTAAAGACGTACGATGCGTTGCTAAGTAACGGAGAGGCAGTTCCACATCATTATCTTACATGTAGTGGAAAATTTCGAGTTTCTTTCTCAAGTGGCGCTGTTTTCTTAGCTTTCTGTTTCTGATTGAAAGTGGCGGATCAAACTTCTCTCTCAGTAGCCATGCGTTGCTATCCTGTGGTAAGAATACTTTAGAAGTACAATGGTTCATGCTTCTTTTTTTTTTTTTTCCGTGAGTTGGTCAAAAGGTGCGGTTTGTAATATCTATTATGTTATTTTTATAATTGTACGAGTGCATTTGTAGATGGGGAGATGTATATTAAAATAAAAGAAAATATCCTTTAATTGAGTTAGAGAATATTGTTACATAAATACAATGTGTCATAAATCATAAAACGCAAACGATGAATTAGTGGTTTATAGTTTTTATTATTAAATGTCATTATTTTTAATAGCCGTACATAAAAAGATAAACAAAAGTTTGACGTATCATAATCACACATCTTTTCTTTACCCACTAACAACTTTAACTTTCTATCCATACAAAATCTTAAAGAAAAATCTGATGTGTTCTATTCACATGACGTTTTCTACCTCTCTCCAAAAAGTATTGTTAAAAAGCTTATGCTTCTATTTACTTCATGCTAATCGAGAAACATTTTGCAGAAATAGTCTTATTGCCTGCTTCCTTGTAATTAGAAGCGAAATAAGGGAATACCATATAACTCCATGGCACGACAGCTCACGGGGAACCTTGGCCTACCGCCCGGCCGCTGCGTCTCCCATCTCGGTCCACTACAGACGTCATGGATGGGGTGCAGTATTGGAGGGTGAGACGTGGTCAGCGCCTCGAGCCCCTCCCGGCCAGGGAATACCATAGTCATTATCAAATGCTGGTTGCTATGTGACTGAAGTTCCTTTGTTTATATGGATAGGAGTTGACAAATTCTTGTATGAGAAAAGTATAAGTTTTTCAAGGCTGAAACCAAAAACAAGGAATATCTAAAAAACGACCAACTCCACTATATATATATATATATATATATATATATATAATAAATTGTGTGTTTTAATGTGCTCTACGTTTTTTGTGTAGTAAGTTTTTGTCTATCTCTTACGGTTTAGCAGTTATGCAAAATTTCGCAAAGTTCATTCAGAATAAAGTAGTTTTCAGAGGCTATTCCCCAAAAAAATCAAGAGATACATTTTATTTGTCAAGTAAATATCTTTAATATACCATATTTTAATCAAAATCGTTACAGTAATTTTTGAGAAAATCAAAAAATTCGAAAAAAGTTCCATGGAAAGTGTAGTTAGGGATGGGAGGATTTTTCTCATAATCTTCGTGTCGCATCCCTGGAAGATACTAAACCTAAATACCAAGTTTGATATTTTACCGACTTTTCGTTTTTGTGTTATCGTGTTCATAGACACATGGACACACACACACACACACACACACACACACACACACACACACACACACACACACACACACACACGGACCTTTTTGTGAAAATGCTGTATTTGGATGCAGGGGACCCTAAAACATATATTTCCGGTGAAATCTCGGTGTCGAATTTTTGGTCGAGTGCAATGCCTTCTCTATAAACTACGTACATAGTACGTATAGAGAAAGTAAAAATGTTGGTAAAAATTGTTATACTACTTATTTTGATGTAGGTACAGAGGGCGTATGTGTCCGCCTCTGTAGTGTGGTGATTAGCATGTCTGCCTCATATTCAACAGATCCCGAGTTCGAACCTCAGTTAAGGTGATCTTTCGATTAAACATTTTGGGGTTTTTCCTTATCCTTAGAAGATTAATGCCGAGTAACTTAAGGTTCCATGGATCCTGAGCTTCTTTGACATTATTTCAACGTCATTCATCGTTCGATATGACCTGCCAGGTTTAAATGACTGTAAATTATATTTAAAAAGGATAGGGAGGAGAGAAAATAGACAAATGAAAAAAAAAATACTAATGTATTTCATTCACATGATTTTCTCTATCCTTTCTGCAAACAAACTACTCTTATAAAATATTAACTTATTTAAATTTCATATTAATAGAGATAAACATTCAAAATAGTCTTATTAATTGCAATATTTCCTTACACATAGAAGGGCATTAGGATTAAAAGAATATCAAATCTTTTAAAATCTGTCGCTATGCATTGTCCTTGAAATTCGATTACCCTTGCGTTGTCAGGAGGGAAACAAAAGCAAAACAGATGGATTATTTCTGTTTGATAAAAATATAAGTATTTTAAAAATATAGTAAGGAATATCTCGGATCTGATTATCTGTACAAAAGTAATGCGCCTAAAATAAATAGTGTGTGTTTAAAAAGGCCTACAGTTTTTATGTGGTAGATTAGTCTATCTCTTACAGTTTGCCAGTTAAAGAAAAGTCATCCAGAATGCAGAGGCTTAAGAGGCTCTTCCTAGGAATTTCAAAATATAACTTTTATTTATAATGAAAATGACTTAAACATTTGGTATTAAAATCAAAATCGTTAATGTAATTTTTGAGGAATACAATATTTTCAAAAAATTTCCATGTAAAGAGTAATTTGGGAGTGGGGATTTTCTTTAAAATCTTCGTGTTGCTTCCTTGGAAGATACTAAATTTAAATACCAGATTTGGTATTTTAGTTTTTGAGCTATACTGTCCACACACACGGATATTTTTTATAAAAATCTGATATGTTACATTTACTTGACTTTCTCTATCTGTTCTGTGAACAAGCCGTTCTTAACAAAAGATCATTCTTTCATCTAATCATGCTAAACCAGATAAACATTAAGAAAGACAATTGGTCTTACTTAGTTCCTTATAAGCAGAAGAGGTATAAAGAAATATACTACAAGGCTAAAGGGATAATCAAATATTCTAAAAACCGACCAATATCTGAACAATTGCAGTTCGATTCGCTTTGCATTTCAAAAAGCGAGGTGAAACGAAAGATGACCCGGTTAGAGAAGATGTGTAGTTTAAAACGGAAACCAATAAAAAGGAATATTTCGGAAACGGTCAACTCTGCAACAAAAACGTTTATGATATAAATTGTGTGTTTTAACGAGATCTATATTTTTGTGTAGTAAGCTATGTGCGTATCTTACGGTTTACCAACTATGAAACATTCAGTGAAATTCATCCAGAATGAACAGTTCTTCAGAAGTACCTATTTAAGGTATACATTTTATTTGTCGTGTAAATGTCTTTAATATATGGTATTTTAATCAAATCTTTAGAGTAATTCTTTAAAAAAATAAAAATGTTCGAAAAATGTTCCATGTAAAGGGTACTTTGGATTGGGGAGGATTTTCCTCAAAATCCTCGTGTCTCATCCTTGGAAGATACTAAACTTATATACCAAGTTTGTTATTTTACCGAGTTTTTGTTTTTAAGTTATCTTGACACACATGGACCTTTTTCTAAGAATGCTTTTTGGATGAGGGGATCCAGTGTATTTCCGGTATCGAATTTTTGGGTGCAGTACATTACCTTCTCTATACACTATGTATATAGTACGTGTAGAGAGAGAGAGAGTATAAAACTTCCCCAGTACTACCCAGGAATCCAACCTGATAACTCTGGATTGACCACTCTAAATGAGTCAATTAAAGCGCTGAAAAAAACCTCTTTATTAAGAACGCTTTCAGTACAGGTAACAATAACCTAGAGGTAGATACCGTTAATCACGGCGTGTTGTTCCTGTGCAAGACAATAACTGGCCTAGAATTTCCATTACAACCACATGACCGTTAACGGCAGTACTTAAAGCCCGTATGTTTCATTACAGATAATGTGTAATGAAGTAAAACTCCGTGAAAGCAGCACTGTACGATATATCGAACCCCCTTCACTATCGACTACGCACCATTGCTTCGCATTCTTTACCCCTTTGTCGAGCTCCTGTCGTTCGTTAACAAATTTAACTTGCCCCCGTGGATAGAATATCGACCAAGGGAAGGGTATGGGGTGGGTCAGAAATCGCAGCTCCCGCCCCCCTTTTTTTATTACTTGTGAGTTGATTATATCGCTTGACGAATTAGATTAGATGGCAGCAGGCTTTCTGTATCTTTCTTAATGATCCTTATCGGGTTCTTGTAATTGGAACTTCGCTACAACTCCATCCATACATTCCATTCACTAATGTTACTATAGAAACTATGTGGCTTGCAGCCCTACTGACTTTCTTCCATGTATAAAAATCTAATGTGTACCATTCACATGACTTTCTCTACATCTCTGCAACAAATTGTTCTTAAAAGCTTATACTTCTATTTACTTCATGCTAATTATAAAACATTGGCAGAAATAGTCTTATTACTTGCTTCCTTGTAAGTAGAAGCGAAATAAGAGAGTACCATAGGTTAAAGTGATAGTCAAAAACTGGTTGCCATGTCATTCCTTTGTTTGTATGGACAACAGTTGACAAATTCCTGTATGAGAAAAGTGTAAGTTTTTCAAAGCAGAAACTAAAAACAAGAAATGTCTCAAAAACGACGAACTCCACGAAAAAATGTATGTAACATAAATTGTGTGTTTCAACGTGCTCTACATTTTTCGTGTAGTAAGCTTTTATCCATCTCTTACGGTTTAGTAGTTATTCAAAATTCCGTAAAATTAATCCAGAATAAATTACTCTTCAGAGGCTATTCCCAGAAAATTCAGGTTATACATTTTATTTGTCAGGTAAATAGCTTTAATATGCCATATTTTAATCAAAAATTTTAGAGCCATTTTTGAGAAAATCAAATTTTTCGAAAAAAAGTTCCATGTAAAGAGTATTTAGGGGTGGGGGTATTTTTCTCAAAATCTTCGTGTCGCATTCCTGGAAGATACTAAACCTAAATATCAAGCTTGGTATTTTACCGACTTTTCGTTTTTGAGTTATCGTGTTCACAGACACACACACACACATGGACCTATTTCCCAAAATACTTTTTTTTAAGACAAAAGGGACTCTAAAAGATGCATTTCCGGTGAAATCTCGGTATCGAATTTTTGGGTGGAGTGCAATACCTTCTCTATACACTATGTACATAGTGCGCATAGAGAAAGTAAGAATTAATGCGATCCATTCACATAATTTTCTCACCTATTCTGTAATAAATTACTTTTACAGATTCTTGCTCTATTATTTACTTCATGCTAATAAGGTAAACATTAACACAAATGATAAAATTACTTATATCCTTATAATTATAAGTAGAAGGAATATGAGGGATATTCAAATCATTTAAAAGCTGGTCGCTATGTGATAAAATGAAATGGTTGAATGGTTAGGAGTAAAACAAACGAGATACCATACGAATGACGACTCTCGTCTATTTTAAAATTGAAACAAATAGCAAAGAATATCACACACTTTATTGTGTGTTTTAACGAAGGTCTACATTCGTGTGCCAAATGTTTGTTTATTTCTTACGGTTTGGCCATTCAGAAATACCATTCAAACGGAGAGTCCTTCAGAGAATATTCGTGGAAAATTCAAGATATGCATTTCATTTGTCATAAAATTGTCTTAAATTATAGTATTTTAATCATAATCATTAAATCCATTTTCAGAAAATAAAAACATCTGATCTGTTCCATTCACATGACTTTCTCTATATCTCTGCAATAAATTATTGTTAAAAAGCTTATGCTTCTACTTATTTCCTGCTAATTGAGAAAAATTATTTCTTGCTTCCTTGTAAGTAGAGGCGAAATAAGGGAGTACCATAGGTTAAAGTGATAGTCAAAATCTGGTTGCTATGTGACTGAGGTTCCTTTGTTTGTATGGACACGAGTTCGCAAAGTCCTGTGTGATAAAAATATAAGTTTTTATAGCTTAAACCAAAAACAAGGATTATCTCAAAAACAATCAACTCCACGAAAAAAATGTATACAACCTAAATTGTGTGTTTCAATGTGCTCTACATTTTTTGTGTGGTAAAATTTTGTCTCTCTTTTACGGTTTAGCACTTATGCAAAATTCCGTAAAATTCATTCAGACTAAAGTAGTCTTCAGAGGCTATTCCCAGAAAATTCAAAATAACCATTTTATTTGCCAGGTAAATATATTTAATATACGATATTTTAATCAAAATCGTTAAAGTAATTTTTTAGAAAATCAAAATTTTCGAAAAATGTTCAATGTAAATGCTAGTTTGGGGTGGGGGGATTTTTCTCAAAATCTTCGTGTCGCATCCCTGGAAGATACTAAACTTAATTAGCAAGTTTGGTATTTTACCGACTTTTCGTTTTTGAGTTATCGTGTTCACAGGCACACGGACACACGGACACACGGACCTTTTTCTGAAAATATTTTTTTTGTATACAGGGGACCCTAAAACACATATTTCCGGTGAAATCTCGCTATCAAATTTTTGGGTGGAGTGCAATACCTTCTCTATACACTATATACATAGTGCGTATAGAGAAAGTAAAAAATGCAATCCAGGATAGTTGGAGGTGAGAGAAGTTTCTTGAAAAATCTTCGAGTCGCACCCTTGGAGGCTAAAGAGCTTAAATACCAGTTGGTATTAAAAAGTCAATCAAATACGGAGCTTGGTATTTAAGTTTAGTATCTTCAAAGCTTACTCACATAACCTTAACATGGAACTCTTTTCGAAAAACTTTGATTTTATAAATAATTTCTCTATTGATTTTGATTAAGATACAATATGTTTATGATATTTCCATAACAAATTAAACATATATTGCATGATTTTTTCTGGGAATAGTTCTGAAGTTCTTTGGATCACTTTCATAACTGGGAAACTGCAATATATACAACAGTTATACCTCGTTAAGCATGTTATTTCTGCCAGATACCTTTTGGGGAATTTATATCCCAGATAATCCTGTATTTTTTTTTGTAAATTTTCCAATAGTTATAATTTCTCAAATGGTATATCGTCATTCGATATTCTTTTGTTTATTCCTGCCCATGCAAAGGGAACCAATTTCAATATCAGCAACTAGCGAACAGCTTTTAAAATATTTGGCTGTCGCTTATCTTAGTGCATTCCCTTATATCCATTGTATTTATAAGGAACTAAATAATAATACCATTTCTGCTAACATTTATCTTTACTAGCATGGTGTAGATAAAAGCTTAAGGTTTTGTACGTATAGTTTGTTGCAGAGTAGACACAGAAAGTTGTGCGAATGTAATATATCGAGCTTGTTTATGTAATTGGTATAACATGAAAGTTATAGGTATAAGAAAATGCAAAAACAGTACATTACACGCTTTCACTGGTGCATTGCCTTCAGGGAATCATCCACTGAAGATACTAAATTCCACATTCTATATTAATCCTTATAAGAGAATGTTTATATGTGTGAAAGTGATTCTCCTATATGTAATTTCAAAAACACTTTACCAATATTCACCATTCTTTCACCATCGAGAAGTCCTATTCTTCCAGATGGCCACAGATGTGTACAAACTTTTGAAAATTGAAGGGTTAGAGGTTTCTATTTCATTTTCATGTCACCGAATTTCAAACCCATAAATTCAATATCCTTTATTTATTTATTTATTTGCCGTCCTCGTAAGTAGGGCTTCAGCCTCAAGACTTACAAGGCAACGCCTGTTGTCAGGTGCCTGTTGAGGAGCAGAGCCTCTGGATCAGAGAGAAGCCAGGATGGATAATCAGCCTGATATCTGGTATAAACGTGAGGAAATGTGGACATGAAACACGACTATGTGAAACTGATGAAATGAATGACGGAAGAAATCAGAGAACCCGGAGCAAACCCACCAGATGCCCCTTCATTCACCAAAAATCTCACATAGGGTTTTCTGGGATCGAACCCTGGCCACCTAGGTGAGAGGCGAGCGGTCAAACCATGGCAACTGCACTTAATTTCTAAATAAGTGAGCTATTTAGCTTTAGAGTAATGTAAGGCATGGGTTAACATTTTGATGTTTTCGTGGTTTGCTCTGATCGGTAGGCAAATGCGCAGGCGATTTCTCAACTAATGATTTCTTTTTCATAATTCCCCTTTCATTCCGTGTTCTTCTTACGTTTAGGCGTAGTTGTAGGTTCGTGAGGCATAGCAATTTCAGGTATCGAAGCGTGGGCTTGCTCTAAAGGCTACCTGGTTGTACGGAACGTTCTCTCTCCTGTAATAGATCGGGTCTTCCAGTAAAAACCTCGCGCCTCTTTGACTTTTTGTGTGTATTTTTAATGTCTCTATACGTACTCTGTGCGGAGTATATAGAGAAAGTATTGTATTGGACCCTAAAATTTGATACCGAGACTTCACCGAAAATAAATATTTTGGGATCCCTTGACCCAAAAAAGCATTTCTAGAAAAATGCTCATGTGTGTGTGGGGGGGCAGCATACTCCTAAAACTAAAAATCCGTGAAATACCAAATTTGATATTTAAGTCCACTATCTTTCAAGGATGCAACATGAACATTTTTATGAAAATCCCTCACACCCAACTACCATTTACATGGGAAAAAAATCGAAAATATTATTGTTCTCAAAAATGGCTCTAAAGATTTTGAATAAAGTCTCTTATATTTAAGATATATACATGATAACATTCATATCTTGAATGTCCTGGGAATAGCCACTTAAGAGTTTTATACATTTTGTATAACAAGAATCGTAAGAGATAGTTGAAAACTTACAATACAAACATGTAGATCTTCTTAAAACAGGCAATTTATTTTACATGCATATTTTTTTTTTTCTGTGGAGTTTACCGTTTTCGAGACATCCCTTATTATTGGTTTCAGCTTTACTAAAATACTTTAACTTTTTTCATACAGGAACTGTCAACTCCTGGGCACGAAAAGAAATGGATTTCAATCCCATAGCAACCACATTTTAAAACATTTGACTGTCGGTTTAGTCTAGTGTATTCCCTTATTTCCCTTCTATTTATAAGGGACTAAATAATAAGACCGTTTCTGTTAGTGTTTATCTCCATTAACATGAAATGGATAAAAGAATAATCTTATTAGTAATAATTTGTTACAGAGATGTAGACAAAGTCAAGTGAAGGGAACACATATTATTTGTTTTTTATTTCACCACGTCCTCCTAGGGGCGGAAGCCGTAATATGTCGCTGGTAGGTCGCAGTGCGCAAGATGTCACCTTCCGATAATTTTTCATGATTCGTTGTGGAATCTTTGAATATAAACAATGCTGCATTTAGTAACATTCAGCTAAAGTTAAGTGTGACTGCGCCTTCCTGGCCATAATTGGCGTAAGCGGATTGCTTCGGAAATGATAACTTATTGTGGGCGGGCACAGACTTCCTTTCATTAGCTAATGCTTTGTTACACCTGCGTGATTGAACACGTGTGCCGTCAGTGAGCACTTTACATCGCAGCTCCCATTGTCGCACCTGGTATGTTTGTAACCCTGCACAACCTCTTTGTGGTTTTGTAGGTGCAAGAATAGGCCCTATTTCAGGAAGTCTCGTTCCACGTGATCGGCAGGTATAAACAGGAGTACCCTGATGAGAACTGAGCGACTTGGTCTTGCTGTTTTCTCCAGACAGTTTCGATGAGAATTTTGGAGCGTACAGTCATCATAGCCGCAGTAAGCGTCAAACAAAACTGTACATCAGAATTATTGCAAAAGCATCGAATGAAAACTTTTATTTGTAAACAGATGCTTATGGTAGTCAGCTGCAAGAAATAAAGAGTAATTTGTTTGAATAGTAAAAACAGAATACAACAAATATCTTTATTGACTCAAAAACTGGTTACAAATAAACTCTTTAATTCACTGCTGTAAGGAATTAACTCGACGCCTCGACGCCTGGATAGTCGTGCGCCCTAACACTCAAGTCGAAATCTGATCCACGATTCAGCTCACTGAATTGGCTTGCAATTCTTCCATCCTTTTATAATTAGTTATGGCGTTACAGAACTTTCTGGAAGCCTATCGAAGCCACTAAGAATATGGCGTATGCTAGTCGTGTCGCGCATCAAAGTCTCCACCAGCGCGTGGCACTAGCTGTGTTTGTCACATTTCAGCCTCACCGCTGCACACCAAAGCTTCTGGGAACCTGAGAACGACTACATACGGCACTGTCATAATATTATCATTAAATCAGGCTTTAGTGTGCACCCATCTTATAGGTACAAGATTAGGGTTAGTCACGTATGGGGCCTAGGGCACTGGGGCAGAGCACCCCTGTGTCTTATGTTAACCAAAGTAACGAGATACGGATAATAACGGGCGCAAGCATTGACGAGTCCCTAACGGTTTCACTTGGAACGCCCCGACGTTGCCCTAGGCCCCGCCTACCTCCCCGAGCCTACCGGCGGAAGCACCAAACCCCGGGTCCCGCTCGAGGTTTCCAGAATACATTTTTACAGTGCGCAATCTGCTATTCAGCCGAGACGAGCCGAATACTATTGCCTGGTCCTTCACCCCATGAAAGATATATGATTAGATGTGATGAGAACAAGAATTGAAGGATGAAAAATTCAGGGAATGTAAAGAACCTACCCAGAATTCCCCTGGCGACTCGGGGAAAACCCATAAAGAAAACCAAGGGTCAGGTAGAACCCGCGGACCGTCGAAAGTGGACCACAGACGATACCGCCTTTTAATAAGTATAATCTAGCATCGTTATTCGTTCAAAATCTAAATGTACCACAATATTTTCATTTACAGTGGTTAGACCATTTGCCTCTCACCTAGACGGCCGGAGTTCGATCCCAAGCGACTGCATGTGAGATTTGTGGTGGACAAAGCGGTGCTGGGGCGGGTTTTCTCCGGGTACTCCGGTTTCCCCCACCATCACATTCCACCGGTGCTCCATCATTATTCATGTATCACCAGTATCACCGCCTGCGGCGCCATGAGTAGTTAAAGCGGGCGTTAAACACTACAAAAAAAACCTAAACATTTGATACCGAGATTTCACCGGAAATGTTTTAGGCTCTCCTTAATCAAGAGAGAGAGAGAGAGAGAGAGAGAGAGAGAGAGAGAGAGAGAGATGCACTTTCACAAAAAGCTTTATGTTTGTGTGTGCGTGTCTGTGAATACGATAGCCCAAAATCGAAAAGTCCACCAAATACCAAACTTGGTATTAATTTAAGTTTAGTATCTTCCAAAGATGCTACTAAGGATTTTGAAGAAAATTCCCACACCCCTTTATATGGAAAGCATTTCGAAGATTTTGATTTTCTCAAAAATGAATATGACGATTTTTATTAAAATACTATATATATACAAGGCAAATAAAATATATATCTTGCATTTTCTGGGAATTAGCCTCTAAAATCCCGTTCATTTGGGTGACTTTTGCATAACCTGTAAACCGTAAAATAGATCTCGTTAAAACATACCTATCGTTTGTGTCATATTCATTTTTGTCGTGGAATTGACCATTTCCGAGATATTCCTTGTCACTGTTTCATTTTTGAAACACTTGAAACTTTTTTTCTAATGCTGGATTTTGTCAACTTCTGACCATATTAAGAAAAGAATTTCAGTCACATAGCAACAGCTTTTAAAATATTTTGTTATCGCTTTAGCCTAGTGTACTCTGCAATAAATCATCGTTAAAAAGCTTATTCTGTTATTTACTTTATGCTAATCGAGAAAAAATTGGCAGAGGGTCTTATTAGTGCTTCCTTGTAAGTAGAAGGGCAACAAGGAAGTATAGTAGCCTAAATCGAAAGTTCACTGTTTTAAAAGCTGGTTGCTATGTGATTGAAGTTCCTTTGTTTGTATGGACAGGAGCTAACAAAATTCGCGTATGAGAAAAGTATAAGTATTTTAAAGCTGAAACTAATAACAAGGAATATCTTAAAAACGCTCAACTCCACGAAAAAAATGTATACATCAAAAAGTGTGTGTTTTAACGAGTTCTACATTTTTGTGTGTTAAGTTTTTATCTATCTGTTACAGTTTACCAGTTATTCTAAATTCCGCAAAATTCATCCAGAATAAATATGTCTTCAGAGGCTATTCCAGAAAATTCAAGATATACATTTTATTTGTCACGTAAATAGCTTAAATATATGAAAACATGTATTTCCGGTGAACTCTCAGTATCGAATATTTAGGTGCAATACAATATCTTCTCTATACATTATGCACATAGTACGTGTAGAGAAAATAATAATTGGTTATAGAAATGTAGAGAAAGTCATGTGAATGGTTACATCAGAGTTTTGTTAATCCAGTTGCATGTTTCTCCAAGGGAGAGTACATTTTCTGACCTGTATTCTTTTCTCCGTTACTGTACAAAACTGATATTACCGCAGGACTTTTGGCGCGAATTGTAACACTGTTTCTGCGGTCAAAGTGTTTGGGTCGATATTCATTTCATTAACAAAGTTGCACATACGACCGGATATTGCTCTTCGTTTTTTGTGCATTCTCCAAAGCGTTGGAGAATTTCCTGTCATCAGAAATCGAAACAGGAAACCATTATACCAGCCAATAGCATTAAATTACAGACCTGTTACAGTGCTGCGGTGTTTCCGAGCGTTAGGTAGCAGATTTCGTTTCCAGCAGTCGATACCTTTAACCTAGTTTCCCCGCGAAACTCTTGACCCGACTTCGCACAAGGCTGAGTTGTAAAATTTTCTTCTCACCAGCTATATTTCACTTTCTGCATTTAAAAAGCTGGTCAGGTATATTCGCATGCTTTCCCTACCCATTACCACCGAGTGAGATGTTTTATAGTGTTTATCCCCCGCTTTTACCACTACAGCACCACAGTCGATGACACTCACGATACATGGACTGAAGATGAAGCACTGGTGGAATGCGATGGCGAAGGTAACCGGAGAGCCCGGAGAAAACCCGCCCCTGCATCGCTTCGTCCACCAAAAATCTCACATGCGGTCGCCTGGGATCGAACCCAGTCCGCGCCGAGTGGGATGGCTCGGGCAATTTAACTGGCCCGCATTCGGTAGGTGGCGGATCCCCATGGCCGGCCTTTCTGACCCGCAGTTTTCTTGGGTTTCTCGGGTCGCCAGGCAGGTTTATTTTATTCCCAATATTTCCTATACCTCCATTTTGTTTCCAAACTCCAAGTCTTTCATCCCTTTTTCCATTGGTTTATTTCAGGGTTGCATCAGCAATGGTGCTCGGTGTGGGGTGGCAGGGAAAATGGATGCTTAAAGTAACTATATCCATCCCCCGACTTGGCTGTTTTCCGAGATGAGAACTACTGCTGATGAGGGCGTTGGGTCCTATATGGGGTGGGGTTCCCGGATAGTGTTTAACGCCCGCTTTAACTACTTATGGCACCGCAGGCGGTGACATTGATGACACATGAATGAAGATGGAACACCGGTGGAAAGCGATGGCGGGGGAACCGGAGAACCCGTAGAAAACCCACCCCAGCGCCGCTTTGTCCACCACAAATCTCACATGCGGTCGCTTGGGATCGAACCCGGGCCGTCTAGGTGGGGTTCCCGGTCTGCCTATCTGGCTGTAGGGGTGCTTCAATCTGGAAATTTAGGGACCCTGTCATTGCTCTGCCGCCACTCTTGGCTCCGGGAGCCCGGTGTAACCTCTCATCTCATCCCTCCCTACTGGTGGCACTCCCTCGTGAGGCATAGGTACAATAACCACCCAGGTTTGGTGCCAAATGCCCTCCAGTCGATGTGTAACTCACTACACACTATACACACTGGCTTGTAGTTCTTTTTCCTTTTATAGCTAAAATGATTTCACAGAACTTTCTTGAAAATTGTGGATATTTCTGGACGATTCTAGGACGTACTGGCTGATTTCTTGCGTTCAAAGGCGCACCACTTAGTCCTACATTCCGTCGACTAAAAATACCAAGGCGAACGTGAGAACCACTGCTGGCGGCACTGTCCCAGTACATAAGTAAAGAAGGTATTGCTTTCCATTTGAAAATTCAATATTGAGATTTCACTGGAAATACATTTCCCTGTTTAAAAATTGACATTTTTGGAAACATGTCCCTCTGTGTGCGCGCGTGTGTGTGTATCCGTGTCTTGTGTGCCTGAACAACATAGCTCAAAAATGAAAAAGTCGATTAAATACCAAACTTATAATTAACTCCGCATCTTTGGATGCAATACAAAGATTTTTAAGAAAACTCCCTCTACTCTAAACTATACGGAAAAATGTTCGAAATTTGTCGATTTTATTAAAAATGAACGTAACGAATTTGATTAAAATGCCGAATAGATATTACGGATATTTATATAATAAAATGTATATTTAAATTTGTAGGTAATAGCCTTTGAAGCTCTTTTCATTCTCCATGACTTTTGCATAACTGGTAAACCATAAGAGACACACAAATACCTACTACACTTAAGATGTATATGTTGTTAAAGTTCACAATGTATGTCATGCACATTTTTTTGGAGTTAACCATTTCTGAGAACATTCCTTTTTGTTAGTTATAATTTTAAGATACTAACCTAAACTTTTCTCAAGCGGGAATTCGTCAGTTTGTTTTACTGCTGCCATGCAGAGCGAACCGAATTTCAGTCTCATAACGATAGTTTTTAAAAGATTTAACTGTCGCCTAGTGATTTCCTAATTCCCTTCTACTTACAAGCAACTAAGAAATAAGACCAGCTCTGCTAATGTTTATGTCGATTATCTGAAGTAGATAGAAAAATAAGATTTTGTAAGCATACTTTGTTACGGAATATGTAGAGAAAGACTTGTGAATGGAAAACATTAGAATTTATTTTATTTTTCCATTTTTCCCCGAGAATGGTCTTATCGGCGGCATTCACCTTTGGAACACGTGTGCTGTGTACTGTTGGGATACCAATTTTATACATTAAATCTCTCTCATACACACACACACACACACACACACACACACACACACAGCAACGCTCTCATTTATACTTCCAGACTTTGGAAAATAGGGAGTATTCTTGGATAGAGTTCCCACCCCGTAGTCCGGAATCGAACTCGGGACCTCTCACACGCCAGGCAGATGGTCTACAGAGTGAGCAATAGGTCTAGCCTTCAGACTCTTACTTTCTCTAGTACGCATGTACAATGTGCATAGTAGATAGTTAAGCTATTGTATTCCATCCAAAAATAACTTGTCGAGTTTTCACTTGAAAAATATATTATTTTGGGTTCCCAGAATCCCCCCCAAATCATTTTTAGAAAAAATGTGTCTTTGGGCAGCATAACTCAAACGCGAAAAGTGGGGTGAATACCAAAATTACTATTTAGTTTCAGTATCTACAAATGCAAGAAGAAGATTTTTAAGAAACTCCTCCCACCCCCAACTATACACTAATTGGAACATTTTTCGAAAATTGCTGTCAGAATTTTTATTGAAATATTATTAAGACATTTTCATGACCAACGAAATCTATATCTTGAATTTTCTAGGTAAAGCCAGTTAACTGTTTCCAAAATATGCCTTTTTATTGGTTGCAGCTTTAAACTACTTCAAACTTTCCCAAGCGGGAAGTCAACTTTCATTTGTCTGTTTTTTTATTCCTGGGAATGCAAAACAGAAGCATAGCGATGAGCTATTCGATTTGACTATCGGTTTAGCTAGTTTACTCCCTTATTTCCCTTCTACGTACAAGGAAGCAAGTAATAAGAAATTTCTGCTAAAATCGATTTAGATTAGCATGGTCTAGATAAAATAATCTTTGGTAAGGAAAGTTTGTTTGTTGGACAGCTAGAGAAACTCATGTGAATGGAATTTAGCTAAAGAAATGCACAGTCACGCAACCATGTCTAGAGTCAATTATTCTTTTGGTGCTTACGAAAATTAACTTAAATAATAAGAAAGGGTCACTTTGAATAATGACATTTAATTTGTGGTTTGCTCTACTGACAGATGGCAGCCGAAATACAGGCTGACGATAATTTCCTGTTATCCTTGCCGATTGTCATTTGTGGGAAAGGGGGTAAACGGAGATATTAGCTATGGCTAATGAATTATACTTAGAAGCTATTAAGGTTCTTATACACCAGGTGGCCCAATTGCACGTATTTGACATGTGGAAATATCCCTTTGCACGTTAAAAGAGTTGCAGAACTCAGCGGGTTATTTCATGTTAAAACCTGTCATTGAGGAACTGGTATGGAGATCACTCATACCAGATACCAACTGACTGGTTTTAAATTAAAAACCAAACTTGGTGTTTAAATTAAGTATCCTCCAAGGAGCCCCTCACCCAACTACCCTTAATATGGATATGTGCCATGGAAATGACCCACAATTGGATTAAAGGTATTTATTTATATGACAAACAAAATGTATATTTTTAATTTTATGAGAATAACCCCTATGGCCCCCTTCATTCCGGAGGACTTTTTTTATAACCGGCAAACTGTAAGAGATAGAGAAACTGTTACGGTACAAAAATGTAGATATTTTCAAAACGCACAACTTATCTCAGATCCATTTCTTCGTAAAGTTAACCGTTCCAAGACATTTCTTATTATTGATTTCAATTTTTACTTTCTCTAGCCCCACATGTACAATGTACATAGGGATAGAGAAGGTATTGTAATGCACCCAAAAATGTGATAGTGAGATTTCACCGGAAATATATGTTTTGGGGTCCCCTGAGTCCGAAAAAAGCATTTTTATAAAAAGGTCCGTGTGTGTGTCTGTCTGTCTGTGGACAGCATAGCCCCAAAACGAAAAGACCGTTAAATACCAAACTTGGTATTTAGGTTTACTATCTTCCAAGGATGCGACACGAAGATTTAAAAAAAAAATCCCCCTACCACAAACTTCCCTTTACATGCAAAAAATTGCGAAAATGTTGATTTTCTTAAAAATGGCTCTAACGATTTTGATTACATACCATATATTCAAAATGACATACTTCATTTCAAGGCTGGAGCGTTTGGGAATAGCAGTAAAATTCTTATCATCTTTTTTTTTGGACAAAACCAAACATATGAAAAATCATCCAAGAAGGGTAGTTTGGAGTAAGACTAGCTTTTTTAAAAACCTGGTATAGCAACTTTGAAATGTGCTGAACCAAAATACCACATTTAAACAATTTTTAAAAATATTGCTTTTATATGTGTATAGTGAAATTAAACTCGTGTATTTGGGATAAAGTATAAGATACTGTGTTAGTGAAAAACTCTGATGTGTTCCATTCACATGACTTTCATTAGCTGCTCCTCAAACAAACCTTTTATTCAAAAGATAATTCTTTTACCAATATCATGCTAATCAAGATCAACATAAACAGAATTAGAGTTATTACTCGTTTCCTTGTGACTAGAGAGGAAATAAGAAAGTGTACAGGCTAAAGCGATAGTCAAGTCCTTTAAAAGCCGGTTGCTATGTGAAACAATTGAAATTCCATCTCTTTGAATGCCAGGAGTAAATAAACAGAAACCTAGAGCAAGATGTCTTCCCGTTCGAGAAAAGTTTAAGCGGCATGAAATTGAAACCAATAAACAAGAATATCTCGAAAACGGCTAATTCTAGAAAAAATTTCATGGAATACTAACTCTGTGTTTTAATGAGATCTACATTTTTATTGTAGTATGCTTTTGTCTATCTCTTGTGATATGCCAATTATACAAAGGCATCCAGAATGAAGAGGTCTTCATAGGCTATTCCCAGAAAATTTAAGATATACATTTCGTTTTTCATAAAACATCTTAAACATAAGATATTTTAATCAAAATCATTAGAGCCATTTTTGAGAAAAACAAAATTTTAAAAAACACAATCCATGTAAACCATAGTCTGTGGTGGGGGAATTTTCTTGAAAACCTTCGCGTCGCATCCTTGGAAGATATTAAAAATAAATACCAAGTTTGGAAACAATCGATCTTTTCTATTTTGAGTTATGCTGTATAAAACACACTCGGAACTTTTTCTAAAACTTTTTTTGGACTCAGGGTCCTCAAAACATATTACCGGTGAAATTTCGACATCGAATTTTTATTGGCATACAATACCTTATCTAGATACTATGTACATTTGATTTGCATATGTGCTAGAGGAACTAAATATAAAGGGTACGCTGTTTTAAACAGACGTGATTTAAATCTAATTCATGCTTTCTGCATATTTCGTGATAGTGACGTTTTGTGTATGAAGTTATTACTGGAGGCGGTTGTTAAGGGCATGCACAGTGAGGTTGCAAGAGCAGAAGTGACGTTTGCTACAGTGTTTGGAACATAATTTACTCAACCGTCGGTAATTAGATACAACATTCAATCTGACACTAAGCTGTGAGATAGTGAAGCTGTCAGCGGCTGTGTAATCCAGGCTAGCAGTAAACACGGCCGGGCGAAACATCTCCTTGATTCCTTTCTGTGTAAGGGGACTTGAGGAAGAGCTGTGCTTAGGGGAATATGGGGTGCAGCAGGCCGGGCGAAACATCTCCTTGATTCCTTTCTGAGTAAGGGGACTTGAGGAAGAGCTGTGCTTAGGGGAATATGGGGTGCAGCAGGCCGGGCGAAACATCTCCTTGATTCCTTTCTGTGTAAGGGGACTTGAGGAAGAGCTGTGCTTAGGGGAATATGGGACACATCAGGTCGATCGAAACATCTCCTTGATTCCTTTCTGTGTAAGGGGACTTGAGGAAGAGCTGTGCTTAGGGGAATATGGGGTGCAGCAGGCCGGGCGAAACATCTCCTTGATTCCTTTCTGTGTAAGGGGACTTGAGGAAGAGCTGTGCTTAGGGGTATATGGGGCATAGAAGGTCGATCGAAACATCTCCTTGATTCCTTTCTGTGTAAGGGGACTTGAGGAAGAGCTGTACTTAGGGGAATATGGGGTGCAGCAGGCCGGGCGAAACATCTCCTTGATTCCTTTCTGTGTAAGGGGACTTGAGGAAGAGCTGTACTTAGGGGAATATGGGGTGCAGCAGGCCGGGCGAAACATCTCCTTGATTCCTTTCTGTGTAAGGGGACTTGAGGAAGAGCTGTGCTTAGGGGTATATGGGGCACAGCAGGTCGATCGAAACATCTCCTTGATTCCTTTCTGTGTAAGGGGACTTGAGGAAGAGCTGTACTTAGGGGAATATGGGGTGCAGCAGGCCGGGCGAAACATCTCCTTGATTCCTTTCTGTGTAAGGGGACTTGAGGAAGAGCTGTGCTTAGGGGTATATGGGACACAGCAGGTCGATCGAAACATCTCCTTGATTCCTTTCTGTGTAAGGGGACTTGAAGAGCTGTACTTAGGGGAATATGGGGTGCAGCAGGCCGGGCGAAACATCTCCTTGATTCCTTTCTGTGTAAGGGGACTTGAGGAAGAGCTGTGCTTAGGGGAATTGGGGTACAGGCCCGGCGAAAAATCTCCTTGATTCCTTTCTGTGTAAGGGGACTTGAGGAAGAGCTGTGCTTAGGGGTATATGGGACACAGCAGGTCGATCGAAACATCTCCTTGATTCCTTTCTGTGTAAGGGGACTTGAGGAAGAGCTGTACTTAGGGGAATATGGGGTGCAGCAGGCCGGGCGAAACATCTCCTTGATTCCTTTCTGTGTAAGGGGACTTGAGGAAGAGCTGTGCTTAGGGGTATATGGGACACAGCAGGTCGATCGAAACATCTCCTTGATTCCTTTCTGTGTAAGGGGACTTGAGGAAGAGCTGTACTTAGGAGAATATGGGGTGCAGCAGGCCGGGCGAAACATCTCCTTGATTCCTTTCTGTGTAAGGGGACTTGAGGAAGAGCTGTGCTTAGGGGTATATGGGGCATAGAAGGTCGATCGAAACATCTCCTTGATTCCTTTCTGTGTAAGGGGACTTGAGGAAGAGCTGTACTTAGGGGAATATGGGGTGCAGCAGGCCGGGCGAAACATCTCCTTGAGTCCTTTCTGTGTAAGGGGACTTGAGGAAGAGCTGTACTTAGGGGAATATGGGGTGCAGCAGGCCGGGCGAAACATCTCCTTGATTCCTTTCTGTGTAAGGGGACTTGAGGAAGAGCTGTGCTTAGGGGTATATGGGGCACAGCAGGTCGATCGAAACATCTCCATGATTCCTTTCTGTGTAAGGGGACTTGAGGAAGAGCTGTACTTAGGGGAATATGGGGTGCAGCAGGCCGGGCGAAACATCTCCTTGATTCCTTTCTGTGTAAGGGGACTTGAGGAAGAGCTGTACTTAGGGGAATATGGGGTGCAGCAGGCCGGGCGAAACATCTCCTTGATTCCTTTCTGTGTAAGGGGACTTGAGGAAGAGCTGTGCTTAGGGGTATATGGGGCACAGCAGGTCGATCGAAACATCTCCATGATTCCTTTCTGTGTAAGGGGACTTGAGGAAGAGCTGTACTTAGGGGAATATGGGGTGCAGCAGGCCGGGCGAAACATCTCCTTGATTCCTTTCTGTGTAAGGGGACTTGAGGAAGAGCTGTACTTAGGGGAATATGGGGTGCAGCAGGCCGGGCGAAACATCTCCTTGATTCCTTTCTGTGTAAGGGGACTTGAGGAAGAGCTGTGCTTAGGGGTATATGGGACACAGCAGGTCGATCGAAACATCTCCTTGATTCCTTTCTGTGTAAGGGGACTTGAAGAGCTGTACTTAGGGGAATATGGGGTGCAGCAGGCCGGGCGAAACATCTCCTTGATTCCTTTCTGTGTAAGGGGACTTGAGGAACAGCTGTGCTTAGGGGAATTGGGGTACAGGCCCGGCGAAAAATCTCCTTGATTCCTTTCTGTGTAAGTGGACTTGAGGAAGAGCTGTGCTTAGGGGTATATGGGACACAGCAGGTCGATCGAAACATCTCCTTGATTCCTTTCTGTGTAAGGGGACTTGAGGAAGAGCTGTACTTAGGAGAATATGGGGTGCAGCAGGCCGGGCGAAACATCTCCTTGATTCCTTTCTGTGTAAGGGGACTTGAGGAAGAGCTGTGCTTAGGGGAATATGGGTTACAGGCCGGGCGAAACATCTCCTTGATTCCTTTCTGTGTAAGGGGACTTGAGGAAGAGGTGTGCTTAGGGGAATATGGGGTACAGCAGGTCGATCGAAACATCTCCTTGATTCCTTTCTGTGTAAGGGGACTTGGGGAAGAGCTGTGCTTAGGGGTATATGGGGCATAGAAGGTCGATCGAAACATCTCCTTGATTCCTTTCTGTGTAAGGGGACTTGAAGAGCTGTGCTTAGGGGAATATGGGGTAGAGGCCGGGCGAAACATCTCCTTGATTCCTTTCTGTGTGAGGGGACTTGGGGAAGAACTGTACTAGGGGGGAATATGGGGTACAGGTGGGGCGAAACATCTCCTTGATTCCTTTCAGTGTAAGGGGACTTGGGGAAGAGCTGTACTTAGGGGAATATGGGTACAGGCCGGGTGAAACATCTCCTTGATTCCTTTCTGTGTATGGGGACTTGAGGAAGAACTGGATTTAGGGAAATATGTCGGGCTAGACAAGTCTTTGATTCCTTTCTGTGTAGGGGACTTGAGGAAGAACTGGATTTAGGGAAATATGTCGGGCTAGAAAACTCTTTGGTTCCTTTCTGTGTAGGGGGGCTTTGAGGAAGAATTGGACTTAGGGAGATATGGGGCAGGCAGGACAAAAAATCTCCTAGATTCCTTTCTGTGTAAGGGGACGTGCGGAAGAACTTGACTCGGGGAAACATGGGATATAGGCCGGGAGAAACATCACCTTGATTTCTTTCTGTGTAGGGGGATTTGAGAAAGGACTGGACTTAGGGCATATGGGGAACAGCAGGTCAGGCGAGTCATCTCCTTGATTCTTTTCTCTGTGGGACTTGAGGTAGAACTGGACTTACGGGAATATGCGGCACAGCAGGTCGGGAGAAACATTTCCTTGTTTCCTTTCGTGTAGGGGGACTTGAGGAAGACCTGGACTCAGGGAAATATGGGGCATAGCAGGTTGGGCGAGACATCTTGATAACTTTCTGCATAGTGGGATTTGAGAAGAACTGGACTTAGGGAAATGTGGGGTACAGCTGGTCGTACTAGACATCTCCTTGATTCGTTTCTGTGAAGGGTACTTGAGGAAGAGCTAGACTTAGGGAAATGTGGGGCATAACAAGTTGAACGAGACATCTCCTTGATTTCTTTCTGTGTAGGCGAGTTTAGGATGAACTGTAATCAGGTAATATGACCTAATATTTGGGGGGGGGGAGTTGCTTTTGACTTCTTTTCGTGAGGAGGACTTGAAGAACAAGAGCTGGGTTGTAAGTTCTTGAATATTCTCCGGCGGAGAAGTTTAAACATCTGATTTAATATCACCCCATAGGAACAAGTCAAGTTGCGTCAGTTCTGGACATCTTGCCCGCCATTCTACAGCATCTCTTCTACCAATCCATCTTCCTGTTAAGCTTCTATCCAACCATTATCGCACGGATACCACATAGTTTGGGGGAGCTCGGTTCTATCGAAAATGCAACATTTCTTCGTCCAACACCAAGTTTTCTTCACTGGCTCAGGTGAACTACATTTTCTAGTATACTCAGATTCAATTCTACTGTCAGGATTTCTTCGTTGAAAATCGATATAACAATATCATCCTCCATAATAATTATAGACTAATTATGGAATTATTCCATCCCGCACACTGATCTGAGTATTATCTTCACAAAATACACGAGAAGCTTCATTGTCCCAGTATCTACAGTTGTGTTTGTTGACAAACCCATTTAAGAAAAAATCTGATGTGTACCATTCACATGACTTTCTCTATATCCCTGCAACAAATTATTCTTAAAAAGCTTATACTTCTATTAACTTCATGCTAATCAGTAAAAACTTAGCAGAAATAGCCATATTACTTGCTTCCTTGTAAGTAGAGGTGAAATAAGGGAGTTCCATAGGTTAAAGTGATAATCAAAAGCTGGTTGCTATGTCACTGAAGTTCCTTTGTTTGTATGGACAGCAGTTGACAAATTCCTGTATGAGAAATGTATAAGTTTTCATAGCAGAAACCAAAAATAAGGAATGTCACAAAAACGACGAACTCCACGAAAAAATGTGTATAACATAAACTGTGTGTTTTAACGTGCTCTACATTTTTTGTGTAGTAAGTTTTTGTCCATCTCTTACGGTTTAGCAGTTATTCAAAATTTAGTAAAATTCATCCAGAATAAACTATTCTTCAGAGGCTATTCCCAGAAAATTTGTCAGGTGAACACGATAACTCAAAAACGAAAAGTCGGTAAAATACCAAACTTGGTATTTAAGTTTAGTAGCTTCCAAGGATGCGACACGAAGCTTTTGAGAAAAATCTCCCCACTCCAAACTATCCTTTAGATGGAACTTTTTTCGAAAATTTTTATTTTCTAAAAAAATGCCATTAATGATTTTGATTAAAATATTGTATATTAAAGATATTTAGCTGACAAATAAAATGTATATTTTGAATTTTCTGGGTATAGCCTTTGAAGACTACATTATTCTGGGTCAATTTTACGGACTTTTCCATAACTGCTAAACCGTAAGAGATGGACAAAAGCTTACCGCACAACAAATGTAGAGCTCTTTAAAACACACAGTTTATGTTACATACATTTTTTCCTGGAGTTGATTGTTTTTGAGATATTACTTGTTTTTGGTATCAGCTATGAAAAACTTATACTTTTCTCATACAGGAGCTCGTGTCCATACACATAAAGGAACTTTAACCTATGGTGCTTCTTTATTTCGCTTCTGCTTACAAGGAACCAAGTAATAAGACTATTTCTGTTAATCTTTTTCTCGATTAGCATGAAGTAAATTGAAGCATAAGCTTTTTAAAAATTATTTCTTGCAGAGATGTAGAGAAAGTCAAGTGAATGGAACACATAAGATTTTTAGGGATAAGATTTGTTCATTTTTAGCACTTTATGCATTCTAAGTAACCGAAAAGTTGGTTGCAACAAAAACTTTTGGAATGGACGTGGTGTGTTCAATACTGAAATGACTTAATATTGCATTCTATGAAATTTTAATAGCTTTCTAGGTCGTTTATTTATCTTACTGTCACAGAATCGCCGTCTCAAATTGCGTACTAGATCTATGACATATCTTGATTTACTTTTTCTCAGGATGCCTCTCGTTAAAAGCTGTAGCATTTCTGCGGGTACAACGGTTATTTAGCATATCTCCCTATTTCACGTTTGCAGATAAACTTTCTTGCGATAAAAGAGTTGCAGCATTTTACGGGGTACTTGGAAGCAAACACCAGTCAGTGGCGGGTGAGCAAATAGCGCGAGCGACCTTCGTTGCACGCCTCTTGCATATCAGCAAAAACGGCGAGGGATTCACGCTCATCAAGAGGCAAACATACACCAGATGATCTACAAGAGATCGAAAACTTTGTTAACTGTTTACCACTTCAGTTACAGAACCTTTAGTTTTTAGTGAATATCTACCAATAGCTAGTTTTGTAATTATGTATACGCTGAGATTATAGATTAGATCCACTCTAGCATAAATGAAAAAATTAAAATGAACGGAATTTTATTTATGGACGCTGTTAAATACTATGCTTCTCAGAGTCCCATTCTAAATTGGGCGTGAAAGACAGATTAATTTTGCTCAGAAGCCTTTCTATCAGGCTTGAGGTTCTTTTACGTGCCGTAAACCTACGACATGGGACCAACGGCTTTATTTTCCTTCCGAAGGAAGGTATACTAAGGATTTTTACGCTCGAAAAAAGTCATCGTTTCCCGGGAGTTTGAACCCGCGACCTTGGGTATATGAATGGTAACCATTACACCAGGGAGGGCGACTAAAACATTAAGACACCGTAACAAAGAGCATGTGGCGGCGACGTAGTTGAGTGGTTAGACCGCTCGTTCAAACCCAAGTGGGCTTCGTGGTGGACGAAGCGGCGTCTGGGCGTGTTTTCCCCGTGTCCTCCGGTTTCCCCCGCCACGCATTCCATCAATTGCTCCATCGTAACCTTTCGTGTCATTAATTTCGCTTTCATTTCATATCATTCACTTCCTCAGTTCACGCTTGTCTATTGGCCGATCCCTCGTAACGGGCTCTCCATTCTGTGGTTTCGTGCCGTTGTCTCCCCGACAGCCTCTGACCCCTAGGCTTTTAAATTCTAGCATGGTGTCAGACCTTTCCCGAATTCGGAATAAATCAAAACATTCTAATGAGAAACAAAATAAACACGAGATCACGTTGTGTGTTACTGTATTATTAACATTAATATTATTACACAGTAATAAGAACATTCAGCTAATGCTTACCTCTATCAGCATGGTGTAGAAAGAAGCATAATCTATTATAAGACGTTTTTTTGTAGAACGCAAGAGAAGTCATGTCAGATTTTTACTTTCTCTATACGCACTATGTACTTAGTGTATAGAGAAGGTATTGCACTCCACCCAAAAATTCGATACCGAGATATCACCGGAAATATATGTTTTAGGGTCCCCAATTTCCAAAAAAAGCATTTTCACAAAAAGGTCCCTGTGTGTGTCCGTGTGTCTGTGAACACCATAACTCAAAAACGAAAAGTCGGTAACATACCAAACTTGGTATTTAAGTTTAGTATCTTCCAGGGATCCGACACGAAGATTTTGAGAAAAATCCCCCCACCCCCAACTACCCTTTACATGGAACTTTTTTCGAAAATTTTGATTTTCTCAAAAATGGCTCTAACGATTTTGATTAAAATTTCGTATATTAAAGATATTTACCTGGCAAATAAAATGTATATCTTGAATTTTCTAGGAATAGCCTCTGAAGAGTAGTTTATTCAGGATGAATTGTACTGAATTTTGAATAACTGCTAAACCGTAAGAGATGGACAAAACTTTACTACACAAAAAATGTAGAGCACATTAAAACACACAATTTATTTTATATGCATTTTTTTCATGGAGTTCGTCGTTTTTGAGACATTCCTTATTTTTGGTTTCTGCTATGAAAAACATACTTTTCTCATACAGGAATTTGTCAACTCCTATCCATATAAACAAAGGAACTTCATTGACATAGCAACCAGCTTTAGACTATCACTTTAACCTATGGTAGTCCCTTATTTCGCTCCTACTTACAAGGAAGCAAATAATAAGACTATTTCTGCTAATTTTTTTCTGATTAGCATAAAGTAAATAGAAGTATAAGCTTTTTAAGAATAATTTGTTGCAGAGATATAGAGAAAGTCGTGTGAATGGTACACATCAGATTTTTCTGGTAAGAACTCTTCACTATTTTCCCCAAATACGTGGTGAATAATGTGCGTAGTGAGGTAGAAAAAGATGTAAACTTGCGCAATAATTTGACTCAATAGAGCGAATGGTTCTATTAATGCTGCTCACATATTTCCAGCCCGTACACTTCTGCTGGTATTGGTATGCCAATATTATCTTTTACATTCATGCAAATTTGGAGCTGGCTGTAAGCAACGTTCAGAAATCCGGTTTCACTCCGTTTTTAACACGACCCATTCTTGCCTACCACGTGCAATTGTGCATTCAACTGATTTTTGCCTACGGTTTAGCATTATTGTATGTGGGTTGAAAGCATTATCCAATTATATTTCAGCTCTTGTCAATACAAGGTGACGTCATTTGATTGATGTTTTAATTATAGCTGGAGCTTTTTTTGTTTGTTCCGCCAAATTCCGATATATCCCTTACAAAGGCGAACGGTTTTTAATCCACTTTGAAGGAAGATTGCAACCGTGTATTGTTTGTTATTGTCTCCTTTAATCAAACGCAGCTAGTGTGAGTTCAGGTTCCAATTCTACTCTAAAATCGAAATTCGAGCGATCTACAATCTGGTCTTTGTGTATGGGCAAAACACCGTAGAGCTCGAATATCCACATGCACAGGATGTTTCAAACACGATGGGCCAAAATGTGGGGATGAGAAATACAAATCTGATATGTTACATTCACATGACTATCTCTATTCTGCAGCCAACTGTTCTTACCAAAGCTAAGCTTATTCTACTATTTTAGGCATCGTGCTCGTGCACTGAAAAGCTCTATTGCACATTCCACTGCATTCCCTTCACCGACCGTCTCCTTTATTTGTGCTTCGGACATATCTCATACAGTGGCGGATATGACTTCCAACTCGGGACGCCAGTTTCAGAACCAAATATATTCTTTTAGTAAATAATAAGAAACTCCAAGAAACATCAACAACAAAATAAAACTAAAGCAATAAATTACTTCATATATAATATATTAAACCCTACAGTGTGCATAGTGAGGTAGAAAAATCTGATGTGTTCCATTCACATGAGTTTGTCTACTTCTGTGTAACAAATTATTGTTAATAAGCTTGTTCATCTATTTACTTCAAGCTAATCGAGAAACAATTAGCAGAAATAGTCTTATTACTTGCTTCCTTGTAAGTAGAAACGAAACATGGGAGTGTCATAGGTTAAAGCGAAGTCAAAAGCTGGTTACTAGGTGACTGAAGTTCCTTTGTTTGTATGGACACGAGTTGACAGATTCCTGTATGAGAAAAGTATAAGTTTTTCAAAGCTGAAACCAAAAACAAGGAATATCTCAAAAACGATCAACTCCTCGAAAAAAAAATTATATAATATAAATTGTGTGTTATAATGTGCTCTACATTTTTTGTGCGGTAAGTTTTTGTCCATTTCTGACGGTTGCAGTTATGCAAAATTCCTCCAGAATAAAGTATTCTTCAGAGGCTATTCTCAGAAAATTCAAGATATACATATTATTTGTCAGGTAAACATCTTTAATATACAATATTTTAATCAAAATCGTTAGCAATTTTTGAGAAAATAAAAATTTTCGAAAAAGGTTCCATGTAAAGGGTAGTTGGGAGTGGGGGATTTTCTTGAAAATCTTCATGTCGCATCCTTGGAAGATACCAAACTTAAATGCCAAGTTTGGTATTTAACGGTCTTTTCGTTTTTGAGCTATGCTGTCCACAGGCTCACAGATACACACACGCACACACACGGACCTTTTTCCAAAAATGCTTTTTTTGGATTCAGGGGGACACAAGACATGTATTTCCGGTGAAATCTCGGTATCGAATTTTTGGGTGCAATACAATACCTTCTCTATACACTATGTACATAGTGCGTGTAGCGAAAGCAAAAAGCTGTCGTAAACTTGCGCAATATATATTGTTAGTCATATATTACTTTTCTAGCACGTATGTACAAGGTAGGTACATACATAGTGGATAGAGAAGATATCGTGTTTCATCAAAAAATTTGACACTAAAATCATCTGAAATACATGTTTTGAGACCCCTGAATAAAAATAAGCATTTTTGGAAAAATGTTCGTGTATTTCTTTGTAAGTGTCTGTGGGCAGCATAGCTCATAAACGAAAAATCCACTTTTTGACAGTGTTTAGCTCCCTCTTTAAGTACAAATGGCACCGCAGGAGATGACACTGATGATACATGGATTGAAGATGGAGCACCGTTGGAATGAAATGGTGAGGGAAACCGGAGAATCCGGAGAAATCCCGCCCCTGCGCCGCTTTTTTCACCACAAATCCCACATGCGGTTGCTTGGGGTCTTGGTGAGAGGCGAGTGCTCTGACCACTCGACCACGGTGCGGCTTGAAAAGTCCGTTAAATACTAAACTTGGTATTTATACTCAGTGTCTTCTAAGGATGCGACACTAAGATTTTCAAGAAAATCATCCCACCTCCAACTACCCTTTACGTTGGACTTTCGAAGATTTTAATGTTTTTCAAAAATGGCTCAAACGATTTTAGTTAAAATACCATATGTTGAAGTTAGTTTCATGACAAACGAAATGTATATTTTGAATTTTCTGGAAATAGTCTTTGAAGATCTCTTTATTTAGAATGACTTTATGGAAATACCCGTTTTAGTGTCCCCTGTATCCTATAAAGTGCATTTTTGGAAAAAGGTCCGTGTATGTGTCTGTGTGTCTGTGAACATGATAACTCAAAAAACGAAAAGTCGGTAAAATACCAAACTTGGTATTTAAGTTTGGATTCTTCCAGGGATGCGACACCCCAAACCACACTTTTCATGGAAAAATATTTCGACAATTTTGATTTTTCAAAAATGGCTCTAACCATTTTGATTGAAATGCGTATATATGACAAATAAAATGTATACCTTGAATTTTATGGGAATAATCTCTAAACGCCTCTTTATTCTGAATGAATTTTGTTGAGTTTTGCGTAACTGGTAAACCGTAAGAGTTATACAGAAACTTGCCATACAAAAAATGTAGATCACGTTAAAATACACAATTTATGTTATATACAATTTTTTCGAGGAGTTGAACGATGTGATATTCCTTGTTTTTAGTTTCAGCTTTAAAAAAACTTATACCTTTTGCATACGGAAATGTGTCAACTACTGTCCATTCAAACAAAGGAGCTTCAGTCACATAGCAAGCAGCCTTTGACTACCACTTTAACCTATGTTATTCCCCTATTTCACTTCTACTTACAAAGAAGCAAGTAATGAGACTATTTCTGCTATTTTTTCTTGACTATCATGAAATAAATATAAACATAAGCTTTTTAACTATAATTTGTTGCAGAGATGTAGAGAAAGTCATGTAAATTGAACATATCAGATTTTTTTTTATTTAACCGACTCTTCATTTTTGAGTCACGGTGCTCACACACTCACAGTGCTTTTTAAAATAAAGGTAGCTTTTTGATGGGTATAGATTGCCTCAAAACATATATTTCCGGTGAAATCTTGGCATCGAATTTTTGGGAGTGGATAGAGGATGTCATGTAAATGGTGAGCTAATTTTGATTTCAGTGGTGTAATTGGGGATAGATAGGCATGTGATTTTTATACGCCAGATTTTTTTCATATGCATTAGATTTTGACGAAGCATTTGAGAAGCGTGCTACTACATTTTGTGATTTCAGTTGCTATGAGCATTGTGTCATTCGCATGAAGGATCTGCGACAAACTGCTGCATCTAGAAACAAGACTAGAGAATAATAGAACAAAAAAATCCTTTAAGGACATAAATTAAAAGAAGGCACAAAAGCCATGTCTGATGTTCACAACAAAAATCCATTATATGCGGTCACAATACACGGTCGGCCCATATTTCTATTATTATTAAAATTTTCGGGTATAAAGGGGGAAGTGAAAGGTGACTAGCGCGCCGACTATTTCACGGTTCCGTGCAACTGTCTGTCTGTCCGTCACGCAGTTACGTGATGAATTAATAACACTTAGGGAGACCGTTGTGAAGGCGAGGTCTGTCGTGTTCACCCAGATGTTCTCCAGGACAATGGGGACGTTAAATGTCTGTCTCAGCGGGTGGGGTACGTTCTTCTGCTTGGGGGGACACGAGTTCGAGAACTCCTGGGGTAGGTGGTGTTGCTGAGGTGGCTCCGGACGGAGCACGGGCTCGAGACTAAAGGAAAGGCAATGTTCTGCTCGGGAGGTCATGAGTTGTAAACCTCTTGGAGTATGTAGTGTTGCTGAGGCTACTTGACTAGGAAGAGGGATTCGAGGCTTAAACTATATTGACAATGAGATACAAGCGCAGATGTAACGCAGCATAAACGCAAGCACGGCGAAAGACCATTCACAATGCAATCGTAAGAAGTTAGATCTATAAATTACATGCGGATGCCTTTCAAATGCTCCGTAAGTTTCAAATTGCATAATAACCAACAATATCTTATAAGAAAATTCACTACATCATTTATAAATGAATAAATAGGTTATCAAAATTACATACTACGCATAACTGACGATCGCGGCTGAGATGTCACAAAAATTGTTGAAAATATTGAAAACAACGCAAATATGGAGACTGTAGAAAGTGATAAATGGCAAATTTAATGAAATGTGAATTAACTATTTGCGCCTCACGATTTGTGAGAGCCAAGAAATCAAGACTAACTTAAAAGAGGTTTCGCAAGGATATTGTCATAACCTCTTGAGGGAAATTAGAGATGGCGTGCCACGGCCAAACAGAAGAGCATACATGTACAGTAGGCGCTGTAAAATCTGACATTGTGATCGCATGCTGTTGAACAGCAGGCAATGGATAGATGAATAAATGCAGAATTATTTCTCTTTGTACGTAACGCAAGGAAAACGTTTGGAGTTTTATAAACTCTTGCGTTGCTTAGCGTATTACGTGTGCCTATGCGAATGCTTACGTTGAATAACATGGGTCTAAATTCTTGCGCTTATTCTGTTTCAGCGCTTATTTGGGGTACTACTCCGAATACAATGTTCTGCTCTGGAGGGTAGGGGCTCAAGACCTCTTGAGGTAGTGTTACTGAATTACTTGGGATGGGGCCAGGGATTCCAGACTTGCCTAGAACACATTCTTGGGCTCAGAAGGTCATAGGTTCGAGGCTTCTACAAACATGTTATGATGGTGACGCTACCAGGGAGGGGACCCCGATCTAGTGACTCAGCGAATTTCGTCTATGTCCCGCATATGGGAGGTCGCGTATTTGGTTCCCGCAGCCGTTCTACCAAGTATTTTTTCGGAGGTTTCCCTGGGTCGTCAGCCAAATGTTGGGTGGTTCTTTTCTTCGCCTAAATGTCCTGTTCCTCAATGTCGTTTCCATTGTTTCATTCATCCTTCATCCCTTTGATTTCTTTCACTGTTGGCAATATTGGCAATGGTACTCGTTGTGGTGTGTGAGGGAGGATGAATGCTCAAAAAGCTCTACAAACAAACTTCCCACAAAAGAGTATTCTTCTTTCCGCGCCATTCTAAACGAGATAAGCATTAGCAGAATGAACTTATCAGTTTAATTCCTTATAAGTAGAAGAGTTTAAGCAAATGCACCATGTTAAAGCGAGAGTCAAATGTTTTAAAAGCTGTAGCTATGCGATTGTCGTTTAATTTCGTTTTCCTAAAACAAAAGAGACACGGATGTTTTCCTTTTTGAGAAAAGTATCAGTATTTTAAAATTCAAAGTAATATAAGGAATATCTCGGAAACGGTTAGCTCCATAACAAAAATATAAAGAACATAAATTGGGTGTTTTAACGAGTACTACATTTTTTGTGTAGTAATTTTTTCTCTATCTCTTATAGTTTATCAGATGAGCAAAGGTCATTTAGAATGAAGGGGACTTCAGAGGCTATTTTCAGAAAATTCAAACTATACATTTTTATATCATGTAAATATATTTAACATACGGCATTTTAATCAAAATTGTTAGAGTATTTTTGAGAAAAACAAGATTTCGAAAATTTTTCCATGTAAAGGATAGTTTGAGGTGGGGGATTTTTTGTTTGAAAATCTGCGTCGTGTCGCATGCTTGAAAGATATTAAACTTAATACCAAGTTTTTTAGTTGACGGACTTTTTCTTTTTCAGTTATGCTGTCCATAGACAGGATTCAGGGGGTCTCTAAACATATATTTCCGGTGAAATCTGGATGTCGAAATTTTGGGTGGAATACAAAACTTTCTTTATCTACTATGCATTGTACTTATATATGTGCTAATCGTCCTCCGTGGTCTATAGGTAGCATGCTAGCCTCGGTTTCCCAAGGTGGCGGGTTCAAACCCGGCTAAGGGCGATGGATTTATTTTTCGACTGTAAAAAAACCTTCGCATGGCTTGCTTCGGAAGGGAAATAAAGGCGTTGGTTCCGTGTCGTAGATTTATGACACTTAAAAAGAACCCTATGCCTGATAAAGAGACCTCTGAGCAAAATTAAGAAGTATTTCGCAGCCAATATATAATGGGACGCTAAGAAACTCAGCAGTTAAAGAGCAACCGTTAGTAAAACTCAATTTCACTTAATGTTCATACGCGCTAGAGAAAGTAAGAAAGGTAACTAATGCTTTTTTAGCTTTTGAGTTTTCTTACTCCCCTTGCACACGTAAATTATTTCGTAAAAGAACAATTTCTAAGGTAGTGGAATAGTTTGTTGCAAGAGGTAGAGAAAGTTATGTGAATGTGGCACTGGCATTTCTATATTTCTTTGTTTTTTCTTTCTTTGAGGCATCCATTACCGGGAAGAAATGAAGCGTACCTGCGGCCGATTTTCCCTTCGTTAAATGAAATCTTTGTTGTAAGTTATCTTTTGTGCGGTATTGCGCGCAGATACATATGCAAAGTATGAGGGCAACGTAATTTATCAGCGTTTGGCATTATACCAGGGAGCTGATCGTTTAGCAAAAGACAGTCCTTTACTCAGCCGCTATGTGATTATTTTCCGCTAAATACACAGGAGAGAAAGCCGAGACACGTGCACTTTTGTTTTCTATGATTTTCACAATAAAACATTCCAGCACTAGCGCCATAAATATGACAGTGGTGCCTTATAAAATATAAAGTTTTACTCAACTGACGTTAGCTATAGAAATTGTTTTTAAAGCTTCTTTTTTCTGGCTCTTTTCTAGTCTTCTTATCCTTTCACTTAGTCATCCTTACATCCACGTTTTTATTTATATACAGATTTTTAAAATAATTAACATCTGTTCTATGTCTTTTTCAGGTGAGTACCAGAATATCTCGAGCTACATTCGTGAGTACTTTACTTTAAGTTAATGTTTCTAACAGTAATGTCTGCATTTTCAAGATATATAACTCATTATGTGTACATTGTTAGAGCTCGGTTTTGGGTTCCGAAGCACACATAGATCATTTAGCGATATTAAGAGGTGGTAGTGGGGAGGGATTTGTAGCGTAAACGTGCACTCCTTGAGGTATAATCTGTTACAAAAGTAGCTCACTACATACATTGACATTATATGCATTATTCGAATACATAAAGTAGCACAATAAAACAATTATTTCATAATATGATAGGTAAATAAAACCGCTTTGTACTTTCACAAATAAAATTATAAAGCTTGAATGATAATATCTGGGCTTTGAAAATACAGCGAACATAAATCAAACAAACTCACCCAGAATTCATTGCAGTGAATTACAAGCTACATCTTCACTATATCGAAATAAAAGGCTCTTTTCCTGTCACTCAAAATATGTTTGAATAATCGACAAGGTTGTTCAGTGTCGAACGCTTACCTTTTCGTACATGTTTTCAGTGTTGACCGGTTTATCTACTAGCAGGAAAAGAACGAGGCTAGGCAGTGAGCAATGCTACGAGACGCAAGCGAATGTCCCAAATGTAAATATTTGAAAGGTACGATAGAAGTCCCATTTCACTAAGGTGACTTCGAAACTGTTGGTATCCACCCTTTCTACTCATCCTTTTCTAGTCCTCTGCAAGAAGCAATACATGGTAAACTTTCTACCTAGTACTGACGTCATGCTCAGGCAAACTACTGGCAGTAAAGACCGAATAAATCTGAAGACCCACAGACTGTTTCTGAAAGGAAAATGATGGTGAAATATTTGTCACATATTTCACAAGAGTGCATCATATCTGTTTATAAGAATCTGCATATAAGTAGCTTTTATGTTTAGTTGTTGAGTTATTTATTCAACTTTAAACAAAACTTTAATCAACATTTTAAAGAGCTGTCTTTCTGCACTATTTCTATATAACATTTAATAGTGCACCTTTATGTTTTCACTGAAAACGGGGAGGAATTGCTCTGGTTGAGTAGTCTTTAATTCTTTAGGAAGACATGTTTATCAAAAGAATTTGTTAGTTTCATTCACAGATGTTCTGATTAGAATATTTTCTCTACCTGTATATCGTTTATTAGTGTCATATACCGGATATTCTTACGAAATGTTATATTTGTATCTATTTCCTTTAACGGAACAAGGTACTGTGAATTGGACAAATATATCATTTTTTGTTTTAGACATTAATAAAATTAATTTCCTGTTTCAGAATTATATACTTTTGGGAGTTTAATAGATTTTAAGGCATTTAAATATAACTTAAGTGATACTATGAATTCCTTTAAATCTGTCAGACATTTTTGGATACATATGTACTCTTTTGTCAGAAAGCATGACAAATTTAAACTTTCTGAATAGCAATCATAATTTTATTGTATATTAGTTCATATAAAAAGTAACAACATTGCACATTTTCTACTTTTCTACTTTTTTGGCATTCAAAATAATTTTTTTTAAATTTCTAATGAACTGATGTATGTATAATTAAAATTTGAGGTGCACAAGATAGCTGATTATACTAAGGACATAATGCAAAATTGCAATTTTGTATTACAAGTAGTATTAAATAAAAGGGTACATGAATTTAATGATTTAAGAGTAAGTTTTATTATTTTTCTGCTGAATGAAATGCTTTTTATGGACGCAACTACATAAACTATCAAAACAATTGTCATAACTTATAAAATAATTTATAAACATTTTAGGAAACTCAATGGAGAACTTAAGGAGTAGTAATAACTTAACTCACTTAAGGTTTAATTTATATCCTTATGTCCAGTCTATCTTGTCCTCTTAATCGAGATAAAACCTTGCAGAAATAACTAAAGTACACAATTCGTTATAGATATAAAGAGAACAGGCATAATCAAATGTTTAACAGCTGACTCTTTGCTGGTTTTAATATTTCATATTAATTTAATGTAATCACGAGAAATAACTTATCGAAGCGACTTTGAAGGGATGCCAAGTATTAGAGAGGCTGGCCCTGTGGCTTAGAAGGTAGATGACCTGCCTGCTCTGCGAGGGATCCCAGGTTCGATGCCCGGCTGGGGGTAGGGCTTTTTCTCTAGCCCAAATTATTCCCTATTCTCCCCAGAGTTTGGGAGTATGAGAGTGTGTGTGTGCTCTAATGATTAAAACTGAAGATAGATAAACTAATGACACTAGTAAACGTGTTAACACTATTGCCGATAGAAAAAGAACTACCACGGATAGGACCATACAGTTTAAGGCGGGGTATAAATGGAACAATTATAAAAAATACAGAGCATTTCCGACTATTAAAAACAAATATTTGGGAAATGGCTAACGCACAAAAGGCATTTAAAATAAATTAGTTCTTTAAGGATATCTACAGTTATTTTATTTATCCCTTAACATTTACCAGTTGTACAAGATGATAAACTTTTCTTCGTTTTTGTAAATGAAGAGGACTTAATAGGCTATTCATCTAAAGCGTTACAATTTTCATAAAATAGAAAATTTTGAAAAATATTTCATCTGACACTTTTCAAAGATACTGAATTTAAATGTCAAATTTGACATTTAACAGGCTTGCTGTATTTGATTTAATTATGCTCTTCTCACACACACACACGTACACACTCAAAACCTGATCCTTTTTATATTTTTATTTTCATTTCTTCAGGGAGTCTCTGAACACTACTTCCTACGAAATTACAGTATAATTTTTTTGGGTGGAATACAATACTTACCCTTCTTAGCTCTAAGTAGAGAAAGTAATAAACTGAAGGGAGAACATGATTGGGTAACAATTTAGTAAACAGATGCGCACACGAGGAAGGATATCTTTCTTGCGGTACGAAGCCTCTGCGGTCACGTGACCAAGCCCATTTTGCTCCCTTTACGTCTTTTTCTTCCCTACTCGGCGAGGCATTTTTATTGGGTTACATCCTATAATATGAGTGATTTGGGTTGCATCAAAACCCTCCACCCTTCCTTAATAAGATCGCGCGCGTATGTGTGTACAGTGCGACTCAAAACTGAGTAGACACGTACCACAATAACAACCTTTGCTAACATACCTTTACTTTTAGCAATATTGTTGTTATATTATTATATTATCGTGTTACTTCCTATTTTAAGTGTTCTTACAAAATTTCGTTTTACCAAGAGTTGCGAAAACAGTCTTACAAAAATGAAGATTCGTGTTTGTTTTATATCTAAGTTTCCTCAGACTCAAGTATATCAGCATTTTTATTTATATTTATAACACATTGGCAAACACAAATAAATTGATTAATTAAAACCAAAATGCTCTGCCGTTATAAATTTCTCTACTTCATACTTAGCAATATTACAGAAATAGAGAAGGTATTGCGTTACACCCAAAATTTCGATACCGATATTTCACTTGAAATACACATTTTAGTCTTCATTGATCCCCCCCTCCCCTAAAAAAACATTAATAGGAAATCGTCCGTGTGACTATGAATGGTATGACACAAAAACGAAAAGTTGGTTAAATAAAAACATTTATATTTAAATGCAGTGTCTTCCAAAGATTCGACACAAAGATTTTTAAAACAAAATCCTAAACCAAAATACTCTTTGCATGAAAAATTTTCGAAAATTTTGTTTTTCTCAAGAATGGCTCTGACGATTTTATAAAACTATTTTGTATCAAAATTACTTACATCACACACATATAATATATATCATAACTTTTCTGGTAACAGCTTTTGTTATTCTGAATGAATTTTGTATAGCTATCTGTATTCCAAAGAGACAAAAACCAACTATAAAAGCTGTAGATCTCTTCAAAATACGCAATATATGTCCTTGGTTTAGAATTTCCAATACTTATACATGCGAGCCAATAACAAAGAATATCTCGGAATTTTACTTCAGATACATCGTGTGCTTTAATGAGATGATTTTGGTCCATCTTAGTTTACTAATTGTACAAAACCATTCTGAATGAAGAGATATTCATAGGCTATTCCAAAAAAATAAAGATATACATTTTAATTTGCATAATAACAGTCATAATAACTAACAAATTTGTATAAACTTATCGTAGTGTAGGTGGGGGAGTTTTTAAAATCTTGAATCCCTTTCTTGGGAATGCTGATTTTATATATAAAATTTAGTATTTGTCTAACATTTCTTAAGCTATTCATGCGGATCTTTTTTCTAAAATCCTTTATTCAAGGGACTTCAAAACATGCATGTCCGGTGAAACTTTTTATTCCAACTGTTGGGTGAAATGTGATATTTTCTGTGGCTACTATATATAGATTTAAGGAAGGTAAACATTTATAGTCATGTCTATCTGTTTGGCTCCCGTTTTAAATAACTCGTAGATGTTCTTCAACCTTCCAAAAAGAATTGAAGTTTTTATTTCTGTCCTACATACTGTGGTAAGTAAATGCAATGGAGTATAGGTTTTAAGTCTCCTAGATTAAACAATGAAATAAATAAGCAATTAAAATGATTCTCAACAGGAAGTTTCGTTGTGTTTCTGTCCGTGCTCAAAATAAGTGAAAAACAAAAAGTCAGATGAATACCAAATTTGTTATTTAAGTTGAGTCTTCCAAGAATGTGACAGGGCATTTTTCAACAAAACGTTCCAACCCCAATCTTAGATTTTCTTCACATGGACAAATGTTCGTTATTTTTCATTTTTTAAAAAAATTCTATAGTATTTTGATAAAATACTACATCTCTAAGATATTTGCATGATATATAACTGTATATCTTAAATTTGGTGCGAATAACCTATGAAGATCTATTGATTAGAATGTGTTTCCTATAATTGGAAATACTTAAGAGAAGACAGAATGTTATTGCATAAAAACTGTAGTTCTCGTTGAAGTACCATAGGGCCATATAGTAAAAGGCGGGGTATAAACGGAAAGAAAATAAAATCTATGGTCATATCAGGGCTTTGATTTTGACCAACTTGTAACACAACGTAACGTAACGTAGGGTTGGGTTTATAAGCTATTGTCAAATGTACACACGTTCACTCTCACTTGCATATTTCCTTACTCTCTTGGGGTTAGGGCATGATTCTGTAAAAGAAAAGTGCTCCGCCCCAGCCGGGAATTGAATCCGGGATTTCCAGGTCGAAAGTCAGATCGCTGAACTGCTCAACCACAATGGAAGTCTGTATCCTTCTTATTGCTGCAACGAACTGTGTACATAAAGAAGTATCTCGATTAAAAAGAAGTAGAGAGAAAAGTAGTAGTAGTAGATAGATGGACTTGTACTGCCAAAATTTTTCAGAATGCACTTGGAAATAAGCAACAATAGCGGGTCTCATAGCCATATATACTTTTCCTCACCTTGAATATTTACAGTAAGATTATTTTTTTGGGCAGCTTAAAGTCATTTAACTTAGTTTGTCATATCAGATGATGAATGAAATGATGCTCAAATGATCTTAGGTTAAGGGAACCCCCCTCCCAAAAAAAAAACCTTATCTGGCATTACATCTTATATTATATACGATTATATATACGATTAAAAATAATAACCCCCTCACTCTCCCCGTTATATTTGGTAAGATCTTGTAAAACATTAAAGCTATACATTTAGTTACTGCGTGATAACATAACACAAAAATGAATGAAAATAAAAATCATCAAATGAGAATGAAGGTGTAGCTAACTACAAATTAATGATTACGTGTAAAATAATACAGTGTTCTTGCTTAAGAATAATGGAACCCTCGATTATATGTACAGTGACGCCCCCCACCTTAAGTTCTCCACAGCAATTAGCCTCATTTGCCTACTCTTAGAGCGAAATTGTCCTATTTTATGATGCCCTGCGAGCTAATGTAAGAATAGTTTATAGAGGAGTGAGTAGAGAAGGTCACATGAATGCAACACATAAGAGTTTTAACAGTTTTGTCTTACACCTAGCTTTAGAATCCACTGTAAATGAAGTTGAAATGCTGTGTATACCTTACCAGAGAGCTAGGAGGGGTATACTTGTGTGGCAGACTGTACTTACGTGCCACAGCTGTGTGACTGTCGCGTGGCAACGTAATGTTCTGCTATGGCACACGTCTTCATAAAGTAACCGCCTTTTGTGGTTTCCCTTACTCGTGCGTCTCTTGTTTATCTTCAGAGTGCAATTCCTGATATTTACAAGGAATTAACAAATGTTCTGTTTGTGACACACAAACTCAACAGTTGGTCACATTCAGGGGATCTTTCTGGTGCCTGAGTTCCATTCCTGGTGTATACAATCGCATTCTTATACAACTTTCTTGCAATACCAAGTTTTTCCTTCCACCAGATGGCTCAGATGGTAGTATATTTCTTTTTTTTTTTTTTTGGTATTTGTTTTTATTTTCTCTATACGTACTATGTACATAGTGTATAGATAATGTATTGCACTCCACCAAAACATTAGATACCGAGATTTCACCGGAAATATATGTTTTAGGGTCCCCTGTATCAAAAAAAGGTATTTTCAGAAAAAGGTCCCTGTGTGTGTCTGTGTGTCAGTGTGTCCGTGTGTCTGTGAACAAGATAACTCAAAAACGAAAAGTCGCTAAAATACCAAACCTGGTATTTAAGTTTAGTATCTTTTAGGGATGCGACAGGAACATTTTGAGAAAAATCCCCCACACCCAAATACCCTTTAAATGGAACTTTTTTTCGAAAATTTCAATTTTCTCAAAAATGGCTGTAACGATTTTGATTAAAATTTTGTATATGAAAGATATTTACCTGAGAAATAAAATGTATATCTTGAATTTTTTGGGAATAGCCTCTGAAGAGTAGTTTATTCTGGATGAATTTTACTGAATTTTGAATAACTGCTAAACCGTAAGAGATGGAAAAAAACTTACTACATACAAAATATAGAACACGTTAAAACACACAATTTATGTTATATACATTTTTTTCGTGTTGTTCGTCATTTTTGAGACATTCTTTATTTTTGGTTTCTGCTATGAAAAAATTATACTTTTCTCATTCAAGAATTTGTCAACTGCGGTCCGTACAAACAAAGGAACTTCAGTGACAAGCAACCAGCTTTTTACTATCACTTTAACCTATGGTAGTCCCTTATTTCGCTTCTACTTACAAGGAAGCAAGTAATATGGCTATTTCTGCTATTTTTTTACTGATTAGCATGAAGCAAATAGAAGTATAAGCTTTTAAGAATAATTTGTTGCAGAGATGTAGAGAAAGTCATGTGAATGGTACACATCAATTTTTTTACTTTGTCTAGCAATATGTGCAATGTACATAGTATTTAGAGAAGGTATTGTACTCTACCCGTAAATACTATACGAGATTTCACGGAAAATACATGTTTTGAGGGCTCCTGAATAATTTTTTTTAAAAACGTTCGTGAGTGTGGTGGGCAACGATTCAAAATCGAAAAGGCGGTTTAATACCAAACTTGGTATTTAAGTTCAGTATCCTCCAAGGGAACGACACGAAGATTATCAATCAAACCCCCCTCAAATTACGCTTTATAAGAGACACTTTTCGAAATTGTCGATATTCTCAAAAAATAGTTCTAACGATTTTGAATTAAAATACAGTGTATTAAGAACATTTAAATAACAGTATGAATTTCTTTGGAATGGTCCCTAAGATCTCTTCATGCTGAATGACTCTTTGCATAGCTGGCAAACCTCAAGAGAGAGACAAAAACTTTATACTCAAAAAATGTGTATCGTTAAAACAGATAATTTATGTCATATACAATTTTTTTGTAGATCTAACCATTTCAGAGATATTCTCAGTGTTTTGTTTCAATTTTAAACTCTTAAACTTTTCTCAAACAAGAAGTTCTCATCTTTTGTTTTACTTGTGGCTATGGAAAGAAAACAGAATTCAATGACAATCGCATAGCGACAGCCTTTAAAAGATCTGACTGTCGCTTTGGCATAGTGTGTTGCCCCATTTCCCTTCTACTTATAAGGAACTATGTAATAAAACCATTTCTGGTGATGTTTAGCATGATGTGGTTAAAAGAATACTCGTTTGTAAGAATAGTTTGTTTACAGAACATTTTAGAGAAATTCATGTAATGGGAACATATCAGATGCTTACTTTCTCTAATTATTGCATTCCACCCAAAAATCCAATACCGAGATTTCACTGGAAACACACGTTTTAGGGTCTCCTGTATCCAGAAAAAACATTTTTAAAAACATATCCGTGTGTGTGTATCATTTCACATAGAGACCATTTTTAAAATATTTGACAATCGCTTTAGCCTAGTGTATGCTCTTGTTTCCTTTCTACTTACAAAGAGGCAAGTAATTAGAACTCTCTTGCTAATGTTTTTCTTCATTAGCATGATATACATAAAAGAATAATCTTTTGTAAGAATAGTATGTATTTGGAACAACAAGAGAAAACTATGTAAATGGAACACATCAGTTTTGTTTTACTTGCAAATAATAATCCTTTAGTTTAATTTGTGTTAAATTTGAAAATATCTATATGTTATTTCTGATTTAGTAGAATAAAATAAAATTTACATGTACATTTTGATAGAATAATTACTTTATTTTGTAGATGTTTTAGAACCTGACGTATTGAACGTTCATTTTGATTTTGGGGTTAACATTATTTATTTTGTTATTATTAATATTGGTAATTATAGAGAACTTGGGCCCCTCTAGAAATTAAACAAATTGTGGTTTGACTGTAAGTTTGGTTTATACTTGTTACCTTTTCATCAATTTTTTTTATCGGAAAAGCTCCGTAATTAAGTTAGACGCTAACTTATTACGTGAGCGTAGCGATCCTTTTTTGTGAATATTTATGAAGTATGCTGCTTGGAAGGAGTAGAATATAAATAAAGAAGTCTTGTAGTACTTTTGCAATGTAAATATATAATAATACTACACACTAAAGTGTCTAAAACCTGAGTTTCATTGTCGGCGGCAGCGAACAGTGTTGTGGAATGCAACACCGGCATATGTCGCTAGACGCTTTGCTGATGAATGACAAGTATGTTTCACGCAGATACAGCTGTTCAGTGAATTTTATTATGCAGAACTTCGGCCGCTCTAAAATCGAATGAAACTAAGTGCAATTGATTGACTTTGTATTTATGATGACAATTTCAAAGCCTGTGGATTTCAAATTTAGCGCGAGGTTAGGTTCCAATCCGTTTAGGTTAGTGTCTGTATATAAACAGGTAGCAACATTAGTTTTTTAAACCATCTCCCCAACCCTAATCCCCGTCTAACCACATCGGTCCCGTTAGAGTGCAAAACTGCTATAAGTCGCAGCGGAAAGAGCGGCCCAACTTGTAAATAATTACCTTAATATTATTATAGAATAATCACATTTGTTCATATGTTTGAAATATTTAATATGTTTAGTTTTAAAAACCAGTTAAGTTTATCCTTAAAGGCATGATTATTATGGGGAGTTTATGCTAGACAGTCTTTTCCCTCGTTGCTCTTTGGGGTGAACACCAGTCTGTCCTTGCAGTTTAGTCATTCCGTCATATCTGGTCGCTCAAGAATCAGGGCTAGTAATCGGCTCAGTTGCAAGGTTAGTCGCTCTGGTCACCCAAAGCTGGAAACAAACTCCAAACGAATGACACATTTTGGAGCAGGAGACGTCCGAGTAGCTATAAATGTTTGTCTTTACACTGTAATGGCGTGTTATTTATGGACGCTCTTTAACTGCTGTGCTTCTCAGCGTCCCATTCTATACCGGGTATAAAAGTCCGCTTAATTTTGCTCAGAGGCCTCTGTATCAGGCTTGCTTTACACTGTACTGCCACCGAGCTCTAAACTTTCTGAATGATGGACATACTTCCATCAAGGAGGAGTGTAAGGCTACTCAACAGGTCTACAGTAGGATACTCAACATGAAGCAGGTAGTTACAAATGTTTTAACAAATGCAACACTTGTACCATCTCCGGACCTGCAACAAACACAGAGTTAGGGTGCACGCAGAGGGGAAGGGGGGGGGGGCGAGTGATCGAGCAAGCAATAAAAGTCATGATGGTATATAATGTTGTGGTTTGTAACAAGATTCAGTAGCCACAGTTGGCAAGGGACGGACCGACACGTGTGCTGCCAACCGTATAAAACTTCATATTCGGTCGCTTCTTTCACCTACGCGTTATTTACGACATGATTGTGTTGGGGGAGAGACACACGTTTTTCATAATCAAAACTTTTGGGCTGGTGAACGTTAGATGACTAAATATTATATCTTCCTAAAACTTAAATATTAAATAACACGAAAACTTCATTGTATTTAAATCAGTATGTTGTAAATAAGGGGGAAAATCTGATATTACTTTTTCTACTAACTATTTTTTACAAAAATTATTCTTCTATTAGTTAATAGCAATAAACTTTCGTTACTCATTTCGTCGTAGATACTAAGTATAATCGGACCATAGAAAGCGCAAATGCGTTTGCTTTTATTCGTAGCTTACAAGACAGACAGGCTGCGGCGCAAATCGGCGTTATGTAGTAGGTAATGGAGTCTGAAACTTGACTGACAATTTTTACTTTCTCTACACGTACTATGTTCATTTGGAAAAAGATCCGTGTGTGTCTGTGGACAGCATACATCAAAAACGAAAAGACGGTTAAATACCAAACTTGGTATGCCACGGCGTACTTCCTGGTCTTGTTTCCCAAGATTTCCAACTATAATGTCTCACATTTCTACTCCACTGCCGCATACCAGAGCCAACACGAGTGATCACAAACACGGATGATTTTGTTACAATATTGAATCAGTGGCTGCCCTCAATTCGAGCTATAAGGTCTGAAGTTTATTCATTTTGCACCTCAAATGAGAAATGTGTGTTTTCTGTGAATTACATTAAATTATTCTTTTTACCCTTTGAAATTTCTACTGAAAGCTTCATGCTTGAGAAAACGAATTGTTATGTATTATACATATGTATCAGCCGAATAATGTAAACAGAGGCGTTCACAATTTCAGGTCAAAATTACTGTATTCCAGTTAGATACTAATCGATATGTTAAGAAGCCGGTTGGCCCCGTAGCTCAGTCGGTAGAGCTCCGGCCTGCTGCAGCAGGGGTCCCGGGTTCGATTCCTGGCTGAGGAGTGGGGAATTTTACTATTTATTCCCTAGACTGAAAATGTGAATGTGTGAAAATTAAGGTAAATAGAAACTACACACAGTGCACGAATAAAACCATTGAATATAGGGAAAAACCGCCGATAGGACTATGCAGTTAAAAGAGGGCTATAAATGGAACAAACAAATGGAACTCCAGCAACCGTGATCGTTGACGAAAGGGTTTAGTGTTGTGTTTCTATGCTTGTGTTCTAAGTAAGCCATTCTCTCTCCCCTGATGGCCAATTAGATAATTCTGAAATATGTGAGTGTTAAGATAAAAACCAAAAAAATGAAAAAAAAAAAAAAAAAAAAAAAAAAAGAGGACCGCGCCGCAGTAACGCTCATGGGTTCGATTCCCGTAGCTTCCTGACCGGTATGTATTTTGGAGGGGTTACCACGGATCGCCAGAGATCTCCCGAATTTTCCTCTATATAATTTCCTTACTTGAAGGCCCAAGCGATGGTTTTTGGCGTGCTGTTTGTTTATCCTGGTGCCGTCGTTATCGATACCACTCCAATCGGGACCAGCTTTCGGGGCTTTTGGCTCGGGTCTCCTCGGACTAGGCGGTGTCGGTGGCGTTCAATCTGTAACTGTTTGGGACCTGCGTCCATCGTCATCGGGGTATGGTCTCCGTTGGGGTCTCTCCCCCAGGGGATGTCTAATGCAGGATAGATGAAGGTTTATAAAGGCATGCCTGTATAAACCTATTAATTAAAAGTATAAAACAGGAAGTGTAACATTCTGATTTAATTTTCAAAAGTATTTAATGATTTATTTGCAAATCATGTAATAATTGTATAATAAAATATGTTTGAAAAAACCCTTTAAATTTTGTTCCAAAATTTTGTAAAATTTACCACAATGAGGTTTTTCTTTAGTTCACTAAGACTTAGAAATATTCGGTCAATACTCAAAAAAACTGATCTAAAAGTTCTTAAGTTTGTTATAGAACATATTATCATAAATATTTAAGGAAAACTTAAAACTAAACTGTAAAGGAATATAGAATTATCGAATTATCACATGCGCTCCCTTTAGTTCAAGAAGGACACATGCAACTTGAAACCGCTTTGTTGCTAAGCAAGCATCAGGGATAACTGGGAACAGCAAATGCTTGAGATTCATTTGATTCATTTTTGAGAAAAAGAATAATAAAAAAAATCTTCATGTAGAGGAAATTCCTGCGAAAGAAAGGAAATAAAACGAAAAGTATATGAAACACGGAGACAGGAAAAGGCAGCACAGGAGAAAAGAAAAGGAAGTCATTTATATATTCTTCTTGCCTGCTCTTTTCTTCTTATACTGTAGGGAGGAGTACCGTAGTATATGTATTTATTTATTTGTATAATATATGGCAAACGAAAGACTCAAGCTACAAGTGGTTAAAATTTTTGTCGGCCAACTTTGCCCTCGGCAAAAATCTCAACGTTTTTTGCAGATGCCTTGAGAGGTTGACTAGGGAATCAATACGGTAGAAACAGCTGTTGGTAGCATTGTCTGATGCTCCTTTGTTCCTGCGAACGTGCCCAGCTAGGGTTCCAGTGGCGTATCACGAATTTTTTGCTAAGAGTTTATGTAGAAAATTAATTTGAAAAAAAAAATATTCTGAATTTTATAATTTCTGTACTGCTTACCTATACTAGTAAGTAGAAGAAGTAATATGTTACCCCATCCAAATAATCAATATCGAGATTTCATCGAACATATAGTTTTGTGGTACCGTGAATTAATGTAAAAGCATTTTTAGCGAAATGTCCTTGTGTGTGTGTGTGTGTGAAATATTCTTTACATGTGTTTCGAAATTAAGATTTTCTTAAAAATGTTGATTAAAATAGGATATATTTAAGATATTTTCATGAGAATTATAAGTAGATATATCTTGATCTTGCAAGTAAGTTCCTATAAAATCCTCTTCATTCTGTATGTCTTTTGTATAACTGGAAAATCGTAAGTTATAGCTAACTTATCACGTACCTACAATTACTTACATAGTAAGTAGAGAAAGTATTGCATTCCACTCAATAATTCCATACCCTATATAAATGTTCAAAATTCAACATAACACACTGCAATTCTTGATAATATCCCGCATAGCTTAGAGACGCTACTAATTCCCTCAAACAGTTTCTCAGCTGGGCCCCCAGGGACCTCATGAGGCTGAGTGCACCCCGGAATTCTTATCTACTAGTTATAAAAGTGTTCGCTGTGACCACCACTGCATAGCGAGTTCTTTAGCGGATGTCGTGGAGATCTGTCCCTGATGAACTTAATTCGTTAAACCTGAATACTATGCGCGCAAATTTTCTTGGGCTCTCAGCTCGCTGGTCTTTGTTCGGTAGATTTCGTGCAATTTCGGAAGCAGAGCAGACCGAAAACATTTGTGATGCATCTATGAAATTTGACCAACAATTTGAAAAATTAAATAATTAGATATTTTCATAATAGAATTATATGAATTCTAAACTTTCAGAAAATATTATATTTCTTACACTTGGCGCAATAAACTGAAGCTATAAATGCCTAGGCGCATTATAGGCATGCCCAACCTTAAACCTCATTTTTTCGCATACTTTTTTCCAACAGTTTTTCACACTCAAAATGTTCCACATGTTGTATTTTTTCATTAATTTGCTTCAATATTTTTATGCTGCCTCTCCATAGCACATTGGAGAAAATGGTCACATTAGTTTTTCTAAATAATGCTTCAATTTTGATAAATAAACGATTAAATTATGAAAAATCAATAGTTTTGGAGATTACATAAAATTAATATGTTTTCTATACCAATTAGGGATAATATAAAAAAGTCTGATGTGCTCCATTCGCATGACATTCTCTAGATCTCTGTAACAAATTATTGTTAAAAAGCTTATTCTTCTATCTACTTCATACTAATGGAGAAAATTAGCAGAAAGTTTTTACTTTCTCTATGCGCACTATGTACATAGTGTATAGAGAAGGTACTGCACTCCACCAAAAAATTCGACACCGAAATTTCACCGGAAATATATGTTTTAGGGTCCCCTTTATCTAAAAAAATCATTTTCGGAAAAAGGCCCGTGTGTGTGTGTGTGTGTGTGTGTGTGTGTGTGTGTGAGTGTGTATGTGTGTGTCCGTGTGTCTGTGAACACGATAACTCAAAAACGAAAAGTAGCTAAAATACCAAACTTGGTATTTAAGTTTAGTATCTTCCAGGGATGCGACACGAAGATTTTGAGCAAAATCCCTCCACCCCCAACTACCCTTTACATGGACATTTTTTCGAAAATTTTGATTTTCTCAAAAATGGATCTAACGATTTTGATTAAAATTTCGTATATTAAAGATATTTACCTGACAAATAAAATGTATATCTTGAATTTTCTGGGAATAGCCTCTGAAGGGTAGTTTATTCTGGATGAATTTTACTGAATTTTGAATAACTGCTAAACCGTAAGAGATGAACAAAAACTTACTACATAAGAATGTAGAGCACGTTAAAACACACAATTTATGTTATATACATTTTTTTCGTGGAGTTCGTCGTTTTTGTGACATTACTTATTTTTGGTTTCTGCTATGAAAAACTAATACATTTTTCTTACAGGAATTTGTCAACTGCTGTCCATACAAACCAAGGAACTTCAGTGACATAGCAACCAGCTTTTGATTATCACTTTAACCTATGGTACTCCCTTATTTTACCTCTACTTACAAGTAAGCAAGCAATATGGCTATTTCTGCTAATGTTTTACTGATTAACATGAAGTAAATAGAAGTATAAGCTTTTTAAGAATAATTTGTTGCAGGGATACAGAGAAAGTCATGTGAATGGTACACATCAGATATTTTATTACTTGCTTTCTTGCAAGTATAAGGGAAATAAACGCATATACCTGGCTAAAGCGATAGTCAAATGCTTTAAAAGCTGCTTGTCATGTGGTTGAAATCCAATTCTTTGTATTGCCTGGGGTTAACAATTCTCGTATGAGAAAATTAATTTTTTTAAAACTGAAACCAATAACAAGTAATATCTCACAAATGGTCAACTCTACGAAAAAAATGCATAGGGCATAAATTGTGTGTTCTAGATTTTTGTGTACTAAGTTTTTTTTCTAGTTCTTAATCTTCACCATTTGTGCAAAATTCACCAACATTTATTCAGAATGAACATGTCTTCAGAAGCTATTCTTAAACAATTCAATATATACATTTTATTTGTAATGTAAATACTTTTAATATACAGTATTTAATCAAAATCTTTAGAGCCATTTTTGAGAAAAGGAGAATGCTCAAAAAATTATGCTTGTAGAGGGTAATTTGTAGTGAGGGGTTTCTTGAAAATCTTCGTGTTGCATCCTAATAGCTAAACGTAAATCAAATTTTATTATTTAACGGGTCTTTTCGTTTTTAAACTATACTGTCCTCAGGCCACAGATCTTTTTCTAAATTGCTTTTCTCGGACGCGGGGGACACCAAAAGTATGGGCGGAGTACCAACCTTCTCCAGCTATGATGCAAAAAATATATAAATATGTGCTAGAGAAAGTAATAGTATGGCAGCCCTATTTGTTAATTCATTTTCTGTAACACTGAATTTTTTATTTGAATAGTTTTAACAATCCTTCCTGTCACTCTTTTTAAAATCACTTATTTAAATGACGATGAAAGCCAGGATGTTGATAAAAGGTAAAAACATGAGTACAATCTAAATATTATAGAGCTAATTGGTCTGTAGTTGGAGTTCAGAGCTCCATTCCTTTACATTTTTTCAATTCGTGGAAAATGTTTAGACAGAAGTAGGAAAAATAAATTAAATTTTTATATCTGCAGTAAGAGCTTTAACTTCTCTTCTTTGAAATCATTTGTATAATAACAATTTTTACCATTTTCACGTTCTACATTCCTTTGCTATAAATTATTTATTTTATGTCAATTTTATAATATGTTTCATACTCCTTTTGCACCTTTTAGTTTCCTTTTCGATTGACATACGAAGAAACTGTTGATATTATATTATCTTTATAGAGGAGTCTCTATTTTATTACTACTTTTTTCTTTTAGGCAGTTCATTTATAATTTTATGGTTTAATCTGTCATTGTTAGCAGTCCGTAAATGCGGGGAGTTGTTATTCTTGTTGTTTCATTAAATAAATAAATGTGTATAATAGTTATATAAATTCCACTAACACAACTTACTCACTGTGGAATTAAAATTTTCACAGATATATCACCAAGACATGAAGGTCGCTATAAACCCTGATATCGAGGCTTTAATTCTAAGGTTTCATTCTGTCTGTGGATCTCAAAGTTCGCGAACAAGTAGTACCTGTGTTTGTGTTTCGTTTAATAGTTCAGCTTATTTGCGGTATACTAGATAACTGGTTATCATAATTGATGAGGGCTTTAAAGATAGAAACCTATTTACTTTCTCTACACGTATTATGTACACAATGTATAGAGAAGGTATTGTATTGCATCCAAAAATTCGATACCGAGATTCTACCGAAAATACATGTTTTGAGACCCCCTGAATAAAAGTGTCCGAGTGTGTCTGTGGGCAGCGTAGATCAAAAACGAAATGTCCGATAACATCCAAACTTGATATTTAAGTTCAATATCTTCCAAGGATGCAACACGAAGATTTTCAAGAAAATTTCTCCACCCCCAACTCTCTTTACATAGAAAAAATTAAAAAAATTCTGATTTTCTCAAAATGGCTCTAACGATTTAGATTAAAACATCCAATATTTAAAGTATTAACATGAAAAACACAATGTATATATTGAATTTTCTGGTAATAACTTCTGGTAATAACTTCATCTAGAATAAGTTATTCTAGATGAATTTAGTGGAATTTTGCATAACTGGCCGTAACAGAAACTTTGTACACAAAAATTGTAGTTCTCGTTAAAATACAATTTATGTGATATACATTTTTCGTGGAGTTGACCGTTTTCGAGATATTCCTTGTTATTGGTTTTAGTTTTAAAATACTTAAAACTTTTCTCATACGGTAACTTGTTAACTCCTGGTCACGCAAAGAAACGGATTTCAATCCCATAGAAACCATATTTTAAAACGTTTGATTGTCATTTAGCCTAGTCTATTCGCTAATTTCTCTTCTACTTATAAGAAACTATAATAAGACCATTTCTGCTGATGTTTATCTCGATTATTATGAAGTAGATAGAAGAATAAGCTTATTAACAATAATTTGCTACACAGATGTAGAGAAAGTCAAGTGATTGTAGCACATCAAATTTGTTTGTTTGAAAACACTGCGCAAAGACAGGTAGACAAGCTCTCTCTTCTTCCCCCCGGCCCTGACTTTCCCATAAAACTAGTAACATTTATTATGTGTATAACAATACATCAATTGTGTCACTCAGTCGTATAGGTCGAGTGACCGTACATGCTCTCTAAAAATACTTGAATTTAAAATATTATCTACCCCAATTTTACATATATAAATATACAAACACACACACGCTTATCAACATAACAACAAATCAACAAAATAAAGAACACTCTGATATCACACACACACTCGTACTCACATATATAGATAACTCATTTACGAAGTATGTGTACACAATATCTTATCACTTGGAACACGTACTTCTATTAAGTATGTGCCCGGACTTGGCCAGTTTTGGCTGTTTAGAATCAAGTCCCAGCGTGCTGTTCTCCATCTCTTTGAAGCTAAAAATAATACCGGCAATAATTGTTTTCCTTACATCCTCCGTCTGCACGCAATCTGCCAAAATATGCGTCCAGTCTTCTTGATAATCAACGCATCCTCCCAACATAAGCCACTTTATTCTCGTCCCGTGTCTCACACCCAAATCTAAAATACATGTTTCTCTACCCCACCCAATTTTTATTTCATTTTAGTTCCAATGACGGTTTTTACTCTCTCTATACGTACTATGTACATAGTGTATAGAGAACGTATTCATAGTACCCAAAAATTCGATTCCGAGATTTCACAGGAAATATATGTTTTGAGACCCCCTGAATCAAAAATTTTTTTATAGAAATATGTCCGTGTGTGTCTGTGTGTGTGTGTGTGTGTTTGTGTGTCTGTGAGCAGCATAGCTCATAAACGAAAAGACCGTTAAAAACCAAACTTGGTATTTAAGTTTGGTATCTTCCAAGGATGCGAAACGAAGATTTTCAAGAAAATCCCCCCACCCCAAACTACCCTTTACATGGAATTTTTTCGAAAAGTTTGATTTTCTAAAAAATGGCTCTAACGATTTTGATTAAAATCCGTATATTACTGACATTTACATACTAAATAAAATGAATATCTTGAATTTTCTGGGAATTGCCTCTGAAGACCTCTTTATTCTGGATGAATTTTGCCGAATTTTGCTTAACTGCTAAACAGTAAGATAGATAAAAGCTTACTACACAGAAAATGTAGAGCACGTTAAAAAACACAATTTATATTATACACATTTTTTTTTTCGTGGAGTTTTTTAGTTATTCATTGTTTTTGATTTCACCTTTCAAAAACTTATATTTTCTCATACAGGAATTTGTCAACTCCTGTCCATGCAAACAAAGGAAGTTCCGTCACATAGCAACCAGTCTTTGACTATCACTTTAACCTATGGTACTCCCTTATTTCGCGTCTACTTAAAAGGAAGCAAGTAATAAGACTATTTCTGTCATTTTTTTTTTCTCGATTAGCATGAAGTAAATAGAAGCATAAGCTTTTTAATAATAATTGTAGAGAAAGTCATATGAATGGAACACATCAGATTTTTTTCTACATACTTCCTGCCTGTTTATAACGCATAGTCGTCTTTTTACTTATTTCACAATGTTATATCTGTTTTAGTCATCCCTTTGCCAAATATTGTTTAAGCCAATGTTTGGTAGCCCCGCTGCCCACCATTTTGGATGTTTTATATATTCATTTGATGTCGATAACATCATATTCTCAGAGTTGTTGAGTCATCTTTAGTTATTTACAGCCAATATCTGACTACACTTATTTTAGCCCATACAGCATTCTACCTCGTGAAGAACACCGTAGTTAGAAGTACCCCTCCTAAAACCCAAACTCCGTAAAGCTAGAAAAGCTACGTACGTAGTATGTACGTGTAATGTGATTATTAGATATCAGATTGGTGTCAATATTTGACCTATTTTCATCACATATTCCAGTAGATACATTTTACGAAAATAGCTACAAAATCAGCCAATAGTTCTCGAGATTAATGCGTTCACACAGACGGACACACAAAACATTGATTCGAAAGCAAACCAAACATTTTAACAGCTATGTGCTCTTGCCGTTGTACTTTTGTGTGTTCTGTATCAACAAATAATCACGGACACCACATAAAAGACACACAGTTGATACTGCAGAGCGGAATCTGACCAACGGGCAGAGTTTGGTTTTCCGCAAGCGGTTTCCTCAGTCCCGTAACAGGCCCCGCTGTTTACAGAGCAAACTCCGGACTCCATGCATCTGTTTGTATTGTGACCACGTGACCAACAAGGTGCACGCTTCTTATGACGTAAAAATGACGTCACTTTAAACAACCGCATATGTAGAAACAATGGCTTCAATTGGAACGGTCAACAGGGGGAGGGGGTAGTATAATCCCCTTCTCAATTGTGTGCCACAGAGGGGCGAGAGGGGTATAATATTATCCCGGCATGCCTTGCGGGGCTTGATGAGGCTACGCTATACACTGAATAGCTGATCTCTGCAAACACAGCATACACAATACACATAGGGGGCATCAGTAACCAGGTCACATCTGGACAACCCTGCGCTTACTGCTCATTACTGCCAAGGAAGCATGCCGGTAAAAACAATACAGTTAAATGGGGCACCTCTTAGCCTGCTTATTACTGCTATGCAAGTATACTGATAAAAGTCAACATATAAAATGATATTGATGTACAACTGTCAAATGGGGCACCCCTGTACCTCCTCCTCGTTAATATCAATGAGAGGGTGCCATATAAACGATATTGATTGTTAATAGTCAAGCGTCGAATAGGGCACCCCTGGACACATCGTTACTAACAAAGACTATAAAAATTCCAAATTCTGTGATGCTTAAGCAAATAACTTCATACTTTTACAACATTACTTTTATATATAACTAATTCTAAATTGTTAAGACAAATATAAAAATAGTTTATGAGAAAAACCTTTTATTTTGTAATTTTTAACTGTCCTACAAAGAAAAGCTATTACGGTGCAGTTTTCATAATTCTGTATCTAAATTCCTGATTTATATATCATAAAAACTACTTTTAAAAAATCTGACGTGTTCCATACAAATGACTTTCTCTACCATCTCTGTAACAAATTATTGTTAAAAAGCTTATTCTTCTACTACATTATGAGATAAACATTAGCAGAAGTTTTACTTATTACTTGGTCCGTTATAAATAGAAGGGAAAAAGTCGAATGTGTTCTATTTATATGATGTCCTCTAGCTATTCGGCAAACAAACCTTTTATTCAAAAGTTTAATCTATTATCTACATCGTGCTAATCAAGATAAACATAAGCAGAATTAGTCTTATTACTAGCTCCTTATAAGTAGAAGGGAAATAGGAAAAAGCACACACTAACGCGATAGTATTGTCCTTTAAAACACGGTCATTATGTGAAGCACTTGAAATTCTAATCTCTTTGACTGTCAGAAATAAACAAGCGAGAAACGAAAACAAAGATGTCTTCCCGATTGAAAAAAGTTAAATTGGTTAAAATAATCCGGAATATCTCGAACGGCTAACTCTACAAAACAATGTATATAACATAAATTGTGTGTTTTAATGAGATCTACATTTTTTGTGTAGTAAGTTTTTGTCTATCTCTTACGGTTTATCAGTTATGCAAAATTCCGTAAAATTCATTCAGAATAGAGATCACTTCAGAGACTGTTCCCAGAAAATTCAAGATATACATTTTATTTTTCATCTAAATATCTTTAATATAAGATATCTTAATCAAAATAGTCAGAGACATTTTTGGAGATAATAAAAATGTTCGAAAATTTAAAGGGTAGTTGGTGGTGGGGTGATTTTCTTAAAAATCTTCGTGTCGCATCCTTGGAAGATACTAAACCTAAATACTAAGTTTGGTATTTAATAGTACTTTCGTTTTGGAGCTATACGCAGACACACATACACACACGGACCTTTTTTTAAAAATGCTTTTTTCGCACTCACGGGACTCGAAAACAAATATTTCCGGTGATATCTAGACTCGAATTTTTGGGTGGAATGCAATATATTCTGTATCCACTATGTAGATTGTACATGTGGGGCTAGAGAAAGTAAAAATGAAGACTTCCCCAATTTTAACCTATTATATATGAGAGTAATAATTCATTATATTTCTATTGGAGATAGTATAAAATAAAAAGTACAGTACCCAAATATACTTCTTATTTTATTGTGCATTCGATATGAAATGTAAAGTATTATTTCTCTCATATAATAAGGGCGGCTTAAAATTGGTGAAATGGGATATTTTGAAGATTATGGATATTGAAATGTCATAATCGTAAAATGACTAGGTTTTTCCAAATTTTGAGTTCCTTTGTGCAATATTAGAGGATTAATTCTGATTTTCGCATCGAATATCACATAAAAAAAATATATTTCTATGTTTATAAAATAATATATTTTCCAAAGTTGTGTCAAAATAACCCAATAAGGACAAAACTAGCTCTAGTTTATGGTATTATGATAACTCTTCCTTTCTATAATTTATCAGATAAGAATGATCCTGATTCATAGTTTAATGCAATATTCAAATTTAAAGTTAATTTAACAAATAAACTGTCCAAAATTAATAGCACCTCTGCAGATGGCAAATACCTAATGCACCGTCAAATAGGATACTCCTGCACTATGACATTACCACCAAGGAGACAGCAAACCAACCTATAAAACAACAGGATGGTTACGAGAGAATCGTCAAATGGGGCACTCCTGGGAAGCGTTACCAAGGCGACATCGCAGTAAAAGCAACCTACAAGACAATATGGGTGGTTAACAGCGAGCGGACCGTCAAATAGGACCACTGTGCCGCATCATTACTGTCAAGGAGACACCCCAGTAAAACCAAATGCGCGAAACAATATTGGTGGTTAACCGTCAAATGGCACGCCCCTGTGCTTCCTCATTACTGTCAAAGAGATGTCCCCGCAAAAAATAATTCACGATGGTTAACCATCAAATGACGCACCCATGACGGTTATCGTTACTGTCAAGATGTTACAGTAAAATTAAAATATTGTACAGTTTTGTAACCTCGGGGTACACTATTCTTCCTTCTATTCCAATTGTATTAATGGTCAAATTGTGGTTATGACCTAATTTGATTTAATTGCCTTTTCTACACGTACGCTATACATAGTGCTGTTTACACCCAAACATCTAATGCCGAGATTTCACCGGAAATACCGGTTTTGAGACCCCCTGAGCCCAAAAAAAAAGAATTTTTGGAAAAAGTTCCACACGCGCCCCTTTGTGTCTTTGGACAGCATAGCTCAAAAACTAAAAGACCGTTAAATTCCAAAATTGGTACTTAAGTTTGGTATCTTCCAAGGATGTGACGCGAAGATTTTCAAGAAAATTCCCCCACCTCAAACTACACTTTACATGGAACATATTTTGAAATTTTTGTTTTCTCAAAAATGGATCGTACGATTATGATTAAAAAAAAAACATATATTAAAGCTATTTACATCACACATTAAATGTATATCTTGAAGTTTCTGGAAATAGCTTCTGAAGACCTGTTCATTCTAGATGAAGTTACTACACATAAAATGTAGATCCGTAAAACACAATTTATGTCATATACATTTTTGTTGCAGAGTTGAAGTTTCCGAGATATTCCTTGTTATTGTTTCAATTATAAACTATGCATCTTCTCAAACGGTGACCCACCTTTCGTTTCATCTCTCTTTTGTTTTTCTGGAAATGTGAACTGAACTTCAATTGTTCACATAGCGATTGGCTTTTAAAAAGTTTAACTATCCCTTTAGCCTAGTATATTCCCTTCTGCTTATAAGGAATTAAATAGCAAGACTAGTTGTGTTAATGCTTATCTCCTTTACCATGATGTAGATAGAAGAATAATCTTTTGTAAGAGTAGTTTGCGGAACAGGTAGAGAAAATCATGTGAATGCAACACAATTGGTTTTTGTTGTTTTTATTTTTTGTACAGTAGATGTACATTAACAGCTTTATTATATATTTCGTCATACGTAAATACAAAGGAATAACTGAACTCACAGGCTAAAGTGACAGTCAAATCAAGAGTTGGTCGCCATGTGATATCGTTGATAATTCGCTCCAATTACCGGTCCAGAAGGGAATAAAGGACGAAATAATTTTTCATTTGAGAAAAGTATAGGTACTTGGAAATTGAAACCAAAAACAAGGAATATCTAGGATATGGTTTACTCCACAAACAGGTATTTAGCATACATTGTGCCACATACATTGTGCCTCTACACGAGGTGCACCCAGGAGTCAAGGATGAGGTGAGAGAATACACCGGGCGGCCGACACCAGGAGCGATGGCACAATAATGACAGGGTGTCTATATTTTCCAAATTGAAGCACCCCGACAGTCGCACAGACAGACTGGGCCCTCCGTCGCATATAGGAACCAAACCCCTAACAGGAGCGGTCCTGATTCCGGCAAACAGCCGAAGTCGGGGGACGGAGACGGTCACTTTGAACATTCTGTTTCCTTGCCATGCTGTTTCAAACCTGAAAGAAACCAATGAAGTGAATGAAATAACAGTGGAAATGACATGGAGGGACAGGATATTCTGGGGATGAAAGAAACCTACACAACATTCGCCTGGCGAGCTGGGAAAACCCCTGAAAAAACACAGGGACAGGTAGGCCGGCCATGGGAAGCGAACCCGCGACTTCCCGAATGCGGACAATAGAGGAAACCGCATAAGGCATCCCGCTCGGTTGGTTTCAGGGGTCCTCAAAACATGTACTTCTTGCGAAACCTACGGATAAGAATTTTGGGTGTAATGTAATACTTCTCTACATACTGTCTTCCATGGTCTAGGGGTAATATGTTAGCCTTTGGTTTCCAAGATCACGGGTTCAAACCCGGTGGAGGCGATGGATATTTTTCGGGCTTAAAAATCCTTAGTATGTCTTCCTTTGGAAGGGAAGTAAATCCGTAGGTCCCGTGTTGAATATTTACGGCATGTAACAAAAACTTCAAGCCTAATAAAGAGGCCTTTGTGCAAAATTAAGCGGTCTTTCAACCCCAACATGGGATGGTACGCCAAAACCCATATTAGTTAAAGTGCGTCCATAAATAAAACTCAATTTCATTTCTACTGTGCACACTGTAAGTAATATATGACAGAAAACGTTATACCGTAAATGCTGTATAACGTTTCCAATAAGTCAACCTTAAATATTAGATTATAAAAATCTAACGAGTTCCACTCACATGGCTTTCTCTAGCCATTCTATAAAAACCTTCCTTATAAAATATTATTAGATACGTCATGCTAATCAAGATAAACATTGCCAGAATTAGTATTACTACTTCTTCTTTGTAAGTAGAAGGGAAACAAGGGAATACACTAGGCTAAAGCGATAGTCAAATCTTTTAAAAGTCCGTTACTAAGTGAAACAATTGAAATTCGGCTGTCTTTGCTTTCTAGGGATAAACAAACGAGAGAAAAAAAAGAAAAGAAAAAAGATGTCTCCTTTTTGAGAAAAGTTCAAACTGAAACCAATAACTTGGAATATTTAGAAAACGGTTAACTGTACAAAAAAAAAAAAAAAATGTACATGAATAAATTAATTCAAAATCTTCTCGGGCTTCTAGCCAGGTAAAAACTTGGTTTGACACCAACGTTTCGAAGAAGTGCATCTTCCTCGTCTTCAGGAAGATGCACTTCTTCGAAACGTTGGTGTCAAACCAAGTTTTTACCTGGCTAGAAGCCCGAGAAGATTTTGAATTAATACGTCACCAGGAAAGCTTCAGTTCTTATTTTATGAATAAATTGTTTGTTTTAATGAGATCTACATTTTTATGTAATAAGCTTTTGTCTATCGCTTAAAGTTTACCAGTAATACAAAATCTATACAAAAGTCATCCAGAATAAAGTAGTCTTCAGAGGTTATTCCCAAAATTTAAGATATACATTTCATTTGTCATAAAAATCTGATGTGTTCCATTCACATGGCTTTCTCTACGTCTCTGTAACATATTATTGATAAAAAGCTTATGCTTGTATTTATTTCATGCTCATCCAGAAGAAAATAGCAGAAATAGTCTTAATACCTGCTTCCTTGTAAGCAGAAGCGAAATAAGGGAGTACCATAGGTTAAAGTGATAGGCAAAAGCTGGTTGCTATGTGACTGAAGTTCCTTTGTTTGTACGGGCAGGAGAAAAGTATGTTTTCCAAAGCTGAAACCAAAAACAAGGAATATCTAAAAACCGATCAACGAAAAAAATGTATATTACATAAATTGTGTGTTTTAAGGTGATCTACTTTTTTTGTATGGTAGGTTTTTGTCCATCTCTTACAACTTAGCGGCTACGTAAATTTTCGAAAAAACTGATCCAGAACAAAGTAGTCTTCAGAGGCTATTCCCAGAAAATTCAAAATATACATTTTATTTGCCAGGTAAATCTTTAATATATGATATTTTAATCAAAATCGTTAGAGCCATTTTTTAGAAAATCAAATTTTTCGAAAAAAGTTCCATGTAAAGGGTAGTTTGGGGTGGGGGCATTTTTTTTTTAAATCTTCGTGTCACATCCCTGGAAGCCACTAAACTTAAATACCAAGTTTAGAATTTTATCGACTTTTCACTTTTAAGATATCGTGTTCACAGACACGGGGACACACGAACACATACACACGGACCTTTTTGTGAAAATGCTTTTTTGGACACAGGAGACCCTAAAACATATATTTCCGGTGAAATCTCGTATCGAATTTTTTGGTGAAGTGCAATACCTTCTCATACACTATGTACATATTGCGTATAGAGAGAGTAAAAATGAGTGGCATTGCTATTGAAGAAGCTGCGGATCTAGTATGTGCTTCACTTTTACACCGAAGACGAAGCAAATATATGTTGATGGCTATGTCATTTCCTAACTGTAAAGTAAGTATTAATGTGCTCTCAAACTCTTACTATTGGCATGCCGATGAATAAATGAATTGTACATTTAGTTTTCACTATCAAATAGGGGTACAGAATGATTAACTTACATATCAAGTATTTCAAAAACATTATTTCGCTACATCATGATTTTGTTGAGATTATCGTGGACACACAAACAGTCACACAAGTTTAACCGTGCGAGATGCAGCACAAAACCAGAGATGGTATTGCGAACAAAAGACCGCGTGGAATGAAAGGGACCCGTATCACTCACGTTTTCAAGAAGGACGCTGAAGCAAATTTGTAAACTGGATTCACCACTTTTCCACCTCACATTTTCTATCGCAGCCGAGATAACGAAGAAAATGAATGGACCGCTGAAAGAAGGTGGGAGAAGAAGAAGAGAAAAAAAGGATGCGGAAAACTTGTGCCTGATATCATAAATCTGCGTCAAGAAGAGAAAGCCGAGGAAAAGTGGGCAAAGGGAAACGATGAATGGGAACCCGGAGCAAGACACATTGCTGCTTCACGTCGTCATGTCACAACCAATTTCTCTTTGCTTCTTACTTTTCCGGGAGAAGGGCTGGAAAATTGCAAATCCTATAGCAATATTATTTATGAGTAGCAGTATCTTAAAAACTTAACAGCTATTAGGAAAAATGATTTATATTAATAATGTTACGACGAAATACATGCAAATTATATAGTTGCATTCACAAGGCTTTCCCTGCCCGTTATAAAAAAAGTCTGATTTGATCCATCACATGACTTTCTCTAGCTGTCCCTCAAACAATTTCTCTTATATTTATCTACATCATTACATTGGTCTCATTACTTGATTCTTTGTAAGCAGAAGGGAAACAAGAGAATTCACTAGACTTAAACGATAGTCAAATCATCTAAAGCCGTCGCTATGTCAAATAATTGAAATTCAGTTCTCTTTGATTGCTGAGAGTTTGATAAAAGTTTAAGTACGGAGCTCTAAACTGAAACCAATATCTCGTTAACGGTTAACTCTACAAAAATTGTTTATGATATAGATTAATTCTTTTAAGGAGATCTGGATTTTTGTGTAGTAAGGTTTGTGTATCTCTTAAGGTTATCATTTATACAGTTTCATCTAGACTGAAAAGGTTTTAAGAAGCTACACCCAGAAAATTCAAAGTATACATTTTGTTTGTCATGACAATATCTTAAACATGTTGCATTTCAATCATTTTTCGGAAACAAATTTTTTGAAAAATGTTCTATGTAAAGGGATTTTCTTGAAAATCTCATCCTTGGAAGATACCAAACTTAAAATAGCAAGTTTAGTATCTAATCTACTTTTCCCTTTTGAGCTATGCTACCCACACACCCACACACAGAGAGAAACACCCACCCAGAGACAGACAGACGTACACTGGGATGTGTTTCTAAAACTTGTTTTTTTTTTAATTCACGGCACCTCAAAACCGTATTTCCGGTGAAATCTCAGTATGGAATTTTTGAGTGGAATACAATATCTTCTTTATCCCCTATGTACGTTATACTTTACGGGCTAGAGAAAGTAATTACTGTTCTTATATTCATTAAACATTTCCTTATAGGTAAAAGAGAAATACATTAGGCTGAATTGATAGCCAAATGTTTAAAAAATCTTTTGTGCTTCATTAATATGACTTTCTCTACCTGTTCTACAGACAAAATATCCTTATTCTTTTGTCTTATCAAGATAATTGTTAGCAGAAGCTATCTTACCTTCTAAGTAGAAAGTAAATAAGGTAGTACATTGGGCTAAACCAACAGCAAAATCAAGTAAAAGCCGGTCGCTATGTGAACAATTGAAGTTCGGTTTACTTTGAATGGCAAACAGTAAAACAAAACAGCGATGAAACGAAAGCTGAGATACGTTACTATTAAAAATGCAAACCAATAACAATGAATATCTCAGAAACGGTCAGCTATGCAAAGAAAAAAAAATATAGGACATAAATTGTTTGTTTCAAAGAGATCTACCTTTTTTACAGTAAGGTTTTGTCTATCTCTTACGGTTTACCAGTTATACAAAATTCAGCAAAATCCACCCAAAATGAAGAATTCTTCAGAAGCTATTCCCAGAAAAAATCAGATATACATATTGTTTGCCATGTAAGTATCTTTAATATGTGGTATTTTAACCAAAATCGTTAATATATTTTGAAGAAAACATGATTTTCAAAAATGTAAAGGGTAGTTTGAGGTGTGGGGATTTTCCTCTAAATTTACGTGTCTTATCCTATACCAAACTTAAATACAAATTTGATATTTTACCGACTCTTCGTTTTTGAGTTATCGTGTTCACAGTCACACGGACACATTGACACACACACGGACATTTTTCAATGTTATACAGGGTCTTTAAAACGTGTATTAACGGTGAAATCTCTTTATCGATTTTAAATGGAATGCAGAACCTTATCTACTTATTACGTACATTGTACATACGTGCCCCAAATAAATATAAACATCCAGCTTTACGAACTACTTTTTGAAACTTCTGACAAGTTGCTGAGCAATACAAAAGAAAAGAAACAAAACGGAATTTTTCTGAAGTAATTTATATTTTTCTACCACTGTAAAAACTATACCTTTATCTTAACAAGTTATGCATTTTTTCCTTAAGTAAAAGTTTGTATAATAAATGCTTTAAAGTAACGTATAAAATCCAATACCACCAAAAGAAAATGAACAACTCATGGAATATTAACAAAAAGTTCAAAATATACTTATCTTCATTCAGTAAATTTCCGGCATATGGCGGAGGAAAGATTTGGTTGACAATAACAGACATAAAAATAATAAAGTATTTCAAAGCTGTCTATACATAAAACAGGAAGAAGGTGCGACGCTTATTTCTTACAGGACTTCCATTTCTAAGACAAAGTGGGAGCGAGAAGGTATCTTTGTATAAATGCACCACTGTGTAGTAGTGGCTGATATTATAATTGTAATAGTGCATTTTGACTGTGGCAGTTTTAGTTGAATTTAGTTTTAAATATGTTTACATTCTCTGACTTGACTCCTTGGCAGAGCTCACTAAGAGCCTTGGCCTACCGCCCGGCCGCTGCGTCTCCCATCTCGGTCCATTACAGACGTCATGGATGGGGTGCAGTACTGGGCGGGGTGAGACATGGTCAGCGCTTCGATCCCCCTCCCCGGCCAGTCATGATCTGGAGCCGCTACTTCTCCATCAAGTAGCTCCTCAATTGGCCCCCAAGGACGTGAGGCTGAGTGTACCCCGGTTCAGGTCCTGGGAATCGAACCCAGGTCTCCCGCTTGGTAAGCCAACGCTACCACCGCGCTAAGGAGACGACCCTTTACATTCTTTAGCACCCAACAATTTGATACTGAGGTTAAACCGGAAATACATGTAGTACGGCCCTCTGAATCCCCCCACACAAAAGATAATTTTTAGAAAAAGATTCCTGTATATATGTGTGTGGGGGTAGCATTTTTCAAAAACAAAATTCCCTTAAATATCAAACTCGATATACAGGTACAGTAACTTTTAAGGATGCGACACGAAGATTTTAAAGAAAATCCCCTCCTCAAACCACCAAATTTAAAAAATTTTGATTTTCTCAAAAATGACAGTAATGATTTTGATTAAAATACCGTATGTTAAAGATATTTAGATGACAAATAAAATGTATATGTTGAATTTTCTGGGAATAGTTTCTGAAGCCCTTTTCAATCTGGATGACTTTTGTATAACTGATAAACTGTAAGAGATAGACACGATGTAGAGGTTGTTACAACGCACAATTTATGTCATTAAACTCGTTGATTTGACCATTTTCGAGATACTCCTTGTTATTGTCTTCAGCTTTAAAATACTTAGATTTCTCATACGGGAGCTTGTCAACTCCTGGACATGCAAAGAAACAGATATCGACCATATGACAACTAGCTTTTAAAAGATTTGACTATCGCTTTAGTGTATTCGCTTATGAATCTTCTACTTACTAGGGAGCTACTAATAAGAACATTTCTCCTAATTTTTTATCTCTATTAGCATGAAGTAAATAGAGTTTTAATAAAACTCTATTACAGAGCAGTAGATAAATTCATGTGGATGGAAGACATCAGATTTTTTATATACAGTAGGTATTTCTTGTCAAAAGGCATGCGATTTTTCATTGAAGATTAGGAATAGTATTATTGCGAAAAAGAGATGTTCAAGACCATTGTGACTTACGTGATTCCTTGGCGGCAGGGGTGATGGGAGAAACCAAATGGGCGACCATATCTGGATGACGACGGGCCCAAGTATGGTCCGGGTCCCTAACGTTTCCAGATGGAAATCATCCACACCGGCGGGCCCTACCCTTGATGCCCTGAACTTCCACTGGTCCCCCAAAATGGCCTCGCCCGAAAGCACTCTAAGGCAGATGGTTAGGAAAGACGTGGTAAAAGAGGAATTACTTCAGCATTTCCCTTAACCCGGGGAACTGACGAAAAACCCTTGGGTCATAGTGGGCGGCCAGGCACACAGGCCATTCCGCGCGGTTTCAATGAAGAGCGTTAAATGACAAAACAGCACTCTCTGTAAACCTTGTATGTCTTACTTATGTGAGTAATAAAATCCCTTTTAATGGAATAATACATCGAGTAAAAATCTATAATTTGGAAGTGTTGGTAAGATAATTTTCTATTTGAAGCTTGGCAACCCTGGCGCAGTATTTTTAACCAAGCGAACAAGCCGCCGCTGAGAAAGCGATTTGAGCGCCTCCTTCTCCCTTGTCCCGTTGGAAATCAATTCGGTTATTGCATTATGGTAATGCGTCTCTCAGGCGAGGTTTTAAACTCGTAGTCTTATCGATAATACAATTAGTGTTACGGATAAGGCATGCATTCTTTGCACAGTAGTGCTAATAGAAGCATGTTTTATCAGACAAATCTCTGCTAAATTTTTGCTTTCTCTAGTACCTATGAACATAATATTTCGATGTCAAGATTTCAGCCAATATATATGTTTTAAGGACCCCTGAGTCTAAGAAAAGCATTTTTAGAAAAATATCCATGTGCGAATCTGTGGGCTGCATAGCTCAAAAAGGAAAAAAAAAAAACAAAAAAAAAAAACGGTTAAACAACAAACTTGGTATTTATGTTGATTAGGTATTGTTCAAGGCTGCAACACAAAGACTTTAAGGAAAGTCACTCCCCCCCCCCAAACTGCCCATACATGGAAAAAAATTGAAAACTTTTATTTTATCAGAAATGGCTATCGATTTTGATTAAAATGCCTCACAGATAAAATATATATTTAGAATTTTCTTCGAATGGCCTCTGGTATTTATTCTGGGCGAGTTTTGCATAATTTGGATACAGTTAAACCCTAAGAGATAAAAACTTAAATTACAAAAAAATGTAGATCTCATTAAGACACACAATTTATGTCATACATTTTTTCCTTGTAGAACTGACCGTTTTCGAGATATTCCTTGTTGTCAATATCTTCTCCAATAGGACCATCTTTAGTTTCATCTCTCTTTTGTGTTTCTGGAAATGCAAAGTATTTCAATTGTTCACATATTGACGGTATTTAAAATATTTGACTATCGCTTTAGCCTGGTATATTCCCGTATCTCCTTTCTGCTTATAAGAAACTAAGTAGTAAGACCAATTCTGTTACTGTTTATCTCGTTTAGCATGATGCAGGTAGAAGAATAGTCTTTTGTAAGAAAAGTTTGCGGAACAGGTACAGAAAGTCAAGTGAGTGAAACATATCAGATTTTTTTTCATTCGGGGTTCATCAAAACATGTATTTTCGGTGAAATTAAATATTTGCATGGAATACAATACCTTCTCTATTTACAGTGTACATTGTAGCTGGTATAATCCCCAATACACTGGGCTAACTGTGCTGAATTCAATTGTTAGTGCAGGCATAGAATCATGAATCAGCTCAAAAAGTTGCAATTCTCAGAGTCAAACTTGGCAAAATGGTCGTGAAGGCAGCTTAGAGAAGGCTCTGCTCCTCAAAACATATTTTATTCCAAGGCACAAATATAATTGTTCCTACGCGTGCACTCTACCTTACCTTAATATTACAGTTTCACTTGGTTGACAGACCAAGAATGCAACTTCACCCTTCAGATGTTTATACCTTAGAGGCCGTGAAATACAATAGCAGAAAATCTGGTCCATTACTTTCTCTACAGCTACTTCATGCAAATCGAGCTAATTGCTTTTTTTTTTTTTTTTTTTTTTTTTTTGATAGTGTTTAACGCCCGCTTTAACTACTTATGGCACCGCAGGCGGTTACTTGCTTTCTTGTATGTAGAAGGGAATTAAGGGAAATGCATTAGACTAAAGCGATTGTCAAATAGTTTAAAAGATAGAAATTTGTTTCTTTGTATATTCAGAAATTATACATTCCCAAATGAGATTTTTTTTAAGTATTTTAAAACTAAAACGAATAAACAGGAATATATTGGAAATGGCCAACTCCACGAAAAAATGTGTCTGTGCTTTAACGAGATCTACATTTTTTGTATAGTTAAGTTCACTTACGGTTTACCACTAACCCGAATTCTAATTACATCTGAAGACAGTTATGCAAAACCAAATCAGAATTAAGAGATTTTCAGAGACTATTCCCGGAGTATTCAAGATATGTATTTTATTTTTCATGTAAATAGCTTTAATATATAATATTTTAATCAAAATCGTTAGAGCCATTTTTGAGAAAATAAGAATTTTTGACATTTTTTCTATGTAAAGGGTAAATGGGGGGGCGGGGATTTTCCTTAGAAGATGTTTGGTATTTAAGGAGCTATGCTGACACACACACGCCACACAGACAGACACACAGGAACATTTGTTAAAAAATACGTTTTGGGGATCTCAAAAAACCAGATATATTCGGGCGAAACCTTATCATCGAATTTTTGGGTGCAACGTTATACACTATATACATAGTACGCGTAGAGAAAGTAATAAACACGGATATTCTAGTAAAATAGCATCTTATAACTTTCTCTACTCATTATTTGACAAGTATTAATTCGAAATACTTTTTATTTTCTATTTTTATTTTTAATATATTACGTGGTAATATATTATGAGGTATATTATTATTTTAGGAAATACCTCGTTGATCGATTTATGATGAACGTCTCAACCAGTACCACACCATCTTGCCTCGTCACGTGTTAACAGAGGCCTTAGTACTAAGCAGCTGAACCTCTGCTTCTATACTGACTGTTTCGACGCGTATCCATAGAGACCTTAGTGCCAGGCAACCTCATCTCTGCTCCTACATCCACCGGACAGATGGCGTTGAGTTGACCTACTTTCATTATCTGTGGATAGATGACAGTGATCGCTGTAACCATTCTGTTTTCAGATATGCATACTACATTAAAAAGTTCTTGGAATGTGTAAAAAACGCATAAAAAGTTAATATAAAGCAATTTACACAACACTTCTTTTAGATATTACTCTTCCGCAGTGACACACTTCTGTCACCGCATGTAAAAAGACTGGTAGCACTCCTGAAATCCATTTTCGATTAGTTGTCGTGCCCTTGTCGCACGTACAGTAATTTCTTCAGCGTTCGAAAATCTTGACTGAAACGTTTATGCCATTCATACACCTGAGTTTTCATATCGCCTCTTCAGCATAAGCTTCATCCATCATTTTCAATATTTCTGAGGGTGTTTTTTTTTTAGCAAAACATACAATTTTTTTTATGTTGGAACGTTGCTCCGTTGCTCACATTATGAAATGCAATAAACGAACATGATTACACAACAAAAAGATATTTTGCCAAGCAAAGATAACAGCCATTATTAACATAAAATTAAAGTTAAGTATCGTTATGGACGTTACCAACACCTATCGTATGCATTAAAGAGAAAATAGACGATTTCGGGGACATTCTGAATCTAGGGTTACTATTTTTTTTAGACTTAAAGTGGAACTTTGGATCAGAGTATTAAATATCAAATACGGTAATCACCTTGGCGTCTAAAGGGCGTTTCCGCGAGGGCAAAACCGCTCGATACGAAACCTTTTTTATCTACTTCACCTAATCGAACGGATAAACATTTTCAGATTATTTTTACTTTCTTCACATGTAAATACTATGTACATAGTGTATAGAGAAGGTATTCTATTGCATCCAAAAATTCGATACCGAGATTTCACCGGAAATACATATTTAGAGGCCCTTTGATTAAAAAAAAACATTTTTAGAAAAAGCACCGTGTGTGCCTGTTTGTGTGTGTGTGGGTGTGTGTGTGTGTCGTGGGCAGCATAGCCCAAAACGAAAAGTCGGTTAAATATCAAACTTGGCATTTAAGTTGAGTAACTTCCAAGGATGCGACACGAAGATTTTCAAGAAAATCCCCCCATCCCCAACTACCCTTTACATGGACAATTTTTCGAAAATTTTGATTTTCTTAAAAATGACTCTAACGAATTTGATTGAAGTACCTTATGTTTAAGATCTTTTTATGTAAAATGAAATGTATATCTTGAATTTTCTGGGAATAGCCTCTGAAGACCTCTTCATTCTGAAGGACTTTTGTATAACTAGCAAACAGAAAGTGATAGGCAAAAATTTACAATACAAAAATGTAGATCTCATTAAAACACATAATATATGTCATATACATTATTTTTTGTAGAGTTAACCGTTTTTGAGATATTCCGGATTATTGTTTTCAATTTTAAGCCCCTTTAACCTTTGCCAAAAGGAAAGACATCTTTCTTCTCGCTTCTCGTTTGTTTACTCCTGGCAAGCAAAGAGAATGGAATTTCAACTGTTTCACATAGCGATCGGCTTTTAAAGGACTACAGCATTGCTTAGCCTCTGATTTACCTTATTTCACTTCTTCTTACAAGGAAGCTAGTAATAAGACTAATTCTGCTTATGTTTAACTTGATTAGCATGATGTAGATAACAGATTAATCTTTTGAATAAAAGGTTTGTTTGACGAACAGCTAGAGAACATCATATGAATGGAATACATCAGACATTTTTCCTTTCTACTTACAAGGAATCAAGTAATAAGGACAATTTCTGCTAATGTTTATCTCGATTATCATGAAGTAGATAGAAGAATAAACTTTTGACAATAGTTTGTTACAGAGATGTAGGGAAAGTCATGTGAATGAAATGCATCAGATTTTTTTCGATGTTTCGTTGGAACGTACAAGCGAGATAGGGAAATTCATTAGACCTTAAGTGGTAGTCATATCTTTTATGAGTTGGTTGCTATGTGATGATTTTGAAATTTATAACGACACCGCCTAAGCTGTCCCGCTGGGGTGGATCTAGGAACTTATGGTAAAATCGTGACAAAAGTTTTCAGGTAAAAGCAATACTTCTGCCTCTCTAGGCGAAACTAAGCATTTTGCAGTCTCCGTTAAAATTAATGCACCGGTTTCTGCGACAAATGCGCTGTACTTAACACCGACCATTACAACTTGCAAATTGCAGTACCTTCGGCCTAAAATCGATACGAAACATGTTTTTGTACGTGGACAGATGGAGCACCACCCCTTCACCGCAAGGGGTAACAAAATACGTCACTGCAGAGTAAACAGAACGGCGCGAAAACAACGATAAAGGCACACTCCGGGGGTCTTTGTTATCGGACCGTCTTCGTGTACACTCGTTATCTTGTGGTTAATGTGTCTACATAGTGATGATAGTTTCAAATAGTTATTACCTTCATTTGTTGCTCGTTGGGAATTAGTATCCGTCGCTGAGCAGCTCATATGGATGGTCCTGTACACTAGGGGACACAAATATTCGTCATACACACAATCTTGCTGTTAAGGACACTGGCAAAGAGAGAGAGTAGCAACTTCCATTGTGAGCCTCAATAAAGATTTCTTGTAAACAAGCTATCATAATGAAAATTTTACCACTTATATTCAATTTCATCTAATTCAGAAGCTATGCCAAATCATAGCTTAGGTTAATAATTGCTTACTTGTTGATATTTCAATAAACAAGAAAATATGAGAATATTTTCACACTTCAGGCACATTTTTCTAAAAAAGTATAATAGATAGAGCCGATTTCTTAGTGCATATGCAACGTGTGTTGCTCTAAACAGCCGGTGAAAGCTTTTATATTACCTATGTTGAAAATAGTTTTAAAAAAATCTGATGTGTTCCATTCATCTACAATAAATCCCTGTGAAAAAGCTTATTGTTCTATTTACTTAATGCTAATCCAGAAAAAAATTAGCAGAAAGGGTCTTATTACTTGCTTCCTTTTAGTAGAAGAGAAATAAGGGGGTACCATAGGCTAAATAGATACTTAAATCTTTTAAAAGCAGTTGCTATGATATTGAAGTATCTGTGTTTGTATGGACAGGAGTTGAAAAATTCCTGTATGAGAAAAGTAAAACAAGGAATATCTCAAAAACGGCCAACCTCACGAAAAAAAGTATATAACATAAATTGTGTGTTTTAACGAACGCTAAACTTTTTGTGTGGTAAGTTTTTGTCTATCTCTTACGGTTTTGCAGTTCATCCAGAATAAACGTCTTCACGGGCTATCCCCAGAAAATAGAAGATATACATTTTATTTGTTCTGCAAATATATATATATATAAGAAATTTTAATCAAAATCGTTAGAGCCAATTTTGAGAAAGTCAAACTTTTCGATTTTTTTCTATGTAAAGGGTACTTGGGGGTGGAGGGATTTTCTTGATAATCTTCATGTCTCATCCTTTGGAAGATACCAAAATTAAATACCAGGTTTGGAATTTAACGGTCTTATCGTTTTTGAGCTATGCTGGCCACAGACACACACGTACACACACAGATAGATACACACGGATATGATCTATTTTATTCAGGGGGTCTCAAAACGTATATTTCCGGTGAAATTTTGGTATCGAATTTTTGGGTGCACTACAATACCTCCTCTATACCCTATTACTTAGCACGTGCGGTGAAAGTAAAAATTATGAACACCTAAAATAATTAGAAATAAGTATGTATATATATATACATTGCTATTTTTGATTAAAGAGTCTTAATCTTTCACCACCTATGTCAAATAACATGTTTTTAAAGCAAAGTTTGGAGTATCTTACTTTAACTGTTTAGGGAATAACTGCACCTAAAGAAGAAAATATTGAAACATTTTTCAAATATTTTGTTTAATCAAATATCAACAAGTCAGCAATTATGAAATGTATGGAATGCGAAACTTTCTCACGTGTGGAGTGGCCGAGAATTCTAAGAGAGTTTGCGATTAAGTAAACAATCGGAAATGATGGTACCAGAAAATATTCATGCTGCAAATTTAAGTATAATTAAATTTAAAAATCTGATGTGTTCTATTTACATTACTTTCAGTATCCGTTTTGCAACGAACTATTCTTATAAAATATTCTTTTATCTACATCTCGCTAATCAAGGGAAACATTAGCAGGAATTCTCTTGCAGGAATTACTTGCTTCCTTCTAAACAGAAGGGATGCTCTAGGCATGTACATACGATAGACAGGTCTTTACATTTTTTTTTACAATGTTTAATACCCGCTTTTTCTACTTATGGCACCGCAGGCAATGATACCGATGACACAAGGACTGAAGATACTGTACCGGTGGAATGCGATGGCTGAGGAAACCAGAGAATCTGGAGAAAACCCGCCCCTGCGTCGCTTTGTCTACCACAAATCCCACATGCGGTTTGGGTTCGAACCCGGGCCACCTAGTTGAGAGGCGAGTGGTCTAACCACTCGGCCACGGCACTCAAATCTGTAAAAACTTGGCCGCTATGGGAATAATTGAAGTAGTTTCGCTTTTACGTCCATCAGTAAAACAAAAGAGAGATGAAACGAAAGGTGACTTCCCATTTGAAAAAAAAAAAGGATGCTTAGTTTAAAATTGAAACCAATAATAACGAATATCTCGGAAACGATCAACTATACAAAAAATAATATATTACACTGAGTGATAAGAGCTGAGTAATAAGATCATTTCTGCTAGAGTTTAACTTGATTAGCATAAACTGAATATAGAGTCGTTAAATTATAATGTAACCCTTGTCGCGGCCTCTCTCCAGTGCACGAGAGATCCGAAAGTCGCCGGGAAAGTGGTTACACTAAAATGCGTATCTTAAGATAAATTACGGAAATGTTGACATTCTCGCTCACTCGTCTAAGCTTAGCAGTAGGAACCCCTGTGATTGTTGAATGATGTTATCTCTAAGTTTCTGTAGATTACACAGGGATTTCTGCTGCTAGGCTTAGCTGAATGTGTGAGAACGTCTTTAACTTGCTATACTGCCTGTTTGGGAGCAGATGGACAATATTTTCAGCATTTATTTGTTTGCCGGCACAATTTCTCCGCAACTCTCGGATCTCTCGCGCAGTGGAGACAGGCAGCGAGAGGGTTTAACTTATAATTTAATGACCCTACAGAATAATACGATTTTGAAAAACGGTTTGTTACAGAATATGTAGAGAAAGTCATGTGAATGAAACACATCCGATTTTTACTTTCTCTATACGTACTATGTATAGAAGAGGTATTGTATTCCACCCAAAACTCGATACCCAGATTTCACCGGAAATACATGTTTTAGGACCCCCTGAATCTAAAACAAGCATTTTCAGAAAAAGGTCCGTGTGTGTCTGTGTTTGTGTGTGTATGTGTGTCTGTGGACAGCATAGCTCAAGAACGAAACTTGGTATTTAAGTTTGGTATCTTCCAAGGATGCGACACGAAGATTTTCAAGAAAATCCCCCCACCCACAACTACCGTTTACATGGAACTTTTTTCGATATTTTTGATTTTCTCAAAAATGGCTGTAACGATTTTGATTAAAATATCGTATATTAAAGGCATTTACCTCAAAAATAAAATGTATATCTTGAATTTTCTGTGAATAACATCTGAAGACTACTTTATTCTGGATGAATTTTATGGAATTTTTCATAACTGCTAAACCGTAAGTGATGGACAAAAACGTACCACACTAAAAATGTAGAACACGTTAGAACAAACAATTTATATTATATACCTTTTTCGTGGAGTTGATACTTCTTGTTTTTGGTTTCAGCTTTAAAAATCTTATACTACTGGAATTTGTCAACTCCTGTCCATACAAACAAAGAACTTCAGTCACATAGCAACCAGTTTTTGAAAATCACTTTAACCTATGGTGCTCCATTGTTTCGCTTCTATTTACAAATAAGTAAATAATAAGACTATTTCTGCTAATTTTTGCTCCATTAGATGAAGTAAATAGAATAATTTGTTGCAGTGATATAGAGAAAGTCATGTGAATGGAACACATCAGATTTTTTTATTTAGGAATCCTCAAAATACGTGTTTTCAATAAAATCTCTGTACCAAATTCTTATAGGTATGCATTGACTTTTCTACCTTCTGTATTACGTATACATTTGTGCGTTATAGAGAAATAATAAGCTTTAATAAGTGTAGGGTTTTTATACTCATTGATGAATGACAGAGAGTAGCAAAAAAAGACGTGAATGGAAAGCATCAGGTTTTTTTATATGCTCGATAACGTTCCAGCAAACAGAATTTATTTTCATTAGTTCATTGGTTTTGGTCGAAAATAAAATTTACGTTGAATGCATCCTCGGAAACTGTCTATACGTTTGTATAGTTAACAAAGAAATTCACTTAGTGATTCTCGAGATTAGCACGTTCAAACAGACCGAATTACTTTTGTGTACACAAACAAGAGAGTTAAATAGAGACGTGTGAAAGAACTCAAAGGGGAGTGTTTTGCACGTGAGTAGGCTTTGGATTTTGTAATAATTTGGGGGCTCGTTTTCACAGTTGGGCGCTCATGCACAGCAGTGTTTGTATCCATCATCCTAATGCGTTTTGACGCATGGACAGTTCTTTATCGACAGCTGGTTGTGAAAAAAAAAAATCGTATTGATTTTAGTTCTGCCTTTTAACCCCAAAAGAATTCAGTAAAAATAAAACTTGAGTCGTTAATTGTCTTTTATTCAAAGTAGTTTGAATCCGACAGAAAAGTTCGCTACATTTTAATCTCGTGCAAGCTGCGACGGTGGTAAAAAGAAAGGAATTAACTTTGACAGTTCTGTCAACTGCTTTCTGACGATGAGAAGAGGAAAAGAAAACCTCACAAGGTATTTACCAGCCAGGGGCGTCTGAACATCAATAGTTCTGTACCAGAGTGTCAACGGCTTAGAAAGAACTGCAGGTGGTATGACCTATTCATTTCATTTTCCTATTGTTTCATTTATATAGCCCCCTTTTACATCTAAGGTCATATCGAGGGCTTTGCATTAGAAACAACTCGTTGTCTGTAGGTTTTTTTACTTTCTCTATACGTGCTATGTATATAGTGTATAGAGAAGGTATTGCACTCCACCAAAAAATATATGTTTTAGGGTCCCCGGTATCCAAAAAAAGTATTTTCAGAAAAAGGTTCTTGTGTGTCCGTGTGTTTTGTGTGTCTGTGTGTCCGTGTGTCTGTGAACACAATAACTTGAAAACGAAAAGTCGGTAAAATACTAAACTTTGTATTTAAGTTTAGTATCTTCCAGGGATGCGACACGAACATTTTGAGAAAAATCCCCCCACCCCAACTACCCTTTACTTGGAACTTTTTTATAAAATTTTGCTGTAACGATTTTGATTAAAGTATCGTATATTAAGATATTTGCATGACAAATAAAATGTATATTTTGAATTTTCTGGGAATAGCCTCTGAAGACTACTTTATTCTCGGTCATTTTACAGAATTTTGCATAACTGCTAAACTGTAAGAGATGGACAAAAACTTACCACAAAACAAATGTAGAGCACCTTAAAACACACAATTTATGTTGTATACATTTTTTTCGTGGAGTTGATTGTTTTTGAGATATTCCTTTTTTTCAGCTATAAAGACATACTTTTCTCACACAGGACTTTGTGAACTCGTGTCCATACAAACAAAGGAACTTCGGTCGCAGAGCAACCAGCTTTCGACTATCACTTTAACCTATGGTACCCCCTTATTTCGCTTCTACTAACAAGGAAGCAAGTAATAAGACTATTTCTGCTAATTTTTGCTCCATTAGATGAAGTAAATAGAATAATTTGTTGCAGGGGTATAGAGAAAGTCATGTGAATGGAACACATCAGAATTTTTACGTTGGGTTTAAATAGTTTTATTTTCCCCAAACACATACGCGCGCGCACACATACACACACTCACACACACATTGACACATACTTCCAGACTCTATGAGGGATAAGGAATTATTCTGGTTAAAGAAAAATTCCCCACCCCAGCTTGGAATCGTACCCGGAACACCCAGGTGAGAAGTCAGCTCGCTGACTACTTGACCACGGAGGCATTTCCTATTTTTCTTTCTCTTGCCACCTATGTACAATGTACATGGGGATAGAAAAGTATTGCATTCCACCCAAAAATTCGATGTCGAGATTTCACCGGAAATACATGTTTTAGGACCCCCTGAATCCAAAAAAAGCATTTCCAGAAAAGGTCCGTGTGTGTGTGTGTGTCCGTGTGTCCATGTATCTGTGAACACGATAACTCAAAAACGAAAAGTAGCTAAAATACCAAACTTGTTATTTAAGTTCAGTATCTTCCAGGGATGCGACACGAAGATTTTCAAGAAAATCCCCCCACCCCAAACTACCCTTTACATGGAACTTTTTTCGAAAATTTTGTTTTTCTTAAAAATAGCTCTAACAATTTTGTTTAAAATATCGTATATTAAAGATATTTACCTGAAAAATAAAATATATATCTTGACTTTTCTGGGAATAGCTTCTAAAGACCTGTTTATTCTGGATGAATTTTGCTTAATATCGCATAACTAATAAACCGTAAGAGATAGACAAAAACTTGCTATACAAAAAATCTGATGTGTATCATTCACATGACTTTCTCTGTATCCCTGCAACAAATCATTCTTAAAAAGCTTATATATGGGGGGATTTTTCTCAAAATCTTCGTGTCGCATCCCTGGAAGATTCTAAACTTAAATACCAAGTTTGGTATTTTACCTACTTTTCGTTTTTGAGTTATCGTTCACACACACACGGACACACACACACGGACCTTTTTCCGAAAATGCTTTTTTTAGATAAAGGGGACCCTAAAACATATATTTCCGCTGAAATGTTGGTATCGACTTTTTTGGTGGATTGCAATACATTCTCTATACACTATGTACATAGTGCCTATAGAGAAAGTAAAAATGTAGGCCTTGTTAAAATACACAATTTATGTCGTATACCTACATTTTTTTTTTTTTTTCGTGGAGCTTACCGTTTACGAGGTATTCATTGTTATTAGTTTCAGTTGTGAAGTACTAATACTTTTCTCAGACGGGAGTGTCCGTTTTTCTTTTGTTCTACTCCTGGCCAAGAAAAGAAGCGATTTGTAATGACAATCTCATAACGACAGCTTTTAAAACATTTGTCTATCGATTTAGCCTAGTGTATTCCCTTATTTTCTTCCTACTTATAAGGAACTAAGCAATAAAAACATTGTGCTGAATACCTCGACTAACAAGGTGCAGAAAAAAGAATACTCTGATGTAAGAAGTTTGTAGAACGGCTAGAGAAAGGCATGTGAGTGTAACACATCAGATTTTTATTGTAATACCTTCTAATGCACGAAATATATGCTAAATTATAGATGCTATTACAACCAGACAACGGATTTGTATGCAAGTACATATTTAGTATTAGTTTTACTTGTGTTTAGCAATAGAGTTTTGCAATATTTTACATCATCTACCACGTTCATAGTAGGCAGGGAAGGTACTGCATTCCACCCAAAAACTAATAATGAGATTTCTCGGCAAATAGATGTTTTGATGTGTTCTGATTTAAAATCATTTGTAGAAAAAATTCCTGTGTGCTCGCGCGCGCGCCTCTGTGGACACATAACTCACAAATGAAGTGTCAGTGAAACACCAACTTGACATTTAAGTTCAGCATCTTCGAAGTATGCGACACCAAGATTTTCAAGATAAACCCCCACACCAAAATACCCTTCGTAGGAACATTTTTAAAAAATCTGATGTCTTCCATTCACATGGCTTTCTCTACATCTCTGCAACAAATTATTGTTAAAAAGCTTATTCTTCTATCTACTTCATGTTAATCGAGAAAAAAATTAGGAAAAATCGTCTTATTACTTGCTTACATGTAAATAGAAGGGAAATAAGGGAATACCATCGGCTAAAGTGATAGTCAAAAACTGGTTGCTGTGTGATTGAGTTCCTTTGTTCGTATGGGCAGGAGTTGACAGATTCCCGTATGAGAAAAATATAAGTATTTTATAGCTGAAGCCAATAATCAACTCCACTAAAAAATGTATATAACTTAAATTTCGTGTCTTAATGAGCTATACATTTCCTATTAAGTTCTTACGGTTTACCAGCTACGAAACATTCTGAAAAATCTGATGTGTACCATTCACATGCCTTTCTCTATATCCCTGCTACAAATTTATCTTGAAAAGCTTATACTTCTATTTACTTTATGCTAATCAGTAAAACATTAGCAGAAATAGCCATATTACTTCCTTCCTTGTAAGTAGAGGTGAAATAAGGGAGCACCATAGGTTAAAGTGATACTCAAAAGTTGGTTGCTATGTCACTGAAGTTCCTTTGTTTGTATGGACAGCAGTTGACAAATTCCTGCATGACAAATGTATGTTTTTCATAGCAGAAACAAAAAATGAGGAATGTCACGAAAACGACGAACTCCGCAAAAAAAAGTTTATAACATAAATTGTGTGTTTTAACGTGCTCTACATTTTTTGTGTAGTAAGTTTTTGTCCATCTCTTACGGTTTAGCAGTTATTCAAAATTTAGTAAAATTCATCCAGAATAAACTACTCTTCAGAGGCTATTCCCAGAAAATTCAAAATATACATTTTTGTCAGGTAAATATATTTAATATACGAAATTTTAATCAAAATCGTTAGAGCCATTTTTGAGAAAATCAAAATTTTTTAAAAAAATGCCATGTAAAGGGTAGTTGGGGGTGGGGGGATTTTTGTGAAAATCTTCCTGTCGCATCCCTGGAAGATACTAAACTTAAATACCAAGTTTGTTATTTTACCTACTTTTGGTTTTTGAGTCATCGTGTTCACAGACACACGGACACACAAACTCACACACACGGACCTTTTTCCGAAAATGCTTTTTTTAGATAAAGGGGACCCTAAAACATATATTTCTGGTGAAATCTTGGTATCGAATTTTTTGGTGGAGTGCAATACATTCTCTATACACTATGTACATAGTGCCTATAGAGAAAGTAAAAATTCATCCAGAATAAAAATGTCTTCAGAGGTTATTCCCAGAAAATTCAAGATATATGTGTTGCCATGTTAATTTCGTAAATATAAGACATTTTAATCAAAATTGTTAGAGCAATTTTTGAGAAGATCAAAAATTTAAAAAAATATTCCAAGGATAGTTTTAAGTGGTTGGATTTTCTTGAAAATCTTCGTGTGGCATTCTTGGATTATACCAAACTTAAATACCAAGCTTGGTATTTAGTCTTTGAGCTATTTTGTTCACAGTCACAGACACACACACACACGGAGCTGTTTCTAACAATGTTTTTCGGACTCAGGGGACCCAAAAGCATACATTTCCGATGAAATCTTGACATCAAATTTTTGGATGGAATACAATATCTTGTCTATTCACTATGTGCATTGTACATGTGGGCTAGAGAAAGTAATAAAGTTCTGTTTAATTCAAAATCTTCTCGGGCTTCTAACCAGGTAAAAACTTGGCTTGAAACCAACGTTTCGAACTTCTTCGAAAGCTTCAGTTCTTATTTTAAAGCTCTGTTTGTTTAGTAAAAAAAGAGTTTTTGTTATAAATGTTTTTCAAATAGTTTATAAATGACTGTTAATCACACTCAAACAAAATGTGAACAGGTATAAAGCAAAGCTAAAATAAACAATATTAATTTTTTCTCAGTTTTGCGTTGTGACAGTGTTTTCTTACTGTACGATAATGAAACTTGTGACTCTCTTCATTCCCTCTTTCTCGTCGCTTCCTCTCCTTGGCCTAGAGTGTGTTTTTTGCATCGTCACCGACGTGTAGCACCAGTTCTTGCTTCGCTGGACTTGTTCTCCTGAAGACGATTACACTTGAGACATCTGACATCTTCTAATTCGCACATCACTCATAACTGAAGAAACCATTCCACTGCAGAATGTCTTCACCTCGTCTGCCATCTGCAGAGATTCCTTCTCCACTTCACGTGCCTCGACCACACTAAAAAATCTGATGTGTTCCATTCACATGACCCTCTCTAGCTGTTCCCCAAACAAGCTTTTCATACAAAAGATTATTCTTTTATGTACATCATGTAATCAAGATAAACATTACCAGAATTAGTTTTCTTTCTTGCTTCTCTGAAAGTAGAAGGGAAATAAGATAATGAACAGGCTAAAGCGAGAATCTAATCCTCTAAAACTCTGATATCTTCCATTCACATGCCTTTCTCTACATCGATGTAACAAATTATTATTAAAAAGCATATTCTTCTATCTACTGTATAATAATCAAGGTAATCATTAGCAAAAATCTTATGTGTTACACTCACATGACTTTCTCTAGCTGTTCTACAAACTTCATACATATGATTCTTCTTCTTTCTGCACCTTGCTAATCGTGGTACTCATTAGCACAATGTTCTTATTATTTAGTTCCGTGTAAATAGGAAGAAAATAAGGGAATACACTAGGCTAAACCAATAGTCAAATATTTTAAAAGCTGTCGTTATTCGATTGTCATTACAAATCGCTTCTTTTCTTGGCCAGGAGTAGAACAAGAAAAACGGACACTCCCGTCTGAGAAAAGTATAAGTACTTCACAACTGAAACTAATAAAAATGAATACCTCGAAAACGGTAAGCTCCACGAGAAAAATGTACATGACATAACTTGTGTATTTTAAAAAGACCTAACATTTTGTGGAGTAAGTTTTTGTCTATCTCTTACAGTTTACTAGTTATGACAAATTAAGCAAAATTCATCCAGAATAAACAGGTCTTCAGAAGCTATTCCCAGAAAATTCAAGATATACATTTTATTTGTTAGGTAAATATCTTTACTATATGACACCTTAATCAAAATCGTTAAAGCCATTTTTAAGAAAATCAAAATTTTCGAAAAAAGTTCCATGTAAAGGGTAGTTTGGGGTGGGAGATTTTTCTCAAAATCTTCGTGTGGCATCCCTGGAAGATGTTAAACTTAAATACCAAGTTTGGTATTTTAGCTACTTATCGTTTTTGAGTTATTGAGTTCCCAGACACACGGACACACACACGGTCCTTTTTCTGAAAATGCTTTTCTTGGATACAGGGGGTCCTAAAACATATATTTCCGGTGAAATCTCGGTATCGAATTTTTGGGTGGAATACATTACTTCTCTATCCCTATGTACATTGTACATATTGGGCTAGAGAAAGTAAAAATTGACTTAATTGCTTGCTTCTTTGTAAGTAGAAAGGAAATAAGATAGTGCACAGCCTAAAGTGAGAATCTAATCCTCTATAAATCTGATCTGATCCTTTCACATATCTTTCTCTACATTGCTGTAACAACTTATTGTTAAAAAGCATGTTCTACTATCTACTGCATGATAATCAAGGTAAATATCATCAGAACTTGACTTAATTGCTTGCTTCTTTGTAAATAGAAGGGAAATAAGGTAATGAGCGATAGTTAAATCTTCTGAAAGCCAAGTGGTTGAGATCCTTTTATATGCAGGGTCAGGAATAAATAACTTTCCGTAGGAGAAAAATTAAATAATTTTAAATCTGAAACAAAGAACAAGGAATATCTCAGAAATAGTCAGTTCAACAAAAAAAATTCTGATGTGCTCCGTTCACATCATCTCTGTAGCAAATTATTGCTAATAAGCTTATTCTTCTATTTACTTCATTCTAATCGATAAAAATTAGCAGAAATAGCCTTATTACTTGCTTCCTTGTAGTGGAAGCGAAATAAGGGAGTACCTTAGGTTAAAATGATAGTCAAAAGCTGGCTGCTATGTGACTGAAGTTCTTTATTTGTGTGGACAGGAGCTGACAAATTCCCGTATGAGAAAAGTATGTTTTTAAAGCTGAAACCAAAAACAAGGCATATCTCAAACACGATCAACTGCACGAAAAAATGCATGTAACATAAATTGTGTCTTTTAACATTCTCTACATATTAGATGTAGTAAGTTTTTGTCAATCTCTTACGGTTTAGCAGTTATGAAGTATTCTGTAAAATTCATCGAGAATAAAGTATTCTTCAGCAAAAAATTCAAGATATACATTTTATTTGTCATGTAAATATCTTAAATATAAAAAATTTTAATCAAGTTCGTTAGAACCACTTTTTAGAAAATCAAGTTCTCGAAAAATGTTTTATATAAGGGTAGTTGGGGTGGGGGATTTTCTTGAAGATCTTCATGTCGCATCCTTAGAAGGTGCAAACTTAAATACCAAGTTTTGTATTTAACGGTCTTTTCGTTTTAGAGCTATGCTGCCCACAAAGACACACACACACATACACACAGACGGACACGGATACACGCATGGACATTTTTACTTTCTCTACACGCACTATGTGCATAGTGTATAGAGAAGGTATTGCACTCCACCAAAAAATTCGATACCGAGATTTCACCGGAAATATATGTTTTAGAGTCAATTATATCCAAAAAAAACATTTTCACAAAAAGGTCCGTGTGTGTCCGTGTGTCTGTGAACACGATAACTCAAAAACGAAAATTCGGTAACATACCAAGCTTGGTATTTAAGTTTAGTATCTGCCAGGATGCGACACGAAGGTTTTGAGAAAAATCCCCCCACACCAAACTACCCTTTACATGGAACTTCTTTCGAACATTTTGATTTTCGCAAAAATGGCTCTAACGATTTTGATTAAAATATCAAATATTAAAGATATATACCTGACAAACAAAATGTATATCTTAAATTTTCTGGGAATTGCCTCTGAAGACTACTTTATTCTAGACGAATTTTACGAAATTTTGCATAACTGCTAAACCGTAAGACTTAGATAAAAGCTTATTATGCAAGAAATGTAGAGCACGTTAAAACACACAATTTATGTTATATACATTTTTTTCGTGGATTTGATCGTTTTTGAGACATTCATTGTTTTTGTTTTCAGCTATGAAAAACTTATTTTTCTCATATAGGGATTTGTCAACTCCTATCCATATAGACAAACAAACTTGTCACATAGCAACCAGCTTTTGACCATCACTTCAATGTATGGTACTCCCTTATTTCGCTTCTACTTACAAGGAAACAAATAATAAGACTATTTCTGCTAATCTGTTCTCGAGTAGCCTGAAGTAAATAGAGGCTAAGCTTTTTAACAATAATTTGTTACAGAGATGTAGAGCAAGTCATGTGAATGGTACACATCAGATTTTTATAAAAAGAGAAAGTAAAATCTTATATGTTTCACTCACATAGCTTTCTTTAGGTGATTCATATGCAAACTAGTATTGCAAAAGAATATTGCTTATCTAATCGTGCTGATCCAGATAAGCATTATCAGAATTTGTCTTATTACTTGCATCTTTATGAGTATAAGGGAAATAAGGCAGCACATTAGGTTAAAGCGATAGTCAAATCTTTTAAAAACTGATCGCTAAGTGAAACAGTTGAGGCTGGGTTCACTTTGCATGGTCCCATTGAGAAAAGTGAGGTAATTAAAAATTGAAACCAATAACAATGGTCAACTCTATAACAAAAATGTGTATGACATGAATTATGTGTTTCAACGAGGTCTATATTTTTGTGTAGTAAGTTTTTGTCTATTTCTTCCGGTTTAACCATTATGCGAAATGCTGCAAAGCTCACCCAGAATAAAGAGGTGTTCAGAGGTTATTCCCAGAAAATTTAAAATAAACATTTTATTTTTCATGTAAATATCTTTATTGTACCGCATTTTAATCAAAATCGCGGGGTCAAATTTGAGAAAAACAAAATTTTCCAAATTTGTTCTATGTAAAGTAGTCTGTGGTGGAGGAATTTTCTTGAAAATCTTCGTGTTGCATCCTTGGAAGATTCTAGTCATTAATACCAAGTGTGATGTTAAATAGTTATTTTAATTGTTACGCTATGCTGTTCACAGACACACATAAAAATGCTTTTCTTGGACTTAGGGAACCCCAAATAATATATTTTCGGTGAAATCTCGACACGGACGTGTAAGTGTAAATGCTTTTTTGGATTCTTGGGGTCTCAAAACATGTATTTCCAGTGAAACCTACTATATAAGTACATAAATAGTTCTCGGTAGAGAAAGTAAACATCTATACGTGTAATGCAAGTTTATCGAAATTAGCAAGAAGTAAATAGAATAAGATGCGTTTATAAAAACTGTTTCTAGTGTAAGAAGAGAAAGTAATATGAGTTAAACACAATAGTTTTTGCGAGAGGAATAATAATGATTACTTAAACAGTTGGGAGAAAAACGTTAGTAGCACACATAACGATATCTACTTTCTCTACACGTACTATGTACATATGTATTGCACCCAAAAATACGATATCAAGATTTCACGGAAAATACATGTTTTAGGACCCCCTGAATCTAAAAAAGCATTTTCAGAAAAAGGTCCGTGTGGGTGTCTGTAGCTCTAAAACGAAAATACCGTTAAATACAAAACTTGGATATTAGGTTTGGTATCTTCCAAGGATGCGACACGAAGATTTTCAAGAAAATTTCCCCACCCCAAACTACCTTTTGCATGTAAAGGTATTTATAAGGAAGCAAGTAATAAGAACACTTTTGGGCCCCCCTGAATTCAAAAAAGCATTTTTGGAAATAGGTCCATGTGTGTGCGTGGTGTGAAGAAATCATTAAAAGCCCCCCACCCCAACTACCCTTTAACTAGAATTTGTTTTCAAAAATGTTGAGTTTCTCAAAATAGGTTGTAACGAATACGATTAAAATATCGTATATTGAAAATATTTACCTGACAAATTTAATGTATATCTTGAATTTTCTGAGAAAAGCCTCTGAAGACCTCTTTATTGAATTTTGCATGACTAGAAACCGTAAGAGATAGAGCAAAATTTACTACACAAAAATGTAGATCTTGATAAAACACACAATTTTGGAGAGTAAACTGTTTTCGAGATATCTCGGATTACTGTCTCAATGTTAGCACTTAAACTTTTCTCAAACGGGAAGACATCTTTGTTTTCGTTTCTCGTTTGTTTACTGCTGGGAATGAAAGAGATTCATATTTCAATTGTATCACATTGTGACCGTCTTTTTAAGGACTATACTATCGCTTTAGCCTGTGAATTTTCTTATTTCCCTTCCTTTTACAAGGAAGCTGGTATTATGATAATGCTGCTTATGTTTATCTTGATTAGCATGATGTAGATAACAGATTAATCTTTTGAATAAAGGGTTTGTTTGCCAAACAGCTAGAGGACATCATGTGAATAAAACACATTAGATATTTTCCCTTCTACCTACAAGGAACCAAGTAATAACGACAATTTGTATTAATGTTTATCTCAATTAGCATGATATAGATAGAAGAATACGATTTTTAACAATACTTTGTTACAGAGATGTAGAGTAAGACATGTGAGTGGAACACATCAGCTTTTTACTTTCTCTATACGTACTATGTACATAGTGTATAGAGAAGGTATTGCACTTCACAAAAATTCGATACCGAGATTTCACCGGAAATATATGTTTTGGGGTCCCCTGTATCCAGAAAAAGGTCCGTGTGTGACACGATAATTCAAAAACGAAAAGTCGGTATAAAATACCAAACTTGGTATTTAAGTTTAGTATCTACCAGGGAAGCGACACGAAGATTTTGAGAAATATTCCCCCACCCCAAAATACCCTTTACATGGAACTTTTTTCGAAAACTTTGATTTTATAAAAAATGGCTCTAACGGTTTGGATTAAAATATCGTATATTAGCAATATTTACCTGACTAATAAAACGTATATTTTGACTTTTCTGGGAATAGCCTCTGAATACTACTTTATTCTAGGTCAATTTTACGGAAATTTTACATAACTGCTAAACCGTAAGAGACGGACAAAAACTTAACACACAACAAATGTAGAGCACCTTAAAACACACAATACATGTTATATATTTTTTTTTTCGTGGAGTTGATTGTTTTTTAGATATTCTTTGTTTTTGGTTTCAACTATAATAAAGTTATACTTTTCACATACAGGACTTTGTGAACACGTGTCCACACAAACAAAGGAACTTCATTTACATAGCAACCAGATTTTGACTATCACTTTAACCTATGGTACCCCCTTATTTCTCTCCTACTAAAAAGGAAGCAAGTAATAAGACTATTTCTGGTAATTTTTTCTCGATTAGATGAAGTAAATAGAATAATTTGTTGCAGAGATGTAGAGAAAGTCACGTGAGTGGAACACATCAGCTTTTTAACTTCTATATTGAATATTTGCAGCATGTGCAGGTATAGCAGGAATATAGTTTACTTTGCCACTGATATTTGATTCAGCTCAAGGCGACGCAGCCGAACCTCACAAAATATTCCATCTGAAGCGAGGCAGGACGTCCTAACGTTTAGATAACGCTGATTTGCATGTCATTGCCCGGATCCTGGTGATGGATGTGGCTGTTTGCCCGGAAACCAAGACCAGACAGAATCGTTTCCAAGATCACAACCCACCCGACTTTCTACACCTGGCTATTGCAGCAAAGGATTAAACTTAGCGCCAGACCGTGTTTGCAGTGCTCAAATGAGAATCCCGGAAAGCATGACTCTCCAGTTGAGCAACGACTCTTTTGAATTCACGTGATTCTTTCCTCTTCTTCTACAACAAACTATTCTGACAAAAGATAATTCTGTTACTACATGATGCTAATCGAGATAAACATTAGCAGGAATGACGTTATTATTCCTTCCTTGTAAGTAGAAGGAAAATAAGGGAATCTAATAAAGCGATAGTCAGATATTTTAAAAATCGGATGTGTTCCATTCATATGAGTGCAACAAATTACTTTTAAAAGGCTTATGTTTCTACTTACTTCATGCTAATCGAGAAAAAAGAAATAGCAGAAATAGACTTATTACTTGCTTCCATGTAACTAGAAGCGAAGTAAGCGAGAACTACAGGCTAAAGTGATAGCCAGAATCTGGTTGCTATGTGATTGAAGTTCTTATGTTTGTATGGAGAGGAGTTGACAAATTCCTGTATGAGAAAAGTATAAGTTTATTAAAGCTGAAACCAAAAACAAGGAATATCTAAAAGAACAATCAATTCCACGAAAAAAAAAAAATGCATATAACATAAATTGCGTGTTTTAACGTGCCCTATATTTTTTGTGTGGTAAGTTTTTGTCCATCTCTTACGGGTTAGCATTTATGCAAAATTCCGTAAAATTCATTCAGAATAAAGTACTCTTCAGTGGCTATTCCTAAAAAATTCAAGATTTACATTTTATTTGTGATGTAAATATGTTTAATATATGATATTTTAATAAAAATCCTTAGTCATTATTTAGAAAGTAAAAATGTTGACTTTCCATGTACATAAAGGGTAGTTTGGGGTGGGGGGATTTTTCTCAAAATCTTGTGTTGCATCCCTAAAAGATACTAAACGTAAATATAAAGTCTGATATTTTACCGAGTTTTCGTTTTTGAGTTATCTTGTTCACAGACACACGGACTTTTTTCTGAAAATGCTTTTTTTTGGAGTCAGGGGACCCTAAAACACATATTTCTGGTGAATTTTCGGTATCAAATTTGTTGGTGGAGTGCAATACTTTCTCTATAAACTATGTACATAGTACGTGTAGAGAAAGTAAAAACTAGTTACTATGTCATGCAACTGAAATTAGGTTATCTTTGGATATCAAATTACTAACTAAATCCCGTTTGAGAAAAGTATAAGTGTTTTAAAATTGAAATCAATAACAAGTAAGTAGGATAGGTAGTCAGACTGAACATTTCAGTGCCATAGCCGGGATTTGAAACACAGATCTTCCGGTTGCTCTAATACTGAGCTACTGTGGCAGCATGTCAGTACGATAGGTCTCACTCTGTCTATCCAACTCCTGTTCTACACACGGCTTGTGTGAACAAAAATTAAATTAACACCAAATAACAAAACTTGGGTAATCTATGAAGCCCGGGACTTAAAAGTACTTACGATATTGTAAGTTGCCATTGGGATATGTCATTTCAAAATAATTGGAGATGTTCTTGAGACTGGATCATTTTGTATAAATGGTAAACCGTAAGAGACAAAAAAAGGTATTATTAAAATATGCATATCTAGCTAAATCACAGTATATTAGACAAAAACCTTTTTTTGGAGTTAACCATATCCGAATATTCCTGGTTTTTGGTTTAAACTTCTAAATATTTACACTTTTCTCAAATGGGAAGTCGCCATTCGGTTTTCTTTCTTTCAACCTGATTATGCAAATAGAACGGAATTTCAAGGTCATAGAGCGACCAGCTGTTAAAAGATTTTTACTTTCTCTACACGTACTATGTACATAGTGTAATGTATTGTAATGCACCCAAAAATTCGATAACGAGATTTCATCGGAAATATATGTTTTAGGGTCCCCTGTATCCAAAAATAGCATTTTCACAAAAAGGACCATGTGTGTGTGTGTTCGTGTGTCTATGTGTCAGTGTGCCCGTGTATCCGTGTGACTGTGAACGCGTAACTCAAAAACGAAAAGTCGGTAAAATACCAAATTTGGTATTTAAGTTCAGTATCTTCCAGGGATGCAACATGAAGCTTTTAAGAAAAATCCCTCCACCCCAAACTACCCTTTTCATGGAACTTTTTACGAAAAGTTTGATTTTCTCAAAAATGGCTCTAACGATTTTGATTACAATATCATATATTAAAGATATTTGCCTAACAAATAAAATGTGCATTTTGAATTTTCTGGGAATAGCCTCTGAAGACTAGTTTATTCTCGATGAATTTTATGGAATTAGGCATGAATGTTAAACCGTAAGAGATAGACAAAAACTTACTAAACAAAAAATATAAATCACAATAAAAAGCACAATTTATGTTATATACATTTTTTTTCGTGGAGTTGATTGTTTTTGGTTTTATCTTTAAAAAACATACTTTTCTCATACAGGAATTTATCAACTCCTCTCCATACAAACAAAGGAACTTCAGTCACATAGCAACCAGTTTTTGACTATCATATTTCTGCTAATTTTACTTTCTCTATACGCACTATGTACATAGTGTATAGAGAAGGTATTGCACTCCACCCAAAAATTCGATACCGAGATTTCACCGGAAATAATAGTTTTAAGGCCCCCTTATTCTAAAAAAAAAAGCATTTTCAGAAAAAGGTCCGTGTGTGTCCGTGTGTCAGTGTGCCCGTGTGTCCGTGTGACTGTAAACACGATAACTCAAAAACAAAAAGTCGGTAAAATACCAAATTTGGTATTTAAGTTCAGTATCTTCCAGGGATGTAACATGAAGCTTTTGAGAAAAATCCCTCCACCCCAAACTACTCTTTTCATGCATATTTTTACGAAAAGTTTGATTTTCTCAAAATTGGCTGTAATGATTTTGATTAAAATATCTTATATTAAAAATGTTTGCCTGACAAATAGAATGTGTATTTTGAATTTTCTGGGAAGGGCCTCTGAAGACTAGTTTATTCTGGATGAATTTTATAGAATTTTGCATAAATGCTAAACCGTAAGAGATAGACAAAAACTTACTAAACAAAAAATTTAAATCACGATAAAAAAAAAACACAATTTGTACCATATGCATTTTTTTTTCGTGGAGTTGATTGTTTTTGGTTTTTCCTTTAAAAAACATACTTTTCTATACAGGAATTTGTCAACTCCTGTCCATACAAACAAAGGAACTTCAGTCACATAGTACCCCAATTTTTGACTATCACATTTCAGCTATTTTTTTCTCGATTAGCATGAAGTAAATAGAAGCATAAGCTTTTTAACAATCAGGTGTTGCAGAAATGTAGAGAAAATAGTGTGTATGGAACACATCAGATTTTTAACATACGTATTGGCCTTGAGACGTGATTTAATTGGTTATTAGGGAAGGGAAACACTTAAGTAAGCGCAGGTATGAGGACTGGCGTTAAAGAATTTGGCTATCGCCTTAGCCTAGTACATTCCCTTCTGCCCCTTGTATCTATAAGAAGATATATAGAACATTCTGCTATATTTTTTATGAAGAAGGAAGTAGAGGAATAAAATTTTTTAAGAATAGTTTATTGCAGAATATGTAAAGAAAGTCAAGTGAATAGAATACACCATATTTTTACTTTCTCTACACTTACTATGTATATAGTGTATAGAGAAGGTATTGCACTCCGCCCAAAAATTTGATACCGAGATTTCACCGAAGATATATGTTTTAGGGTCACCTATATCCAAAAAAAAAGCATTTTCACAAAAAGGTCCATGTGTGTGTATGTGTGTGTGTGTGTGTGTGTGTGTGTGTGTCCGTGTGTCTGTGAACACGATAACTCAAAAACGAAAAGTCGGTAAAATACTAAACTTGGTATTTAAGTTTAGAATCTTCCAGGGATGCGACACGAAGATTTTGAGAAAAATACCCCCACCCCGCACTACCTTTTACATGGAACTTTTTTCGAAAATTTCGATTTTCTCAAAAATTGCTCTAACGATTTTGATTAAAATATCGTAAATTAAAGATATTTACCTTACAAATAAAATGTATGTCTTGAAATTTCTGGGAATAGCCCCTGAAGAGTGGTTTATACTGGATGAATTTTACGGAATTTTGAGTAACAGCTAAACCGTAAGAGATGGACAAAAACTTATTGCACAGAAAATGTAGAGCACGCTAATACACAGAATTTATGATACATACATTTTTTTCGTGGAGTTCATCGTTTTTGAGACATTCATTGTTTTTGGTTTCTGCTATGGAAAACTCATATTTTTCTCATACAGGAATTTGTCAACTGCTGTCCATACAAACAAAGGAACTTCAGTGACATAGCAACCAGGTTTTGACTATCACTTTAACCTAAGGTACTCCCTTATTTCGCTTCTACTTACAAGGAAGCGGGTAATAAGACTATTTCTGCTATTTTTTTTTTTTTTTTTCTGATTAGCATGAAGTAAATAGAAGCTTTTTAAAAATAATTTGTTGCAGAGATGTAGAGAAAGTCATGTGAATGGTACACATTAGATTTTTAATTTTCCTAACTCATAAGCACAATACATAGTGGATACAGAAAATATTGTATTCCACCCAAAAATTGTGTGTCCAGATTTCACCGGAAATATATGTTTTGAGGTTCCCTCCTGAGTCCAAAAGATATTTTTAGAAAAAGGTCCGTGCCTGCGTGTCTGTGGACAGTATAGTTCAAAAACGAAAATACCGTTAAATACCATATTTGGTATTTAAGTTTAGTACCTTCTAAGGATGTGACAAGAAGATTTTAAAATAAAATCTCCCCACGTCTATCTTTACATGGACATTTTTTTGAAAATGTTGTTTTTCTCAAAATTTGTTCCAACGATTTTGATTAAAATACTGTATATTAAAGATATTTACATCACAAATAACCTGTACATCTTTAATTTTCTAGGAATAGCCTCTGAAGACCTCTTTATTCTGAATGAGTCTTGCAGACATTTGCATAACGGTTAAACCGTAAGAGATCGACAAAAAATTAGTACACAAAAATTTTGGATGTGATTAAAACATATAATTTTTGACATATGCATCATATACGTATTTTATATAGAGCTGTTTCTGAGATATTCCTTATTATTTGTTTCAATTTCAAATTAGGTACTTTTCTCAAACGGGAAGTGACGTTTCGTTTGATTTCTGTTGTTTTACTGCAGGCCACGCAAAGCGAGCAGACCTTCAGTTGTTTCACATAGAACCAGCTTAGATTTGACCATCTTTCGATTTAGTCTAGTGTATTCTCTTGTAAGGAAGCAATTTCTGCTAATGATTAAAATGTCGTAGATAAAGGATATACTTTTGTAAGGAACGTTGTTTCTGTAACAGCTAGAGAAAGTCATATGTATAGAACACATCCGATTTTTTAATCGTAGTTATACAAAACTTTTCACATTTGAAACCCAGCACAGACACTCGCATTTTAAAGATTTGACCATCGCTTCATTCTCCTGAACCCCCGTTCTCGTATGTCACAGTTTGAGTGTCATTTTATTGCCATTCTGGAACTACGTTAAAAAGACCTATTTTAATATTTGGTTAACAAAAGTCAGTGAAATATGCAATTACAGCGCTCCACCTGCTGCAAACTTTTTGCTAGTGCTGCGTTATCTCGTTTCGGGTAAGTTGAAAAATGCAATTTCCGTTCTATTTGCTCATTCATCTGTTTTATTGTTTGTCTCTCTTCTCCAAGGAAAAGACAAATACAAAAATCCATTATAAGTATATTGTTCATATTCTGTTTACATTTCACTACGCTATAAATAATAATGTGTGTACACTTTTCGATTTGATATTCAATTTATTTGCCATTGTTCTCGTATGTCAATCAATAACAAAAGAAAAACGCTAACATGGCTGCACCAAGCGTCTTTTTATTTTCTTCATGACGTACATGCCAGGTAGGAGAGTATTTTTTTATTGTTTCATTAATATAGCTCCCTTTAACATCTAAGGTCATATCAGGGGCTTTGCATTAGAAACAACTCGTTGTCTATAGGGTCATTACGTTGTTGTTTTTTTAAATCGGTTATTTCCCTCGAACACAGACACACACACATTCACTCTCACATATATACTTCCAGACTCTTTGAGAGCTAGGGAATAATTCTGGTTAAAGAAAAATTTCCTGCCAGGAATCAAACTCGGGACCTCTGGGTGAGAATTCAGCTCGCTGACCACTCGACCACGTAGGCAGTCTTGGGGAGTATAGTGTTTCACCCAAAACTTTATTACCGAGATTTCACCAACATATTTTGAGGTCCCCTGAGTTAAATAATATATAGAGTGTAGGAAAGAAACCTACAGAGTGGAAGATAGCAGAAATAATTTATTCAGAAGAAAAGAGATAAAAATAAATACTGCAATATAGAGGAATTTTTGCCCAATGCTGGATATAAAATATATTTAAGGATAATAAAAGCCAAATTAAAACCAATAGCGGAAAATATACTCCAAAAGGAATAGTATGGATTCCGTAAAGAATCTGATGTGTTCCATTCACATGACTTTCTCTACTTACCTGTAACTAATTATTGTTAATAAGCTTATTCTTCTATTTACTTCATGCTAACTGAGAGAAAATTTGCAGAACTAGTCTTATTACTTGCTTCGTTGTAAGTAGAAGCAAATATAAGAGTATCATAGGTTAAAGTGAAGTCAAAAGCTGTTTATTATGTGACTGCAGTTCCTTTGTTTGTATGGACACGCGTTGACAAATATCTGTATCAGAAAAGTACAAATTTTTCAAAGCTGAAACAAAAACAAGGAATGTCTCAAAAACGACCAACTCCTCGGAAACAATTATATAACATAAATTGGGTGTTTTAATGTGCTCTAAATTTTTTGTGCGGCAAGTTTTTGTCCATTTCTTACAGTTTATCAGTTATGTAAAATTCATCCAGAATAAAGAAGTCTTCAGAGGCTATTCCCAGAAAATTCAAGATGTACATATTATTTAGCAGGTAAGTATCTTTAATATACGATGTTTTAAACAAAATCGTTAGAGCCATTTTTGAGAAAATCAAAATTTTCGAAAAGAGTTCCATGTAAAGGGTAGTTGGGGTTGGGAATATTCTTGAAATCTTCGTGTCGTGCTTTTTTGGATTCAGGGGGACCCAAAGCATGTATTTCCGGGGAAATCTCGGTATCGAATTTTTGGGTGCATTACAATACCTGCTCTATACACTATGTACATAATAAGTGTAGAGAAAGTAATAAATGCTGCGATATAGAGTTATCTCTTTGCTCAACGCTGGATATAGGATATATGTAAGGATAATAAAAGTCAAATTACAACCAATAGCAGAAAATATACTCCAAGAGCAACAGTATGCATTCCGTAAAGACAGATCATGTATAGATGACAATTTTACGGTGAAACACCTAATGGAAAATCACTATATGTCCTTATATTATGATCAGAGCCTACGACAGAGTAAAAAAGAACCAAGTTGTAGAAAACGTTAGAAGAATATAGATATGCCTCCAAATATAAGACTTCCATTAAATCACTAAGACAAACATGTTGTTCTTATTATTATTATTATTATTATTATTATTATTATTATTAATATTAACACTGAGAAAACCAAAACTATGGCAATGTGTGGACAAAATTTTATAAGAGCCAAAATTGAATTAAACGGCAAAATAATTGAACAAATTACTAGTTTTACATATTTAGGAAACTTAATTTCAGAATAGCAATCTGATTTATATATTAAAATTCAAAAATATAATAGATTAAATGGAACAATTAAACGACATTTTGGCAAACAGATGTTTGAAAATCCACAATATTACATCGAAAGCTGCACTTCGATTTAGAAGCAAAACATGCATTTTAAACAGCAAGGAACCGAAACAGCTAGAAGCAGCTCAAATGCGTTTTTTACGGCCCCTTCTTGGACTTACAAGACTTGATAAGAAAAGAAATACTGACATCAGGGAAAAATTAAAAGTTGAAAACATAGTGGATGACATTAAAATTTATCAACAAAATTGGATGCAACTTGTCGACAGGATGGTGGATCACAGATTACTTAAAATGGCCAGGGATTACAACCCACGAGGGAGAAGAGATAGAGGACGATCACGAAGGCAATGACGGGAGCAGTATCACCTATTCTGAGTTTCCGAGTACAGGATTTTCTAAATCCTAAATCTCTCAATGTTCATGATGATAATGATTATTATTAGAATGCAAAGTTAAAAGAGATATAATTGCAATTTAGTAACAAATGTGGGCTTGAGACAAGCATATGAACCCTATCCTCTTTTATTTAGTAGGTATATATGTATGAATATGTGTATATATTATTAGAGTATGAGATGAATTGAAATTATGCAGCCATAAGCAATACCCCTGGGAAGAAATAACATTTCAACAATTTTATTTGCAGGAGAGAGGATGAATAGTAATAAATAAATACATAATAAAAATAAAAAAATATATTTTAAAAACATACAATATGGAAATTACTTGTGCCAAGATAAATATATGAAAAGAGCAAAATTAGTTATTGAGGGCCAAACTATGGAGCAAGTGCTTAATCATCTTGGGTGTAGTCTAAGAGTCGATGGAATACCTCTGGATCTAGAGGAAATATAAAGGGATATAATCGAATAAATGGAATAATAAGAAAGCATTTTGGAATAAATATGCCTAAAGACGTTAAAATAAGATTCTATGTGTTACTAGGGGCGATCGATAAGTCCTTAAAATATCCAAGAAATTGCGTTCGTAGCATCGAAAATATTGCATTTAGTAGCCGTCGTACCTTACTAGATGGTAGATAAAGTTTCAGCTTTATCTATCACGTGGTTTCGTTGCCATAGGTGATTGAATCAACAATCTTGTGCTTATTTAAAAAGATTCGTGGGGCGATTAAACAATTCTATTTAAAAGGCTTAACACACAGGTAAATTCCGTGTTGGATGAAGTTCATGGCACGTCTGCTCCTGCAGTTGCAGCAATTTAGAATTGGATAAATGAATTTAAACATGATGGTACTTCCACAAATCATAAACATCATTCCGGACGTCCAGTTGAAGGATTGACAAACTTCAGGATTTACTTTTGAGTGATCGACGAGTCAAAGTTAGCGAAATATTACAGAGCACAGGCGTAACAAAAGATACAGTGTTCTCAAATTTGCACCAAAACTTAGGTCTTTTTTTTTTTTTTTTTTTTTTTGCGGTGTTTAACGCCCGCTTTTACAACTTATGGCATCGCAAGCGATGACACTGGTGGTAGATGGAATGAAGATGGAGCACCGGTGGAATGCGATGGCGGGGGAAACCGAAGAACCCAGAGAAAACCCGCCCCTGTGCCACTTTGTCCACTACAAATCTCACATGCGGTCGCTTGGGGTCGAACCCGGGCCGTCTAGGTGAGAGGAGAATGGTGTAACCACTCGGCCATGGCGCGGCCAAACTTAAGTCTGATAAAGGTTTTGGCAAGATGGGTGCTGCGTTTCTCTCAAGGGAGAATAAACGCAATCGTATGATCGATTTAGAAGCTGGTTTGGCACTTTTCCGTCTGAATCCTCACGAGTTTCTGCGTTGAAACAAAGACAAAAACACAGTTGAAACAGTGGGTTTTTAAAGGCAAAAGCAAAGGTGATGAAGTCTGCAGACAAGGTGATGGCCTCGGAATTTTGTTGGGATGCACGCGAAATCATTGACATTGATTACTTGCAGAAAGGAACAACGATAAATGGAGAGTAGTATGCACGTTATTGCACCAGTTGAACGGAGACATAAAAAGCTCTCATCTGCCAAAGAAAAATATTTTTCAACGAAGACAATGCAAGGTTGCAAACCTGCGCAGTTTTGATGGCGAAAATTGTACAATTAAGGTACAAATCACTATAACATCCACCGTATTCACCAGATTTGATCTCCAGTGACCTTTTCTTCATTTCCAAACTTGAAAAACTGGCTCGGCGGAAGTCGATTCACGTCATACGAAGTGATCATCTCCCAAACAGATCCTATTTTGAGGACCGTCCGAAATCCTACATTTTGGAAGGCTTAAAACAGTTTGAAAAAGGCTGGGAAAAGTGTTTTGAGCTACAAGGAGATACTGTTGAAAAAAAATTTGTTTTTCTATATTTTTCTAAGGAATTATTGAGCGCACTTCGTATCCAAACCTGTACTTTTGTATGGAAGTAAAGCATGTATTTTGAGAGACTAAAAAGCAAATTTAAGTTGCACAAACGAGTTTTCTTAGAACTGTTGAAATTATTACTCAAAATTAAAGGAAGTGAAATAAGAAATAGATTAAAAACTGAAAGTTTGTTCGAGGAAATTGATAACTGTTAAAGAAAACGGTAACCCCATGAGCCAAGAATGCCCTTTAACAGATTGCCAAGGCATGATATTTTAATCACCCTGTTGGAAACCTTGACCTGGGTCGACCGAGAATTCAGTGGAGAGACAATATTAGCTCGGATCGGAACAGTAATGATCCAATCTGTAACGTGAAGAAGAACAAGAGGTCCCCGGAAGGGTTTCTTGAAATTCTTTGTCGCTTCCTTGGACAAAACTGAACTGAACAACACACACACTCACACACACACACACACACACACTCTCTCTCTCACACACAAATACCTTTTTGGATTCAGGGGGTTTCCAAATATATAATTTAGGTGAAATCTCGACATCGAATTTTTGGGTGCAATACAGTATCTTCTTTATTCAAATTCAGTAATAAAGTTATTCCCTTTAAAGTGTTCACTTGTGACTCAAAACTCCTATTCAGAAAATGACAACCAACTTTCTCAAATTTTCAGGCACGTGGGACTTTTTTTTTTGTAGTGTTTAACGCCGCTTTTACTGCTCTGGCACCGCAGGCGATGACACTGATGATACATGGAGATGGAGCCCCGGTGGAATGTGATGGCGGGGTAACCGGAGAACCCGCCCCTGCGCCACTTTTTCCACCATAAATCTCACATACGGGCGCTTGGGATCGAACCCGAGCCGTCTAGGTGAGAGGTGAATGGTCTGACCACTCGAATAAACATTTGGTTAGTCAATACCATTATATAATAGCATTTATGAAATAATTTATATTTTGCTAAGTATCTTTCCAATTTGAATAAAATTTGGCATGTATATTAAAATAATAACAATACAATTACAGTAAAATTTTCAGAACAATGTATACAGAGACACAGAAATTTGAAATTTAATTCCCAATGTCCCGATATCTAGAGTTACGTGAGGTGTCCCTCACCGTTGTTCTGGCTTTTACCTTTACTAAGCAACTGAAACATATGGAGTAAAGAGACGTTAAGCGGTATTGCACTACTAAGTCATGGTATCTTCCTGAAATCTAGACTCTTGCCTTGTATCACCGAAGGAGAAGTGTTTCATTTGATCGGGTACAGTTTACATACCGCAGAGGACACAGAGGTAGCTCTAAGTACCGTAAAGGAAGCCCTCTCGACCCAAGCAAGGTTCATTTACTGCAGAAATGAAAAGCTTCTTCTCGAGGGAAACTAATGGTGTAGAGATGGTACTTGCCTTTCTTTCCTCTGTAAATAATTTTGTAAGCAGCAGTAGTCGTAACGTCCCCTGCAGGTCTCTCTCAAGCAAGAGAGCTCTTGACATTTTCATGGATATATAACCTCCCTGCACAAAGTGTATACTACCTCTTTATTTTCTAAAACAAGTTAGCTAATTTCCTCTCAAGGGGCTTGCTTTTGCTCTGCACTCAATGGGACTCACTGCTTGCCTTTTAAAACTCTCAAGAGATGCGATTTCATGTCCAAAAGGGTTAATATTGCATTTGTTCCAACGATGATAAGTTATCTAACATTGATAGCTACACTTAGCAAAATATAGTTTATAACAATTACGATACCTGTTGTATGTAGGTATGTATTTACTCTCTGCAATTGGGTACTGCCCGGTGCAGAATTAAATGCAAAAAACTCACTTACAATAATAATATTACTGTTATTAATAGTAATCGTTTCGCAATCTGCTTACTCTCCCCGTTTTTTTTAAACAAAAATACAGTTCGGGAGTCTATTATGGACTCCAGCGCTGTATTCCTTTGTCTTATTCCTTTTTTTTTTTTTTTTTTTCCCTTTTCCCCTTAAATTTTCTTTGTCTACCGTGTTATGACAAATACACATACATATATACATTCACCAAAACATAAAAACCCATGCCGGGACTCGAACCCACGATGCCCCTGCGCCACGAAGCACCAAAGCGAGGCATTTTAGCGAGCGCGGCCATGTGGGCCGGCTACATTTGTAGAACTGACACCCTGTCTAAGGGTCAGAAGCCTGTCGGGGAGCCAACGGTACGAAACCACAGAATGGAGAACCTGTTACGAGGGGTCGGCCCGTAGCCAGGCATGAACACGAGGAAGTGGATGATATGAAATGTAACCGAAATTGGTGGAACGAGTGGCGGTGGAGATCGGAGGACCCGGGAAAATCCGCCCAGACGCCGCTTTGTCCACCACGAATCCCACAGTGAATAGAACCCGGGCCGCCTATATGGGAGATGAGCAGTCTAATCACTTACCCACGGCGCCACCCAATAATAGTAATACAAATTAATAATAATAATAAATACTAATTAATAATCGTAACAAAACTAACATACTATTTATACATGGTTTTTGAAATAGACATTTTGAAATGTTTACTTATTATTCAGTATAGCAATACTATGTCAATTACCAGCACGTCTATAAACAGTTACTATGAAGCCTCAACATTAGTATTATAGAACAGTTTTAGAGATCCTTAATTACTGCATGATATTTAATTTAGTTAATTATCTAATAGTTATTGTCTTTAAATTACCCGTAAACCTTTTTAAGGTCAGCAATGAAAGGCTACTACAGACAATTCATTCCGTTGTTTTCCCCACATCGGTACTGCACCTTCTTAATGTTTTTTCCCACACAAGCCGTGCGTACGACAGGAATTGGATAGGTAGACAGAGGCTGAAAAATTCAAGGATTTAAACAACGGATCGTGCGGTCTCTAACCACTGAGCTACCACGGCAATAGGTCGACATGGCATTTAATTTCCCAAATGACTCGTATTTTCTTGGTAAACCACAAGGACATCTTATTTGAGATGATACCCCAATGGCGACTTACAAACTTCATCAATACTTTAAATTCCGAACTTCATAGTTAAACCTACTATTAGGCAAAAGAGTGTTAATTAATTGCTTTTACTTTCTCTACAGCGTATATAGTTCATAGATAGATAAAGTATTGTATTCCATCTAAAAACCAATATAAATCTGATGTATTCCATTTACATGACTTTCTTTACATCTCTGTAATAAATTGTTGATACAAGTTTATTGTTCTATCTGCTTCATGATAATCCAGCTAAACATTAGCAGAAACTGTCCATATTGCTTGGTTCCTTGTAAATAGAAGCAAAATACGAAAATGCACAGGCTAAAGCGATAGTTTCGTGCTTTAAAAATGCCGGTCGCTATGTGAAACAATTGAAATTTCAATCTGTTTGGTTGCCAAGAATAAACAAAGGAAATGAGAAGAAAGATGTTTTCCAGTGTGAGAAAAGTTTAAGTGCCTAAAATAGAAAACTATAATCCGGAATATCTCGAAAACTTTTTGTGTAGTAGGTTTTTGTACACCTCTTAGGTTTGCCAACTATACAAAACAAATCCAGAATGAAAATGTCTTCAGAGGTTATTCCCAAAAAACTCAAGATATACATTTCAGTTGACATAAAAATATCTTAAACGTAAGGTATTCTAATAAAAATCGTTAGAGCCATTTTTGAAAAAATAAAAATTTTCGAAAAATGTTCCACGTAAAGGGTAGTAGGGTTGGGAGAATTATTTTGAAAATCTTCGTGTCGCATCCTTGGAATATATCAAACTTAAATACCAAGTTTAGTATTTATCGTGCTTGGACCTTTCTCTAATTTTTTTTTGATTCAGGTGTTTTAAAATATGTATTTCGGTGAAAGTTCGGTATCGAATTTTTGGGTGCTTTAGAATACCTTCTCTATACACTATGTACATAGTATGTGTAGAGAAAGTAACAAGATTTCACTGCAAACACACGTTTTAGGTTTCTCTGTATTCTACCTCACAAGGAAAAAAAAAAAAAAATGGAAAAGGACCTTGTTAGCCCGTCTGGGTAGTGTGGTGATAGCGTGTCAGCGTCACATTCAATAGGTCGCGAATTCGAATCTCCCTTATGGTGAGTTACCCCCATAAAGTTTTTTCGAGGTTTTCCCTTATCCTGAGAAGAAGAATTTCGAGTACGAATTTCTCCATGGACCCCAAGATTATCTGAGCATCATTTCACCTATTTCATTCATCGTCCAATAAGACCAACCAGGTTAAAGGACGTCAAGCTACACATAAAAGTTTTGTGTGAGAGTGTGTGTGTGTGTGTGTGTGTGTGTGCGCACGCGCGCGTTAGTGTGTATGTGTCCGTATGTCTGTGAACACGATAACTCAAAAACGAAAAATCGGTTAAATACCAAACCTGATATGTAAGTTCAGCATCTCCCAAGGATGCGACAGGACCAAACTAACCTTTCATTTGAACATTTTCGAAATGTTGATTTTCTCAAAAATAGCTCTAACAATTTTGATTAAAATACGTATTTAAAAATAGGTATATGAAAAATAAAATGTGTATCTTGAATTTCCTGAGAATACTCTCTGAAGCCCAAAAATGTCCATCATCCCCCGCCGGGTTTGAACCCGTGATCTTTGGTATATGAAGTTAGCATGGTAACCATTATATTACAGAGGGCGACGTATGAATTTCTACTCATACATGCTGATTTTGTCTTTTAGGACCAAAATGTGCCAGGAAATAATCATCAATTCGACCTTAAGTATCCGTAAAAGCAACAGGTCAATCAGAGGTGTATGAAAAATAATCTCAGTCGTTATTTTCATATAAATGTCAATATATTGGTTTCAGTTTAAGCTTGTATAAAATGGTGTGCCTTTTGTCCTTTGATTCAATAACAAAAATATCAACGTATACCTTAGGCGTTTACAATAATTATTCGTAACAAATTAAAAATCTGGCATGCTTTTATTCGCTGTAAAACGTATCACAAAGGAAATACCGATATAAAATTATTGGAATGTGAAATAATGAATAATTGTAATCAAATTCTTCTGTGAAACCGACAAATATTACATACGGGTCCCTTGCAAGGCATCACACGCATTCGTTCTGTAAGCAAGGGATTGACAATAAGAATAAGGAACAACTTTTACTTTCTCTATCACGCATGTACATAGTATGCAGAGATATTTTACTGCAAATACATGTTTTGAGGACCCCTGCGTCCGATTTTTTGTTTTGTAGAAAAATATACATGTGTATATCCGTGCGTTGATACCATAATTCAAAAACGAAAAGCCAGTTAAATACCAAACTTGGTATTTACATTTATCTTCCAAGAATGCAATACGAAACATTTCAGAAAAAAAATCCCGTTTATATGGAATATTTTTTTGAGATTTTCGATTTTGTAAAAAATGGCTCTGCGGTTTTGATTAAAATGCCGTACCTATATTAAATATGTTTACATGGAAAATAAAATGTATATTCTTAATTTCTTGGGAATAGCCCTTGAAGTTTTTTTTTTTTTTTTTCATGCTGAATGACTTTTACATAACTGGTAAACCGTAGCAGATAGACAAAAGCTTACTAAAAACTATGTAGATTTCGTTAAAACACAAAATGTATATTATCATACAATTTGTTGTAGAATAACAATTTCCGAAATACTCCCTCTTATAGGTTTCAATTATAAAATACTTAAAACTTCATTCCAACATGAAGTCCTCGTCCGTTTGACCTCTTGTTTGTTTTATTCTTAGTCTTGGAAAAAGAGCTGAATTTCAATGTGAATGACAGTATTCAAAAGATTTGACTGTCGCTTTAGCCTAGTGTATTCCCTTATTTCCCTTCCACTTATAAGGAACTAAGTAATAAGAGCGCTTCTGATAATGCTTTTCTGTAGATAAAAAATAATCTTTAGTAAGAATAATTTATTCGCAGAAAGCAGAGAAAGCCATATAAACGGAACACATTAGAGGTTAACGGTCGTGAGTGACCTACAATATACATATCTACTCCCCACTCTCCCCAATCACGAGAGGCTTTCTTACGATCCCTGGCAATCAACCATTCGGGCCCTTGAGATTTTTTTATGATTTCCTGGGTTTACCAGGTGTATCCTGTGGTGGTCCTATCCCTCACGAGTTCTTTCCCATCTTTTCACTTCCATTCCGTTTGCTTCTCACCTTTAGGTGTGCTTTCAAGGTTCATGGTGTATTGCAGTGCGAACAGATGGCGCAAATGCATTCTCACTATACCGCACGGTTGTGGATCACTAGCACGCCTCTCTCTTGCAGTTCATTTAGCTTGGAAATGTTAGGGACTGCCGTGCTTCTCTGATCTGTCTGCCTGCGGCTTGTGGCCTCCTGTGGTTCCCTCACCTCATCTCATCCTCTTAAGGGGCGTTAGCAACAATACATCTGATTAGATCGCAGTGTGCTAGTAGTCCCCCTCCGTTGTATACCCTTTACCGATGCTATTTGTACGGAGTGTTCAAGTCACGCTTCCTCCGGTCAATGAGAAAAATCTTTACCACTTAGTACCTACAGCTGAAGTTCCGTGTGGAAGATACGGGTGCGGGCAAAGCTTAGCACAGGTTGAATACAGCATGTATTGGTTTAATTGTTTTTTCACACAAACTGTGTGTAGGACAGGAGTTGGATTGGTAGTCAGACTGAAAATACAACATGTATTTGCTTGGGCTCTGTGTCTTACATGTGAAGAGTTTGCTTTTGTACTTCTTTGGAAATTCTTTAAAGTGCGTGTACTGAGCGTTCATCATATTACATAGCCATTTAGATAACCTTCTCTACGTTCATCTAAACGTATTCATGCTCTTAGGCGTATTTTTTAACTAGTTTTTCTCGTGGTAACTTATTTCTTCTCATATTTTGTTAAAAAAATACTATATTAAATAAAATACAAATTGGAGAAAATTATTAATTATAATAAAAACTGAAGCAAATTATTAATGGAGCTAAAACCAGTTAAAAATAAATTTAAGCAAATTGCCATTTTCCAAAAGCTACCAGTTAAAATTTTCCAATATATCCAGGAAATACCAGGTTAAAGCAGCCGAAAATAAAGAAGAAAAAAAAAAAAAGAAAAAACACCTTATGTGTTCCATTCACATGACTTTCTCTACCTCTATGTAATAAATTATTGTTAATAAGCTTATTCTTCTATCTACTTCATGCTAATCGAGTCAAACATAAGAGAAACTGTCTTATTACTTAGTACGTTATAAGTAGAAGGGAAATAAAGGAATACTCTAGGCTAAACCGACAGTCAAACGCTGTAAAATGTGCTTGCTATGATATAGAAATCCGATTCTTTGCGTGATCAGGTGTAGACAAGTTCCCGTATCAGAAAGGTATTAAAAATTATTTTAAAACTGAAACCAATAACAAAGAATATCTTAAAAATGGCTAACTCCACGAAAAAATGTATATGACAAATTGTGTGTGTATTATTGTGATCTACATTTTTATATAGTAAGTTTTTGTCGAACTCTTTTGGTTTACCAGTTATACAACATTCAATAAAAATCATCAATAGAGGCTATTCCCAGAAAATTTAATATATACAAGTATATCAAGTATATATTCCATGTTTGGTATTTAACGGACTTTTTGATTTTGAGGTTTGCCCTCCTCAGGCAAAGACACACACACACACACACACACACACACACACATGAACATTTTTCTAACAATCTGATGTGCTCACTTTCTCTACCTCTTCGTAACAAATAATTGTTAATAAGCTTATTCTTCTATCTCCTTGGTGCTAATCGAGATAAACATAAGCAGAAACAGTCTTATTATTTAGTTCCCTATAAGTAGGAGGAAAATAAGGGAATACACTAGGCAATCAAATGCTTTAAAAATCTGATGTGTTCCATTCACATGACTTTCTCTACTTCTGTGTTACAAATTATTGTTAAAAAGCTTATTCTTCTATTTACTTCATGCTAATCGAGAAAAATTAGCAGAAATAGTCATATTACTTGTTTCCTTGTAAGTAGAAGCGAAATATGGGAGTATCATAGGTTAAAGTAAAGTCAAAAGCTGATTGCTAGGTGACTGAAGTTCCTTTGTTTGTATGGACACGAGTTGACAAATTCCTGTATGAGAAAAGTACAAGTTCTTCCAAGCTGAAACCAAAAACAAGGAATATCTCAAAAACGATCAACTCCTCGAAAAAATTATATAACATAAATTGTGTGTTTTAATGTGCTTTACAATTTTTAGTGTGGTAAGGTTTTGTCCATTTCTTAGTGTTTAGCAGTTATGCAAAATTTCGTAAAATTCATCCAGAATAAAGTAGTCTTCAGAGGCTATTCCCAGAATATTCAAGATATACATATTATTTGTGAAGTAAATGTCTTTAATATACGATATTTTAATCAAAATCGTTCTAGCCATTTTTGAGAAAATCAAAATCTTCGAAAAATGTTCCATGTATAGGGTAGTTGGGGGTGGGGGGATTTTCTCGAAAATCTTCGTGTCGCATCCTTGGAAGATTGCAAACTTAAATACAAAATTTGGTATTTAACGGTCTTTTCGTTTTTGAGCTATGCTGTCCACAGACACACAGATACACACACACACACGGACCTTTTTCCAAAAATTGTTTTTTTTTGGATTCAGGGGGACCCAAGACATGTATTTCCGGTGAAATTTCGGTATCGAATTTTTGGATGCAATACAATACCTTCTCTATACACTATGTACACAGTACATGTAGAGAAAGTAAAAAATGGTTGCTATGGCATAGAAATCTGGTTCTTTGCGTTGTCAGGTTTTGACAAGTTCCCGTATGAGAAAAGTTCAAGTATTTTAAAATCGGAGTCAATATCAACAAATATCTTGAAAATAAATGTATTGTATGTTTTATGTGATCAACATTTTTGAGTAGTAAGCTTTTGTCTTCCCTTGCGGTTTACGAATTATGCAAAATTCCACAAAATTCATCCAGAATAAAGATATCTTGAGAGGCTGTTTGTCGTGTAAATATCTTTAATATACGATATTTTAATCAAAACCGTTAGAGCCATTTTTGAAAGAATCAAAGTTTTCGAAAAATTTTCCATATAAAAGGTAGTCGGGTGTCGGGGGATTTTCTTGAAAAATTTCGTGTCGCATCCTTAGAAAATACTGAACTTAAATACCAAGTTTGAGCTTTGGGGTCCATAGACATACACAAACACGAACCTTTTTCTAAAAATGCTTTTTTTCGGACTCAGGGGACCCTAAAAATATATATCCGGTGAAATCTAACATCGAATTTTTGGGTTAAATGGAATACCTTCTCTATCCACTGTGCACATTGTATATATGAGGCTAGAGCAAGCAATAGCGTATGCATCAAATAAGCTTAAAGGCGAATTAACACGTAAAACTGCAATTCGCATGACATTATTCCTTCTCTTGTCTCCCTAGCTATCGCTGCACCAGTTACTTCGATACTACGGACCGCCGAATCAACGTGTCGCCTACAAATGCAACTTTTTTCTAAACTACTTAAAGCAAAAACGCTCATCCAGTCTTTATATTGTTCAAACTTTTAAATGATTATTTTCGAAGATCTGATATCTCAAGTACCGCAGTTCTTTGACTGCTGCGGTCATAAAACGGAAGTAGAAAACCAATGAAGCTGAAAACAATACTTTGTTAAACACACATCAGGTAGTGGAGTTGCTACAAGAAAAGAACTGGGTCAGGAGGGGGTTACTGTTATAGCCGTGTCTCCAGAGAGAGTGTATTTTATACGACACAAGGACTCGCCCGCCAGCCCGCATCCAAACAACAAAAAAAATTCACTTATTCACGATGTTACGTAGTGTATGGTAATCCAGGAGGATTTCATTGCCGGATATACCTGGCTGCTTCCAGGATCAGTAAAACTTCTGGCTTTATGGTCGGGAAGGAAAGGAGGCTGAGGCAAAATTCACTTGCTTATAAAACAAGTCGAGGCATCGAGTCACGGTGTTATCGATTTTACTTTCTCAGCGATAAAGTAGTTAGAGTGAGTCAGCTGTGAAATTTGACAAAATATTGTGAAACAATTAAAATTATTACTTTCTCTACACGTTCTATGTACGTAGTGTATAGAGAAAGTATTTTATTCCTCCTAAAAATTCGATACCAAGAGCTCACCCGAAATATATGTTTTAGGTCCCCCTGAATCCCCCCCCAAAAGCATATATGGAAAAAGGACCGTGTGTGTGTGCGTAAGTGTGTGTCTGTGTGAGTAAGTGTATGTGTGTGTCTGTGGACAGCATTTCTCAAAAACGAAAAGACCGTTAAATACCAAACTGGGTATTTAAGCTTGGTATATTCCAAGGATACGACACGAAGATTTACAAGAAAATACCCCATCCCAAACTACCCTTTACATGGAAATTTTTTCGAAAATTTTGATTTTCTCAAAAAAGGCTCTAACGATTTTAATTAAAATCCTTTATATCTAAAATATTTACATGCCAAATAAAATGTAAATCTTGAATTTTCTGAGAAGAGCCTCTAAAGACCTCCTTGTTCTAGATGCTTTTTATTGAATTTTGCATAACTGGTAAACCGTAAGAGATAGAAAAAAACTTACTCCACAAAAAATGTAGATCACAATAAAACACACAATTTATGTCATACTCATTTTTTTCTTGGAGCTGATCCTTTTTAAAATGTTCCTTGTTATTGGTTTCAGCTTTATAAAAACTTATACTTTTCCTATACAGGACATTTGTCAACTCCTGTTCATACAAACAAAGGAACTTCATTCACAAAGCAGCTAGCATTTGACCATCACTTTACCTATGGTAGTCTTTTATTTCGCTTCTACTTACAAGAAAGTAAGTAATAATACTGTTTCTGCTAATTTTTCTCAATTAGCATTAAGTAAATAGAAGCATAAGATTTTTAAATATAATTTGTTGCAGAGATGTAAAGAAAGTCATGTGAATGGAACACATTAGATTATTTTTACTTTCTCTAGCACATATGTAATAAATTAAAAATCAATCATGCTTTTATTCCCTGTGTCACAAAAGGAATACCTGTAACAAATTATTGGAATGTGAATTAATGAATAGTTGTAATGAAAATCTTCTATTAAACCGACACATATTACACACTAGCTCTCTTGCCCGGCATCATAATATTCATTCTGTAAACTTCCTTTATTACGAATCTTGGTATTTAAGATCAATATCTTCCAGGGATGCGGCACGAAGATATTCAAGAAAATCTGCCCAAACTAAGCTACCCTTTACGTGGGAAATTTTTTGAAAATTTTGATTTTCTTAAATGTTTCTCTAATGAGTAGGGAAAGCCATGTGGCTATAGAATCCTTCTTCTTTTTTTTTTACTTTTATATTTTTTTAATTTTGTCTAACGGTGAAGTATAAAGTACAGGTAAAAGCTTACTTAAGAATTTAAACAAATAAATTTGTTGGATAATTGTTGGTACAGTTTGGTAATTTAAAAGTGCTAAGTCATATTCTTTTGTTGTCCATAGGCAACATAATAGCGACCGTATTTTTAAGCATTTGGTGTCCCTCTTGTACCTTGAAATATGTAATGAAACTGCTAGGGTCGGCTGATAAGTCCCGGGCCTCACACAGATATGGCACCACTAGGTCAGACGGTAGCATCGTATAATTTAACTCTAGACTAGCTTGTATCCATAGTTACAGGTCAATAGCTTGTTTAGTTTTCGAATGACAGAATTTTAAACAAGATAACTTTAAAGTTTTCACGAAAATAGAGGATTTGGAAAAAACGAGCAATGATTAAATACTTCCATTTGAAAGCCTTAACACCTCAAGAAATCAAGGTGGAAATGGACAGTACGTTGAAAGACTCTGTTCCATCATATTCAATGACTTAAAGGTGGGTTGCAAAGTTTAAAATAGGATGTACGAGCACTAGTGATGAGCCTTGCTCTGGACGCCCTGTAGAAGTGACAACTCCAGAGATCATCGTTTAGTACTGGAAGTTGTTTGAGATAGCAGAGGCTGTAAACATGTCAAAAGAACATGCAGCTAATATTTTAAGTAATGTTTTGGGCTTTCATAAGGTCTGTGCAAGATGGCTGCCTCGTTTGTTGACACCTTATCATAAGTTGCTAAGAAGAACTGTTTCTATTAAGATTGTGGAGCTCTAGCGTAAAATTTCAGTGAATTTTAGAGACGGCTTATTGCCATGGATGAAACTAGGACACATCACTACCCTCCAGAAATTAAATCACAGTCAAAACACTGGATTGCGCCAGGTAAACCAACTCCAAAGAAGGCAAGTCAATTTTTTCAGCTAACAAGGTTATGGCGAGTGTTTTCTGGGATGCACAGGGAATTTTTTTTATAGATTACTTGGAAAAGGGTAAAAATATCGTTGGTGACTACTACGCAAGCTTACTGCAACATTTGAGTGATGAGGTGAATAGAAAAAGACCTCATTTGGCAAAAAAAAAAAAAAAATCTTGTCACGACAATGCTCTGGCCCAACGTTCAGTCATTGCAATGGGGAAAATGGGCGAATTAAAGTTTGAATTGCTTGAAGATCCACCCTATTCGCCAGCTTTGACTACCATCTGTTCCCAAACCTCAAAAAAATTCTTGGAGGACGAAGATTTCATAGCAACGAGGAGGTCATTGGTGCGGTAAACAGCTATTTTGAGGAACTTGATAAATCGCACTATAGAGATGGTTTAATTAAATTAGAACGCCGATATGACAAACGTACTAGTATTTCTGGAGATTTTGTTGAGAAAGAAAGCAAAAAAAAGTGCTGTTTTCATTGAGAGGCCCGGGATAATCAGCCAATCTATATAATAAAACTATTCTGCAATCACTTATCTCAGTTGACATGAAGAATGCAGAATATAAGTTGTTGTAAGAGTAGTCCTTTATACAGAGAAGTAAGCGCTAGTGAAATTAGCAGTAAAAGTTGAGTTAGGTAAAGTGTAAAGTGCTACATCACACCGCACAGACCAGAAAGTGTATGCGTGTCGTGTTTGGCACGATTAATTGCAGTATTGTGCCATTGTGTCAGAGAGGGGACAACACAATCATCGCACTGAAGTATCGATCCTATTCGATTATCTTCACTCACAGTACAGTCGGCACCATAGCCACAGCCCCTGCTGTGCCTGGCCGATATTAATGTTACACGACTGATACCTCTATTTTTGTGAGTAAGCCAATATCAACATTTCTGTGAGCTGTTCACACTGCTGCAGATCATTTTGCTATGAATGTATTCATACAGAATGGGTTTTAATTTGTAGTTTCTCAAGCCCGTATGTAACTACAATGTACATAGTGGACAGAGAAGGTATTGTATTCCATCCAAGAATTTGATACTGAGATTTCATCAGAAATATATATTTTGGGGCCCCCTGATTAAAAATTAGAAAGGCAGTATGTATGTACGTAAGTACGAAGGTTCCTATGTAGTGAATATATGTATGCATGTGTGTATGTAGTCGCCCTCTGTGGTGTAATGGTTACCATGCTGACTTTATATACCCAAATTCGTGGGTTCAAACCCAGCGGAGGACGATGGATTTTTTCGGGCGTAAAAGTCCTTAGCATGGCTTCCTTCGGAAGGGAAGTAAAGCCGCAGATTTACGGCACGTAAAAGAACCTCAAGCCTGATAGAGAGGCCTCTTAGCAAAATTAAGCGGTCTTTCACGCCCAGTATAGAATGGGACGCTGAGAACCTCAGTAGTTAAAGAGCGTCCATAAATAAAACGCTATTTCATTATATGTGTGTATGTAAGTATTATGCATATATGTATGTATGTGTATGTATATATGTATGTACGTAAGTAGGTATGTAGGTATGCATACATATAGGAAGCGCATCCACCATACCCCCCGGACTTAAGCTCTTATGAATGACTTGATTCGAATATGCCAGAACCACTTCGTGGCATTCGCTCGAACTATTGCAACAGATTCTATTAAAGGCTCCTGCGAGTTCGACATCGACGATTTTCATTGGTGTCATTCTGACACAACATACCAGGCGAGTAAGAAAAGGTAAAACCGACTGGGCAAGCCACCCCTTCATCCTTTAACCCCGTTCGACGCTCCATCAGAACGGATGGCCTTGTATAAGCACTGTGTTAATTTTAACCACCACGTGTGGGAATTACCTTGGCATTAGAACTTCAGTAAGGAACACAGAGAAAAGGTTAACCTAATTTTGTATCACCCGGTGACTTATTGCCTAACCAGAGAGTTTAGGGATTACCAGTTCGCAACTCTGAACGTCATTTGTCATCAGATAGTTTCATGTCCACTCATTTTGCCCTTTGGTGACGTTGCTTGTCCAATACTGCTAAAGAGCAAAGCTTATAAGAGATGTCTCTCCTGAATCAGAAGGTGGCACAAGCGACAACCAGCGCCAAAACAGGTGGAAGACATGAGCAGAGATAGCGAAAAGATCCCTTCATACGATAAATATTTCCAGGTGTATTTTTAAGTTCTCTGGCCTCTGTGTACAATGTACATAGTGGGTAGAGAAGGTATTGTATTCCATCCAAAAAGGCGAAAAAGGTATATGTGTGTATGTGTGTGTGTGTCAGTCTGTCTGTGGACAGCATAGCTCAAAAGCTAAAAGTCCGTTAAATACCAAACTAGGTATTTAAGTTAAATATCTCTCAAGATGCGACACGAAGATATTTTAGAAAATTCTCCACCCCCAGCTACACTTTACATGGACATCTTTTCGAAAATTTTGATTTTCTCAAAAATGGCCGTAACGATTTTGATTAAAGTATCGTATATTAAATATATTCACATTACAAATAATATCTATCTATATCTTGAATTTTCTGGGAATAGCCTATGAAGACCTCTTTATTTTGGACGATTTTAGCTAAATTTGCATAACTGGTAAGCCGTAACTTACCACATAACAAATGCAGATCTCGTTAAAACACATTATGTCATATACACCTAATTTGTAGAGCTGACCGTTTCAGAAATATTAGTTGTCATTGGTTTCAGCTTTAATATACTTAATACTTTTCTCAAACGGGACCATACAAAACGAACCGAACCTCGACTATGTCATATAGCGACTAGCTTTTAAAGGATTTTGAGTATTGTTTTTGGCTAATGTATTCCGTTACTTCGCTTCTAGTTAAAATAAAACAGATAATAAAACCAATTATGCTATTATTTATCTCGATTAGCATGCTGTAGATAAAAGAATAATCTTTTGTGAGGATTGTTTGCATTTGGAACAGCTTGAGAAAGTAATGTGAATGGAACACATAAGATTTTTATGTCTTTGAGTGTACACAATACTGGTGATTACTTTGATGGACAGTAAAGGTTGGTAATTCGTATCACTTTTGTATCAGGTGAAAATAAATAGATACCACTATTAAAGTTTCAACTATCTTAGTTCAAATGAGTAAGATTTTAGGGAAGAGGTCAGAATTATCATAATAATGTTCTGAACCAGAAGCTTTCTCACAACCATATCCAACTACCCCGCATTTGACTTTAGCACTTCGCCCGTTAAGAAGTGCAGAACTCAAAGGGACTATTTCAAATTCAAACCGAACTATGAAGAACTGGCAAGCGTGACATTTGTTTTATCCTTGTCAATGAGCGCGATTTACCGACCGTCTTCGCTGATAACTATGAGAGCTAAAACGAAGACCCCTCCCACCCACTCTGTTTTCCGTCATGAACATTGCTTGGATCGTCCATCATTGAATTGCCTAACCCACTTTCCTCACCATTCTATCATTATATTTTCACCGTAAATCGCTGCAAGTTGACGATGAATTTCAGTTTTAAAACCCTATTACTGGACACACTTCACAGTTGGCGGCGTTTTGAACGATCACTAACAACTGTAAACATAACTCGATCTGGCTGCAAGGGCATCAGTGGAGACAATGAGGAGTGCCCATGCGTGGAATGTGACACTAGCGTTGCAATGGCGGACACGCTTCGTATAATATTATTTATGCAAATTAAACTTATGCATTTCACAAAAGAACATTTTGGGCACTTTTTTGCATGAAAAGCACCAAAAATGGACTTTTAACTCACTTCATCCAAGTCGCCCTCCGTGGTGTAATGGTTACCATGCTAACTTCATATACCCAAGGTCGCGGCTTCAAACCCGGCGGAGGACGATGGATTTTTTCGGACGTAAAAATCCTTAGCATGGCTTCCTTCGGAAGGGAAGTAAAGCTGTGGGTCCCGTGTCGTAGGTTTACGGCACGTAAAAGAACCTCAAGCCTGAAAAGAGAGGCCCCTGAGCAAAATTAAGCGATCTTTCACGCCCAATATAGAATGGGACACTGAGAACCAAAGCAGTTAAAGAGCGTCCATAAATAACAGGCCATTTCATTTTTTTCACTTCATCCACCTCTGTTGTGCCAACATCTAAATACCTACTTAGAAAAGATTAACAATTTGAAAGTAATAAACAAGAGGGATTGGAGAAAGTCATATTGTATTTATATTTGTCGGTTTAAAGTCGAGAAAGAAGAAATGAATACACACGACAATAAACATTGTTCTTATTCTACACATCCTTAGGTCCAGTTTCGATTCTCTGAAGGAAAAATAAGCTCCTTTTAACATCTAAGGTCATACTGGGGGCTTTGCACTAGAAACAACTCGTCTATAGGTTCTTTACGTTGGGTTTAAATCGTTCTTTATTTTCCTCAAACACACACACACACATTCACTGCCATATACATACTTCCAGACTCTGTGAGGGATAGTGAATCATTCTGGTTAAAGAAAACTTCCCTGCCCCAGCCGGGAATCGAATCCGGGACCTCCGCGTGAGAAGTCAGCTCGCTGACCACTCCACCAGGAAGGCAGTCTCCACATTTTCTGCCAACCTGAAATGTCGGATGTGAGTGTGTGACGTTTTTAAAGAGCACGAAGTTGAGTATGGTAGCATCAGAAGCATAAAGTGAAGTTAGGGGACAAGTTCCACTCCCCCTTTCTAATGTCGGGGCGGTATCTAATTGGAAATCACCCCCCCCCTTTACTAAAGGTTTCTCTTGCCGCAGCTTTATTGCTCATTTTATTTGGACTCTATTTCATTTTTAATTCCCGCTGGCGCCTTTCGACTGGCAACTGCTGGTGAAAACTTCTCCTCCGATGTAACTTTCCTCTCTCCTTAGGGGTTTTCACTGTCGTTGTAGCGAAGATTAGCTTTCTAGGTAGCTTCGCCCCTCCGTGTCAGCTAGTTAAAGTCGTCACCAACTTGTAGACTTCGGTTCGTAGACCGCTGTGAGGCACATTCTGTGTAATCCAGTTGTGAAATTCAACTTAAAATGGTAAAAAGATCTTACGTTTCAGATGGTGTACTATATAATATGGAAACCATACTGAAATTCATACATTTCCAAACCAAAACCACTGTGGAAATAGTACAATAAATACAAGTAGGCTTAGAAAAAAACAAAGACAATATTTTTATAAATTAGTGTAAGCAGAGTTTTTCTCTCTTTCTTTCCGTTTCTGTCACGGACAGCATATATAATAGGGAGAGAAGGCATTGCATCTCAATAAAAAACTTGATACCGATATTTCAAATAAATATTTTTAGGACCTCTGAAAAAAAAAGAATAAAGAAAGAAAAAAGGTGTTTTTAGAAAAAAGGTACGCGTGTGTTTATGTGCATGTGTGTGAACTTAATAAAAAACACATCAAGCTTGGTATTTCAGTCCAGTATCTTTTAAAGATGTGACATGTAGATTTTCAGGAAAAGCCCCCCACTCCAAACTACACTTAAATGGATGATTTTTTTTCGTAATTTTTCGATTTTCTCAAAAATTAGTCTTAATGATATTAATTAAAATGTCATACATTAAAAATATATGTACATCAATAACATTTATATCTTTAATTTTCTAACCATTTAAGCCCTGTTTTTTTATTGTTTCATTTATATAGCTCCCCCCCCCCCCCTTTAACATCTAAGGCCATATCGGGGGCTTTTCCCTTGAAACAACTCGTTGTCTGTAGGTTTAAATCATTTTATTTTCTTCAAACACATACACACACATTTACTCTCACATATATACACCTAGACTCTGTAGGGGATAGCTAAAGAAAAATTCTTCGCCAGCGCGCTGACCACTCGACCACAGAGGCAGTCTACCCTGTTTTGGCTTTTGTATATGTAGTAAATCATAAGAGATAGACAAAATCGTACTACACAAAAAAAATGTAAATCTCAGATGTCAAATATATTTTCTTTTTGTGAAGTTAACCATTTCCGAGCCCACCTCGGTAAAGCGGGCATACGTGTCTGCCTCACATCCAATAGGTCAGAGTTCGAATCTCGTTTAGGGAGAATTACCTGGTTAAGGTTTCCATTGGGGTTTTTCCTTATCCTGAGAAGACAAACGTCGAGAAATTTAAGCTCCATGTACCTCAATTTCATTTGAGCATAATTTCACTGATTTCTTTCATCGTCCTAAATATCCAACCAGATTAAAGAATGTTAAGCTACAGAAAAACATTCCGAGATATTCCTTGATTCCTTGTAATTGGTTTCAATTTTTATATTATTATACTTTTCCCAATTGGGAATTCGTTATTCAGTGCACAGAGAACAGAATTTCAAAGTCACAACTTAACAATCAGGTCTTAAAATATTTGACTAACATTTTCCCTTGTTCGCCTTGCACGTATAAGAATGTTTAACTCGATTACCATGAATTAGAAGAGTGAGCTTTTGTAATAGTAGTTTGTTGCAGAATGGGTAGAGAAAGTTCTGTGAATGCAATACATCAGATTTTCCACCCTCATTTTTCGTTTTGTGTATAACACATAGGTATTGGTGGAATGGTTTGCTCACAATTTTGACCAAAACTTTGAAGTTCGTGTGTTTTCAAAACCACGTACCCCATATATGATAATCTCTGAACCATTTCACTAAACTAAACGAACATTTCCCTCTGTTTTTCTCGCTTCTGTTGTTTTTCCATTGCAATAGGGATGTGTCCGAACGGCTGATAAGGGTTTTTGCTGCTTATCTGTCTGCTGATACTTGAGTCTAAATGCTGACGAGTGTTATCTGCAGCAATAGATTTTGTGTCGATGTTCCATACACGCTTATCTGTAATGCCACGCTTAAAGTCGAGCCTCTGCTTTGAAATATGGGAAGTACGAAAAGTACCAAACTTTATGAATGCGGTATATAAACACATAGAAACACAAGTACCAGGTTTAAGTTAGAATTGTAAAACTGGTCTATATATCTTTCAGTGTTACCTACAAATATATTAAAGCTATAACCAGTAAGTCGCCATTCGTTTGTTTCTCGTGATTTTATGCAGAGACATGACATATCAAAGCCAACATACAGAATGGAACGGAATTTCTTACATTTCTTCTAATAGGGACTTCTTAGAGATATTACAAACAAAGTCGTATAATAATATTTTGTGTAAAAGCCGCTATCGAAAAAAAAGTTTTTTTTTTTAAATTAAATGCTTTGCTTTCATTGGGAATGTATGAAGATAATAGTTTTTTTTTACTTTCTTTTATGGCCTGATTTCGGTGTTAACTATGTGATATCATCCATAGTTTTGAAATAATAAATAACTTTCCAAACACCGTTTTGCAGACGTGATGTGGTAGAACATTCAGACAATGTTGCTAGGACGAGATAGGCCGGCTCACAAACGTAAATAAAACTGAAAACTATGCATGCAAGTTCTCTTGGGCACTAGAATTATGGGGAAGAGAGACCGCGAGAAGTTTCTTTTTCCTCTCTACTTTAACGTCTTTTAACCTTGTTAGGAATATCGGACGATGAATGAAATTGATGTTTAACTGATCTCAGAGTTTGTGGAGATTAAAGCTATTCAACATTTGTCTTCTCAGGATAAGGGAACCTCCCCCCGCTCCGAATAAAACCTTAGTGGTAACTCACCCTAAACGAGATTCGAACTCAGATTCCCGAATTTGAGGTACGTATGCTACCTCCACAAGAAGAAAAGTTTATTTTAAGTTGTTGAAAGTTTTCTATCAGGATAACTACAAAATGATGATTAGGATAAGTACAATATACTCGTGGTTAGACCAATGTACGCCGTTATGAGGAGTAATATTTTCAGTAAGCAACTGTCCTTTGCTCCTTTACCTGAAAGCTAGAACAGGCTTCCTGATAAGGGACAAGGGAAAACCTATTTGTTTTCATGGAATGCTTGGTAAGAATAATTTCTGAGGTGTACATATGTCGGCATCACACATTAGTACTTCATGCATGGCTACTCTCTAAATGATGTAATTTTCAATATTACAAAAATAATACCTAAAAGAGTTTCGAGGTTAGGACATCAAACGTAGGACTAGACTATAAGTTAGCCTATAAGACCTTATATGCGTTCAGTGTTATTTTAAATATAGTGTGAATGCAACCTGCGGCCATAATGTGCGTACCACTTGCTTCGTAAGTCATAGTAGATTGTTGCCATCCAGTGTTACACGTGCGTTAGTGGACACGTGTGCCGGTGGCAAGTTCTTTTGACATCACATCTGTGATTTTTACACCTGTGTGAGTGGACACTGTGTTGTCGGAAGGTTCTTTGATGTCGAAGCCTGCATTTTACATCTGCGGTGGTTGGCACGTGCGATTGCTTCTAGAAGATTCCAGCAACCTGACCTTGAGGTATAAAAAGGTCATCGAAACCCTGCTCAGGGTTTGGTTTTACCTGGGAATGTAAAGCTTGCCGCAGTTTCAACGGAAAATTCGCAGAATGTTGTAGTATCCGCCATCGCAACGAATGAAAACTATAGAAAACCGTAGAATTTTTAAGAAAGCATTGAAAAAAATACATATTGTGAGCAGTTACTTGTTGTAATCAGTAAGTGGAAGAATAAGGAGTTGTTTGTTTTTGGAGAAAAGGAGTTTTGTTACAATATTTCCATATATACATATTTGGTGGTTTCCTTAGCGCGGTGGTAGCGCAGCTGCTTACCAAGCGGGAGGCCTGGGTTCGATTCACTTTACCGGGCATGAGGATTCTTTCCCCCGCTGGGAGCCTGGCCCGGATTACACTCATCCTCATGAGGTCCCTGCCCTGAGAGCTGTCGTGCCATGGAGTTATTATTTTTATTATTATTACTTTTATTAAAATTATTATTATACATATTTACATAGATACATAAAATCACTTTGCTCTCACATACACAAACTCTCATATCAGGAGCGGCAGATGTATTGTAGTGCAAAGGGCGTACTTAAAATTCCCTTATAAATTAACAGTTTTTCCCCACCCCCTTTTGAAAGAAATCCAATCTGTAAGGGTCCCATGTTTATTCTGACAGGTTTCTAAGTACAATTGATATATTGCTTCTATAAGAAGACTGCGAATGAATTCCTTTTACTGCGGAGATCTCAGTATTAGACGAAGAAGGGTGGAAGGGGATGGAAAGGAAATTTCATTTCCTCTTTTTCCTCTCCCCTCCCCCTCTATTTTACATTTTCGTTAATTCCTGCTCTGATAATATTTATTTTATGTTTTCTTAGCTTCCTTGAGAAAAACAGCGATTCACTGAAGGAAATAAAGCAAAGGATATGCTTACAGGATGTACAGAAATAATGGATACTGATTATACCATATTTTCGCGTATATTTTGCAGTCTGTAAACGATAAAAAGTAGCTTCTTAAACTACTACGACACACTTACAATTATATAAATGACAATTTATACGAGGGTTATTCAATAAATACCAGTGTTAGGATTGAAGACGCAATTTTTTCAAATACAAATTGTTTATTTCTTAACATCGTCCCCTTTTAGGAATATACGCTTATCTGAATGTTCCTGTTTTTTTTAACCGCTTGAACAAAATCAAATTTGTTCCATTCACATGATTCTCTAGCTGTTCGGGCAAACAAAAGATTATTCTTTTATCTACATCATGCTAAACATAAGCAGAATTGTCTTGTTGTGTGCTTCTTTGTAAGTAGAAGAAAAACTAAGAAAATGCACAGTATAAAACGATAGTGAAATCTTTTGAAAGCCGGTCGCTATTAAAACAATTTAAATTCAGTTCTCTTACCTTTTTAGGAGTGAACCCTCGGAGCAGGTTCTCAATTCTGTGGTTTCGTACCGTTGGCTCCCCGACAGGCTTCTGACCCTTAGGCATTCATTGACTTGTGAGTCTTAGGGGTCTGACACTCCTACAAACATGTCGATCCCGGTGGCCGGCTCGCTAAAGTATCTCGCTTTGGCGCTTCGTGGTGCACAGGATCGTGGGTTGGAGTCCCGCCTTGGGCATGGTTGTTTCTGTGTTTGTAAACGTGGCTATGTTTGTGTATGTATACGTAAAAGAATAATGTCTACCAAGGAAATATAGGGAACAGGAAAAAATGGAGAAAAAAAGGAATACAGCGCCGGAGTCCTGACAAGCCTCCGGAGCTGTATTTTTATAAAAAAAAAAATACGAGGAGAATAAGCCGATTACGAAACGAAAACTGAAAAACCAATAATAGAGAATATCTCGAAAAAGTTAAACTCTAAAAAAAAAAAAAAAAAAAAAAAAGTGTAGTGTTTTATAGAAATCTACATTTTTTGTATAGTAGGTTTTTGACACTTACGGTTTACCAGCTATACAAAATTTATAGAAAACTCATTCAGAATGAAGAGGTCTTCAGAGGCTATTCCCAGAAAACTAAATATATGCATTTCGTTTATCATGGCAATATCTTAAACATGACATTTTAATCAAAATCGTTAGAGCCATTTTTGACAAGTTCAACATTTTCGAAAAATGCTTTAAGTAAAGAATAGTTGGAAATGGGGGGATTTTGTTGAAAGTCTTCGTAGTATTTAACGGTATTTTTGTTTTTGAGCTATGCTGTCCTCGGGTACTCTCAGAATCACACATTTTTCGGACTTAGGGGACCTAATGTATATTTCGGTGAAATCTCAACATCGATTTCTTGGGTGATATATTAAACCTTTCGTAGTTACTGTGTAGTTACTGTTTATTAGAGAAAGTAAAGCAAGTAACTTCTTTTGACTTTTGCGCTATGTTTTTCGTTACTAATAAGTATTATAATTACCAGAAGATTAACTTTAGTTGACTAGATTAATCGATTAAATATGGTTGATCGATAAATCTTAAAACAGAAGCTAACCGATTAATCGATTAGATTAGTCGATTAAATTTCAAACCTAGTGAATATAAAATAATCCTGGTAGAATAAAGGGAAAGCAAGTTTGGGGAAGAAAACATTGTAGGTAATAAAGACAATAATAAGAAGACGTACAGGAAATCTGATATGAAGGAAGATTGAAGGGGAAGTTAGTGAGACACCTTTTTGTTAAAATTAATCCACCGAATATTAACCCTTCCATTGTATATAAGTAACAGTAAGGTTAGTCTATTCCTTTTGTCTTTCTATATTTTTACAAATCTTAAACACAATCCTTCAGCAGTTAATGCTGACGAGAGATAAACATAGCCTTTACGAGGGTGTCGACCCCCGAAGAGGAAACCCATCTTATGTACTTGCCCACAAAGGCACTAATTGCTCTCGTCGTAAACATTAGTGTCGGCAGCACAAGTGTTAAATCTAAGTGGGTCTGTTAACACAAAATTTATTGTAAGGGCTGGAGATGGGGAGGTTCTCTGAGTGTTTTTTGTTCGACCCTTGCCTATAAAATGTGTTCCTCTACGTTAGGGCAGGTAACGTGGCTTTTGTTTGCCTGTTCTAAGTTAATCACCCAGTTTGTTATGGGTTTAATCCTATTGATGTTTATGTAAACATATAAAGGTCGTTCAAAACTATGTACATTAAACATGTTCAAGGCGTTTAGTAATGGAATTCCAAATCTATAAAGGGAATAAATTACTAGGGGTAATTGTTACCTATTGAATTGCATATTTAATTACTTTCTCTATGCCTTACTTATGCCGATCCCGGTGGCCGCGCTCGCTAAAGTGTCTCGCTTGGGCGCTTCGTGGTGCACAGGATCGTGGGTTCGAGTCCCGCCTTGGTCATGGGTGTTTCTGTGTTTGCAAGTTATCTATGTTTGTGTATGTATATGTAAAAGGAAAAAAGTTAAGAATAATAAGGTCTACTGAGGAAATATAGGAAACTGGGAAAAATGGAAAGAAAAAAAAAAAAAGGAATACAGCGCCTGAGTCCTAACAAGCCTCCAGAACTGTATTTCATTAAACAAAACAAAAAAAACAAAAAAAAAACCTTAAGGTAGGGGAATTGTAGACTTTTCGCCGTATTATAGAAGTTTTAGCCCCCTAAAAATCTCATGTGACACACAAATAACTATTTTGAAATACTTGATATGTAAGTTAATCATTCTGAACACATATTTGGTAATGTAAGATTAATTTAAATTCATATATTAATTGCCATAACAACAAGCGCTGTAAGTAATTACAGTAAGAGTTGATAGGTCATTAATACTTACAGTACAATTAGGAAATGCGTAACACTTAAGGCATGTGCTACTTCAAGTAAAGAATCTATCGCAAATTCATTAACAAAAGAGTGTATATCACCCGGAGGTCCCGGGTTCGATTCCCGGCAGGAGCGGGGGATTTTCTTTAACCAGAACTATTCCCTAACCTCCACAGAGCCTGGAAGTATATATGTGAGAGTGAATGTGTGTGTTTAGGGAAATAAAAATATTTAAATACCAACGTAAAAAACCTACAGACAATGAATTGTTTCTAATGCAAAGCCCCCCGATATGACCTTAGATGTTAAAGGGGGCTATATAAATGAAAAAATCTGATGTGTTACACTCATATGACTTTTTCTAGCTGCTCTAAAAGCTTCATAAAAGAAAGATGATTCTTCTTTCTACACAATGCTTATCGAAATCAACAGTAGCAGAATGCTCTTATTGCTTAATTCTTATAAGTAAAAAGGAACTAAAGTAATTCACTAGGCTGAAGTAATAGTCAAATGTTTTAAAACCTATCGTTATGTGATTGTCATTGCAAATCGCTTCTTTGCTTGCCCAGAAGTGACACTTCCTGTCACAAAAGTTTAAGTACTTCGCAATTGAAACCAATAACAAGGAATATCTCGGAAACGGTTACCTCCACAAACATAAAGGACATAAATTGTGTATTTTGACATGATGTACATTTTTTTGTGTAGTAAGTTTTTGTCTATTTCTTAAGATTTAGCACTTAAGTAAAATTAAGCAAAATTTATCCAAAATGAAGAGGTCTTCAGAGGCTATTCCCAGAAAATTCGATATATACATTTTATTTCGGATATAAATAGCTTTAATATACGGGATTTTAATCAAAATCGTTAAAGCAATTTTTAAGAAAATCAAAATTTTCGAAATTTCTTCCATGTAAAGGGTAGTTTGTGGTAGGGGTATTTTTTTTAAAATCTTCGTGTTGCATCCTTGGAAGATACTAAACAAAAATACCAAGTTTGGTATTTAACGGTCTTTTCGTTTTGGAGCTATGCTGTCCACACACACACACACACACACACACACATACACACACACACACACACACACACACACACACACACACACACACACACACAGTTCACACAGTTCACACACGGACCATTTTTTAAAAATGTTTTTTTCGGACTCAGGGGATCCCAAAACATATTTTTGCGGTGAAATCGACTTTTTGGGTGGAATACAATACTTCTCTATCCCTATGTACATTGTACATATAGGGGTAGAGAAAGTAAAAAAAAAAAAAAAAAAAAGAAGTGTGTATAAGAAGGCTTTGTCCATATAGTTTAGATGTAGCCTTTCATTTTTTCACATCGAGAATGCATTTTTGCTTAATGTTCAATAAAATATCCAAAAGCACTTTTGATTTATTATTGTTTTTTACATTTTTTCCAAGTATTTCAAAAAGTAATTGGCTATCCTGCGGACCTTGTATTCCTAATATGCAATCTAGACCAGATAAGTATAGCCTACAGTTCTTAGTACGCAATATACTATTTCTATCCATTACAAACTCACATACAGAGACTCAGAAGATATTCGCCCCATTCACGTTCGTCTTGATGAATTCCACTCAGATGCCTTTCTCTACCAAACCTCTTACCAGAGTCTAGTCATCTCGAAACTATTCGAGAAATATATAAGCAGAAATAATCTTATTACTTGCTTCCTTGTAAGTAGGCAGTGAATAATACTTATGCTAAAGCGATACACAAATGTTTTAAAAGTGTCGATATGCGATTGTCATTGATATTCGCTTTTTCGAATGACCAGGAGTAAAACAAAAGAAACACGGACGACTTCCTATTTGAGAAAAGTATAAGTAGCTTAAAATTAAATATTGGATTTATCAACCTACTGGTGGCTACACTGTTAATAAACGGATACCATGAAGACAAGTACGAAAATAGTTCATGTATTCTATTTTGGAATGTAACATTTATTTTTCAATCAATTGTTTAGTTAAAACTGAGCATTTTCTTATTTCCCTATTTGTCAACTGACTTTTGGGACACGCGATATTTCCAGTGAAAACTCGGTATCGAAGTTTTGGGGGAATACAACATATTGTCCACTATTACTTGCTACGTAACTAGTAAATAAAGAGCACCTCAAAATATATCATTTTTAATATAATCTTCAATAAAATTGTATTATTTTTTCCCTGTTCGCTTCTGCATTCAATGCCAGTCCGTATTTATGATTTTGCGAATGTTTGATGTCTTGGCTGAGATTTATGAGCTCAGTTGTGACGTAACGGAAATAGACCGGGGTCATAGAAACAAGGAACGGTCCCATGACGGGGTTTTAATTTCCGTATGCAAATGTGATGACGATTCTCTGAGCACTTTATGCATTTATAAGCGGCAGTTTGGCGTTGATTGAAGATGGCAATAAAACATGACTGACCTTCCTAATTTCCTATCTCTGTGTGCACAGTGTCTTGTTTACGGGTCATTTGACAAGATACACTGTCTTATTCTTGAATAACGGGCTGTCTAAAGGGAGCGGTCAAATGGGGCAAGTTCGGCTTTCAATATGAAAACTGTGTTTACCGATTAAAGAAAAAGTTATTTGACTGGCCCCGTCGCTCAGTGGGTGGAGCATCTGCCTGCTTCACAAGGGGTCTCGGGTTTAATTCCCGGTTGGTAGGGATTTTTTTTCTAGATCTTTGCTCCTCAGGGTCTGGGTATACAGGATGATTCAAAAATACTTTTACAAAGTTTGGGAACAGGTTCCTTTCATCAAACAAGAAACAATGTTCATATAAACATATGTCCCACAACCCTTCGTTCTCGATTTATTGAGGTTCAAAATTCTATTAATCAAAACATTTTAAAATGACACATTATTTATTCTATTTTTTACTATTTCAGTTTGTTAGGAAAACACCACTTATATCAAGCGATCCAAATGTTTTCCTCATGCATCTAGAAATGCATGCACTCCTCCGAGCATGGAATGTCATATTCTCCCAGTCGGTGTCGTATGATTTCGCAGGCTTCCATGATACGTAGATTAAGAGTTTCTTCATCTAGGAGGTCTGTTGCGTAACCTAATGGTTTAAGGAGCCCTCAAAAGATAACAATCAAAATGATTGAGGTCGGCAGGACGTGCAGGCCATGGAACTGGTCCCCCTCTACCTATCCATCTGCCATGCTAGATACCAGCTAGTGTATCTCAAACTATGAGACTAAAATGTGCTAGAGTATCATGCATAAACCACATATTTCTTCTCATTTGCATACTTTCTTATTTACACCTGGTAAATGACAAATGTTAACAAGTAGCCATGGCAACACAAGGCCAACTCAACAGAGTAAAATGGGCCAAAGTCTTTTATGAATGAGTCTATAAATAAATGATGTTATTAGGTTGGCCATTGAAGGTGATTTTCATTAATATATTGATATTATGAGAACGAAGTGTTTTAGAGCATATGTTTATATGAAGATATCTTCTGTTTCGATGTCAGGTATCCATACCCGAACGTTGTAAAAGTATTTATGAATCATCCTGTCAAATGTGAGTGTGGTCTAGTAATTAAATTTAAAGATAAAATAGCAAACCAACGAAATCATTTCACGAGTTAACTCCACTACCGATAGGCAATATGTTCTACACGGAAATGTCGTCGATAAGACCATACAATTAAAGTGGGGTATAAATGGGGGGGAAAAAATCTGATGTGTTCCATTCACATGACTTTCTCTATATCTCTGCAATACGTTATTTTTTAAAAGCTTATGCTTCTGTTTACTTCCTGCTAATCGAGAAAAAAATAGCAGAAATAGTCTTATTTTTTGCTTCATTGAAAGTAGGAGCGAAATAAGGGAGTACCTTAGCTTAAAGTGATAATCAAAAGCTGGTTGCTATGTCACTGAAGTTCCTTTCTTTGTATGGACAGCAGTTGACAAATTCCTGTATGAGAAAGGTGCAGAAACCAAAAATAAGGAATGTGTCAAAAACGACGAACTCCACGAAAAAAATTGATATAACATAAATTGTGTGTTTTAACGTGTTCTTCATCTTTTGTGTTGCAAGCTTTTGTCCATTTCTCACGGTTTAGCAGTTATTCAAAATTCAGTAAAATTCATCCAGAATAAACTACTCTTCAGAGGCTATTCCCAAGAAATTCAAGATACACATTTTATTTATCAGGTAAATATCTTTAATATACGAAATTTTAATCAAAATCGTTAGAGCCACTTTTGAAAAAATCAAAATTTTCTAAGAAGTTCCATGTAAAGGGTAGTTGGGGGTGGGGTGATTTTTCTCAAAATCTTCGTGTCGCATCCCTGGAAGATATTAAACTTAAATACCAAGTTTGGTATTTTACCTACTTTTCGTTTTTGAGTTATCGTGTTCACAGACACACGGACACACACACGGACCATTTTCTGAAAATACTTTTTTTTTTGGATACAGGAGACCCTAAAACATATATTTCCGGTGAAATCTCGGTATCTAATTTTTTGGTGGAGTGCAATACATTCTCTATACACTATGTACATAGTGCGTATAGAGAAAGTAAAAAAAAAAAACCTTGATGTGTTCCATTCATGTGACTTTTTTTATCTGTTCTGCAAATACACAATTGTTTACAAAATGTTAAACATGTTAATTTTCTAATTAAGATAAACATTGCCAGAAATGGTCTTATTACTTAGTTCCTTATAAGTAGAAGAAAACTAGGGGAATACAGGCTAAAGCCTAGTCAAATCTTTTAAAAACTGTTGCTGTGAGACTGTCATTGAAATTCAGTTCTCTTTCAATGACCAGGAGTAAAGCAAATGAGATATCAAACATGGCATCTTGATTCCTAATAGGGTACTTTTTGAACCCATCTGATATATATAGTTTCAGATGGACTTTGTGCATGCCAGGAATGTGTCGGACAGAAAAGTTGGATCATCTGCTGTTGTAAGGTTTTTGAATAAGAAAACAGATTAGCCCTGTATCTGCTAGGCGCCTACACCATTTGTATTGGTATCGCATTAACACCGCCCGTGGCAGGTAAGAGGTATGATAAATTGCTGGCACCGTATTTCAAGGGACATGGGTTTGATCCCCTTGTCCCTTTGTTGTTAATCCCGTAACATACCTGTTGGTCATTATCACGTTAAAGCAGTCGGCTGGAAGTTCATTATGTGCAGAAATGCCACTACTATGATAAATGGTTCCACTCTCATATCGCAATGCATACCTTGGCCCTTGCAATAAATAACACAAGAAACTCTGCATGTCTATATTCCAGGCGCTATCTACTGATGATGGATGGGCTATTTCGTTTTCAACTGCACATTCTTCAAATAACGCTTGCTGTTTTTGTTTTGTTTTGTGTTGATATCCTTGCCGAGTTTAATATCTTGATATCTCAATGCCGACGCAACAGGAAATAAGCTTTCATTTCAAGCTCACTGAGTGCCTATTTTATTTATATCTTTTACTGTGGTGTGACGTAAATGGCAAACAAATACACAGTGCATATTAGACACTTTACTCATACAGTTAAAGTATCTTATTTGTTCGTTTCACATGACTATTCTACAAACAAACTATTCTTACAAAATAATATTCCTTTATTAATGAAGCTAATTATTAGCACAACCTTATAAGTACCTTATAAGTAGAAGAGAAATAAGGAAGTATATTATCCGATAGTCAACTCTTTTAAAAGCTAGTTGCTATACGAATGATATTTCATTTTGTATGGCCAGGGATAAAATAAAAGAAACCGAATAACAACTGCCTATTTCAGTAAAGTTTAAATATTCAAAAGCTGAGACCAGTAACAAGAAATATATTGGAAATGCTTATCTCCACAAAAAAGAAATTTATGACAAAACTGCGAGTTATAACGAGATCTACATATTTTTTTTTTTTTTTTACTTTCTCTATACTCACTATGTACATAGTGAATAGAGAATGTATTGCACTCCACCAAAAAATTCGATACCGAGATTTCACCCGAAATATATGTTTTAGGGTCCCCTGTATTCAAAAAAAGTATTTTCAGAAAAAGGTCCGTGTGTGTATGTCCGTGTGTCCATGTGTCAGTGAACACGATAACTCAAAAACGAAAAGTCGGTAAAATACCACACTTGGTATTTAAGTTTAGTATTTTCCAGGGATGCGACATGAAGATTTTGAGAAAAATCGCCCCACCCCAAACTACCCTTTACATAGAACTTTTTTCGAAAATTTTGATTTTCTAAAAAATGGCTGTAACGATTTTGATTAAAATTTCGTATATTAAAGTTATTTACTTGACAAATAAAATGTATATTTTGAATTTTCTGGGAATAGCCTCTGAAGACTACTTTATTCTGGATGAATTTTTCATAACTACTAAACCGTAAGTTTTGGACAAAAACTTAACCCACAAAAAATGTAGAGCACGTTAAAACACACAATTTGTGTTATAATTTTTTTCGTGGAGTTGATCGTTTTTGAGATATTTCTTGTTCTTGGTTTCAGCTTTGAAAAACATACTTTTCTCATACAGGAATTTGTCAACTCCTGTCCATACAAACAAAGGAACATCAGTCACATAGCAACCAGCTTTTGGCTTTCATTTTAACCTATGGTACGCCCTTATTTCGCTTCTACTTACAATAAAGCAAGAAATAAGACTATTTCTGCTAATTTGTCTGGATCAGCATGAAATAAATAAAAGTTAAGCATATGACAATAATAATTTACAGAGATATAGAGAAAGTCATGTGAATGGAACACATCAGATTTTTGTAGTAAGCTTTTTCAATCTTTCACGGCTTACCAGTCATGCAAAAGTAATCAAGAATGAAGTCTTGTTTATTCTGGATGGCGTTCTCATAACTAGTAAACCTTAAGAATTAGACAAAATTGTACCACACACAGTAAATGTAGAGCTCGTTAAAACATACAGTAAATGCCAAATACATTTTGAGTTAAATATTTTCAAATGTTCCTTCTTTAAACTTCTCTCAAATGAGAAGCTGGCATTCTTTTTTTACTTTCTCTATACGTACTACGTAGATAGTGTATAGAGAAGGTACTGTATTGCACCCACAAATTCGATACCGAGATTTCACCGGGATTTGAGACCCCCTGAAACCAAAAAAAGCATTTTTAGAAAAATGTCCGTGCGTGTGTCTGTCTGTGTGTATGTGTGTGTGTGTCTGTGGGCAGCATAGCTCAAAAACGAAAAGACCATTCAATACCAAACTTGGTATTTAGGTTCGGTATCTTCCAAGGATGCGACACGAAGATATTCAAGAAAATCCCTCCACCCCCAACTAATCTTCTCATGGAAAAAAATTCTAAAATTTTGATGGCTCTAACGATTTTGATTAAGATTGCTTATATTTAAGATATTGACATAACTAATAAAATGTATATCCTGAATTTTTTGCGAATGGCCTCTGAGGACTACTTTATTCTGGATGCATTTTACGGAATTTTGCGTAACTGGTTAACCGTAAGAGATAGACAAAAACTTACCAGACAAAAAATGTACAGCACATTAAAATACACAATTTAAACTATACGAGTTTTTTCGTGAAGTTTATCGTCTATGAGATATTCCTTGTTATTGGTTTCAGCTTTGAAATACTTACTTTTCTCATACAGGAATTTGTCAGCTCCTGTCCATACAAACAAAGGAATTTCAGTCACATAGCAACAGCTTTTGACTATCACTTTAACCTAAGGTGCTTCCTTATTTCGCTTCTACTTACAAGGAAGCAAGTGATAAGACTACTTCTGCTGTTTTCTCGATTAGCATGGAGTAAATAGAAGCATAAGCTTTCTAACGATAATTTGTTGCAGGGATGTAGAGAAAGTCATGTGAATGGAACACAACAGATATTTTTTTATTGGTCAAGCAATTATACAATTTTAAAGCTGGCATATAGCGACCTGCTCTTACACGATTGACTATCGATTTAGGCTAGTGTAGTCCCACCTGCAAGGAAATGTGTAATAAAATAATTTCTACTAATGTTTATCTGGATTAGCACGAGGTGGTTAGAATAATAAGCTTTTATAAGAATAATTTGTTACATACAGAATAGTCACTGAAGGTAATATAAAAAATCAGACTTTTGTAGTAAGTTTTTGTTTGTCACTTACAGTTTACGTTATATACAAACGTATAGAAAATTAATCCTCAATGAAGAAGAATTTATAAGTTATTTGCAGAAAATTCAACCCACGCCTAAATTTCATATTTTGTCATGCACATATCTTAACATGATATTTTAATCAATGTCTTCAGTAATTTTCGATAAAATAAGAAATAACGTAACTTTTTTGCACATAATGGGTAAGTTTCTTAAAAGTCGTGTTTATAGCATGCCTGGAGGTTTCTAATCCAACTTGGTGTTTATTCGAGTTTTCGTTGTTCACACACACACACACACACACACACACACACACACACACACACACACACACACACGGGATGTTTTCTAAAACTGCATTCCTTGGATCCTGGATGCCTCGAAACATACATTTCCTGTGTTTGGTGGGAAAACAATCTATCTCTACCCACTAAATAGATACCAAGGAAAATAAAAATCAATATATGATAAAACTATTTTTAGACAGCTCCAACTTTGGTGCCATGAATAGTAATATACCAATCGCTTTTTGTATTTGCAGTTGTTTATTAAATAGACTAGCTTTGATTTGAGTTTACAATAATTATGCAATTTTACGTCATAATTAATTTCTCTTGGCTAAGCTGTTTTCAGTACTGATGCTAAGAAGAAACAATCACAGACGCCCTGCGCATCACAGATACGAAATACTTTAATAATTTGTCTATAAATATGGACGACTATCTAAAAATAGTGTATGACATATCTTAAAATGGTTTTATATTGTTTTAAGGGTGCAAAACTCTACCTACGGCTTCGTTTTGCAAGTTTTATACTCACACGATTTTATCACGTATATCATAAATAACTATTTTCATACTTGTTTCCATGCTGGCTTCCAATGTTTTACATGCGCTCGGATGGCCACCTATTGGCAAAGTTCATGTCTATCACCAAGTGAGGTTTGAGCCTGAATGGCGTCCCCTCGGTTAGGTAGGTCCATACAGGAACTTGTTGAATGATAGATTAAAGATTTCCACGTGTGAACTCCTGGGCAGGAGTGTAGAACTTGCAACAAGCAGATAGTAAAGTAACTGACCTTCCTGCTATTCTGTAACACACCGGGATAATTCCTCATTCCTAGAGTTGATTAGATTTACAAGAATTTTGGAAAATGTTTAACAGCATTGTAGCCTATTATTTTTCGCTAAGAGTTTGGGTACTGAATTTTCGGCTAACTTGGAAAAAATAGTACATATTTAAAAATGTACTATGCAGGTGCGTGAACGTAGCCCATCGAAATTTGTATTCAACAGTGTTCAAATTTTAACTCTAAGCTCTATGCATTTTGATTAAGAGAACTTAAATAAATAGTTTTGGATTTACATATTTGATTTATTTCTTCCAGGAAAATATTTATATAGGTAATTTAATATTCGACTGTAGGCACACATATTCAGGTAATTATATGAAGGGTTTGAAAGCTCACATTTAGAAATCATCATACTTCCTCTTCTTCCTCCACGGTTTAGGCATTTGCCTGTTCGGATCTCATGTTTGTTGAAGTTATCTTTTTTGGGATCCTCCTATTGTAACTCATTCTCGTGGCATACGGCGCACATGTTCTGTCCATTTTCTTCTGTAGTTTTTCATTTCTTCTAGTAATGGTTTTACTTTCAGCACTTCTCTAATTGACTCATTTCCAATATGCTCCTGTCTCGTACAACCCTCAACTGATCGTAAAACTCGATTAGCCGTTTGTATCTTGCTCTTATATTTGTTCTTCACAGTCCATGCTTTACTCCCATAATAGGTATATCATTGGTTCTGCCATAACTTTCTCGAATCTTATTTGTATTTCTTCCCTTACCTTATTCATAAATGTTCATTTGATAGATCTGCAGACTGATTTTTATTTTTGTATTACTTTCTCTACACGTACTATTAACATCGTGTATAGAGGAAGTATTGTATTTCACCGAAAATTCAATAACAAAATTTCACCACAAATATATGTTTTAGAACCCCCTGAATCAAAAAAAAAAATTTAAAAACATGTCAGTGTGTGTGTGTCTGTCTGTCTGTCTCTCTGTCAGTACGTGTCTGTGGACAGCATAGCTCCAAAACGAAAAGTCCGTTAAATAACAAACTTGGTATTTAAGTTCAGTATCTTCCAAGGATGCGACACGAAGATTTTGAAGAAAGCGCCCTGACCCCCAAATATCGCATATTAAAGATATTTACCTGACAAATAAAGTGTATATTGAATTTTCTGGGACATCTTTAGATATCCTAAATGAATTTTACGGAATTTTACATAACTGGCGAACCGGAAGAGATAGACAAAAATTGGCAATATAAAATGCAGAGCTTGTTAAAACACACAATTTATGTAATATATTTTTTTCGTGGAGTTGATCATTTTTGAGATATCCTTTGTTGTTGGTTTCAGCGTTAAAATACTTATACTTTTCTTATACGGAAAGTTGTCAACTCCTGTCCATACAAACAAAGGAACTTCAATCACATAGCAGCCAGCTTTTGACTATCACTTTAACCTATGGTACCCCCTTATTTCCCTTCTACTTACATGGTAGCAAGTAATAAGAACATTTCTGCCATTTTTTTCTCGATTAGCAAGAATTAAATAGAAGAATAAGCTTTTAACAATATAATTTGTTGCAGAGATGTAGAGAAAGTCATGTGAACGGAGCGCATCAGATTTTTTGTTTATATCTTAGTCTTGGTCATAAGTTACACCGCAGCCGAGGTATGGAAATGAGACACTTGTTCCAGTATATTGTCTCTAATACTATCTAACTTATTATTGGATATTTTCCTTTGTTTTGGTCTTAGATATAGTCATATCGTAATTTTTACAGATTTGATTCAAGTGATATATTGCTTTTTGTTGCCCAACTTCCAAATCATCATACACAGTTGGAATTACATGTGAGACACGATTCTTTTGTTCACGTTTTCTAGCACTAAAAAATTCAATATCGAGATTTCACACCAAATACATGTTTTGAGCACCCTTGAATTTAAAACATCAGAAAAATTACCTCGTATGTATCTGTGTATATGGGCAGCAGAACTCAAAAAGGGAAGTCGGTTGAATACCAAATTTGGTATTTAAATTTGTATCTTCGAAGCAAGAGACACAAGGATTTTCAGGTAAATCATCCACCCCAAACTACCCTTTATATGGAAGATTTTTTCTAAATTTTCAGTTTTCTCAAAATTGGCTCTAACGATGTTGATTAAAATGGCGTACATTAAGTATATCTACGTAACAAATAAAAGGGATATGCTAAATTTCTTGGCGAATAGCCTCTGAATTGGCAATTTGAATTTTATAAAGATATGTGTGAAATGATAAAGTCTAAAGTTCCATATAACAAAGTAAGCAACACTTACTTCAAAGCTTTTATTTTTTTATTACTGTAAAAATATATACACAAAGAATTTTTTTCATACACTACACTTAGCGTTATTTAATTAACTGATATGAAAAAGTATTACGTACCGGTGTCAAAATGTTGCTAATAAGATAGGACATGTGTGTGCATAAAGGAGGACAGGACTGTTACAGTTTACTTGTAAATTACAATAATGAAGCCATACTCTCTGATATTTGTTCACGATCTAATAAGGTTAACTCAATACAGTGCGCACACAATAAAACATTTTTTTTAAATACTTGATATGTCAGTTAATCATTCTGTACACATATTTGGTAAACTAAATTTGTAATTTATTTATTCATTGTCATGCCAACAGTAAGAGTTTGAGGGGTCATTAATACTTACATTACAATTATGAAATGACGCAACACCCAACATATCTTTGCTTCGACTTCACTGGTAAAAGTGAAACACATGCTAGATCCGCAGCTTCTTCAATAGCAATGTCGCTCATTTTTATAATATGTTACTGTTTCATAATAAGTATGAAAAATCGAAATATTAAATTGGTCTACAGAAAAAAATAACCTAACAATCAAGGCATATGCTACTTCAAGTAAAAATTCTATTGCAAAATTCATTAACAAAAGAATGTATAAAGTGTTTAAAAAAGTAATTGGTTAACCATTGTAAGTTACTTATAGAATCAATTAAAGATAAAAATAAAAAAAAATGGACAAATATAATATAATAAATAATTAGATACCAAAGGATTTATATGTTCTTTAAATTAAAAAGTAAAACAAAACAAGAATTAAATTTTAACATCCTTAAAACAATAACAAATTCTAAATTCATGAATGCTTGGGGCCTCGGTCCTCGTATTCCGAATATGCCGGTCCCCATGGCCACGCTCGCTTTGATGCTTCGTGGGCAGGGGATCGTGGGTTCGAGCCCCGCCTTGGACATGGGTGTTATATGTTTGTGCAATGTGTATATGTTAGTGTAAAGGAACAGTAAAACCAGTAATCATACAGTAAATTTAGGGAGGGCGGAATGTAAACGGGGATAAAAAAAATATGCATTCTCGATCTGATAAGTATAGCGCAATATACTATTTCTTTACTCAATTATACCGCACCTCCGTCTTGTTGACATCAGGTGACCAACTCATCCCCAATCTCTTCCCATGCTCCATGTTTCGCAACCTTTCGTTAACTGTATGAAGGTTTGAACACCAGTGATAATGCTTTCATACGACGCCCTCAGGTCGGTTACTTACTAACCTGCCCTTCATTCACGTCATGTCATATGTGGAGAACAAGTAGTGACAGCCAGGGAATGGGCCATTACCTCGTCATGAATACGCCGCACGCTGACCTTCTACTTGGTGAAAAAGAAAAAAAGAAAAAAAAAAACGGCGCATCGGTTGTCAAGACGATAGTTATATCAGCTGTATGGGTCATAAAAAGATGGATATAAATATATCAACAGATCGTTCTGTGGCATCGCTCTGAATGGAAATACTTAAGCGATGTGATCCGTGTGGCAATTCAAATGCTAACGTAACAAAATATCCATATAAAAGTTTCGAATAAACACCCAACTACTTAGTGAGAAGAACCGATTTAACGATGACGTGGATCCTATAGATCTTTTTTTTTATTGTTGTTTCATTTATATTACCCCTTTAACATACAAAGTCATATCGGGGGCTTTGCATTAGACTCTTTACGTTGGGTGTAAATCTTTCTTTCATTTTCCTTAAACACGCACACATTCACTGTCAAATACATTCTTCCAACTCTGTGGGGAATAGGAATTAATTCTGGTTAAAGAAAACTTCCCGGCCCCTGCCGGGAATCGAACCCGGGACCTCCGGGTGAGAAGTCAGATAATATAAACAGACTACTTTAGACTACATCAGATAATCGAATGGGAGCACCTTTCAGGGTATTTAGGTGGTTCACAAGGTCGCGGGTTCATTCCGGCGGGGGGCATAAAATTCCATAGCATGGCTTCCTTTGGTAGATAAGTAAAGGCGTTGGTCCCATGTCGTAGGCTTACGGCACGTAAAGGAATCTCAAACATGATAAATAGGCGTCTGAGCATTATTTAATAATCCTATTAATCATTATTTATTAATTCCATATCATTTATTTGCCAATTTTTCTGTCTTTAACTGCCGTTTGTTTAATAATACGCACTCCTATAGAAGCTGATGTAATCTATATAATATAAATATTTCAAATATCGAAACAATTATATATAAGTAAGGTTAAAATTTAACTTTCGAAAACATGTAAAAATATTGGAAAATGCACAAATGTGGGAATCAGGAAGAATTTAATAGCTAAAAAGCTGTAAAATTGTGAAAAATTATTTAAATATATCGAACATGCTTTAAAAAAAGAATTAAAAAGGGATTATTTTCCCTATTAACAAATTTCCACAAAGTATCATTCCATTAAAATAGGATGAAAATATGGCAGGAACGTTTGGGCTTCACCAACTCTTAATGTATCTATAAAATAAGCTCGTTTTCTTCGAAGCACGCATCTAGTAAGATTTCAGGTCCTATAGGCATACAGGCAAGTATTAGGTCCGGACTACGCTGCTCAGATAGGAGCGAGGGTTGGAACCGATAATATACTTATCTCACCTTACATCAAGACAAGTCCTCGTATAAGTTAGCAGGCATAGCCAGGAGTAGATAGAATACTGTAACGGTGGCAGGGTCTGCTGTCCAGCCGGCCGAAGGACCGCTGCCTGACCTGCTCGGCTCGCTTAGCAATAGCGCGAAAGAACAAAATAGTGCGAAAAGAATTTTTGGTTACTTTCCTACAGTTCAAGTAAAACAATCCCGAATATTCATAATTTCGATTTCGAGAACAGTCCATTTCTGGAACTCACTGAATCGTGATGCTGACTGGAATCTTCGGAGCCCAATTACCGGGATATATAAGAGGGTGACAAATGCCGACCACGAACTTAAGTCTAGTGAGTGACAAACTTAAAGCGGTAAAGTGAGCAGTGACAGTGGGCAGTGCAGGCAATCATGAGTTGTAACCCAGTGATTCAGTTATTTGAGTGCCAACAGTGTTGCGGAGGTCCAACGCATGGTACAGTCCGTCGTGCAATGTGTGACATTTATGTTGACGTTACATTCATGCTATTAACACTAGACAATATGTAATATTAATCGGATTTATTATAACTCTTTTAATGTCAGTACTATTGTAATGGGGAATTGTACACGATGTATGGACACGCTCGTTTAAAACACCTCTATACTGGAATACTCGTGTAACACTGGGCTTCCACAGCGTCCGTCCAGTGTATGGCACAGCAGTTAGTGCTAGCGTGCGCCACCGGTAACTTAAAGGGACAGAGTACTCTGAAATGGGTGAAAAAAAGTGTTTTAGACACTAATAAAATCCCTATTATTTTTAGTTTCAGAAAATGTATTCTTTTGTGGGGTTAATAAGATTTTAATACATTTCAATATAGTTTAAATGATAGACTGCATTTCTTAAAAGCTGTTATACAATACCTCTTTCTATAAAATATACATCTTTAAATTCAGTTTTCTCAAAACAGCATTTTTGGATACTTATGTACCTTTTTCTCTGAAAAGCTGATTTTTTTCAGCACATATATACAACACATGGTTTGACTTTCTTAACCAAATCAGTATTTTATAATATATATTGATCACATTAAGAAAGCAACAACATCGCAAATTTGCGACATTCTTACTTTTTTGAATTTGCAAAACTTTTTTTTAATTTCTTCTGAAATCATATCATATTTTCTGAAAATATTATAGTATAATATTTGAGAATCAAAAGATAGTTGATTATACTAAGAACAGGCATGGAAAAGTGTGATTATGTATTGCAAGCAGTATCAGAGAAAAAGGTACATGAATTCATATGTTTTAAGACAAGTTTTATCAATTTACTGCTGAATGAAATACTTTTTACTTTCTCTAGCCCCATATGTGCTCCATATGTACAATGTAAATAGGGATAGGGAAGCATTGTATTCCACCCAAAAATTCGATACCGAGATTTCACCGGAAATACATGTTTTAGGACCCCCTGTATCCAAAAAAAGCATTTTCAGAAAAAGGTCCGTGTATGTGTCCGTGTGTCTTTGAACACGATAACTCAAAAACGAAAAGTCGATAAAGCACCAAAGTTGGTTATTTAAGTTTAGTATCTTCCAGGGATGCGACACGAAGATTTTGAGAAAAATCCCCCCACCCCAAACTACCCTTTACATGGAACTTTTTTTCGAAAATTTTCAGTTTCTTAAAAATGGCTCTAACGATTTTGATTAAAATATCGTATATTAAAGATATTTAGCTGACAAATAATATGTATATTTTGAATTTTCTGGGAATAGCTTCTAAAGACCTGTTTATTCTGGATGAATTTTGCTTAATTTGGCATAACTAGTAGACCGTAAGAGATAGACAAAAACTTACTGTACAAAAAATGTAGGTCTTGTTAAAATACACAAATTATGTCACATACATTTTTCTCGTGGAGCTTGCAGTTTCCGAGGTATTCATTGTTATTTGTTTCAGTTGTGAAGTACTTATACTTTTCTCAGACGGGAGTGTGCGGTTTTCTTTTGTTCTGCTCCTGGCCAAGAAAAGAAGGGATTTGTAATGACAATCGTATAACGACAGCTTTTAAAACATTTGACTATGGCTTTAGCCTAGTGTATTCCCTTATTTTTTCCTACTTATAAGGAACTAAGTAATAAGAACATTGTGCTAATGAGTACCTCGATTAGTAAGATTGCAGAAAGAAGAATAATCTTATGTAAGAGGTTTGTAGAACAGCTAGAGAAAGTCATGTGAGTGTAACACACAATATTTTTATAGACTCAGCCACATAAGTTATTAACGCAAACAACCACTTGGAATAATTGTCATTATTTATAGAATAATTCATACAAATTTCTGGAAAAAAAATGAATACTTTAAGAGCAGTGGTAATTCAAATACTTAGGCGTAATTTCCGTATGTTCAGACTACGCTGTCCCCTTAAGGTGGAAAGGGTAGTACAACTGTAACGCGTTGTAATACATTCAGTGCCTTAGTGGCAAATAAACTGAGTTTAGCAGAAACTGGTGTTCTTATTACTTTCTCTACATGTGCATAGTGTATAGAGAAGGTATTGCACTGCACCAAAAAATTCGATACCGAGATTTCACCGGAAATATATGTTTTAGGGTCCCCTGTATCCAAAAAAGGTATTTTCAGAAAAAGGTCCCTGTGTGTGTGAGTGTGTGTTCGTGTGTCTGTGAACACAACAACTCAAAAACAAAAAGTCGCTAAAATACTAAACTTGGTATTTAAGTTAAGTATCTTCCAGGGATGCGACAACAAGATTTTGAGAAAAATCCCTACACCCCAAACTACCCTTTACATGGAACTTTTGTCGAAAATTTCGATTTTCTAAAAAATGGCTCTAACGATTTTGATTAAAATATCGTATATTAAAGATATTTACCTGACTAATAAAATTTATATTTTGAATTTTCGGGGAATAGCCTCTGAAGACTGCTTTATTCTGGATGAATTTTACAGAATTTTGTATAAATGCTAAACCATAAGAAACGGACAAAAACTTACTACAGAAAAATGTAGAGCACATTAAAACACACAATTTATGTTGTACACATTTTTTTCGTGGAGCTGATCGTTTTTAAGACATTCCTTGTTTATGGTTTCAGTTTTTAAAAGCTTAACTTTTCTCATACAGGAATTTGTCAACTCCTGTCCATACAAACAAAGGAACTTCATTCACATAGCAACCATCTTTTGACTATCACTTTAAGGAATTTGTCAACTCCTGTCCATACAAACAAAGGAACTTCATTCACATAGCAACCATCTTTTGACTATCACTTTAACCTATGGTACACCCTTATTTCGCTTCTACTTACAAAGAATCGAGTAAGAAGACTATTTTTACTAAGTTTTTCTCTATTGGCATGAAGTAAATAGAAGCATAAGTTTTTTAACAATAATTTGTTTCAGAGATGCAGAGAAAGTCATGTGAATGGAACACATCAGATTTTTTTTACAAAACTGTACACTTCTAGTTCAAAGCAAGTATGCTTAATTAGAAAAAAAAAAAGCCAAGTTTCAAAAATCTAAAGCGGATAGAACACTTCACTTTTTATAGTAAAACACGTAACGAATGTGTGTGACCGTCATTCATAGAGAAAATGATGTAAATGTATCACATGAGATTTATTTTTGAGATGCAAAACACCAAACCAGCCAGAGTTCAGCGCATTAGTTCGCAACATTGCGTAATAAAGTAAAGTAATAATAACAAAAAGTTTGCGGAGTCACAGTTTTTTTTTTCCCAGCGGGTATCCAAGCGACGTCATTACCATGGTTACGGGCGGAGCTGCCCTGGAGTGGCGTGAGTCAAAAGATTCAATTGCACGACACAAGCCTGCTGAGTGTGTGAGGTGGTATAACAGCCAGCTGTAATGAGATATATTGACAGGTATTCCACTGCAGAAGCGTCTTGCAGTCGGCAACACAGCCCACCAGCCCTCAGCTCTTCCGGTCACATGGTGTGGAAGAGGCTCAATTTCCTGACAACCGAATATTTGACTTTCCTTCTTGTTTCTGTTACTAAGTGCACGATGGAGTATTTCTTATATTAATATCGATATTCTCAGTTAATGTTATTTACTGTAACATAAAGTCTACGAAATAATAAAGATATTAAGCATTTGTTTGTTTAACACAACATATTTCTATCCTTCTTTTCTTCTTTCTTTCATTCCTTCCTTCCATCTTTCTTTCCTTCCTCGTTTCTTTTTCTCCTCTTTCTTTGTTTCCTTTCTTCCTTCCATATTCCCTTCCCTTTTATTTCTTTCCTTCCTTACTTCTTTCTTTCCTCTTTCTTTCTTTCTCTCTCTCTATTCACTATCCTAATAAGTAGGACATTAACTCCCGTAGGATTTACAAGCCAGCGCCTGGGATCAGACTCCAGTTGAGGAACAGAGGCTCTGGATCGGAGAGAAGCCAGGACGGGTGATCAGACCAATGCCTGGTATGAAAGTGAGGAAGTGGACGGTATGAAAGTGAGGAAGTGGATGGTATGAAAGTGAGGAAATCGATGGTATGAAAGTGAGGAAGTGGAAGATATGAAAGTGAGGAAGTGGATGGTATGAAAGTGAGGAAGTGGATGATATGTATTGCCAGTGAAATTGATGACAGGAAAGATATTATATTATTGGTGGAATGAATGGTGGGGAAATCGAATAATCCGAAGCAAACCTCAAAGACGCTGCTTTGTCGACCACAAATCCCACGTCTGCTCCCCTGCGATCGAATCCCGGACACCTAGGTGAGAGGCGAGTAATCTAACTAACCACTTGGCCACGAGCCACCATAAACAAAATCTAAGTATTTATTTCAACTTTCTTCACAAATCATCAAGTTAAAATAATTCTATCAAGCCCCTTTAGAGAAACCAAGCTATATGGCGCCGTGATAACACATTGCAACTTGCATTAGGGAGTTTCAGGGTTCGATCACGACCGCCCATTCTGACATGTGTCCTTCGTGGTTTTCTCCTCGGATTGGCAGGTGAATGCTGGATCATCTTCTACTACAACTTTCTTGTCCTTCACTTCTTATTCCAACGACTTCCTTGTCATCTCTTTTAGGGTTGAAGGACCAGACGACAATGTTCTGCCGTGTATGTGCGCTTTGTAGAGTTTTTTCTCCTGGTGTCGATGTGGGACCGCTTACATAGTTCCCGCTTCCGGGTGCTCTCTGGTGCTCAACCCTTCGAGAAACCACCAATTTGTTTTCCGTGTTTACTTTCCCTACACGTATATCATATAGTAGGTGGAAAAGGTATTGTATTCCACCAAAAAATTCAATGTCAAGATTTCACCGGAAACATATTTTGAGGTCCCCTGAGCAATAAAAAAGCATTTTTTAGAAAACGATCCTGTATTTGGTATTTAAGCTTTGTTCCTTGCAAGATTGTGACACGAAAATTTTCAAGAAAATCCCCTCACCCCAAAATACCCCTTACATGGATTTTTTGAAAATGTTGAGTTATTTAATATTTTCTCAATCGGAAGCTCTTCTTTCATTTGGTCTCTCTTTTGTTTTGCTTCTAGCCGTGCAAAACGAACCGAATTATCAGTTGTGTCACATAGCGGACGGCTTATAAAAATTTGAACTTATCCTAGTATAGTAACTTATTTCCTTTCTACTTAGAAGATATAAATACAACTATTTCTGCTAATGTTTAGCTCGATCTAGATAAAAGAAGAATCTTTTATAACAATAGTTTGCAGAAAAGGTCATGTGAATGGCACACATAAGATTTTTATTCAATTAGCTACTGCACATGGAAGTTGATAAATATCATTTTTAAAAATATTTTGTTGGGCTATTTATACTTAAACTTACTTAAGCTTTAAAATACGAGGGTTGCGCATAATTCATGGCAACTACTATATTTTTGAGAACTGTTATTGGAGCATAAAATGATATGTGTCGCTGAGAAGATCTCTAATGAGTATTAACAACGTTAGATGTAAGAGCGTACTGAACAATGTGAAATCAGTAGTCCGATGGCTATAATTCGTGTTGAACAGTTTTCTTACGTCAGGCCATTCTCGTGAGAGAACTACTAGAGAATGTCACAGGGAGTCGATGGACGCTGTTGATAATAATTCCCTGCCATACCGGACAGTCGGGAGGTGGGTAGGTAATGCAGTGTGTGCCGTACGTCTACTGCATCGCTGGAGATGAGAAAAATTGGAGTAATCCCTTCCTGATCTTCATGTAACGTCGAGATCTCATTGGAAAGGTAAAAGAATTATTATGCGGGAGGCGGTTTGGAAGATGCGAGGCCAGAAGAAGATGGCCAGATTTTCACACGGTATTCAGCGTGATGTTAATGTTGTGGAGGACTATTTTGAAGGAGTTTAGAGTGGACATGTAAATGCTATGCTGTAATATGTGAAACTTGAATCCAATTAAGTAATAAGCAGCTCTAAAAATGAAATCATTATTAAAAATAGTATAACCATTCATATTCAACCAATTATTCTATTTAATAATCCAATTTCCCCTACCTTAATAAACATTATTGTGAAGCACAAGTTTGAGGCGTTGTTCACTCTCCATGCAGTTCATATTCTCTCCTAACACATGTATTTCAAATTTGTAACATTCACTGGTATTCTTAAAACAAAAAAGAAAATATGATGTGCTAAATTCACATGAATTTCGCTACCTATTCTGTAACAAACTATTCTTACAAAAGCTTATTCTTAGGTCTACTTCAAGATAATCGAGTTAAACAAAAGCAGAAATAGCCTTAAGACTTGCTTCCTTCTTAGTAGGAGGGTAAAATGGATTACACTAGACTAAAGCGATAGTCAAATGTTTTGAAATTCGGTTTCTTTGCATGACTAGAATAAAAGAAAGAGGAATGACAAATTTCGGTTTGAGAAAACCCTAAGTTTTAAAATTGAAATAAAAAACGTGGAATATCACGGAAATTCAATCCAAAAATACATATGATATAAATTGTGTGTTTTAAAAAGTCTACATGTGTATATATGTTTTGTCTATCTTTTACAACTTACCATTTATGTAAAATTCATTCACAATGAAAAGGTTTTTAAAGAGTGTTCCCAGAAAATTCAAGATATAACATTTATTTGTCATGTATTTTAACAAATTCCATTTTAGAAAAATCAATTTAGTGCCATTTTTGAGAAAATTAAAATTTTAGAAAATTTTTCCATGTGAAAGGTAGTTTGGTATAGCGGAATTTCTTGAATATCTTCGTATCGCATTCTTGGAGGATGCTGAACTTAGTTATCAAGTTTGGTATTTAACTGACTTTTCGTTTTTGAGTTATGATGGACACGCATGCACGCACACACACACACACACACACACAGTGTCATTTTCTATTTTTGGGGGGGGAGTGGGATTCAGGGGTCTTGAAACATGAATTTCGGTGAAATCTGAGTAACGAATTTTTGTATGCAATACAACACCTTTTCTACCTACTGTGTATTCATGTATGTAAATATAATTGATGGAGATAGTTACCATGACTTCCACCCCAAACCTCGTAATATGTATATATTAAAATTTTACATGAAGTACATGCCTGAATTTAGTATTACTTACAGTTGTTTGTTCCCCTCTTCGTACTTCATTCTTAAGGTTGATTCATGTGTGCATTTTGACCAACATCTGTAAAAAATTAAAAAACATTATTTTGTTTCAGAATAAAATGATATGAATTTTAACTTTAAGAAAATAAATGTTTTTGGTACCTGATTAACGTTAATTACCAATTAACTATAGATAACTACCTATAGATAGATAAGCATATGCTTGTTAACCGGCACTCCCAGCTTTAAACCTTATTTTCTTGCAACTTTTTTTCCAGCACTCTTCTATACTCAAAATGTTCCACACGCTACAAGTTTGCACTTATTAAGGAAGCACAGCTGCTCCTATTTGGCGTATACAGATATCCCTTCGTGCGTTAAAGGAGGTGCAGAACTCAACGGAGCTATTTCATGTTAAAACCGACCATTGGGGAACTAGAGAGGGCGACCTTCCTTGTACCCCTCTTAACCGCGATCCTCCACACCGTCTCCGTGAAAAGCAAGAGGGGTAAAACGACGGCCGATGATCCAGTTCCCCATTTATCACTTTTAACTTAAAATAGCCCCGTTAGTCGGCAACTGTTTATTGAACAAAGAGATATCTGCATACACCCTTTACATCCTGGTTCTGCCTCTCAAAAGAATATTTAAGAACATTTTCTTATTTCTTTTTCTAAATAATGCTCTAATTTTTTTAAAATAAGTTATTAAATTTTTAAAATAAAGGATTTTGTAAGTACGAAGAGTAATAACCTTTTCACCAATTAGGGCCAGTATAAAATATAATATAACAGATATATTTGTAAACTCATTTATTGTAAAACTGGACTTTTATATCACTGCTATTGTGTATAAACGCTAGCATAAATTTCAATTAGATATCTTTCATGCTATGAAATTTCCAAATTTCACACATTAAGATGGATTTTATCTCATGGTAAGAATTGAGTCCTACCACGAAACGTCAAGCTATACAAAGTTCGAGAGGAAGATTTCTCATCTCCTCCACTTAATCTGAATTAAACTATTCAATTCAACACGCTGTATTGTGAGCTATTCTACTGCAGAAACACATTCAGAATTTTATGTACCTTACATAACGATTTAGTAGCACTACACAAGTAGTATCATATTTAAGGAGTTGTAGCTTTTATTTGTCTGTTCTCAATACAAACCTACACCTTTGCACTAACCCAAACCAAATTTTATCCAAAGTCTGTACAACTTGCGTACAATACATAGCTAACTAACAATAAGTACTATTTTCTTCTTCATCCTCTTTGTTGAGTATTGAAATAAATTAACAACTAGATTGCCCATTTTAGTTAATAATAATTGTTAATTCAGATGCAATAACCCTATTTTCATTGTAAATACGAGGGCCGTTATTTTTCAACCTCCGATAGGCTATAAATAAAAGAAAAGTTCATAGAAAACAATTATTTTATCACTAAAGGTTTTGTACACTTATGGTTACTTTTCAACATAATCACCGAAAAGATTGACACATTTATCATACCTATGCACAAGCTTTGCAATACCATCTTCAAAAAATGTTGCCGCCAATGATTTCAAATGAGCATTGATGTTGTTTTGAAGATCTTCGTACTTTACGGCGTTTGCGGAGAGCCATTCAAAACAAACGAAGAGGAATGCTGACTTCAGGAATTGTGTTGATCCATGACAGCGCTCGTCCACACACTGCTGGCACAACCCATCGGCTCCTTGAACAATTTCAAAGGTATATTTTCGATCATTCGCCGTACAGCGACTTTCACTTTTTCCCTGAACTGAAGATGTGGCTAGGAGGGCAGCACTTTCAAACCAACGAAGATCTTCGAAACAACGTCAATGCTCATTTGAAATCATTGGCGGCAACATTTTTTGAAGCGGGTATTGCAAAGCTTGTGCACAGGTACGATAAATGTGTCAATCTTTTCGGTGATTATGTTGAAAAGTAACCATAAGTGTTCACAACTTTAAGTAATAAAATAATTGTTTTCTATGGACTTGTCTTTTATTTATAGCCTATCGGAAGTTGAAAAAAACGGTTCTCGTATACATTTGTGTACATATATTTTATGATACTAATTTTAAATTAGTTTTCAAGTAATTATTTGTGTTATTTGTGCTATTTCTATTGTGTGTTTATTAATTTCACTTAGTTTCTGTATATTTTCAACTAAACATTTTTGCTAATATTTATGTTATTTCTGATGTGGGTTTATTAGCTTTACTTAGTTTCTGTATATTTTCAAGCAAACCTTTTTTCTAATATTTTTTTATTTCTATTGTGTGTTCATTAGTTTCACTAACTTTCTGTATATTTTCAACTAATTTATTTTGTTTTCTAATATTTGTATTATTTCTGGTGTTTGTTCATTAGTTTTACTTAGTTTCTTTATATTTTGGTTGATTATTAATGCTTCATAATATTAAAGTTATGTTATTTCTATTGTGCCTTTATTAATTTCATTTAGTTTATGTATGTTTATAACTAAACATTTTTTCTAATATTTGTGCCATTTCTATTATGTACTCATTAGTTTTACTCAGTTTCTATTAGTTAATTATTACTGCGTTCTAATATTTATGTTCTTTTTATTGCGTATTCATTAGTTTTAATAAGTTCCCATAATTTTTAATTGATTAGATATTATTCCGTTCTAATATGTGTGCTCTTTCTATTCTGTTCATTAGTTTTAGTTATTTTTATATGTTTTTGATTACTACTAATGCTTTCTAATATTTGTATTATTTCTATGGGTGTTCTTTAGTTTCATTAATTTCTATATATTATTATTATTGTTCGTATATTTGTGTTATTTGTATTGTATGTATATTTGGATATATTTTCTGCACTATCATTGTATTTAGGATTTTTCTATTTGGGTGAGGGGAGGAGAAAGCCAAATGACCTTAGCTCTACCAAAATAAATAACACAGAAAAATCAATTTATACTTCATTTACTGTATGGTGCTTTAACAATATCAACGTAAGAACACCTATTCTATGATTAACTATTTTGTATATTATACTTTCTCTTAAAAGGTTTACGATTATGTTGAATTCTTTATGCTATTTTATTATTTCTTTCTCTGTTTACCTTAATGTATGTAGGCCTTACACCCCCAGAACTTATAAGTCTGTACTCAGACGCCTGTTGCGGAACAGAGGCTCTAGATTCAGATAGAGTAGCTAAAATGGGTGATCAGCCCGAAGACTGGTTTGAGAGTGAGGAAGAATATGATATGAAATGAAGGCGAAACGGATGGCAGGAAAGGTGACAATGGAGCAACTTGTGGAATAAGTGGCGCGGGAAACCGGAGTATCCGGATAAAACCATCCAGACGCCGCTTCGTCCGCCACAAGTCTTTTTGCCCTGGGATCGAACCCGGGTACACGGTGGGAGCCGAACGATCTAACCACGGCACCGCCTAGCACTCTTTTTTAATGAATGAAGAACTTAACCAAAAGAATGAAGCGACAGCCTCCATAATCGAGTGGTCAGCGAGCTGATTTCTTACCCGGAGATCCCAGGTTCGATTCCCGGCTGGGGCAGGAAATGTTTCTTTAATCAGAATTATTCCCTATCCCCGACAGAGTATGGAAGTATAAATTGAGAATAAATGTGCGTGTGTTTAGCAATATAAAGTTTACTAACCTAATGTTCTGAACCTACAGTTTCACAAGTCAAAGCCCCCGATATGACCATTGAAGTTAAAGGGGCTTTACAAATGAAACAATAAAAAAATAAAGAAAAAAGAATGAAGCATTTTTCGTTCGATATCACATGGATTATCCGCAAGTGTATCTCTTTAATGACAATATGTCTAATCAGTAAGCTGTGTCGTTAGAAATGCAGCAGGAACTTGATGCTCCAAGAAGGAATTCTGCAGTATGGACTCATGCTTGACAACATCTCCATCATATTACTGCCCGTGTAGTAGCATGTGTTAGGGTGACTGTATTGTCATTACCTGACAAAATTAATTGAAACAAACAATTACTGCACAAAAAGTTATGAAATGACGACAGTTGCAGGGTAATCCCTGCCTTTGGTTGCGTGTTGCAGTTAATTTGTGGCCTGTTCCGGTGTTTAACTCAAGTGCTGGATTAGTATAATTCATTTCAACGTTTTGAAACTGAAAACAAAAAAGGGTTATCACTTTGCAGCCACAGAAAAAAAAAATCTGATGGTTCGAATCACATGACTTTCTCTACCTGAACTACAAACTATTCTTATAAAATATTATTCTTTTATCTACATCATATGAATCAAGATAAACCATTAGCAAAAATCATCTTCTTAATTGCTCTTTTGCAAGTTGAAGGAAGATTCAGGAATACACTAGGCGACAGTCAAATGTTTTTAAAGCTGGTCACTATGTGAAACAATTGAGATTCGGACTTTTAGAACTAAAGGAAATTTAGTTTTATCTAAGGGCGTTCTTTAATTTTTGTGGTTCTCAGCGTTCCATTGAGTATTGGGCGTGAAAGACCGCCTTATCAGGCGTGAGGTAAGTATACTACACGGAATCACCGGTTTTACTTCCCTTCCAAAGGACGCTAAGGAACTTTTAGTCCCGAAAAAGTCCCATCATCCACCGCCGGTTTGGACCCGCTAACTTGGGAAACAGTGGCTGGTATGTTACCCCTGTACCACGGAGGACGACCGTTTCAGAAGAAAGCCCTCTCTCTGCAGTCTAATAGACAGTGCGCGGAGCACACTTTTGCGAATCGACCTTGTAAGGATTAGGATTAGTTAGGGACAGGATCCTCAGAACTCTGGGACAGAGCACCCGACTTAGACCCTTGTGGATGTTTCTGCTTACATGAGTCCATGGCCGGAGGGATGAGGTGAGGGACCCAAAGAGCGACAAGATCCGGATGACGACAGGTACAAGCATGGATGAAATCCCTATCGGTTTCACCTGGAACACTTCTGACACCGCCCTAAGGCCTGCCCACGATCTCCCCGAGGGCCAGAATAACCTTTTACAATGCGAAATCACCATCCAATTCAGGGGACATAACGAACCTACCCTGAAAAAACTCATGGGTCAAGTAGGCCGGCCACAGGAATCAAACCCACGACGTTTCGAATGCAGGCTACTGTCAAAACTGCCTGACCCAACCCGCTCGGTCAATATAAAGAACTCACATTATCTAAGGTCAATCGTAAATTCACGGTCGGCTTTAGATTATGCAAAAGTGAACCTTCTATTTCATGGTGTTGTCTATGGCAACAATATCACTAATCAATTTTTTTTTTTCTAATTTCGTATACACTAACTTTCAACACTAAAATTAGGCTATTTATAGCTGTTTTATATTGTAAAACTGTAAATACCTAGGCAATAAAGCTAAGTATTTTTTAAATAAAGAGCAAAATCCATACAACCGCAGTCAAATGTAGCCCCATCAACATCCATGCGTGCCATCACACCGGTTAGTTTACTTGGACCCTCCCCTTCCCTTCCCACAGTCGCTCGGGTTTGAACTCGTGACGTACGCTTTTGAATGGATGGCCAGTCCACTTCGTATTGCACAAACGATCACGACTATACAAGTCGCTTCAATTATGGTGCCGGTAAAATCACCATCCAGCCGCAACGTGCTGGACGCCATCGCCTGGTCTTTCACCCCTGAAACAGGTGATTAGAGACTGATGGAAATGGTGGACCCAAACATTTGGGGGATAAAATAAACCTGCGCAGCACCGGGTAAATCTCGAAAAACCCATGAGCCAGGTAGCTTGGCCATGGGGATCGAACCGATTACTTCTCAACAGCCATCCCGCTCAGTGAATATAAAGAATTCACATGAACACGTCTAAAGTTTAAGGTTAATCGTAATTTTAGATTATACAAGATTTAAATAACCCCAATGTTTAAGATTCTCCCTTGATAATTATAAGATATCACTTGCTCATTTGTGACGTCGCGCACTCAAGCAGCAGTAAGGCTACTCAACGTGTCGGAAAGGGGAGCCATATTTCTGATCGCGTGCTAAAGAGTATCGACAGCTGGTAAAGTACTTGTAGACGTTCATTTGTTCGCGACGCTAAGAGCAGTCTTCAAGAAGTGATCAATGCTCCACTTCAGCATCCATACAAAGGATTTTTGTTCCTTCATCAAACTTTTTTATTATTATTTAAATCATTGGCTTTGTTAGCAGAGAAACGTTACTCTTGAAACACAACGCCGTTCCTCGTTAGTATTCATGCTGCAATGCGCAAACACAAAGATGGTATTAATGCACTAGCACCCCCCTTGCGCTGCTCTTTTGTTTCTACGCGTTAGGTTCGTTAAAAATACAGCAATCAGATCGCCTGAGTGACAATCACTAGCAAATATTCGATATATGGTTATTTATTTTACTTCAACAAACCTGAATGTGTGGGGTGCAACTGTTTCAATGATGTAATCACACCTTAAAATGATGCATGAAAAATTTTATCAATTTTCTCTCTTGAATGGGAAATCGTCAATTTCTACTTTATCTAGTTAGTAGAAGATATTGTATTTCATCCAGAAATTCGATACCGAGATATCACCGGGAATATTGTTTTAGGGTTCCCTGAATTAAAAAAAAAAAATGTATGTCCGTATGAACACGATAACTCAAAAACGAAAAGTCGGTTAAATACCAAACTTAAGATTTAATTTTAGCATCTTCCAAGAAAGCAACACTAATATTTTAAAGACTCTTTACCGTCCCCAAACTACCCTTTACATGGAAATAATTTCGAAAATTTAAATTTTTTTCAAAAGTTTCTCTAATGATTTTAATTAAAATATCTAGAATTTCTGGGAACAGCCTCTGATGTTCTTTTCATTCTGAATGTCTTTTGTTTAGCTGGTAAACCGTAAGAGATAGACAAAGACCTACTATGCAAAAAATGTACATCTCGTTAAAATACACTTTTACACATTTGTGTAATGTACAGTTTTTTTTTTTGTAGAGTTAACCGTTTCTGAGATATTCCTTGGTATTGGTTTCAGTTTTACGCAATTTAAACTTTTGTCAAACGGGAGGTTATCTATCGTTCCATCTATCTTTGTTTGATGCAAATACAACTTCAATTATTTCACATAGCAACCGGCCTAGTGTATTATCTTATTTCCCTTCTACTTACAAGGAACCTATTCAACCACTCCTCCTAATGTTTATCTTAATTACCACTATGTACGTAAAGAAATACTGCTTTGTAACAATAGTTTGTAGAGAAATTCATGTGAATGGAACACGTAAGATTTTTTTACTCTACTTCTGACCGTGAAAATAAAATTTAAATTTCATCACATAGTGACAAGATCTTAAAAGCTATGTTTATTGATTTAGCCTAGTGTATTCTCTTGCTTTATTTCTAGCTAGAAGTAAGCAGGAAGTAAGATTATTACTTTGGTACATGATCCGGATTTGGTACTTTTATTATTCTACCATTAGTGCCGTTTTATAATTTTTAAACTTTTATACCCTCAATCCTCAATGTAGCTTAGGGATATTTTTCAAAAGAAGGGATTAGCCGATGGATCTGTGAAGCTAAAACCCTGATTTCAAGATACAATTCAAAACCTCGGCAATCTTGGGGATTTCAAATCTGAACATGTTAATGTTTTCATACTTTAAAACCTGAATTTTCTGTGGAAAATTTACACGATAATTGTTATCTCGTTAACATTAAGTAGATACGAGAGTGAAGTTTTCTATGAATAATTTGTAGCATAAGAGGTAGCGAAAGTCATATGAACGGAACACATACGATTTTTACTTTCTCTACACGTACTATGAACCTAGTGTATAGAGAAGGTATTGTATTGCACCCAAAAATTCGATACATGTTTTGGGTCCCCCTGAATCCCCCCTAAAACATTTTTGGAAAAAGGGCCGTATGTGTGTGCATGTATGTGTGTGTCTGTGGACAGCATAGCTCAAAAACGAAAAGACCGTTGAATAGCAAACTTGGTATTTAAGTTTGGTATCTTCCAAGAATGCGATACGAAGATTTTTAAAGAAAAAACCCCCACCCCAACCCCAAATACCCTTTACATGGAACTTTTTTTCGAAAATTTTGATTTTTTAAAGATCGCTCTAACGAATTTGTTTAAAATGTCGATATTAAAGATATTTACCTGACAAATAAAATGTATATCTTGAATTTTCTGGGAATAGCCTCTGAAGACTACTTTATTCTAGATGAATTTCACGGAATTTTGCATAACTGCTAAACAATAAGAGATGGGCAAAAACTTAACACACAAAAAATGTAGAGCACATTAAAACACACAATTTATGTTATATACATTTTTTTCGTGGAGTTGATCGTTTTTGACATACTCCTTATTTTCGTTTTCAGCTATGAAAAACTTATACTTTACTCATGCAGGAATTTGTCAACTCCTGTCCATACAAACAAAGAAACTTCAGTCACATAGCAACCAGCTTCTGATTATTAGTTTAGCCTATAGTACTCCCTTATTTCCCTTCTGCTTACAAAGAACCAAGTAATAACACTATTTGTGCTAATTGTTTTCTCGATGAAGTAAATAAAAGCATAAGCTTTTTAACAATAATTTATTGCATAAGAGGTAGCGAAAGTCATATGAACGGAACACATACGATTTTTTAGAAAAAGACCTGTATGTGCATATATGTGTGTATCTGTGAACAGCATAACTAAAAACTCTTTTGTGTTCTATTCACATGATTTTCTCTACATGTTCTGCAAGCAAACTAATGTTACAAAATATTATTCTTTTATCTACATCATGCTAATCAAGGTAACATTAGCACAAATTGTCTTATTACTTACTTCCTTGTAAGCAGAAGGGAAATACAGGAATACAAAAGGATAAAATCATTGCCAAGTTTTATAAAAACTGGTCGATATGTGAACAATTGAAGTTTGAGTGCTTTGTTGGCCAAACAAGAGGGATGAAACGCAAGTTTGGTATTTAATGGTCTTTTAATTTTTGAGTTATTCCGTCCACAGACACATGCCGGACCTTTTTTCTAAAAAATACATTTTTGGACTCAGGGATCCTCAAAGCATATTTCCGGAGAAACTTTGACATCTATTTTTTTGGTGGAATTAATACGTTCCTATACACTGTGCAAATAGTACGCGAAGAAAAAGTAAAACTTGAAAATCGGGTAAATACCTATTATATTTGATATATAGTTTAGCTTTTTCCAGTAATCCAACACGAAGATTTTCAAGAAAATCCGCTCACCCCAAACCAGCCTTTATATTCAAAATTTTTTATTAGCTCAAAGTAGTTCTAAGTATTTTTATTAATTTATCACATGTTTTAAGATATTTTCAATAAAAATGTAATACAAATCTTAAATTTTCTGGGAATTCTTTTGGATTCCTCTTCATTATAGATGAGATTCATATAACTGGTAAACCTAAGAGGTAGAGAAAATCTTATTACAGAAAGAAATTTATATCTCTTTATGTCAAACACATTTTTGTGGAATTAGCCATTTCCGAGATATTCTTTGTTATTCGTATACATTTCCCAATACTTACTTTGACTATCGCTTTAGCCATTCCATTTGTTTCTTATTTTCCTACTTTCGTGTACCCTCCTCGTATGTAGGACTTACAGCCAACGCCTGACAGACACTTCTTGAGGAGAAGCCAGGATGGATACAAGTGAGGAAGTGGATGATTTGAAATGATGGCGAAATGGATAACAAGAGGGATAATTGTGGAGCAGTTGTGGAATGAAGGGGGAAATCAGAAAACCCGAAGAAAACCTGGCCGTCACCGCTTTGTCCACCACAAATCTCACATGCGGTCCCTTGGGATCGAACCCGGGCCACCTAGGTGAGAGGAGGGCGGTCTAACCAATGTACATACATATTGTAATCTATAAGATAATATATAATAACACCATTTGCTATAATATTTACCTGAATTAGGGTGAAGTAAACAGAAGAATAAGCTTCTGCAAGAATAAGTTTATTACAGAAAAAGTCATGTATTTGTAACACATTACATTTTTACTTTGTATAATTATGTTAGTTCATAGGTGGAGAAGGTATTGTACTCTATCCTAAAATTTGATAGAAAAGATTTCAATGGAGGTACGCTTTTAGGATCTCCTGTATTTAAAATCATTTTTAGAAAAAACGTGCGTGTATGTGTGTCTGTATGTACGAGAAGTCAAAAATGAAAAGTCAGTTAAACTGTAAACTTGATATTGAAGTTCAGCATCTTCAAGGTTGCAAAAAGGAGAATTTTTAAGATAATGACCCACTCTAAATACCCTTTACATGTAAAAAAATCGAAAATATTTTCGCAAAAATGGCTGTAACGGCTTTGAATAAAATTCGGTATGTTAAAGACATAAAATGTCTATCTTGAATTTTCTGGTAATAGCCTCTGAAGTCCTCTTCATTCCAAATAACTTGTACATAATTGGAAACCGTAAATGGTAGACAATACGTTACTTACACAAAAAAATCTAGAGTTTGTTAAAACACGATTATTGTGGACTTAACAATTTCCAAGAGAATCCCTGCTTTCATCCTGGATATGCAAGGAAACGAAATTCCAATTCCATCACATGGCGATATCTGTTAAAACATTGGACTATCGCTTTAGCCTAATGTATTCTCTTATTTCCCTTGTAATAACAAGGAACGAAGTAATAAGAGAACTACTAAAGTTAGATTAGCACGGAATAGACATAAGAATAAGATTTTGCAAAAATATGTTGCAAAACGGGTAGAGAAAGCTATGTGAATGATCACTGTAAATGATATACACTCTGAAATGGATGGATACATTTTTGTGAGCTGCCTGTGTAGGAGTAGCGTGTCTGGCATACATTCAAGAGGCCGCGAATTCGATTCTCGCTTAGGGTGAGTTAGTCAGAAAAGGGCTTTTTCGGGGTTTACCCTTATCCTAAGAAGATTTAGCTACATAAATCATGAGCCCATTTGAGTGTCTAATTTTATTCATCGTGCGATATGAACATCCAGATTAAAGGACGTTAAGCCACCCTCCCCCAAAAGTGTGATATAAGGATAATGATTTGGAAGAATTTTATTTAATAACATAGATTAAATTATTATTTTAATTTATTTAGTTATTGCGGGATAATTATTTTTTCAGGCTCTGTATGATATACATTTTAATTATTTTCTCTAGCACGTATATACATAGTAGCTAGAGAAAATACTGTACTCCAACAAAAATTCGATGCCAAGATTTCACCGGAAATATATGTTTTGAAACCCTCTGAGTCCGAAAAAAGCAGTTTTAGAAAAAAGGTACGTGTGTGTTTATGTCTGTGGACAGCCTAGCTCAAAAACGAAAATACCGATAAATACCAATCTTAGCATCTTCCAAGGATGAGACAGAAAATTTTAAAACAATCTCCTACCTTAAACCACCCTTTACATGAGACAATTTTTGGAAATCTAGGTTTTCCAAAAAGGGCTGTAACGAATTTGATTAAAGTGCCGTATAATCAACATATTTACACCACAAATATAATGTATATACAAGGTGTTAATGTATTATACCAAAATATTTTCCCAGAATATGTAGATTACTTAAATAAGAAATTTGAGGTAGGAGACTTATGGCCTGTTTATTGAAATGTCGAAGTAAGGGCTATAAGTTTCTGAAGTGCCAGTACGCCACGTATTGCGGCACTTCGTCTGGAATGAAAAAAAATAATAATAAAAAACATTTACTCTATAGCAGACATCGAAACAGCTTCCCGATTTACGCATTAAGCCACCAGAGCAGTTGAAAAAACGCCTCCAGAGTAGGCTACATAACTCAAGAACGTAGTTAATGTATGCTCAGAGTCGCACTGTCAAATGATTAGTTCGAGATTTTACAGATTTTTGCGACATTAAATCTTGAGAACGCTAGTAACGAGCTGCTAAAAATCGATATTCCTATACTCGAACAGCAGTTTTAAAGATATTCTAAGCCATTTTTACTTTCTCCATACGCACTATGTACATAGTGTATAGAGAAAGTATTGCACTCCACCCAAAAATTCGATACCGAGATTTCACCGGAAATATATTTTTTAGGGTCCCCAATATCCAAAAAAAGCATTTTCACAAAAAGGTCCGTGTGTGTGTGTGTGTGTGTGTGTGTGTGTGTGTGTGTGTGTGTCCGCGTGTCCGTGTGTGTGTGTGTGTGTGTCCGCGTGTCCGTGTGTCTGTGAACACGATAACTCAAAAACGAAAAGTCGGTAAAATACCAAACTTGGTATTTAAGTTTAGTATCTTCCAGGGATGCGACACGAAGATATTGAGAAAAATCGCCCCACCCCCAACTACCCTTTACATGGAACTTTTTTCGAAATTTTTGACTATCTCAAAAATGGCTAAAACGATTTTGATTAAAATGTCGTATATTAAACATATTTACCTGAAAAATAAAATGTATATCTTGAATTTTCTGGGAATAGCCTATGAAGAGTAGTTTATTCTGGATGAATTTTACTAAATTTTGAATAACTGCTAAACCGTAAGAGATGGACAAAAACTTACTACACAAAAAATGTAGAGAACATTACAACACACAATTTATGTTAATTTTTTTTTTTTTCGTGGAGTTCGTCGTTTTTGTGACATTCCTTATTTTTGGTTTCTGCTATGAAAAACGTATACTTTTCTCATACAGGAACTTGTCAACTCCTATCCATATAAACAAAGGAACTTCATTGACATAGCAACCAGCTTTTGACTATCACTTTAACCTACGGTTGTCCCTTATTTCGCTTCTACTTACAAGGGAGTGAGTAATTAGACTACTTCTGCTATTTTTTTCTGATTAGCATAAAGTAAATAGAAGTATAAGCTTTTTAAGAATTATTTGTGGCAGGGATATGGAGTAAGTCATGTGAATGGTACACATAAGATTTTTTACTTTCTCTATACGCACTATGTACATAGTGTATAGAGAAGGTATTGCACTCCACCCAGAAATTCGATACCGAGATTTCACCGGAAATATATATTTTAGGATCCCCAATATCCAAAAAAAGCATTTTGACAAAAAGGTCCGCGTGTGTGTGTGTGTCCGTGTGTCCGTGTGTCTGTGAACAGGATAACTCAAAAACGAAAAGTCGGTAAAATACCAAACTTGGTATTTAAGTTTAGTATCTTCCAGAGATGCGACACGAAGATTTTGAGAAAAACCCATTCACCCCCAACTACCCTTTACATGGAACTTTTTTCGAAAATTTCGATTCTCTCAAAAATGGCTCTAACGATTTTGATTATAATTTCGTATATTAAATATATTTACCTGACAAATAAAATGTATATCTTGAATTTTCTGGGAATAGCCTCTGAGGAGTAGTTTATTCTGGATGAATTTTACTGAATTTTGAATAACAGCTACACCGTAAGGGATGGACCAAAACTTACTACACAAAAAATGTAGAGCACATTAAAACACACAATTTATGTTAATTTTTTTTTTCGTGGAGTTCGTCGTTTTTGAGGCATTCCTTATTTTTGGTTTCTGCTATGAAAAACTATACTTATCTCATCCAGGAACTTGTCAACTCCTATCCATATAAACAAAGGAACTTCATTGACATAGAAACCAGCTTTTGACTATCACTTTAACCTATGGTAGTCCCTTAATTTGCTTCTACTTACAAGGAAGCAAGTAATAAGACTATTTTTGCTAATTTTTTCTGATTAGCATAAAGTAAATAGAAGTATAACCTTTTTAAGAATAATTTGTTGCAGGAATATAGAGAAAGTCATGTGAATGGTACACATCAGATTTTTTCAACCTGCTTTGCTTTATCACCGACTTATCAGCACCTGATACCCATACATTTAACGCTATGTAGTTGCGTTATGTTTATCCGGGGACTATGCATCGCTGATCTCAAATTACTTATATCAATCACGTGCACAATCTTGCAAATTATTTCGGTGTAGTTCATTAACACCCCATATATACACACATTTAATTTTCCTAAAATAGCCTCTGAAGATCTATTTATTATGGATGAATGTTGCAGAATTTTGCATAACGGCTAAATCGTAAGCTACAGAGAAAACTTACTTCACAAAAAATGTAGACCTTGTTAAAAGACATGTTATGTCATATATGGTTTTCTTGTAGAGTTGACCGTTTTTGAGTTATTCCTTGTTATTGGTTTAAATTTTAAGCTACATAACTTTTCTCAACCGGACCGTGCAAAGCGAACCGAACCTCAATTGCTTCACATAGCAACTAGCTTTTAAATGATTTGAATAACGCTCTAGCCTAATGCAAGGAAACATGTGATAATACCAATTCTGCCAATGTTTATCTTGATTAGCATGATGTAGATAAAAGAATAATATCTTGTAAGAATAGTTTTATGTGGAACAGCTAGAGAAAGTTATGTAAATGAAACACATCTGTCTTTTCTTTTGTCTCTTTCGTTTACACTTCACTTTATTTAGTTTGAACAGATATCTTTGAAACATAATCGTATTAATTTTAATTTTGTATTGTTACAGATTTGCACTTGCATGCTTTGTATAGTGATCAGTTCTATTATTAATATAAATGCTTCCCCACAAGGAGTGAGATCCCACGGACCGGTTTCAACTTAGGATAGGACGCATGCGCATGAGTATTGTCCACGCCCAGCCAAGCAACACTGATAGTTTTTTGTTGAGATGAAGGGGCGCTTTTTTAAGATTAGTTGAGCGTGTAATGGTTTATCTGTCTCTCCCCTACATCGGGTTTTATTACGAAATCAACCCCCTTCACGTGAAGTATATCCTCCTGTCTAAATAAAATGGGAAGAGTGGGGCCAGCATTTCTTGTTGTGTAGAACTCCACTAAATATCTCAGGGAAGCCAATTGTACAGATATGAAAATAAACAACAAAGGATTTGAAGGACGCCGTACCTATTAGAGGAGCTTGCAGTTCTCATCAAAGCAACAGAAAATTCCAATAAACATGAGCTATATATAGCGACGTGGAACACGAAACTCATTTCTGCTATGAGTTTTTTAATTGAATGAATCCTATTACTTTCTCTATACGTACTATGTACATAGTGTATAGAGAAGGTATTGCATTGTAACCAAAAATTCGATACCGAGATTTCACCGGAAATACATGTTTTGAGACCACCTGAAACCAAAAAAAGCATTTTTAGAAAAAATGTCCGTGTGTGTGTGTGTCTGGGTGTATGCGTGTGTCTGTGTGTCAGATGGCAGCATAGCTCAAGAACGAAAAGACCGTTAAATACCAAACTTGGTACTTAAGTTCAATATCTTCCAAGGATGCGACACGCAAATTTTCAAGAAAATCCCCCCACCCCCAACCACCCTTCACATGGAAAAATTTTCGAAAATGTTGATTTTCTAAAAAATGGCTTTAACGATTTTGATTAAAATTTCGTTTATTAAAGATATTTACTTGGCAAATAAAATGTATATTTTGAATTTTCTGGGAATAGCCTCTGAAGACTACTTTATTCTGGAGGAACTTTACGGAATTTTGCCTAACTGCTAAACTCTAAGAGATGGACTAAAACTTACAACACAAAAAATGTAGAGCACCTTAAAACACACAATTTATCCTATATACATTTTTTCGTGGAGTTGGTCGTTTTTTTAGATAGTCGTTGTTTTTGGTTTCAGCTTTAAAGAACATACTTTTCTCATAAAGGAATTTGTCAACTCCTGTCCATACAAACAAAGGAACTTCAGTCACATAGCAACCAACTTTTTACTTCACTTTAACCTATAGTACTCCTTTATTTCGCTTCTACTTACAAGGAAGCAAGTAATAGGACTATTTATGCTGATTGTTTCTCGATAAGTATGAAGCGAATAGAAGCGTAAGCTTTTTAACAATAATTTGTTGCTGAGATATAGAGAAAATTATGTGAATGGAACACATCAGATTTTTTTTTTCTTTGCTTTATACTGGATCTTCAGATTTATTCGGACGTTAGCGCCAGTGGGTTTTGATTCATGACGTCATTATTAGTTCAGCGAATCCCTTGTCTCAAAGGGTAGGTGCGGAATTGAAACAAACTGCATGCATTACGAACTGCGTAAACAGATTGATGTACTGGACGTACAAAACTGTTTTTCGCCATGACATTTTGTACGTTCTTTGCACCCGAGCTGGAATTGTACACCTATCATGAAATTTGTGTTTTTTTTTTCTCCTAATTTATTCAGTTTAGGTCAGTTCTCATTTACTGCTGTAAAGAGCATAAACAAGCGTTTATTGCAATTGACTTTACGTTACTATAAGCGTCCAACTATTTGAGTTGCTTACTATCTGTATACATACATCGATTGCGAGTTAAGGAGATGCTAGCCAATGTTCCAGATGGAAATATTGGAAAGGTACAATACAAGTCCCATTTCACTAAAGTGACCACAAAACTGTTGATATCCACCACTTCTACTTGTCGTTCGCTAGTCCTCTGCAAAAGGCAACCCGCCATCTAGTACTGACGTCATGCGCGGACAAACGGCTGGCGCCCGAAAGGGCCGCGAGTCCGAATCACGCTACGGTCATGGATGTTTAGTGTTGTGTGTTTCGATGTTTGTGTTCTATGTAAGTTCTCTCTCCCCTGAAGGCCAATTAGGTTAATCCTGAAGTTCCAATATGTTTAAAGAAAAAGAAGCCTGGCGGTCAAAAGCCGAATAAATCTGAAGTTCCTATAGAATTAATTGTCCATACATTTTTACTTTCTCTACCACTTACCTCTAGTAGACAGAGGAACTAATGTATCCCTCAGAATTTAGGTATGAAATTTCATTGAAATCATCTGATCTGCTTCATTCACATAACTTTTTCTACAAATTTTGCAATAAATTATTCTTACAAAATCTTAATCTTCTCTGTACTTCATGCTAAATTAGTGTAAACATTAGCATAAATGAGCTTATTAGTTCCTTTTAAGTAGAACGGATCTGAGAGAACACAATAGGCTAACACGATAGTCACATCTTTTCCTGGAGTTGACCGTCTTCGAGATATTCCTTGTCATTGCTTTCAAGTTTTAGTTCTCATACAGGAACTTATCAACTCGTGCCCACGCAAAGAAACGGATTTCAATCCCATAACGACCATATTTTAAAACATTTGACTGTCGGCTTAGCCTAGTGTATTCCCTTATTTCCCTTCTACTTATAAGAAGCTAAGCAATAAGACCTTTTATCTCGATTGGCATCAAGTGGATAGAAGAATACCCTTATTAACAATAATTTGTAACAGAGATGTAGAGAAAGTCATGTGAATGAAACACATGAGGTTTTTTCGTGTGTAAACCTGTTACCATGAAAACAGAGTTCCAAGTTGCCGCTTTTCAAAATATTATAGTACATGTATGTTTCAGAAAGAGACAAAGCTAGAGTGGGAGAGGGGACGATGGAGAAATTGCTTACACTTAGAGAGGGGGAGAAAAAGAGAGAAATATCTGCATTTAAAGCAATAGCGAAAGCAGAGCTAATAAACAGTCATTGTATATTTAAACTCAAGTAAGACTTGCATTTTAGAATAAATAAATAAATATTGTGTTTGAAATAAATGCAGTAGGATATGACAGTAAATATTTTAACTTTGTCTATCCTTCGCACTGGAAGCGATCTTGTTTGTTTGTTTGTTTGTTTATCACCTGCTTCTGGAATCAGAGAAAGGACGGCAAAACATTGTTATGTTTCTTGGCCCCCTAGGTGGTTCCTTATAAATTTCTTTTGCTTCCATCCTGAAGCATGACGTCAGAGGGAGATTTGATTCGGAACCGGGTCATGCTGCAGCCCTTCCAGGCCCACGTGACCTTTCACAGCACCGGCTTTTGTTTCCAATTTCGATAACCAAACAAAATCTTTTAAGGGAGCTGCAATCGTATTGAAGTTAACCAGTTTAGGTTTGGAATATATTTATTTTACAGTCTTTAGCGCACTTTATTTCATACTAGCTGACTTAACTAGCGCTGTAGATACAAGTGATTCTTTCACCTTCGATTAACGGCTTTTGTTTACCTTATCTCTATATTTACTTTCTCTACACGTACTATATACATAGTGTATAGAGAAGGTATTGCAATGCACCCAAAAATTTGATACCGAGATTTCACCGGAAACACATGTTTTGGGTCCCCCTGAATCCAAAAGAAGCAATTTTACTTTCTCTCTTTCTCTAGCCCCGTATGTACAATGTACATTAGGATAGAGAAGTACGGTATTCCACCCAAAAATTCGATACCGAGATTTCAACGGAAATATGTGTTTTAGGGTCCCCTGTATCCAAAAAAAATTGATTTTCTTAAAAATGGCTCTAACGATTTTTATTAAAATATCGTATATTAAACACATTTAGATGACAAATCATATGTATATCTTGAATTTTCGTGGAATAGCTTCTGAAGACCTTATTAGTTTATTATATATGTTTATTCTGGAGGAATTTTGCTTAATTTGGCATAACTGGTAACCGTAAGAGATAGACAAAAACTTATGATACAAAAAATGTAGGTCTTGTTAAAGTACACAAGTTATGTCATATACATTTTTCTCGTGGAGCTTACAGTTTTCGAGGTATTCAGTGTTATTAGTTTCAGTTGTCTCTGACGGAAGTGTGCGGTTTCTTTTGTTCTACTCCTGGCCAAGAAAAGAAGAGATTTGTAATGACAATCACATAACGACAGCTTTTAAAACATTTGACTATGCCTTTAGCCTAGTGTATTCCCTTATTTTTCCCTAATTAATAAGAGCATTGTGCTTATGAGTACCTCAATTAGCAAGATGCAGAAAGAAGAATAATCTTTTGTAAGAAGTTTGTAGAACAGCTAGAGAAAGTCATGTGAGTGTAACACATCAGATTTTTAGAATAATGTCCATGTGTGTCTGTCTGTCTGTGTATGTGTGTGTGTGTCTGTGAACAGTATAGCTCAAAAACAAAAAGACCATCAAACACCAAACTTGATATTTAAGTTCGACAACTTTCAAGGATGCGACACGAAACTTTTCAAGAAAATTCTCCCACCTCCAACTCCTCTTTACATGGAACTTTTTTCGAAAATTTTGATTTTCTCAAAAATGGCTCTAACGCTTTTGATTAAAATACCGTATATTAAAGATATTTATCTGACAAATAATATGTATAGCTTGAATTTTCTAGGAATATCATCTGAACACTACTTTATTCTGGATGAATTTTACGAAATTTTGCATAACTGCTAAACCGTAAGAGATGGACAAAAACTTACCATACAAAAATGTAGAGCACGTTAAAACACACAATTTATGCTATATACATTTTTTTTCGTGGAGTTGATTGTTCTTTAGATTTTCCTTGTTTTTGATTTCAGCTTTGAAAAACATTTACTTTTGTCATACAGGAATTTGTCACGCCTGTCCATACAAACAAAGGAACTCCAGTCATTTAGCAACCAGCTTTTGACTATCACTTTAACCTATGGTACTCCCTTATTTCGCTTCTTTTTACAAGGATGCAAGTAATAAGACTATTTCTACTAAGTTTTTCTCGATTAGCATAAAGTAAATAGAGGCGTAAGCTTTTTAACAATAATTTGTTGCAGAGATGTAGAGAAAGTCATATGAATTGAACACATCCGATTTTTTATAAACATTTTGTGCAATATTCTAGAAGTTTTAATGGAATATTCTTCTCAACGCCAGAATAAGGTTAAACAAATCTGATGTGTTCCTTTCATATGACTTACTCTATGTGTTCGATAGTAAATTATTCTTATAAAAGCTAATTCTTCTATTTGCTTGTATCTTCTAAGAGTGTAACACGAAGAATTTTAAGAAAACCTACCCTTTGCATGGAACATTTTTCGAAAATTAGGATTTTCTTGAAAATGCTATAACGCTTTTGTTTAAAATACCATATGTTTTTATGGCAAACAAAATTTATATTTTGAATTTTCTGGGAATAGACTCTGACGATTGTATAGCTTGCAAGCCATAAGAAATAAACAAAACCTTATCCACAAAAAATACAGATCTTATTAAAAACACACACTTTGTATCACTTATACGTTTTGTAGAGTAAACCTTTTCGAGAGACTCCTTGTTATTGATTTCAGTTTAAACCACTTAAATTTTTCTGAAGCGGGAAGTAAACTTTCGTTTCCTCTCTTTTGTTTTACTCCCGGAAATCAAAAGAGAATCGAATTTCAAATGTTTCACTTAGCGACGAGCATTTTAAAGATCACCTTGTAAATAAATAAATTGAGTTTGATTTATGGACGCTGTTAAACTACTATATTCTCAGCGACCCATTTTATTTTGGGCAAGAAAGACCGCTTAATTTAGCTCAGAAGCCTCTTTATTGGTATATTCAAATCTAGGTATCTATTGCATAAATCTATGACGGACGGACCAACGGCTTTAGTTCTCTTCCAAAGGAAGACATGATAAGGGCTTTTACACCAGAAAAAAAATCATTGGTCCTCAGCCAGGTTTGAACCCGCGGCCTTAAGTATGGTACCCACTACACCACGGAGAGATATTACCACCTGTAATAAGACAATTCCGACAATGTTTATATCGACTAGTATGAATTGTAAAAAATAATAATTCTTTGTAAGAATAGTTTGTTTTTCAAACAGCTGGAGAAAGTCTTGTGACAAGAAAACTTAAAATTTACTCTTTTCTGTATCTTGAATAATTTATAGTACCATCATTGCCATTGCCGACTGTTTAATTAATCAAACTCTCGTAGAATTCTCATTGCATACGTGAAAATGTTTCGAATTCCAAACATTTTATATAGTCTTCAGTGATGTGTACAGGTTATAATAATGCATTTTCATTAATATCTCCTGCTTCAGATAACAACATGGCGATTCCTGACTTCAAAATGCAGTTCAGTGCGGCTTTAACTCAAACCACAGATAAGCTCGGCATATCGCAATAAAACTACACAGTAGCTTAAACTTCCTCTTAAACCCCAAGCTTAAGCAGTGTAATGCTATATTCACAATGGAATCGTAAGCGCAATGAAAGAAGTTGCCACGGGTTTCTAGATCTGTAAATTAAATGCGAATATCTTCCAGCGCTCCACAAGTTACATGCTAAATAACATAACCAACAGTACCACATAAGAAAATTCACTCAATCCTATACAAATAAATTAAAATTACATACTAACAACTGACGCTCGCGGCAGTGACGTCACAATAATTTCTCATTCAAAATTATTGAAGATAGTACAGCATAGAGACTTCAAAAAGTGATAAAGCTACACATTTAATGAACTAAGAATTGTCTCTCAGCGTCTTCTATTTATGAGAACCAAGAAACCTAGGCACAGATGATTGTTACATCCATTAAATCAAAGAAGGATCCGCAAGGAGACTGTCATAACCTCTTGAGGGAAATTAGAGATGGCGCGGCACTGTCCGGCCAAATAGAAAATCATGCATGTAAAGCAGGCCCTGTAAAATCTTGCAGTACGATCGTTTGTTATTGAATTCAAAGGCAATGCATAGAGAAAAGAAGCAGAATTCCTCCTCTTTGTATGCAACGCAAGGATACACTTTGGAGTTTGTAAACTCTTACGTTACGTTGCACTGCGTTGCGTCTTGCATGTTTCTATGTGAATGCTTACATTAAATAATATGAGTCCAAACTCTTGCGCTTACGTTGCGTCTGAGTTTGCATTTCATTGTGAATGTAGCATAAGTCAGCCAATACATAGTACTCTGTGGTAAATTCAGTTCGTCAAAAACCTATATTACTTCCTCTACACGTACTATGCATATATTATTTTATTTCATCCAAAATTTCGATGTCACATTTCTTAGGTAATAAATGTTTTGAGGTCCGTTAAATCCACAAAGAACACCTTTTTAGAAAAAGGTCCGTATTTGTGTGCGATTATGTGTGTAAATAGCATAACTTAAAAACGAAATTTTGGTTGAATACCAAACGGTATTTAAGCTTAAGGATGCAAAACGAAGATTTTTAGGACAATTTTCCCACTCCAAACTACACTTTACATGGAAGATTTTTAGAAATCTTCGATTTCCTCAAAAATGGCCCTAAAGATTTTGATTAAAATAATGTATATTAAAAATATTTACATGACATATAAAACGTATATGTTGAATTTCCTGGAAATAGCCTCTGAAATCGTGTTCATTTTGAACGACTTCTACATAGCTAGTAAACTGTAATAGAAAGACAAAAACTTACTGCGCCAAAAATGTATATCTCGTCAAAACACATAGGTTGGTCCTTTGCATATTTGTTGTGAACCTAACCATTTCCGAGATATTCTTTGTTATTGGTTTCAGTTTCAAAATATTTAATCTCTTCTCAAATAGAAGCATAGCGATAGGTTTTAAAACATTTGACTGTCGATGTAGCCCAATGTATTCCGTATAAGAACTAAGTAATAACATCATTCAGCTAATGTTTATCTAGATTAACATGAATTAGATTGAAGAATAATCTTTTGTAAGAAGTTAGTTTGCAAAATAGGTAGAGAAGGTCATGTAAACACGTCATATTTTTGCTTTCTCTACACGTACTATGTACATAGTGCATAAAAGGGTGTTGTATTGCACCCAAAATTCAATACCGAGATTTCAACAAACCGAAAAATATTTTATAAACATCTGTGTGTGTGTCTGTCTTTGAGTTTGAGTGTGAGTGTGAGTGTGAGTGTGTGTGTGTGTGTTTGTGGGCTGCGTAGCAAAAACGATAAATCTGTTAAATACCAAACTTAATATTTAAGTTCAGTATTTTCCAAGAAAATCCCCCAAGTAACCTTTATATGGAACATTTTTTCAGAAATTTTGATTTGCTCAAAAGTGTCTACAATTTTTTTAATTAAAATCTATTATAGTTAAAATATTTACAAGGCAAATAAAATGTATATCTTGAATTTTCTGGGAATACCATCTGAAGACCTCTTCATTCTGGATGAATTTTTCTGAATTTTGTATAACTAGTAAAAAGTAACAGATAGGCAAAAGCTTACTAAAAGAAAGTGTAGATCTGTTTAAAACACACAATTTGTATCATAAACCTTTTTTCATAAAATTGACCGTCAATTCGTGGATTTGACCGTTTTCGAGACATCCTTGTTATTGCTTTCAATTTTAAAATAATTAAAACTTTTTCCATGCGGGAACTTGTCAATATCTGGCCAAGCAAAGAAATGGATTTGAATCCCATAGCAACCACATGTGAAAGCATTTGACTGTCGGTTAACAATAATCAGTTACAGAGATATAGAGAATGTCATGAGAATGGAACACATTAGATTTTTCATTGAGTATTCAAACTACTCAACAGAAAACTATTCCTGCAGTTGCAGATACGCCTAATGTTCAGAGTTTATTATACGTATACATCTTTTAGAGTAGTAAACTTTTACCCATAGCTCATTTTATTCCCGCTGACCTAGTCTGTGGCGGGTTTCCATAGAATTTAATAGCAGTAGACGTCACAATTTTATGCGATGTATTTCTGCAACTGGAGTACATATACTGGATAGTACATGTGCATGTTGTCCTGCAGATGTCTATAAACATGCACTGGTCTTTACAGGATCGCAAAGTTGCGTCTTTCTGTTTACTTTATCTCGTATCTCATGATCGTCATTACATTTCCGTTATCCGCTAACTCTCGTTCCTCTAGGTTCTGCAATAAACATTTGAATAGTATCAGGAAAACCCAACCCGGATGTCGGTAGCATTTGGGCACTATTCTCGAGATCTCGGTTCAAAGTAACATTAAATGGTGATATTTGACAAAATATGGCCGACTACTTTCTCATCCATTAATCTTTTGAAGATAGAGCAACAAAAAATCGTATGCACTGAGATGGCTTTCCATATCTATTTTGAAAAAACAATTCTTCTAATGCATGCTAGTTAAGATACATTAGCAAAACTGTTTTTGTTTATTTTTACTTATTTATTTATTATAGGTTCAAGGGACGTAAGGAAATACCCTGGCTAAAGCGATAGTCAAATCCATTAAGAGGTGGTTGCTCTGTGACGATTTGAAATTCTGTTCTCCCTGCAAAATAATCTTTTGTAAGAATAATTTGTTACAGGATAGGTATAGAAAGTCATGTGAATGTAACAAATTAAATTTTTTCTACATCATAGTTTTCCAGCTATACAAACATCATCCAAAGGAAGAGGATAGTATCCCCAGAAAATTTAAGATAAGTTTTTCTGCAAATCTTGAGAAATTTGTAAAATAGAAAGTATATACTGTATCACTGAATTTTATATGATCTTTTATACTCAATAATATTTGTGCTATGTATCAGAATTCGTCCTTGCATGGTTATTTAAATAATATTTTATTGTCTATTTTCATTGAACCAACAAAAACTGAGCCAGGTGATGCATTTTTAAAAATATTAAAATTGCAGTTTTCAAGTAAATTAGTTTACAAACAGATCTTTCATATTATATTTTATTAGCCCAATTAGTAAAGAAAAATTATTAGTTTTCAGCGCTCGAAAATTCATTTATTTTTAAAAATGTAATTATTTATTTATTAAAATTTGAACATCATTTCAAAAGTAATACGATCATTTTCTTAATATGCTTTTGAGAGGTTGTATTACAGTTTCGAAGCAAATTAGTGAAAACTGCATCGTGCGGAATATTTTGAGTATGGAAAGGTGTTTGAAAAAGTTTGCGAGCTAGGAGCGCCTATTAATAAGCATGCGCCTAGCCACCTACAGCGTCAGTTAATTAGTGGTTAACGTTCGCCAAATGAAAAAAAAAAACTATATATTTTCTTAAAGTTTAAAATGTATCTAATTTTATTATTGAATAAATTAATATTTTAATGTTTGAATATTTTTGTCAAATTTCAAAATATTTGGTCAAATTTTGCAAATGGCTCCTCTTAACATAAATAAAAAAGAATCGTAAGTTTTTGCAGAGCGTCTCATGTGAATTAAAAACATCTACGAAATTGAAGAGTTATTACTCATTTTTAGTTTCTATATTTAATACATAGTTCACAGGTAGAGAAGGAATTGCATTGCGCCCAAAAATTTGGTACCGAGACCACTGAAAACGCACGTTTTGGGATATCCTGTATATAAATTAAAGCGCGCGCGGATCCTTTATGTAGAACAAATTTCTAAACTTTTTATTTTCTCAAAAACAGCTTTTAATGAAATCCCATTAGATTTGATTAACATACTGTATATCACAGATATTCACATAACAAATGAAATGTATATCTTGTATTTTCTGGAAATAGCCATTGAAAACCTCTTCATGTGCCATGGAATTGCCTTAACATATGCTATTTTAAGATTTGATTACCCCATCCAGCCTTTTATATTCCTCTCGTATCTATAACGAGAAGTACAACAAATGTGATTCTGCAAATGTTTATTAACATGAACTAGATAGAAAAGTAAGTTTTTGCAGAGAGAGTTATATGAATTAAGTCTACGGAGTCATTACTCAGTTTTACTTTCTCTACTATGTAGGTATACAGTTGATACAGAAGGTGCAACAAAAAATCCGACACCGACATTTCACCGTAAATACATGTTTTGAGACCCCCAATGTCTAAAAAAAGACATTTTTAGAAACAATTCCGCGCGTGTGTGTGTTGGCAACATAGCTCAAAGACTAAAAGCCGGTTAAACACAAAACCTGCTATTTAAGTTGGCTATCTTCCAAGGATGCGGCACGAATATTTTTCAAGAAAATTCCCCCCACCTCATACTACTCTTATTTGGAACATTTGTAGAAAATTTTGATTTCCTCAAAAATGGCTTTAACGAATTTGATTAAAATACCTTATGTTTGATATTTTTATGACATACGAAATGTATATCTTGAATTTTCTGGGAATAGTCTCTGGAGACCTCTTCATTCTGGATGAATTTTGTATAACTGGCAAACCGTAAGAAATAGACAAACATTTACTACAAAAAATTCGTACGTCTCATTAAAACACACAATTTATATCATATACACATTTTTTGTAGAGAAGCGTTTTCGAGATATTTCGGATTATTGGTTTAAATTTTAAGCTATTTAAATTTTTCTCAAAAAGAAAGATATCTTCTCGTTTCTCGTCTGTTTACTCCTGGCAGGCAAAGAGAATGGAATTACAACTGGTTCACAGAGCGACAGCTTTTAGACGAAACTATCGCTTTAGTCTGTGCATTCCCTTATTTCCCTCTTACAAGGAAGCTAGCAATAAGATAATTCTGTGTATGTTTATCTTGATTAGCATACTGTAGATAAAAGATTAATCTTTTGAATAGAAGGTTTGTTTATGGAACAGCTGGAGGACATCATGTGAATGGAACATATCATATTTTGTCTTTTCTACTTACAAGGAACCAAATAATGTGCACAATATCTGCTAATGTTTATCTCGATTAGCTTGAAGCATATAGAAGAATAAACTTTTTAACAATAATTTGTTACAGAGATGTAGAGAAGAAAATGGAAATGGCGTTTTATTTAAGGACGCTCTTTAATTGCTGCGGTTCTCAGCGTCCCATTCTATACTCGGCGTGAAAGACCGCTTAATTTTGCTCGGAGGCCTCTCTATTAGAATGGTCCTTTTACGTGCCTTAAATCTACGACACGGGACCCACGACTTTACTTCCGTTCCATAGGAAGCCATACTAAAGATTTTTACGTTCGAAAAAATCCATCGTCCTCCGCCGGGACCCCTTCATACTGGATGAATTTTGTATAACTGGCAACTGTAAGAGATAAACAAAACTATACTGCACAGAAAGTGTAGATATCGATAAAACACGCAATTTATTCTTATAGCTTTTTTTCCGTTGTGTTGGCCGTTTGCGAGATATTCCTTGTTATTAATTTTAGTTTTAAAATACTTAAACGTTTGTCATACGGGAACGTCAACGCTTGACCACGCAAAAAGAGAAAATGAATTTCAGTCCCATAGCAACCACATTTTAAAATATCTGACTGTCGTTTTAGCCTACTTTCCTTCTACTTACAAGGAACTAAGTAATAAGACCATTTCTGCTAATGTTTTAGAATGAAATAGATTGCAGAATAAGGTTATTAGCAATAATTTGTTACAGAGATGTAGAGAAGGCCACGTGAATGAAACACAGCAGATTTTTATAACAGACTATAGATATCTTACACTCGCTGGTGAAATCTCCTCAGATTCGGACTTTTTGGACTGAATGCGATACCTGGTCTCCATCAGGTAATGCCTGGAGTTTCTCTCCATACAGATTGATAAACATTCCCTGGAAGAACACGCTCGCCAGTTTCTTCATGCAAATTCTCCAGAGAGTCAAAACGGAAACCCCCCACAATGTACAGACTCATCTATTTTGCACAACTTTTGCCCTCCAACATCCCTCGTCTTCTTGTAGATATTTCATGAGCGGGGAACCCCCTCACGGCTACAAATTACTCTGGTGGCCATTCTCTGCACTACGTTTGACACTAATTACCTGCAGATGCCTTGCAAGGAAGTTCGGCAGAGGTTCTTTTGAACAACACGACTTTGTTAAATAGTCCACATACATCAGCTGTGGAACTTGTGGCATTCTGTCATTCAAACTTCACGAGAGTTGGGGGAGGGGGGGTGGTATCTTCGGCTCGCAACGTCAATGCACAGACCTGAAAAAAACTTCCGTTAAGTTCTGGCCTCAAAAAGTCAGTTACAGGCCTGTTTTGTAAACCATCTCAGAAATTGACACAGCGTTGCATGTTCGGCTCTTTAAACTTCAGTGACGAATTAATTTCATTTACTTCCACTCGTTCGTAATGAAATTATACACATTACTTTCTTGATATAAGCAGAGAAGCTTCTTCTTTCCACCCAAATTTCGGTGCTGATATTTCACTGGATCAACACGTTTTTGAGTCCCCCGAGTTAAAAAGAAAGAGCATTTTCCGAAAAATATGCATATGAGAACACGATGACAAATCGCTAAAATACAGAGAATGCAGTACGAAGATTTTGAATAAAATTCCTCACCCTAAATGACCTGTTGGATGGAAACTTTTTTGAAAATGTTGATCATCTCAAAAGTGTTCTAACAATTTTGATTAAAATAACGTGTATTAAAGACATTTATATAGCATTTCCAGCCTTCTAAGAATATCCGTAGAACTCTTTATTCTAGATGACATTTGCATAACTGGTAAACCGTAACAGGTAGAAAAATCTTATGTGACTTTCTCTACATTTCTGCAACAAATTATCATTAAAATGTTTAGGCTTCTATTTACTTCATGGTAATTGAGAAAAAAAAAATAGCAGAACTAGTCTTATTACGTGCTTCCTTGTAAATAGAAGCGAAATAAGGGAGTACCATGGGTTATAGTGATAGTCAAAAGCTGGTTGCTATGTGACTGACGTTCCTTTGTTTGTATGGACAGGAGCTAACAAATTTATGTATGAGAAAAGTATGTTCTTTAAAGGTGAAATAAAAAACCAGGGAGGAACTCAAAAACAATCAACTCCACGAAAAATATATATATAACATAAATTGTGTGTTTTAACGTGCTCTACATTTTCTGTGTGATAAGTTTTTGCCATCTCTTAAGGTTATACAAAATTCCGTAACATTCATCCAGAATAAAGTAGTCTTCAGAGGCTATTCCCAGAAAATTCAAGATATATATTTTATTTGCCAGATAAATATTTCTAATATATAATATTTTAATCAAAATTGTTTGAGCCATTTTCGAGAAAATCAAAATTTTCTAAATTTTTTCCATGTGAAGCGTAGTTTCGGGTGGGGGAATTTTTCTCAAAATCTTCGTGTAACACCCCTGGAAGATACTAAACTTAAACACCAAATTTGGTATTTTACCGACTTTTAGTTTTTGAGCTATCGTGTTCACAAATAAACGGACACACACACACACACACACACACTCGGACCTTTTTGTGAAAATATTATTTTTGGACACAGGGTATCCTAAAACATATTTCCGGTGAAATCTCGGTATCGAATTTTTGGGTGGAGTGCAGTACCTTCTCTATACACTATGTACATAGTACGTATAGAGAAAGTAAAAAACAATACACAACAAAAGTGTGAAACATACAATTTATGTCAGATACAATTTTTTGTAAATTTAATAATTTCTGAGACATTCTTTGTTATATGTTTCAAAATGACCAATACTTTCTTCAAATAGGAACTTGTAAATCCTGTTCATGCAAAGAGAGCGGAATTTCAATTACATCACATAGCAACCGGCTTTTAAAATATTTGGCTGTCGCTTTAGCCTAGAGTGTTCACTTATTTCCCTGTAATTATTAGGAACAATACAGTAAGAGCATTTCTACTAATATTTTATCTTTATTAGCATGAAGTAAATAAAACTCATATGATACTACACTATATGTAGATAGATGGCAGCGCAATAGAACTCGCCATCTATTTTCAGTTTTGCTTTTATAAGAATAGATTGTTACAGATTAGTTAGGGTAAAGAATGTCATGTGAACGGTGCACGTTTATTTTTATTTGTTAATCAGCAGTTTAATTTGGGATAAGAAGTTTTAATGCTAATTATAGTTACTGCTCCTTACAGGAGTCGTGTAAATGTAACATAAATGTTTTATTCATAGTGAAGTTTCAATGAAATTTTGGTGTATACTTTTTGGGTGAAGTATATTACTTTCTCTAACTTAGGAAAAGTTCAAGGGAAGTAAACTATTTGTACTACCAAAGGTCATGTAAATGAAACATGAGGTTTTTCTATTCAGACGTGAATTTCTAATGACATTTTGGTATATACTTTTTGGGTGAAATACATTACTTTCTCTATTTTTGAAAAAATTCAGGAAAATAAAATATTTGTAGTATGGAAAGTCATGTAAATGAATCATGAGATTTTTCTATTCACATGTGAATTTCTAATGACATTTTGGTGCATACATTTGGGGTGAAATACATTAGTTTCTATAATTTAGAAAGATTTAAGGATAATATTTGTAGGATGAGAAGTCATGTAAAGGAAACATGAGGTTTTTCTCTTCAGACGTGAATTTCTTGTGACATTTTGCTATATACTTTTTGGGTGAAATACATTACTTTCTTTAACTTAGAAAGCTTTAAGAAAAATGTTTGTAGTATGAGAAGTCATGTAAATGAAACATGATGTTTTTCTATTCAGATGTGAATTTCTAATGACATTTTGGTGCATACTTTTGGGGTAAAATACGTTGCTTTCTCTAATTTAGGAAGTATTTAACGAAAGTAAAATAATTGTAGTATGAAAAGTCATGTAACTGAAACGTAAGGTTTTTCTATTCAGAGGTGAATTTCCAATGACACTTTGGTATATACTTTTTGGGTCAAACACATTACGTCCTGTAATTTAGGAAACGTTTAAGGAAAGTAAAATATTTTTACTATCTATGAAAAGTCGAGGAAATGTTACATCAGCTTATTCTATTCATTCGAGAATTTCCAGTGAAATGTTAGTATATACTTATTGTGCGAAATACTTACTCTGTGTAATTCAGAAAAAGTTTAACGATAGTAAAATATTTGTAGTATGAAAGTGAAAAGAAAGTAGTTTAATCACGTAGAATCGCGATGGTATACCTGTTAATCTCTTCCCCACAGTACTGCAAGACCCTGGCTGGAATACAAAGGACCGAGTAACGTTATTCACTGTGTTCCACAAAGTGGAAATATTAGGGCAATTAGAAGAAGATGAATTTGAGGTTCTCGGTGCTGCTAATTAGTTGCTAAGATTAAAGTAATAACTTAAGACACGTGCCCGGCCTTTCAAAGCTTACTGCAGAGGTTTTGTCTTCTTGGGCAAAGATTTACACGGTTCCGTATTAAACACACAGCCAAAAGCGAACTTTTCTTGCCTTTGTTTCTGTTATTCCTTTTCACTTGTTTCCATTCTTCTTCCTGTTTTTCTTTTATTTTATTAGCAGTATTAAACAAGTACAAAAATAAACAAAACAAACCGTAAATGAATATTCAGTCATTCTTATCTTTTTTGTATCCTTTATTTCCTCGTTATCAACTCCTATTTCTAAGAAGAAAAAGTGATTACATGTATCGCCACGTGCAATGTTTGAACTTGAAACTGCAAACCAATGTAAGCCTTGCAGCATATGCAGCCGCCAAAACGCAAGAGTTGAGCATGTAATCTAAAATGAAACTGAGTTTTATTTATGGTAGTGTAGTTCTCACTTCTCAGGGTCCATTCTATGTTGGACATGAATGATAGCTTAATTTTACTCATAGGTCTCTTTATCAAGTTTGAAGTTCTTTTAGCTGCCGTAAGTTTCCTTTCCTTCCAAAGGAAGCCATACTATGGATTTTTACACCCGAAAAAAATCCATCGCTCTCCTTCAGGTTTGAACCTGTGACTTTGGATACAATAAGCTAGTATGGAAACTACTACACCACAAAGGGCGACTAATCTTAAATGCTAAGCGTGATCAAATTCATTCAAAGGGATATTTGCTGACTGAAATAGATGGCCTAGTTTGATTTATTGGCGTTATCCTATGTCGTTCATTTAAAGGGACATAGAAGGTTTTTGTTTTACTTTCTCTAGCATGTATATACAATGTATATAGTACATAGTGTTGTTTCACCCAAAATTGTATACCGATATTTCACCGGAAATACATGTTTTAAGACCCCCAAATTGCAAATAAAACAAAACATTGTAGATAAGGTTTGTGTGTGTGTTTTATTATGTGTGTGTAAAATGTAAATGGAGTGTTATTTATGGACGCTCTTTAACTGCTGTGGTTCTCAGCGTCTCTTTCTATATTGGGCGTGAAAAACCGCTTAATTTTGCTCAGAGGCCTCTCTATCAGACTTGAGGTTCTTTTACGTGCCGTAAATCTACGACACGGGACGAACGGCTTTACTTTCCTTCCGAAGGAAGCCATGGTGAGGATTTTTACGCCAAAAAAATCCATCGACCTCCGCCGGGTTTGAACCCGCGACCTTGAGTATATGAAGTATGTGTTTGTATTGATGCAGCGTGGCTGAAAAACAAAAAGTCGGTTAAATACCAAAAATTGGTATTGCAAGCATGCGACAGGAAGATTTTCAAGATTTGAAAGCCATTGAATTTGAACGTCAATTTTGGTATATAACGGATTTTAGAGTTGCAGTATTTACATACACATACACACATACACACATACACACATACACCCTAACACGCTCATAGCTACATAGGCAGAACATTTTTTATAAATGTGTTTTTTTGGATTCAGGGACCTCAAAGCATATATTACCGGTGAAATCTCTCTACAATGCCTTCTCAAAGTAAAACGATACTTCCGCTACTTACTATATGCAGCAGCAAAAATATAAACAAAATAACTGTGCCATGCCTTAAATTACTATTTTAATGTACTTCAACTTTGTATGTCTAGTCGGAATATGAATGAATAAATATTTGAAGTGATGCTCAAATGATCTCGTGGTCCTAAGTGCTGTTCTACAATGCTTCTCAGGATAAGTAAACTTCCCCCCTTCCAAAAGGCCTTAATTGAGTGACTCACTCTAACTGAAATTCGAACTCGAGACCTCCTGAACAGATAATATAGAATATCTCGGAGATAGTAAATACCACAAAAATAAGGATTTTTACTTTCTCTAGCCCCTTATGTACAATGTACATAGGGATAGAGAAGTATTGCATTCCACCCAAAAATTTGATACCGAGATTTCACCGGAAATACATGTTTTAGGACCTCCTGTATCCATAAAAAACATTTTCAGAAAAAGGCCCGTGTGTGTGTGTGTGTCCGTGTGTCTGTGAACACGATAACTCAAAAACGAATAGTAGTTAAAATACCAAACTTGGTATTTGAGTTTAATATCTTCCAGGAATGCGACACAAAGATTTTGAGAAAAATCCCCCAACCTCAAACTACCCTTTACATAGAACTTTTTTCGAAAAATTTTATTTTATGAAAAATGGCTCTAACGATTTTGATTAAAATATCATATATTAAAGAATAAAATGTATATCTTGAATTTTCTGGGAATAGCTTCTGAAGAGCTGTTTATTCTGGATGAATTTTGCTTAATTTGGCATAACTAATAAACCGTAAGAGATAGACAAAAGCTAACTGTTCAAAAATGCAGGATTTTTTAAAATACACAAGTTATGTCATATACATTTTTCTCGTGGAGCTTACCGTTTTCGAGGTACTTTTTGTTATTAGTTTCGGTTGTGAAGTACTTATACTTTTCTCAGACAGGAGTGTCCGTTTTTCTTTTGTTCTACTCCTGACTAAGAAAAGAAGCGATTCGTAATGATAATCGTATAACGACAGCTTTAAAACATCTGACTATTGGTTTAGCCTGGTGTATTCCCTTATTTTCTTCCTACTTATACGGAACTAAGTAATAAGAACATTGTGCTAATGAGTACCACGATTAGCAAGGTGCAGAAAGAAGAAAAAGCTTATGTATGAAGTTTGTAGAACAGTGTGTAACACATCAGATTTTTTATTATTTTTGACTTTTTAGTGATAGTCTCTTTGACTATGGGTCTTATCGCGACTGTAAATAATACATATATACAAATAACAATGTGTGTTTTAAAATTACATAATAAATAAAGGTTAAAGTTTTAAACAATTTTACAGAAATTAATAACATTTACAATATAACTGAGAGACTATTTATATAGTGCATTTTAGGAATGCTAAAATTAAATAGTAATGTATAAATTTGAAATGAAATTACATTGAGTCTCAAAAATAAGTTATAATTGATTAGCAACAGAATATTTCATTTTTACAGTTGCTTTAGTAAATCTAACTTTATTAGAGTTGTGGCATTTTTTGTAGGATTAAATACTCTTGATATTTCTGGCCTAAGGTGAGTACTTTTATGAGATTAGCATTCGTTTGAGATTTTGTCTATCTTTTACGGTTTATCAAAATTCATTCAGAGTGCAGAGCATTTCAAAGGCAATTCCGAGAAATTTCAAGATGTGCGTTTTATTTATCATGCAAATATCTTAATTATGCAATCTAAATTGTTTCTCATTTTTACTTTCTCTACACGTATTATGTACATAGTGAATAGAGAAGGTATTGTATTGCACCAAAAATTCGATACCGAGATTTCAGAGGGAATACATGTTTTGGGATTCCCTGAATAAAATGCATTTTAGAAAAAGTTCCATGGTTGTCTATGTGTGTGTGAGGGGGGCAGCATAGCTCTAAAACGAAAAATCCATTAAATACCACACTTCATATTTGAGTTCAGTATTTACCAAAGATGAGACACGAAGATTTTAAACAAAATCCCCCCACCCCTAATTACACGTTACATGGATAAAAATTCGAAATGTTTATTTTCTCAAAAATGGCTCTAAGGATTTTGATTAAAAACGCTTATATTTAAAATATTTACACGACAAATAAAATGTATATCTTGAACGTTCTGGGTATAGCCTCTAAAGACCTATTTATTTTGGATTCATTTTTCTGAATTTTTCATAGCGGTAAACCGTAAGAGATAGACAAAAATATACTATACAAAAATGTATTTCTTATTAAAACACACAATTTATGTAGTTAATTTTTAATTTCTCCATACACACTATGTACATAGTGTATAAAGTATTGCACTCCACCCAAAAATTCGATACCGAGATTTCACCGGAAATATATGTTTTAGGGTCCCCAATATCCAAAAAAAGCATTTTCACAAAAAGGTCCGTGTGTGTGTGTGTGTGTGTGTGTGTGTGTGTCCGTGTGTCTGTGAACACGATAACTCAAAAACGAAAAGTCGGTAAAATACCAAACTTGGTATTTAAGTTTAGTATCTTCCAGGGATGCGACACGAAGATTTTGAGAAAAATCCCCCCACCCCTAACTACCCTTTACATGGAACTTTTTTCGAAATTTTTGATTTTCTCAAAAACGGCTCTAACGATTTTGATTAAAATTTTGTATACCAAAGATATTTACCTGACAAATAAAATGTATATCTTGAATTTTCTGGGAATAGCCTCTGAAGAGTAGTTTATTCTGGATGAATTTTACTAAATTTTGAATAACAGCTAAACCGTAAGAGATGGACAAAAACTTACTCCACAAAAAATATAGAATACATTAAAACACACAATTTATGTTATATACATTTTTTAGTAGAGTTCGTCGTTTTTGTGACATTCCTTATTTTTGGTTTCTGCTATGAAAAACGTATACCTTTCTCATATTTTAACTTGTCAACTCCTATCCATATAGACAAAGGAACTTCATTGACATAGCAGCCTGCTTTTGACTATCACTTTAACTTACAGTCTCCCTTATTTCTCTCCTACTTACAAAGAAGCGAGTAATTAGACTATTTCTACTATTTTTTCTGATTAGCATAAAGTAAATAGAAGTATAAGCTTTTTAAGAATTATTTGTTGCAGGGATATGGAGAAAGTCATGTGAATGGTGCACATCATATTTTTTTCCCTTAGAGTTGAGTGTTTTTGAAATATTCTATGTTATTGGTTTCAGTTTTAATATACTTAAGCTTTCCTCATACAGGAACTTTTCAACTCCTGGCCACGCAAGGAAACGATTTCAATCCTATCGCAACCAAATTTTAAAACACGTGACTGTCCATTTAATGTATTCCCTTATTTCCCTTCTACTTATAAGGAACTAAGTAATAAGACCGTTTCTGCTAGTGTTTAACCCGATTAGAAAGAAGTGGAAGAATAAGCTTAGAAACAATAATTTGTTACAGGGATGTACAGAAAGTCATCTGGACGGAATACATCAGATATTTTATTATTATTATTATTATTATTAATACTTTATTTATAGGCGTTTTGCCTTCTCGTTCTTATCAAGACTGTAAATATTATATATATGCAATGAAGAATGTGTGTTTTAATATTACATAAGAGATAAACATATACATTTTAAACTATTTTACAGATATTAATAAAATTTACGTTATATCTTTGAGATTCTGTTCATACAATACATTTTTAGTCATAGTTGAAGCCAGATATTAATTTATAACTTTGAAATAAAATTACTTTGATGTTGTTAAAAATAAGTTATAATTGATTAACAACAGAATTTTTATTCTTACAGCTGCTTCAGTAAACATATTTTTTCTACAAACTTAATTAGATTTGTGGTATTTGTTGTAGGATTAAGTACTTTTGATATTTTTGACATATAGTGTGTACTTTTATGAGATCTACATTCGGTTTTTTAGATTTTGTCTATCTTTTACGGTTTATCAAAATTCAATCGGAATGCAGAGCAATTCAAAGGCTATTCCGAGAAATTTCAAGATGTACGTTTTATTTATCATGCAAATATCTTAAACATGAGTATGTGAATCAAAATCGTTTGTCATTTTAAATAAAATAAACTCCAACGAGTATTATTCCATGAGGAGGTAGTCTGGGGTGGCTTATTTATTTATTTATTTTTTTTATTCTTCCTGTCACGTCGCTGGAAGGAACTGAACTTAAAGACCAATTTTGTACTCCCCATTAAATCTCCTTTGAAAATACGAATTGGAGAATTCTAAAAATTTATGTTCCAATGTAGTACTTCTTTTACAGAATAATTTCTCTAAATTTAGAGTGGACAAGGTTTAAAGCACAAAAAGTTAATTTTTTCTGCCCAATCGATTAGTAATCGTGTAATTACTTTGATATGCTGAACAAAGCTATTCAGTCCAATGGCCTGTGTTCAGCTTTTGTTGTAGGATGTAGAAACAGAAGACAGACGCTTTTGTTCTTCCCAGGACGTAATATGCAAATGGACGCCAGGCCCAAAATGTTACGGATGTTTTAAAATCGTTTAATCAAGTGCTTGACAAAGAGAAGCGTTTTCTTCTTACAATGTTGTATATCAGGCGGACCATTTCTCACCCTTCTCCCCCATCCGTTGCCTGGCAACCTCAAACTTATTCCCTGTATAAATATTTGTGTACTGTGCTACGGTTGCTAAGGTACACCGGGGCAACACTGGCATAAGGCAACCCTCTTGAGAAATATTTCCAGAAACACGCACAGCAAGCAAAGAATACATTGTCTAGAGAAAGAGTCCAGTGCATACATGTCACATATAATTTTTACTTTCTCATAAGCTTCTCTATTCATTATTGATAAGAACTTTGTTGCAAAAACCTTTGTATACTTCTATACTGAGTATTATGTACGAACAGTAGGCAGAGAGGTTATTGTATTCCACTCAAAAATTTGATACCGAGGTTTCACCGGAAATACATGTTTAGAGGTCCGAATTCCCCCTGTACCTGCAATAAAATATGTAATAAAACAACTTCCAAATGTTTATTTCGATTACCATGAAGTAATAAGAATAATGTTCTTGTAAGAATAGTTTGTTGAAGAATAGGTAGAGAAATTCATGTGAAGGTAACATCAAGAATTTTCAAGTTCAGATGAATAAACATTATGTAAAAATTCTGATGTGTTCCATTCAAGGGACTTACACTACTTATTCTGTAACAAATTATTCTTACAAAACCTTCTTCTTCGTTTTTCAAAAGCTTCATTTTTTATCGCTTTGACTTCTAGGTCTCATCACGGCATCTTGAAGTTACGTTTTATGTGAGGCTTATTCTTTTATCTAGTCATGTAATCAATATAAACGTAATCAGAAACAATGTTGTTACGTAGTTCTTTACGAGTAGAAGGAACATTAGGGAATACAGTGGACAATCAATTCTTTTTAAAAACTGTTCTGTATATGAATGATATCTGGTTCTCTTTTCTTGCCAGGAGGAAAACAAAATAAACAGGAATGTCAAATTTCCGTTTGAAAAACATATAAGTATTTTAAAACTGAAATCAGTATATCTCGGAAATGGTTATCTCAAAAAAATATATATGGCATAATTATGTGTCTTAGCGAGATCTACATGTTTAGTGAGTATCTCGGTTTACCAGTTATTCAAAAGTCCTTCAGAATAAAAAGCAATTCCCAGAAAATTCAAGCTATAAATTTTATTTTTAACATAGATATTTTATATTACAGTATTTTAATGGAAATCATTAACTAAAGTTTTCCATGAAAAGAGTAATTTGGGTGGGGGGATTTTTCTTGAACATTTTTGTGTCGCATCCTTGGAAGTTGCTATACTTATACAAGTTTGGTATTTAACCGACTTTTCGTTTTTTTATAGTTGTGTTGTTCACAGACACACATATAGACATACATATAAGCACACGCATAGACCGTTTTCTAAAAATGTTTTTATATACAGAGGACTTTAAAAAGTGCATTCATAAGGAAATCCGCGGACTCGAATTTTTGGGTAGGCTGGAATGCAAATCTTTCTCTACCTATGTACTAATTAGATGAGGTAGACAGATAAATATATAAACATGTTTACTGGTTCAAATTATTAAAGTTATTGCACTTATGTTTACTGCATGCATATTTTAGATACAAGTTAAAGGTGACAAAAGGAATCAAAGAGAAACGTAAAGAAAAATAAAGTTCAAAACCAGAGTTAAATTACTCTGCCCAACTGAACAAATTTGATTTGGCTTCGCGTACTTTGGGTAGGAAATTGTTCATGCTTTGCCAGTTCCTCTGGTCAACCAGTAGATCCCAACATGCCAATCTCCTTCTAGCACGAATTAAACATTTTTCTATGAGTTTAATTGTTCGCTGGCTTTCCCACTGTGCACATTCCCTCAAAACATGTACACAGTCTTCATCTGCTATCAGAATTATCTGTCATTTTCGGTGTCCTTAAACTTCCCAGCTTAAACCAATGGCATTCCTGATTTTTCTTTCTTCCTAAGTGAAATTTACATACCTCTTTACTATAATTAAAGAAAGTATAAGAAAATGTAACGTTTTAGTATACACAATAATTAAAAAAAATCGGATGTGTTTCATTCACATGACTTTCTCTACATATCTGCAACAAATTATTGTTAGAAAGCTTCGGCTTCTGTTTACTTCATGCTAATTGAGAAAACATTAGCAGAAATAGTCTTATGACTTGCTTCCATATAAGTAGAAGGGAAAAAGGGAGTACCATATGTTAAAGTCATAGTCAAAAGCTGGTTGCTATGTGACTAAAGTTTCTTTGTTTCTATGGACAGGAGTTGACAAATTCCTGTATGAGAAAAGTATGCTTTTCAATCCTGAAACAAAAAATCAGGAATATCTTAAAAACCATCAACTCCACGAAAAAAATTATATGGCATAAATTGTGTGTTTTAATGTGCTTTACATTTTCTATGTGATAAATCTTTGTCCATCTCTTACGGTTTAGCATTTATGCAGAAATCCGTAAACTTCATCCAGAATAAAGTAGTCTTCAGAGCCTATTCCCAGAAAATTCAAGATATAAATTTTATTTGTCAAGTAAATATCTTAAATATACGAGATTTTAATCAAAATCGTTATAGCCATTTTTAAGAAACTCAAAATTTTCGCAATTTTTTCCAAGTAAAGGGTAGTTTGGAGTGGGGGGATTTTCTTGAAAATTTTTGTGTCGCATCCTTGGGAGATACCAAACTTAAATACCAAGTTTGGTTTTTAACGGTCTTTTCATTTTGGAGCTATGCTGCCCACAGTCACACACACATACACAGACCGACAGACAGACACACACGGACATTTTTCTAAAAATGCTCTCTTTTTTGGATTCAGGAGATCTCAAAACATATTTCCGGTGAAATCTCGGTATCGAATTCTTGGGTGCAATACAATACCTTCTCTATACACTATGTACATAGTGCGTATAGAGAAAGTAATACAGAAAGTATACCAACATTATTGCATTCGTTAGGAATTTTGCTTTAGACTGTTACTTGCAACGTTTTTCAGTTGAAGCGTTCTCTCATTGGCTCTCATTTTACAGCGCATGCGCACATCGTGTATTCATTTGTCTACAGGTACAACACAGGTAACAATTAGGACGGAAAACTCCTTTAAATTGATTCGATCAGCTTTGTTATGAATAATGCACAATGATCCGCTCATAAATCTTGCAGCGAAAAGGTAGGGTAGGGACTTATAACTATGACCTGGGAAACCTTATTGAATTTTTAACCCTTCTACCTGGGTAGTTAAATTGGTTTTATAGAATTTTAAAAGCTTACAGTCGGATGACCAAGGCCTCTAATGTAGTACACTTATATTGAAGAAAATCCAGTAAACCAAGTAAAACGTACGGGAGTGTTACAGTGTTATATAAATGTGATAAGTGTATAACTGGAGAACGAGAAACGCGTAAAAAATCTGATCTATTCCATTCACATAAGCTTCTCTAGCTGTTCCACAAACAAATATTTCTCCCAAAAGATTATTCTTTTATCTACATCATGTTAATCGAGATAAATATTAACAGAACTGGTCTTATTAACTTGCTTCTTTGTAAGCAGAAGGGAAATATGTCACCTTCCGTTGTATAATATTTAGCAGTATATCCAAGGTCGCGGGTTCAAACCCAGAGGAGGTCGTTAGAATTTTTCGGGCGTAAAAATCCTTGTATGGCTTCTTTCAGGCGGGAAGTAAAGTCATTGCTCCGGTGTCGTATATAAAAGAACCTCGAGCCTGTTTAAGAGGTCTCTGAGCATAATTAAGCAGTCTTTCACGCCCAATATAGAATGGGACCCTCAGAACCACAGTAGTTAAACAGAATCCATAAATAAAACTCCATTTCCAATTATAAGGAAAATAAGGGAATACATTAGACTACACCGATAGTCAAATCTTTTAAAATCCGGTCGTTATATGAAACAATTGAAATTTGGTTGCTAAGAGTAAACAAAAGAGAGACGAAAAGAAATATATCTTTCAGCTTGAGAAAACTTAAAGTAACGTAAAACTGAAACAAATAACATGGAATACTTCAGTAACAGTTAACTTTACAACAAAAATTTATATTACAGAACTTGGTTGTTTTAACGAGATATGCAGTTTCTTTTTACTATATTTTTGTCTAATCTCTGCGGTTTACCAGTGATGCGAAAGCTATTCAGAATGAACCGGTCTTCAGAGGTTATTTCCAGAAAATTCAAATTATACACTTTATATCCTGAATATCTGGTATTTTTACAAAAATCTTTGGAACCATTTTTGAGAACATAAAACATTTCGAAAAATGTTCAATATAAAAGTTGGTTTGAGATAAGGGATTTAGTGAAAAAACTTCATGATGCATCCTTGGAAGATTCTGAACTTAATATCAAGTTTGGTATTTATCACACATTTCATTTTTACTTTCTCTACTTAGTACATATATAGAGAAGGTGAAGCACGCCACCATTAATTTGATATTGGGATTTCACAGGAAATACGTATTTTGAGATCCCTTGAATCAAAAGTAAATTTTTACTTTATTTAGCAGGTACACATGACAGAAAATTTTGATACCGAGATTTCACCATAAATACATGCTTTAAGAGCCGTCGAATGAAAAGCAAAATTTTACTTTCTTTAGCACGTATGTAAAATGTACATAGCAGTTAGAGAAAGTGTTGTATTCCACCCAAAAAATTGATACCGCGATTTCATGGGAAATAATGCTTTGGGGTCCCCTGAATCCATAAAAAGCATTTTTAGAAAAAGGTCTATATGTGTGTGAATTTTACTTAAAAACGAAAAGTCTAAGCATTCGAAACATGGATTTTAAGGAAAAATTCACTAGCCCAAACTATCCTTTACATAAAATATATTTCGAAATGGTTGATTTTATAAAAAATTATCCTAATAAATTATTTGGTTAAATTGCCGTATATTTAAGATATTTACATGACAATTGAACGATATGCTGAATTTCTTGGCAATATCTGTGAAGTCCCATTGTTCTGAACGAATTTTGCATAACTGGTAAACCATAAGAGATAGAATAGGGCTCACGACACAAAAATGTAGATGCTAAAAACACACGATTTGTGATATACGGTTTTCCTTGTAGAGCTATTCATTTCGGAGATATTCCGAGATTTTAGTTTTAATATTAGAATATTTAAAATGTATCTCAATCGGAACGTTCCCATCCGGTCATATTTCTTTTGTTTTACTCCTGGGCATGCACAAAACCAATTTCAATATTAGTCGCACAGTGACAGATTTGAATATTGCTTTAGCCTAATAATTGCAGTTTTATTTATGGGCGCTCTTTAACTGCTGAGGTTCTCAGTGTCCCATTCTATACTGGGCGTGAAAGACCGCTTTATTTTGCTCAGAGGCCTCTTTTATCAGGCTGGAGGTTCTTTTACTTGCCGTAAATCTACGGCACGGGACCAACGGCTTTACTTCCCTTCCGAAGGGAGCTATGCTAAGGATTTTTACGCCCGATGTAAATCCATTACACAACGGAGGACGACGCTTTAGCCTAGTGTACTCCCTAATTTCCTTTCTGCTTATTCGGAACTAACTAATAGGTCCATTTATGGTAGTGTTTATTTTGATTAGCATTAAGTAGATAGAAGAATAATACTGTGTAAGATTATTTTGTTTGTAGAATAGGTAGAGAAAGTCATACGAACGGAACACATGAGAATTTTGAGTTATGGTATTTACAGGCACACATACACACACGGACGTTTTGTACTCAGCGGTCCTCAAAACATATATTCCCGTCCCAATCACGGTATCAAATTTTTGGGTAGAATGCAGCACGTTGTTTAACCACTATGTATGTTCGTGGCAGGGAAAATAAAAAGGATTAGAAGAAATAAAAATGTAAATAAAAGCTGAAAACAGAAATAAAACGAGAAGGAAAGAAGAGGGAGGAAGAAGAGAGAAGAAGAGCAGCAATTTCTCTAATAAGATAGGGCAGGTTTACCAGAAGCTACGTGACTAGCTTCCTGTGAGAGGGTGTTAAAACTTGACAGTCTGTACTTTACTTTTCTACCCGCTTTTATGTCACACCGTCTTAATCCATTACCTACACCTCCACGTGTTTACTTCATACACATTGCATCATAATATATAGTCCTCAGTTTTATATCAATTCACTTCACTTACAGTAATTACAGTTTTTTTTACTTTCTCTAGCACGTATGTACAATTTGCATAGTGTATAGAGGAATAATTGTATTGCACCCAAAAATTCGAAACCGAGATTTCACCCGGAAATACATGTTTTGAGATTCCTGAATCCAGAAAAGCATTTTACTTTCGATACACGTACGGTGTGTACCCAAATATTTGATACAGAGATTTCACCGGAAATATACGTTTTGAGGTCCCCTGAGCTAAAAAAGTTTTACTTTCTTTACACGTACTATGTACATAGTGTATTTAGGAAGTATTATATTCCATCCAAAAATTTGAACTTGAAATTTCACCGGAAATAAATGTTTTTAGACCCTTGAACCAATTAAAAACATATTTACTTTCTCTGAATGTGCTATGTAAATAGTGTATAGAGGAAGTATTGTATCCCACACAAAAATTTGATACAGAGTTTCAACGGAAATATACGTTTTGAGGTCTCCTGAGTTAAAAAAAAGACATTTTTATAGTGTCTACACGTACTGTGTACATAGTGTTTAGAGGAAGTATTGTACTGCACCTAAAAATTAGAACCCGAAATTTCACCGGAAATACATGTTTTGAGACCCTTGAATCCATAAAAACACGCGTTTACTTTCTCTACATGGACTATGTAAATATTATATAGAACAAGTATTGTATTTCACCCAAAAATTCGACACAGACATTTCAGCAGAAATATACTTTTGAGGCCCTCTGAGTCCAAAAAAGCATTTTACTTTCGTTACACAAACTATGTGCATAGTGTGTAGAAGAGGTATCGTATTTCATACAAAAATTGATACCGAGATTTCACCGGAAATACATTTTTTGAGACTCCTGAATCCAAAAAGAAGCATTTTATAAACATACTTGTATGTGTGTGTGTGTGGATGTGTGTGTGTGTGTCTGTGGGCAGCATGGTTCAAAAAGGAAAAGTCGACCAAATGCCAAACTTGATATTTAAGTTCAGTATCTTCCAAGGATGCGACACGAAGCTTTTCAGTACCCCCACCTACCTCCACTACCCTTTATAGGAACATTTTCGATAATACTGATCTTCCCAAAAATGGCTATAAAGTTTTTGATTAAAAATGGCAAACGTTTAAATTATATTCATGACAAACGAAATAAATATCTTGAATTTTCTGCGATTAGCCATTGAAGGTGTCTGCATTTTGGATGGTTTTTGTATAACTGGTAAACCGTAAGAGATAGACAATTATCCGGCGCCTCCACCATATGTGACGTCTGTACTTTGGGCTTGACAAAAGACGACCTGAGAAAGCGTAGGAGGGGTAGAACAACTCGCATTAATTGCATTTAAAGCAAATAATGTATTTAATATAATAAAATAATGATAATGACTAATTTAGTGAGTATTGCTTTTGATGTAAGCAAGCAGCTGTGATTACAGAAGCTATAAACTAAAATGATTATTACCTGGAAGGGAATAAACTGTAATCTATGGTGTTAATGAGTGCTCATGTTCGCTTACCCTCCACTGTAGAATCAGCAGCGCCATTGGCGGCATATACCATCTAAACATCACACTCCTAATGTTTTAGGTTACATAGTGTTTACTAACTGGCAAATACTTACTCTCAGGAAATAACCAAATAAGGTATGTAGGCTTTATTCATTTTTAACTGTAACCTTCTGTCCACGCATGAGATGAGCTAACAGGAAGGATGTGATTCAAAATTCGCATGACACAACTAGATGATGATATTACTTATTTCACCATGTGAAGTGTTAATTTGAGTTTCCGATTTTTTTTAACTTCTGGCATATACGTTACACCATCTCTTCTGTTTTATTCCTGACCTAGCAAAGAAGGCCGAATTTCAGTTGTATCACGTAGCGACCAGATTTTAAAAGATATGCCTTTAACCTAGTCCCTAATTTCCCTTCTACTTTTACGGAAGCAAGTATAAAGACACACACACACACACACACACATATATATATATATATATATATATATATATATATATATATATATATATATATATAGAGCAGAACAGGTATAACAGGTAGAAATGCTTTGTGAATGAATGAAACATATCAGAGCTTCTTATTTCTCTTCAAGTGTTGTAAGAAATGTCATTTCGGCATCTCCTTTCTGTCCTTTTAACACCCAATTTTCACACCCATAAGTTATTAGTGCACTGATATTACTTTATAAAATTTCAAATACACAATGTTTCAGATATACTTTGGATATAATTGTACACTTCTGATATTCTTTTCTTTTGTTACGCAGAGCCTACTATTGCTGAAAACGAGGGGCCGAAAGTGTGATGCTTCTGGTACTAAAGGTAAGAAAATTTGTTTTTTTGTATAATAGTGTCAGTGCATTAAATATGTTATGGAATACGCAAAATGCAATATGTAACATATTTTTACTTTCTCTAGTCCCGTATGTAAAATGTACATAGTGGATAGAGAAGGTACTGTATTCCACTCAAAAATTTGATGTCCAGATTTTAAGGGAAATATATGTTCCAGGTTTCCCTGAGCCCGATAAACGCATTTTTTGAAAAAAAAAAATCTGTGTTTGTATGTCTATGAACAGCATAGCAAAAAAACGAAAACACCGTTAAATACCAAACTTTGTATTTAGGTTTAATTTCTTCCAAGGATGAGACACGAAGATTTTCAAGAAAATCGCCCACCACAAACTACCCTTTATATAAAAACATGTTCAAAAATTTTATTTTCTCAAAAATGGCTCTAAAAATGTTGATTAAAATCCCGTATAGTAAAGATATTTACATCTCAAATAAAATATATATCTTGAATTTTCTGGGAATAGCCTCTGACAACCTATTTATTCTGGATGAATTTTGCCGAATTTTGCTTAACTGCTAAACTGTAACTTACTGCTGAAAAATGTAGATCTCATCAAAACACACAATTTATATCCTTTACGTTTTTATTGTGGAGGTAACCGTTTCCGAGATATTCCTTGTTAATGGTTTCAACTGTTAAGTACTTATACTTTTCTCAGACAGGAAGTGTCCGTTTTTCTTTTGTTCTATTCCCGGCCAAGCAAAGAAGCGATTTGCAATCAAAATCGCTTAAAGACAGCTTTTAAAACATTTGACTATCACTTTAGCCTAGTGTATTCTCTTAGCTCCCTTCAACTTATAAGGAACTAAGTAATCATAACATTCTGCTAATGTTTATCTCAATTAGCATTGTCTAGAAAGAAGAAGAATATTTTTTAAGAAATATTTAGAGCAGCTAGGGAAAGTCATGTGAGTGTAATACATCGGATTTTTAAGTAACAAATCTCCTACAGCAAATTCCGCTGAGCTGAACCACATGTTACAAAATCTTTTACATGAGCCATGTTTTACTTTCTCTATACGCACCATGTACATAAGGTATTGCACTCCACTCAAAAATTCGATACCGAGATTTCACCGGAAATATATGTTTTAGGGTCTCCAATATCCAAAAAAAGCATTTTCACGAAAAGGTCCGTGTATGTGTGTGTGTGTGTGTGTGTGTGTGTGTGTGTGTGTCCGTGTGTCAGTGTGCCCGTGTGTCTGTGAACACGATAACTCAAAAACGAAAAGTAGGTAAAATACCAAACGTGGTATTTAAGTTAGTATCTTCCAGGGATGGGACACGAAGATTTTGAGAAAAATCCCCCCACCCCCAACTACCCTTTACATGGAACTTTTTTCAAAAATTTTGATTTTCTCAAAAATGCCTCTAACGATTTTGATTAAAATTTCGTAAATTAAAGATATTTACCTGACAAATAAAATGTATATCTTGAATTTTCTGGGAATAGCCTCTGAAGAGTAGTTTATCCTGGATGAATTTTACTAAATTTTAAATATCTGCTAAACCGTAGAAGATGGACAAAAACTTACCAGTGTAAACTACGTTAAAACACACAATTTATGTTATATACATTTTTTTCGTGGAGTTCGTGGTTTTTGAGACATTCCTTATTTTTGGTTTCTGCTATGAAAAACTTATATTTTTCTCATACGGGAACTCCTCAACTCCGAACCTTATAAACAAAGGAACTTCATTGACATAGCAACCAGCTTTTGACTATCACTTTAACCTATGATAGTCCCTTATTTCGCTTCTACTTACAAGGAAGCAAGTAATAAGACCATTTCTGCTAATTTTTTCTGATTAGCATAAAGTAAATAGAAGTATAAGCTTTTTAAGAATACTTTGTTGCAGGGATATAGAGAAATGCATGTGAATGGTACACATTAGATTTTTTTAATTATCTAATGTTTATTGAAGCAAGTAACAAATGCGAAGCGATTATTCTTAGGCCCTGGAATTGTACGGTTATGTTTATTTCATTACATCCAATGTTTATTTAAACATATATGGCCACATAAATAATCGCTTTTGTATATGTCCGCGAAAATTGTAACTCCTGTTTAATACTTTAATATCGTACTACCGTGCAAAACACATTGTATGATATACGTGAACAAACTCTTTTTTCCGACCCGTCTACGCTTCTATTTCATAAAATCCATACTCGATTAAAAAACGACCTTGTAACTTGTATCATAAAACTATTATGCTTTAATTGATAGAACCATATTGTTTTATACTTTTATTACTTTCTCTAAAGGCACTATGCACATAGTGTATAGAGAATGTATTGCACTCCACCAAAAAATTCGATACCGAGATTACACCGGAAACATATGTTTTAGGGTCCCCTTTATCTAAAAAACCATTTTCGGAAAAAGGTCCGTGTGTGTGTGTGTCCGTGTGTCCATGTGTTTATGAACACGATATCAAAAACGAAAAGTAGGTAAAATACTAAACTTGGTATTTAAGTTAGTATCTTCCAGGGATGGAACACGAAGATTTTGAGAAAAATCCCCCCACCCCCAACTACCCTTTACATGGAACTTATTTCGAAAATTTTGATTTTCTCAAAAATGCCTGTAACGATTTTGATTAAAATTTCGTAAATTAAAGATATTTACCTGATAAATAAAATGTATATCTTGAATTTTCTGGGAATAGCCTCTGAAGAGTAGTTTATCCTGGATGAATTTTACTAAATTTTGAATAACTGCTAAACCGTAAGAGATGGACAAAAACTTACTACACAAAACATGTAGAGCACGTTAAAACACACAATTTGTGTTATATACATTTTTTTCGTGGAGTTCGTCGTTTTTGTGACATTCCTTATTTTTGGTTTCTGCTATGAAAAAGTTGTCAACTGCTGTCCATACAAACAAAGGAACTTCAGTGACATAGCAACCAGCTTTTGATTATCACTTTAACCTATGGTACTCCCTTATTTGACCTCTACTTACAAGGAAGCAAGTAATATGGCTATTTCTGCTAATGTTTTACTTATTAGCATGAAGTTAATAGAAATATAAGCTTTTTAAGAATAATTTGTTCAGGGATATAGAGAAAGTCATGTGAATGGAACACATCAGATTTTTTATATTACTTTATCTAGCACATATGTACAATGCACAAAGCAGGTAGAGAAGGAACTGTATTGCAACCAAAAACTGATACTGAGATTTCAATGGAAAATAGTGTTTTGAAGACCCTGAATAAGAAAAGGATTTTCAGGAAAAGGTCCGTGGGATTTAAATTCAGTATCTTCCAAGTATGCGACACGAGTATTTTTGAATAAAATTCGGCCATCTCCCACTACTCTTTACAGGAATATTTTTCGTTAATTATGAATTAAAAAAAAATGACTGATTTTTTTTATTAAAATGTAACATGTTTAAATTGTTTTCATGACAAACGAAACGTTTACCTGCGAATAGCCTTTGAAGATATCTTCATGTTGGATGACTTTTGTTTAACTTCTATATAACTGGTAAACCGTAAGAGAGAGAGAGAGAGAGAGAGAGAGAGAAAGACTAAAATATATTAAACAAAAATGTAGATCTCATTAAAACACACAGTTTAGACCATATGCCTTTTTTACAGCTAGAAGTTAAAGCTTTTGTAGGAATAGCTGCAGGATAGTGAGTAGAGAAGCTCATATGGATGCTTCTTATAGTATTTACTCTTATATTTTTGTGTATTTTATTTGCCTTCGGTGACCATAAAGTGCCCGCGGGCCGCCAGTTGACCACACTACACTAGGAAGGGAAAAATCAGCTCAAAAGGGCCACTGCACTGAAACACCTTCTTGTCTCACACCACCGGTCATCCCTCCCCTTCATTGCTGTTCAACTTTCAGCGAGTATGGCTTCGTCAGGACGTCTGTTTCGTGAAGAGTGGCAGAGAGGGAAGCATAAAGCAAACTTTGGTGATATTACAGGTTTTAGTTGCAATTTCGAAAGGATGATTCCACATTTTAGGGGTTTATCTTCTTTTTAGCTTATTGGGTGTTCAGAATTGAACATATCTAAAAATTTGAGTGCATCTATATATATATATATATATATATATATATATATATATATATATAATATTTATTAATAGTGTAGTATCTGAAGTAAATTTTAAACTATTTTTCTTAGGGTTGGAGAGAGCTTAACGAACTGAAATTTAAGTGATACGCAGTCCTGAATCAAACCTACAGATAGAAAGAAGTATTACGTGCAAGTTATAGAATACTAAGCTTAAACCCAATCGATTTATTATGTTCACCAAATATTTTTTAAATATTTTAACTGTAAATAGCAATGGAACTTTACTGCTTTATTTATTGTGAAGTATAAGCAATTTATTATGTTAATCATAAGGCAGCATAAGAATATTACGTACATACATAAGATAAACGAAGGTAGCTGTAAGGATTATTGCATACAATATATGTTTTAATATAAATAAAATAGTTAATACTACCGGAACGAAGCTACCACTGCGCTTGTATCAAAAGAACAATTGTCACTCACCGAGCTAGGCGTTTCATCTGGGACTGGAATTCGGGAGGTCGTGGAAAGTGTTCCCCGCGGTCGACCTCTCTGACCCGTGGGTTTTTCGGGGGTTTTCCCGGGATAACTAGGCAAATGCTGCAGAGGATTCTTCATTACCCCGAACTTCCTGTCCCTTCATTTCATCCCAACCAGTCTCTTACAGGGTTGTCAGTGTCAACTGCGGCAGAGGCGCCACTCCATGGAGGTGACTGCGCTCCGGAAATACAGCTCTCGGTGGCGGGATGGCGCTAGTGGTTGTCTGCGCTCTCAGGTGGTCTATCTGGGACTGAGTGGTGGGCTCCTGGCCCTCCCCCTTGAGATGAACTGCTTGTTAACTGTACAATACTAAGAACTGTACAACTGTACAATACTGTTGGCCCAAGCTTCCCGTTCTACAACTTAAAAACGCAAAAAATACAATAACAAAGTTCACCAAAACGTAAAATAGGGACATCAAAGAAAGGTGATTATAAATAAATAAAAAAAAATGAAATAAAATTTAAAAAAAAATCCCTCAGTCTAACTTGTTTTGGTTCTTTTTCTTTCTGTTAACTCTTTCTCATAGGATCCTTATTCACGAAGTCCATCCTCTTCTTCTGAATCTTCCTCTCACCTTTTCACCCTCCATTTGAAAAAAAAAAAAACACTGTTAGGGACCCTCCACGGCGGCTCTCTCCCTCTTCGGATGTCGACCATTCTCTGAAGTTACACTCATCTTGACCTCTTCTCCAGGGGCCTAGCGCACAATAATTCCCATAGCTGCAGTGTGTAATACCCCTCTGTAAGTACACATACACGTACATACACACACACAGTGCAAGAGAATGTGTGAGTGAGCATCCCCATGCCCACACTACACAAACGCATTTATTACGTTTAGCACAAGACACTCGCGCCGCGTTTGACGCTATTTCCCTACACTCCCTCCCCCAAATCTATACTAGATATTTTTCAGCCACACTGTTGGTATTCCTGAGGCGGTATTTGCTCGCCACAGTAAATGTTTGTTCTCGTGACAAGTGACGGTGACTGACACTATATCGCACAGTGAATATTTTAATGTCGTCCTCAAATGGCATTATCTGGTACTCGGGTGACCACAATTATTGCTCAATTAACGTGACCTGTACATCGGATATTATCCGATTGGATAATTAAATTAGACGTGTATCGGCCCAAAATTGTGGATGACAATTATGGGTTTTACATGTCACAGAGTTGGACGTTTTCCACTTCACTTAACTTTGTAGGGGATTAATATTTTGTGTGTTGGCATGTATAACTTCGGGATGTGAAAGCAATACCTGACTCTCATGTGGGGTAAGCTCATATTTCTGTGCGAGTTTTAAACGAAATACATTTTTACTGATATTAAAATATGACACCAGCTTTTATTCACTCAATGTATTGAATTTCAATCAAGTACATTCAATATAGATGTTTCTGACAAACTACAAAAATATCAACTTCAATTCAAGTTTAAACACGTTTACTAATTTCCTTTATATCAAATTTTGTGAAATCACTTATTGAGCTCAATGAAATCAATAAATAAGCACCTATCTAGTTTATACACATACTTAGCATTATGTCCACAATTTTTACTTTCTCTTCACGTATTATGTACATAGTGTAAAGAGAAGGTATTGTATTGCACCCAAAAATTCGATGTCGAGATTTCACTGGAAATATATGTTTTGGGAAACCCTGAAATAAACAAAAAGCAGTTCTAGAAAAATGTGCGTGCGCGCGCGCGCGTGTGTGTGTGTCTGTGGACAGCGTAGCTCAAAAACGAAACGTCCGTTAAATACCAAACTGGTATTTAAGTTCAGTGTCTTTGAAGAAGATTTTGAACAAAATCCGGCACCCACCTACCCTTTACATAGACAATTTTCAAAAATGCTGATTTTTCTCAAAAATGGCTGTAATGATTTTGATTAAAATGTGGTATATTAAAGATATTTACATGACAAATAAAATGTATATCTTGAATTTTGTGGGAATAGCCTCTGAAGACATGTTTATTCTGAATGAATTTTGCATAACTGGCAAACCATAAGAGATAGACAAAAACTTACTACATAAAAAATGTAGAGCTTGTTAAAACACACAATTTGTCTTACATGCATTTTTCTCTGGAGTCGTCCGTTTTTAAGATATTCCTTGTTATTGATTTAAGTTTTAAAAACTTATACTTTTCTTGTAAGGGAACTTGTCATCACTTGGCCACGCAAAGAATCGGATTTCTGTACCATAGCAACCACATTTTAAAGCATTTGAGAGTCAGTTTAGCCTAGTATATCCCCTTATTTCCCATCTATCTATAAGGAACTAAGTAATCAGACCATTTTTGCTAATGTTTATCTTGATTAGCATGAAGTAAATAGAAGAATAAGCTTATTAACAATAATTTGTTACAGAGATGTAGAGAAAGTCATGTGTATGGAATACATCAGATTTTTTATATGGTTATCGCTACAATTATAGTCACAGACACACTTCAGAAACTTTACTTGATAACAATATTCAATAGTTAGCCTCTTTGGAGTTCCATATGTAATAAAATTAAATTTTACGTAAAATATATTAATGAGTAAAAAATCATGGCTTGTATTAAAAAGTTAGTATAAAAAGTATAAAATTTGCAGTATTTGGATTAATGTATATGTCACGGACGCACATGAGATAATGTAAATATGTTTAAACCTTTATGTGTAGTAAACAGCTTTGTTAATTTGTTAATATTATTTATTTTTGTCGCTTTAACAGCATAGTCATATCGCGACCTTTCAAATTGTACATAAAATAGTTATTTATATAATGGTAAAATGCAAAGCGGTTACACTTATACTTCACACTAAATAAAAAAGTTCACATTTATTAATATTTGACCAGATAAAGTAAACATTAAAATATAATACACATCAAGAATGAAACTTAAAATTAACTTTGCTCAATATAATTTATTATATAAATTGAGACATTAAGTTGAATATTTAGAACAGCATATCATCTCAAGTGTAAATATAATAATACTAAATACAGCAGATACTACGTATTACTTTCTCTAGTCCAAAAAAAAATAGAAAAAGGTCTGTGTATGTGAGTCCTTGGACTATATAGCAAAACCGAAAAGGCCGCTAGATACCAAACTTGGTAGTTAAGTTTATTATCTTCTATGGATGCGACACGAAGATTATCAGAAAATTCTCCCACACCAAACTACCATTTACGGAAAAACTTTTAAGCATTTTTTTTTTCAAAAATGGCTCTAACGATTTTGTCCTTTTATGGAATCTTTTGAATTGTAATTTCCTGTTGTTTCGACGAATATAGCTTTCGGAGCCCGGCTACGGGAGTATAAAAAGGGCTGACAAGGGATCTAAAATGTCAAGCTAGTGAATAACAAACGTTAAAAACAGTGAAATGAGCAGCTTACAGTGGGCATTGCATAGTGTAGTCAATCGTAAGTTAGAAAACTAACGTGTTGCATTACTTTGAGTGGCAATACTATTAGTTTAGCAAAAAGTGGTGTTTTCATTTGTTACAATACTATGTCTATTTTGTTTTTTTGAAAAGAGGGTGAAATTTTAGGCCATCATATAGCGCCTTGTTCTCAAGCATTTGACTATCGCAATTCTCTGTATTTCCTGCAAAATCTTGGCGAATTTTTGGGTGAATTGCAATACCTAATCTCGTACTAGAGAGACAAAAACATGTTATCAAACCACATACTACCAAATTTTATTTTGTTGATGGTAAGCATGGCTGCAACTAATAGTAGATTGTTAAGGTAACTAAAAATATATACATTAGATAAAATGATTTCCTGAGGAAGAAATAATGCATTCAACTGCAACATTTTTATTTGTGTGTGAGGTTACCTCCCCGTGGACACGTAATCAGTTAGGAACTTGATTTACGTAGACCTGCGAATGGTCGACTTGACGGAAGTAATTTCTGTATTCGCTTCCGCCAAGGGGCGCCTCTCTCAGATTATCGGGTAACGCCCAACTTACTTTGACGGCTAGGGTGTCCCCATTTGAAAATTACAGTAATCAGGAGGGTTTTCTTCATTTTACGGATTCTGCGTTGATTGTTTCAAATGTATTAGTCCGCCCGATTTATGTTCTATGCCACGCCTTTCAAACGGCAGGTACTAATTCGTGTGACTTACGGCGGAAGTTCGTCGTCCACACCTCTTTCCTCTGATTAATGTGCGCTGCTCATTATAAATATACAAAGTCTGTCGCTGTACAGTTTTTTTGTTGGTCGAAATTCAATGGCATAGCATGGTTCATGGATTAAGGTATACACTTCAAAGAAAAAAAATCTGATGTGTACCATTCACATGACTTTCTCTATATCCCTGCAACAAGTTATTCTTAAAAAGCGTGTACTTCTATTTACTTCACGCTTATCAGAAAAATTTAGCAGAAATAGACTTATTACTTGCTTCCTTGTAAGTAGAAGCGGAATAACGGACTACCATAGGTTAAAGTGATAGTCAAAAGCTTGGTTGCTCTGTGACTGAAGTTCCTTTGTTTGTATGGACACGAGTTCACAAAGTCCTGTATGAGAAAAATATGTTTTTTATAGCAGGAACCAAAAACAAGGAATATCTCAAAAACAATCAACTCCACGAAAAAAAAATGTATATAACATAAATTGTTTGTTTTAAAGTGCCCTACATTTTTTGTGTGGTAAGTTTTTGTCCATCTCTTACGGTTTAGCAGTTGTACAAAATTCCGTAAAATTGACCCAGAATAAAGTAGTCTTCAGAGGCTATTCACAGAAAATTCAAAATATGCATTTTATTTTTCAGGTAAATATCTTTAATATACGATATTTTAATCAAAATCTTTAGAGCCATTTTTTAGAAAATCAAAATTTTCGAAAAAAGTTCCACGTAGAGGGTAGTTTGGGGTGGGGGGATTTTTCTCAAAATCTTCGTGTCGCATTCCTGGAAGATACTAAACTTAAGTACTAAGTTTGGTATTTTAGCGCCGTTTCGTTTTTGAGTTATCGTGTTCACAGACACACGGACACAGGGACACACACACACACACACACACACACGCGCGCGCGCGGACCTTTTCCTGAAAATACTTTTTTTGGATACAGGGGACCCTAAAACATATATTTCCGGTGAAATCTCGGTATCGAATTTTTTGGTGGAGTGCAATATCTTCTCTATACACTATGTACATAGTGCATATAGAGAAAGTAAAAAAAACAAAAAAAAACTCAATAATAATAATAACTCTGATGTGTTTCATTCACATGACTTTCCCAGCAAACTATTTTTACAAACATATATTCCTTTATCTACATATTGATAGCGGAGATAGAATTAGCAGAAATGGTAGGTATAGTTGTTCGTAAGTAGAAGGGAAATAAGATAATACACTAGACAAAAGCGATAGTCAAATCTTTAAAAAAAGCCAGTCGGTATGTGAAACAACTGAAATCGGTTTTCGTTTTTCATAGTCGGGAGTAAAACAAAAGAGATAAAACTAAAGATGACCTCTCGTTTGAGAAAAGTTTGTAGTTTAAAATTTAAACGAATTACAAGGAATATATTGGATTATATAAATTGTGTGTTTTAGTAATATCTGCATTTTTTGTCTAAGTCTTACGGCTTTCCAATTAAGCAAAATTCATCCAGAATAAAGAGGTCTTCAGAAGTTATTCCCAGAAAATTCAAGATATAAGTTTTATTTGTCATGTAAATATCTTTAATACTAGATATTTTAATCATTAGAACCAGTTTTAAGAAAATAAAAGTTTTTGAAAAATGTCCCATATAAATGGTAGTTTGGGGTGGGGGGAATTTCTTGAAAATCCAAGTTTGGAATTTAATGTTTATGAGCTATGCTGCCCACAGACACAGACACTCGGAATTTTTGTCTAAAAATACTTTCCTTTTTTTTTGCGTTCTGGGGATCTCAAACATTCATTTCCGTGAAATCTCGGTATCGAATTTTTAGGTACCTTCTCTATACACTATATACATAGTCTGTGTATAGAAAGTATAAATGTATTGTTTTATCTACATCGTGGTATCGAGATAAACTTTAGCAGAAATGGTAGATTTAGTTCCTTCTAAGTAGGAGGGAAATAAGGCCTTTTAAACAGCCGGGTGCTAAGTGAAACTATTGAAATTCGGTTTTCGCTTTTCACGGCCGGGAGTAAAACAAAACGATGAAACGAAAGTTGTACTGCCGTTTGAGAAGAATTTGTAGCTTAAAATTAAAACCAATAATAACGAATATCTGGGAATGGTCAACTCGACAAATAAATAAATATATAAATGAGACATAAATTGTGTGTTTCAACGTGATCTGCATATTTTGTGTATTGTATCTAGGTCTTCCGGGAGGGCCGCGTCTTATATGAATTTCTTGCCGACGTTTCGCATCACTATTTGGGGCTTCATCAGGGCAAGGTGAACTCTGTCGTGGAGAGAGGACAAACCCTGATGAAGCCCAAAGTAGTGAGTCTTCAAGAAATTCATCCAAGATGAGGCCTTCCCGGAAGACCTAGACACAACGGACGCTAGCCGCTGAAGCTTACGCAAGGAATGTTTTGTAAGTTTTCGCCCTATATCTTCAAAAGAACGTCAATGCTCATTTGATATCATTGGCAGCAACATTTTTTGAAGCGGATATTGCAAAGATCGTACACAGGTACGATAAATGTCTCAATCTTTTCGGTGATTTATGTTGAAAAGTGACCATAAGTGTACAAAACTTATAGTAATAACTCAATTGTTTTCTATGAACTTTGTCTTATATTTGTAGCCTATCGGAGGTTGAAAAACAAACGACCCTCGCATTTCCTGTGAAATACAACCTAATTTTGTATGAAGTACAATAGCTTCTCTACCTACTATGTATGTTGTGCATACATGCCGGAGTAAGTAAAAAATGACAGTGAGAAAATGAAGGACGTTAGAGATGAAGTACTTGAGACGCGTCGTATTTTTGGCCGTTGGAACGGAGGCCTGAGCACCCGAGCGCTCTCTCATGCCGCATCTATAATGATATTACGGGCCAGAAGTCACCTAACACAATTATCACGGGTAGCAGAGGGAGTTGCATTGTTGGGCCGTCACGTGGCTAATCACATTAACTTCACGGTGTGAACTTTAGGATTCGAACCCGTCCGTCTCTACTGACCACTAGCTGCACTGAGAAACTTCCCTCTTGTGCTCAACAGGTGGCTTTCTTTGTCATGCGCACCTGCTTCAATTTGGAACACAGCATGCAATAAATAGCACCAATTTCTTTACCACTAACACAGCCTACAGATTCTCTTTATTTACTTTACATACAAACTGTCTTTCACATTACTTTCTCTGCTCACTCCTACTCAAAGTATTGATTCAAAACTTGATTCTCCTGTCTTCCTCCACCACCTCTACTAAGCGCGCACCTTTTCTTGGCCGTTGGCACCCACCTTCATTCGGAAACTTTCGCAGAATTGCAGAAGTAGAGTAGAGATTCAATATTGAGACATGAAGACCACTCGCCTCACAACTAGACGGCCCGGGTTTGATCCCAAACGATTGCATGTGAGATTTTGGTGGACCAAGCGGCGCAGGGACAGGTTTTCTCTGGGCTCTCCGGTTTCCCCCATCATCGCATTCCACCGGTGCTCCATTTCTATTCCATGTATCATCAGTGTCATCGCCTGCGGAGCCACAAGGTAAAAGCGGGCGTTAAAACTAAAAAAAAAAAAAAAAAAAATCTCTGCTTGCTTTTATTCAAAGTATTGATATAAAAGTTAATTCTCTTGTCTGCTACTGCTGCTGTTGCTGCTAAGAGCGCACCTTTTCTTGGGTATTCGCTCTCGTCTTCATTAGGGAGGCTGTGTGGGATTCCGGAAGCAGAGCAGAGCTTCAACATGAAGCACGCTATGCACCTTAACTTATAAACCATGCAGCAGTGACCCGACAACTCAAGTCTAAGTCTGCCACTTTCTGCCCAGAGAATCCGTAGGGTTTTCCTTTAGGTGCCTTATATACCAGCCAACCTAGCTCTCATAACGTACGGAATTACATCATTTACGCGCGTCAACCCGTAGGGGAAGACTACTGAACAACCTCGGTAGGGGCGACAGCTACTAGCTGCTGTCTAGCCCTCCAAACTAGTGTCAGAGGACACTGAAGCTCTCACAACCCCGCCCAGGCGTACCTAATATCCCATGGGTATCAGGCTTCTGCCACGTCGAGTCCAACCCAATCCGAACAGCTCCCTTTCGGGAGGGGCTTGAGATGTTCAGTGACTTCAATGATAAGTTGGATAGGCGCTGTTTTCTAATTTCAAGGTCACAAATTTAAAACCGGCCCAGACCGACGGTTTTAAGTATGTTATTTGGGACAAAATTCCACCACACGGCGGCGCTGATATGATTCTGGCAACTGACAGCGTCTTTAACAAATAATTTAATTTTCAATGCTAAAGTTTCATTCTGTCTATAGATTCAAGACTTCACGTACATGCACGTGCGGTGTGTTTCGTTTTTAATTCAACTAGTTTGCAGTAAATTATATTACGTAATCATCATAATGGTTGAGGATCTCAAAGAAAGAAACGTTCTCTGATTGACAACACTGCGGAAAGACAAACAGGAGGACTCTCTCTTCTTACCCCCGGCCCTGCTACCATAAAACTAGCGCCAAAAAAATGTCCGTGCATGATACCAATACTACTGCTACTACTACTACTACTACTACTACTACTACTACTACTACTACTACTACTACTACTACTACTACTACTACTACTACTCTATTACTTCTACTACTGCTACCACTACCACTACAATGTGCACACCTGTTCTTGGGCGTTCGACTCCCTAGTCCTCATTCTGTAGATTGCGCGGAATTCCAATAGCAGAGCAACAACATTGAGTCTTGAAGTATGCTATACGTATTCACTGATATCTAGTGGCTTCAATGCTAAGGTTTCATTCTGTCTGTAGATCCCAGTGTTCACGCACATGCACTTGCATTGTGTTTCGTTTAATTCAGTTAAGTAGCAGTAGATTACAGCTTAGTCACCACAATGACAGAGGACCTCAAAGAAAGAAACTTTCTTTGGTTGACAACGTTGCATAAAAAGAAAAGCGGAACAGCTCTCGCTTTTTCACCCTGGCCCTCGCTTACCCGTAAAACTAGCGCCCAAGAAAAGGTGAGTGTATAATTTTTTTCACAACAATATTTATTTTTACATGAAAGAACATTCCTTAACTTGCGATATAATTACCACCATTGTTGAGGTATATGTCACAGCGGTGGATCAACTTTTGTGCCCTCTTCAGATAAAACTGCCACATTGAAGACAGACTTTGGCTTGTCATCGCTGTCAAAGCGCCTTCACACTTCAGGTTTGAGAACAAGGGGTACTCAGAAGGCTTGAGATCGGGACTGTACAGCGGGTGATTGAACTGTAAACATATGGTTTTGTACCGCTCAGAATTGACCATTTTAATTTTTCCTCTAAAGCCTATGTTGTCACATGACCATGTTTTCTGAAGAAGAAAAAAAAAAAACAGGTGACCATTTGCTTCGAATGTGAATAACTTTTGTTGGATTTAGTTCATCTTGAAACACCCATACAATCGATTGCTCTTTACGTTCCAGCTCCTATGGTTAGATCCATAACTCATCGCCTGTTGTAATCTTATATACGTCTTTTGAAGCCACACAATTGTATTTTTTGAGCATTTGTGTGCGGCAATCGACACGTGCATCCTTTTGAGATTGTGTCAAATTATGTGGGTCCAACGAGAGCAACCCTTTTTCATGGCTAAATGATCATGTAATATTTTATAGATGCCGATAGAACCAATGCCTAGTGTTGTATGTGACATGACAATCTTACACTATCAGTTTTTGCACAGTATCAATGTTTTCTGGCACAACTTATTTTGGACTACCTTCACGAATCTCGTCAGTGAGCGAACGGCGAACACGATTAAACTCGTTATACCAGCGTTTCACATTAGGCAAAGGATGGTGTTTCATCGCCAATTGTAGCAGTTAGTTGATGAATGCACTCTTGTCTTGATAATCACATCAAATATCGTAATAAATCTTTGCACGAACTTTTTCACGAGTTAATCTTTTTGCTGATACATAATTTTAAAGCAAACCAAACAAATAGCGCTCTATTGATAAAATAACCGAAGTAGGTTAAGGTAAACAATGTCAAACTTTCCAGTGGAAACACCATATGACATCTACAGCAATTAGTGTTGCCAAGGCTCAAAATATAACTAGTGGACCTCGTACATACGTTTTTACTTTCTCTAGCCCCTATGTACATTGTACATATAGAGAAGTATTGTATTCCACCCAAAAATTCGATACCGAGATTTCACCGGAAATATAAGTTTTAAGGGCCCCTGTATCCCAAAAAAGCATTTTCAGAAAAAGGTTCGTGTGTGTCCTTGCGTCCGTGGGTCTGTAAACACGCTAACTTAAAAACAAAAAGTCGGTAAAATACCAAACTTGGTATTTAAGTTTAGTATCTTCTAGGGATGCGACACGAATGTTTTGAGAAGAATCCCCCCACCCCAAACTACCCTTTACATGGAACTTTTTTTCGAAAATTTTGATTTTCTAAAAAATGGCTCTAACGATTTTGATTAAAATAGCATATATTAAAGATATTTACCTAACAAATAAAATGTACATCTTGAATTCTCTGGGAATAGCTTCTGAAGACCTGTTTATTCCGGATGGATTTTGCTTAATTTGACATAACTAGTAAACCGCAAGTGATAGACAAAAACATACTATCCAAAAAATTTAAGTCTTGTTAAAATACACAAATTATGTCATACATTTTTCTCGTGGAGCTTACCATTTTCGAGGTATTCATTGTTATTAGTTTCAGTTGTGATACTTTTCTCAGACGGGAGTCTCCGTTTTTCTTTTGTTCTACTCCTGGCAAAGAAAAGAAGCGATCTGTGACGACAATCGCATAACGACAGCTTTTGAAACATTTAACTATTGGTTTAGCCTAGTGTATTCCCTTATTTTCTTCCTACTTATACGGAACTAAATAATAAGAACATTGTGCTAATGAGTACCACGATTAGCAAGGTGCAGAAAGAAGAAGAATCTTATGTGTGAAGTTTGTAGAACAGCTAGTGAAAGTCATGTGGGTGTAACACATCAGATTTTTATTTATTAAGAATGGTTAAAGAGCATATATAGCGATCTAAAAATGTCAAAAAACCGTAATATAGGTTAATTTCTTAATTTTATAAAGAAAATTCTGTGAGCATAATGCACTTTTAACACTGTTAAACGAGTTTATGTTGTTGGAAAGCTGGTGAAAGTTTTTCACGGTGTATGTATCATTCACAGAAGGCTGTTCCATTAACAGTGGTCTGCCACATTTCTCTGGGCGCTATTACCCGCAATTAGCTGCTCGCAGTACCGCATTAAGTACCGGGCGGACTTAAGCCCTGCGGACACATGTTGCATCAGTTGCGAACTGGTCCTTCTTCTCATCAATAGTGTGGCCAGAGGCATTCCGCATCGTACATACCACATAACTGTCAAACGACTGTCTCTGTCCATTGACACAACAACAGGTTCCGTGAGCAGTAGTGGGCAAATTAATGTGAGCACAGGAATACGTACAACTTACTCATAGGTAGTCTTTAAAACACCTAAATAACACTCTAAAACAAGTTTCAGTATTTAATATGTCCTCTCCATGTTTTAATACCTCCTTTTATATGGTTTTGCATAGCTCTGATTAGCTTTTTACACATTCTCTTAATTTTATTGTCTCTGAACTAAACTTCTATCAAACTTGAAATCATACTTTTCTTCGATGTGCAGTCCAATTTTCTCGTTCTTCCCTTCAAAATTGCCCACAAATCTTCAATGGGATATATCTGGCAAATTACTTGGTCAGTCGACAATTTATTCTATGTTTTTAAAATTCCATGTTATTTTGGATTTATGGCAAGGTGGAAGGTGCTGTTGAAAATGTCAGTACCATTTGGGAAAAGCTACTTCAGAGTTGGCACAACCCTCCTTTCCAAAAAGTCAATATATATAGTTGATTTCATTATTCAATTTATTGGTAAAAGTTACCCTAGTCCAGAAATCGAAAACCAACCCTACATTTTTTTTTCACGGGGTATTTTACTCTTTGGCCAATTTGCTTTGCAGATAAGCGCTCATTTTTTGGTTTACGGACATAATGAGAACGTTGTCCCTGCACTATAAATCTGTCCCTACGTCTCATGTGAAAAAAAAAAAAAATAGCATTTTTCCATTCATCTTCTGACCAATTTGAATATTTCTTTGTCCACAGCCGTCTTTGTTTTCTTCATATCATCTGTCAAATGTTTTTTTCTTTTGTGGCCGCATTGCTTTTCGACCAGTTTGAAGAAGTCGAACGACGAACTTTCGATCGTGTATATGAACGTCTGAGTGGATTAATTGTGCTCTTATGTGAAAACTAGTTATTCTCAAATTTCTTTCGAATTTCTCAATAAAATTACATCATCTCTCTTTTGGTTTTCCTCTTCCTATCACATTTGCCTTTAAGCGGAGGAAAAAAACTGTCGTTATATCTCTTAAGAATTTTGTTGTGTTTTAGCTTAATAGCTTTGGGGCGGTTAAGAGGTCTTCAGGTGGTGATGCAACTGTGGTTCTCAGGGCTGCTGTGCTGTTATTTTAAATCTGTTTTTAACTGTTTGAATTTGCCGCTGTATAAGAAGTTGGTATTTCTTGCTGTTGGCGAAACTGTAATTGGCTAGTCGCGCCAGACTTAATTGTTAGAGCCGTTAACTTTATTTATCGGCAGCGGATTACTTATTGTGTGCTGCTTTGCCACGTTTTCTGTATTTTCTCTGCTAGCTTCAGTCGGTGAGTACGAAATTCTTAACCTCCATGCTTGGGTGGTAGGATGTGATAATAAATGAATTGAATTTAAAGATTTCTTGATATATGTGAACTTTTGTTTGTTAACTTTCGAAACAATGTGATGCGTTAAGGCACGCTATTTTAACAGAATCCTCTTTTCAGACAACTCTGTCACATATATACAATATGATGTGTACTTACAATCAATCTCTTCTTGTTAAATAACACAATGCTATAATGTTCACTTAATGATCACATAAGAGGTCTCGATTGGCGACATTAACTCTTTACTTCCTTATCCCTGGCGCCTCTCTCATTGACTGGTCCCGGAAATTTATTAAAATTTTTACACATATACACAATAGTTGAAGGTCAATGTTTTATACATTGTGATCTGTCGTCTCCATTTCGTAAAATACTAATTTATAATGCATTTTAATCAAGATAAACCTCCATCCTTTAATCTATAGGGTGACTGGTGATGATTACTATGATCATTGTTATTGTTTAATGGCGCTCAACTACGAGATCAATAGTGCCCTTAAAAAATTACCGAAGCAAAAGCCGGAGATAAAATTGAATTAAAATTAACTATAAAATGATTGTTAAAATCAAATATAAAATCCAGTGCAAATAAAACCATACCATGAATATACATAAACAGGTATGCCCAACCACAGTCGAAAGAGGTGAACCTTCATCCAACCGCTCCGACATGCAATTGTGAACATATACACCTGCTTTACGTTACAAAATGTGGACTATGTTTGCCGAATTTCACGGAACTTGAATCCACTGTGATAATCTTTTTAAGTATAAGTATTTAATATAATATACCGTGGATATCGTGCCATATATACATTATATTTCTCTACCTGACGTTCCAGTCACATCTTATTACTTTCTCTAGCAGTATATATGTACAACATACATAATAGGTAGAAAAGGTATTGTATTCCATCAAAAATTCGATACCGAGATTTCACTGGAAATGCATGTTTTATATCCCTGAATCCAAAAATATTAGCATTTTAGTGTGTGTGTGTGTCTATCTATGGACAGCATATCTTAAACAAGATAAGCCCGTTAAATACTAAACTTGGTATTAAGGTTCAATATCTTCCAAAAATGCAACACGAAGATTTTAAGAAAAATTCCCATACTCCAACTACCCTTTGCATCGAACAATTTTCGAAAATTTTGATTTTCTCAAAAATGGCTCTAATAATTTTGATTAAATACCATATGTTTAACATATTTCGAAATGTATATATTGAATTTTATAGGAATGGCATATGAAAATGTCTTCATTCTGGAAGACTTTCCCATAACTGTTAAACCGATGACAAAATATTACTACACAAAAATGTAAATCTCTTAACACACACTTTTTAAATCACATATAACTTTTGAACGAGCTAAGCATTCCCGAGATATTCCTTGTTACTGGTTTCAATTCAAAGGTAATTAAACTTTTTTTTCAAACAGGAATATGTCATTACTTTTTATTTTGTTTTGCTCCTGGTCATGCAAAAAGAATCTAATTTCAATCAAATAGATTAAAATATTTCAGTAATGCTATAGCTTAGTGTATTCACTTATTTCCCTCCTATTTATAAGGACTAAGTAATAAGACATTTTCTGCTAATGTTTATGTTGATTAGCATGAAGTAGTTAAAAAAAGAAGCGTTTTTAAGAATATTTTTGTAGAACATGTAGGTAAAGTAATGTGAATGGAATACATCACGCTTTTTAATATAATTCACTTTAAAGACGCTTTTCTTGCATAGGTACAGTCCATTCGTAGTCTTTTCGGCTAGGGCTTGTAGGGGGAAGGGTGCCGCTTGATGCAGGAAACGGTATTTCTCTCTCTTATATATGCAGCCAAACATTACCATTAAATGTGATGCAAATAATAGCAATTTAGAAAATGGATCATTAAGTAATGATTTAAGTAACTCCCAACTTCTTTCTTTCGAACATTTTATGTTTGTACAGTTTTGTAGAGCAAGTACTTCCATTTTCATTTCGTTTGAAACCTATGTAAATTATACTTCCCGGGTTTCGAAGCTGACTTGTTTATATTTGCCTTAAAATAACATTTTCGCTACAGAGTACTGTACGTATATATTACAGTATGTGTGACTCACCAACATTTCATCTTTATTAGTCTGAACAAACGTGTTCTGGCGTTACTACTTCGCTACGGTTACTTTGGGACTTGCCTGCTCAATAGAATTTTACCAGAATGTACTTCTACCACAACTGAACACAGCTAATTAGTGAAGTTAAAATTGTTTCACCTGCAACACAATTCTTAGCAGCTCCAATTGACAGCATGTTGTTGCACATTGACATTAATGTGCAGAGCATAGTGGAACAATGCTGCGCTGTCGTGACGTTAGATGCAGGTACAATTTGCTACCTGCGACTTGTTAATAATGCACACTCACCCAGAAAATGCTTCTCTGCACTCCTCTTATAATTATCTTGTCAAACAGTTCGTCGTGCAAGTCAAACAGCTTAAACTGAACAATTACCCGCCTCCATTAGCAAGTTAAACATGGCCCGAGTATGAAAAATAAACAGCTGCCACTTAGTCATGCATGAGGCACCGATTCATTCCGTTTCCTCTGTAACGCGATCAAGAATTTATAAAAATATCATAGGATCGTCACGCTTTGTCCACAGAACAATGGGAACGGATTAATAATAGCGTGAGATACATCGGCGTCGAACGACTAAATACCTCGAACACAAGACTGCTGGGCCGTAATAATGTCTACGAAAAAGAAGGACATTACACCTCAGTTTTACTTATATTTCACTTATTATTTGTTGTACGGCTAAGGAGTCTAGGCTGAATAACCGGGATTAAAAGACATTGAGGAGTGAAATTTTGACAGCAGTCGTTCAAAAAATCGGACTTTTTTATAGCGCGTAGTTGCTGGAACCTTTGGGCATCCATAGATAGACACTCGACTTTAATTTTTAACTTCCTATACTTAGTACAAAGTCCATAGGTAGAGAAGCACTCCACCCAAAAATTTGACACCTGAAATACACGTTTTAGGGTTTCCAATACCCAAAAAAGCATTTTAAGAAAAAGGTTTATCGTGTGTGTGTCCGGATGTCTGATGAGTTTGTATTTTGGGTTTAGCCTCTTTCACGACACAAATATATTGGGAAGAAAATACCCCTACCCAAACTACCCTTTACATGAAAAAAAATCGAATGTTTTTATTTTCTTAAAACTGGCTCTAATGGTTTTTATTGAAATACCGTACATTAGAGACATTTATATGTCAAATAAGATGTATATTTAATTTTCGGAGAATAAACTCTCAGAACCTCTTCATTCTGGACTACTTTTGCATAACTGGTAAACAGTAAGAGGTAGACAAAAGCTTACCATACAAACATGTAGATCTAGTTAAACTACACACTGTATGCTATATACACTTTTTTTATAGAGTTCACAATTTCCGAGATATTCTTTGTTATTTAGTTTCAGTTTTAAACTACTTAAAGCATTCTCATACGAAAATGTGCCATCTCCTGGTCATGCAAAGAAACGAATTTCAATCACATAGCAACCAACTTTTAAAACATTTGACTATCGCTTTAGCTTAGTGCATTCCCTTATTTCCCTTCTACTTACAAGGAAGCAAGAAATAAGACCATTTCTGCTAATGTTTATCTGGATTAGCGTAAAATAGATAAAAGAATAAGGTTTCTTTTTAAGAATAATTTGTTACAATTTGGTAAAGAAGGACAAATAAAATCATTGTCTATTATCTCGTTTCTTAACTGTGTAAGATCTGTATCTCTAAAGATAAGATAAACCGTAGGCTATTAATTACATTTTCAGTAGAAAAATTGTCTTCTGGATTTATTAAATCCAGAAGTTCATACCTTTTCCTACCGAAAGTTTTGTATTTAGAGATTATATGAGGGACTGTTTTTTCTTCTACATTGCACAACCTAAATACTGGTTCTTCTTTGATTCTCATTCTATCAGGGTATTTCCTTAATCTGCAATATCTCGTCAATAATCCTGTTATCAGGTTTATTTGGGATCTGTTGAGTTTAAAAACGGTTTAGTTAATACAGAAGATGTTCTATTCAAAATTCTTTTACTGCGCCTACATCCATAGAGAATAAAAATTTAGCTTCTTCCCTTTGCTTCGGACTATAGAGCCAGTTAGCATTCGTACAATGCATTTGTTTCCTAGCATACTTACTATTACTATTGTTACATTTTCTATTGTTTTTCCAAAACTACATTTTCGTATCTTCAAAATGCACCAGACACCTCAGGTTGTGTTCAAATACAGCTAAACATTTCCCCAAAAAATTAATATTAAAAACTACAAAATTAACCAACACCAATAGTAATTTTTCCAAAAAATCATCTATGAAAATGAGCACATTTATTAATGAAAATGTCTAAATTTTTTAATAAAATTACAATTAAGTAAGATAATTAAATCAATATGAGAATTTAATATTTTTGTATATATTTCAAAACTACAATTAAAAATACCAAGCAATTATCTCACATTTTGAAGCGCGCGGAACATTTTGATTATACAATTTATTTTGATAATAAAATTTATGAAGTAATTTATATCTTACTGAGTATGTATTCAATTTGAATGCAATTTGGTATTCAAATATTATAATAAAAGCAATGCAATTACAATAACATTTTCAGAAAAAAATTTACAAAACTATAAAAACTTGAAATTTTGCTCCGATTAAATTTAATCTCTTTTTATTTATTTTTAAGGGAATTTAATCCTATTTTATTTTTAATCCCTTCTTTAAATTTATTAGCGGAAATTAATTTGTTAAATAGAATAGTGGGTTGAATATGAATTAGTAGACAGTATTATTTTTAATAGTAATTTCATTTTAGTTGCATTAACAACCTCCTTCATCCTAATAATATTAACCACATTTTTATAAAAAAAAATTATTGAACACCGAGTTACTGTTAAGCCTAGACGGTAGTAAAATATTATTTTTAGTTCCTCTACTGCATACATACTATGAAGGTATGAAGGTATTGCATTCCACTAAAAATGCGATGACGTGATGTTAATAGAAATACACATTTTAGGGTCTCAAATATAAAAAAAAATATTTTCAGAAAAAGATACATATGTATCTGTGATTCTTGAACAACATAAGTCAAAATTCGGTTAATACCAACCTTGAAAATTAAATTCAGCATCTTCCAGGATGCGACACGAAGATTTTGAAGAAAATTCACCACCCAAAGCTACCTGTTACGTGGAAACAGCCCTTAATGGGTTTGAACTAAAATATCCTATATTAAAGATATTTACATGACAATATTATGTCATGTATGTGGGAATATCCTCTGAGAATCTCTTCACTCTGGAGAGTGAAATGTGAGTAAGAGACAGAAAAAAACGCACTTAACTAAAAACTGCAAATCACGTTAAAATCCATAATTTATGCTCATTTTTTGTAGATTTAACCATTTCTGAAATATTCCGCGTTATTTGTTTCAGATTTAAAATACTTAAACTTTTCTGACACGGATATTAGCCATAGTGATCGTCTTTTAATAGATGTGACTTTAGTCTTCTGTATTCTTTTATTATCTTCTACTTGTAAAGAAATAAATTATAACACCATATCTGACAATACGTATCTTGATTAGCATGAATAAAAGTTTATTTAACTATTGTTTAGAATAGGTAGAAAGATTCTTTAAAAGTAAAACGTAAATAAGTGGATATACACGAGGCTAAAGCGATAGTCAAATGTTTTAAACTCGGCGGTAATGCTCAGGCGGTAACGCATTCAAATTCCGTGGGTGTGGTTTTTTCGTCATTTACCTCAGTCGCCAACATTAATACCGGATAGAATATTGAATACCACGTCCCACAGCTCCACATTCAGTCTAAAACAACTGTAAAACTGAAAATAAATGGTAATAGCGACTATTGTGCCCTCTATCCTCATATAGTTTAAGCAGATAGACTGAATGACACATAACGCTATCTGTTTGTCGCGGAACAAACTGGTTTGATACATAACCTGGTCTGGAAGAACTGGCTAAAATTTCTCATCTGACTGCGATTGGTGGAAGCAGCTGGAGGCTCTATCATCTACCTGTACGCGACATCTGACTACAGTTGGTGAAAGGAGTCAGACTGTGGTACTCTATCTACTTGGCATGAGTAAAAATGTTAGATTAGATTATAAAGCGTTCTGTAGGTTCGTTTTGGCCAGAAGCCACTGAACATATAACTTGTCAAAGCAATATACATATACGTATATTTATATACTACGAAAAAAATCTGATGTGTTACATTCACATGACTTTCTCTATATCTCTGCAATAAATTATTTTTAAAAAGCTTAAGCTTCTATTTACTTCCTGCTAATCGAGAAAAAAAAAACTAGCAGAAATAGTCTTTTTTCTTGCTTTATTGTAAGTAGAAGCGAAATAAGGGAGTGCCATAAGTAAAAGTGAAAGCCAAAAGCTGGTTGCTATGTGACTGAAGTTCCTTTGTTTGTATGGACACGAGTTCACAAAATCCTGTATGAGAAAAGTATAAGTTTTTTATAGCTGAAACCAAAAACATGGCATATCTAAAAAACAATCACCTCCACCAAAAACATGTATATAACATAAATTGCGTGTTTTAAAGTGCTCTACATTTTTGTCCATCTCTTACGGTTTAGCAATTATGCAAAATTCCGTAAAATTGACCCAGAATAAAGAAGTCTTCAGAGGATATTCCCAGAAAATTCAAAATATACATTTTATTTGTCAGGTAAATATATTTAATATAAAATATTTTAATAAAAATTATTAGAGCCATTTTTAGAAAATCAAAATTTTTGAAAAAAGTTCTATGTAAAGAGTAGTTTGGGGTTGGGGGATTTTTCTCAAAATCTTCGTGTCGCATCCCTGGAAGATACTCAATTTAAATACCAAGTTTGGTATTTTACCGACTTTTCGTTTTTGACCTATCGTGTTCACAGACACTCGGACACACGGACACACACACGGACACATTTTTAGATACAGGGACCCTAAAACATATATTTCCGGTGAAATCTCGGTATCGAATTTTTGGGTGGAGTGCAATACCTTCTCTATACACTATGTAGATAGTGCGTGTAGAGAAAGTAAGAAATGTACTACAACTACTACTATTAATAATAATCATAATAAGAATAATAATACCTAATATAATAATAACAAAAATAATAAAATTATGTTTTAACAATGTGCAATTCAGAAGTTAGAGAAGCGTCCATACCGTGCATCTATTATTACCTCCATTATGAAAGTTGAGAGTTGCTTCACTAATAAAGATGAACAATGCGCACCCCTGATGTTAGACAACCAGCGCACTCTAGCGTCCTTACCTGTCCCTTTACTACTATCTGCAGTATAAGAGTTATCTGCTACCTTGGGAGCCGCTGCTGGGTAAAGAATATATATTTCTTCTTGTCGCGCGTATTTCATGGAAATTGAACCCGAGCTTTCCTGCCCCGAGGATGTGCCCTTTGGGATGGGCCCCTCAACCCCCACCCGTACGTGAGTATATAGCTCACTCAATATCTTCGGATCCCTTCTCCCTTTATTACTAACGGAACATTTCCTTCTTTGCTATTACGATCATTTCTTGGAATTTTTATTTAACTTTTCTTTCTTGTGCAAGAGAGCAGAGTTCGATTTCCGGTTGGCACATGCTGACCGGATTTATTACAGTGGATTTCTCTCATAGTGATAATAAAATTGGGCGTAGGATGTTATACTCTACGTGGTGGTTCGAACATCAGACAAGACACGCAAGCATTGCATTGCATTTAAAATACTTTCGAATTATTTTACATCATTTAAAACATACTCATGTAATTTAGCAAGCTACAATCACACTGAAAATTTCAATACGATACCCGGGATTTGAACCATTGCTCTCACGTTTCCGTGCGTTTGTTCTTACCAGTTTAGTTAACATAGTAACTGTTGACATGACATTTAATTCCCCAACTGACTCGCATTTTACTTTCTCTACATAGTACAGGGTGCGTATATCAAGTATAGCACTCCACCCAAAAATTCGATGCCTAGATTTCACCGTAAATACACGTTTTAGGGTCCCCTGTATCCAAAAATATAATTTTTACTTTCTCTACACGTACTATGTACATAGTAAACAGAGAAGGTATTGCACTCCACCCAAAAATTAGATACTGAGATTTCACCGGAAATATACATTTTAGGCTCCTCTTTATCTAAAAACTGCATTTTCGGAAAAAGGTCCGTGTGTGTGTGTCCGTGTGTCCGGTAAAATACCAAACTTGGTATTTAAGTTTAGTAGCTTCCAGGGATGAGACAAGAAGATTTTTATAAAAATATCCCCACCCCAAACTACCCTTTACATGGAACTTTTTCGAAAATTTTGATTTTCTTAAAAATGGCTCTAACGACTTTGATTAAAATGTGTATATTAAATATATTTATCTGACAAGTAAAATGTATGTATATCTTGAATTTTCTTGGAATAGCTTCTGAAGACTACTTTATTCTGGATGCATTTTACGGAATGTTGCATAACTGCTGAACCGTAAGAGATGGAGAAAAACTTACCACACAAAAAGTGTACAGCACGTTAAAACACACAATTTAAGTTATATGCATTTTTTTGTATAATTGATCGTATTTGAGACAGTTTTGGTTTCAGCTTTGAAAAAAATACTTTTCTCATACAGGAATTTGTCAACTCCTGTCCATACAAAGGAACTTAGTCACATAGCAACCAGCTTTTGACTATCACTATAACCTAGGTACCCCCTTATTTTGCTTCTACTAACAAAGAAGCAAGTAATAAAGCTATTTCTGCTAATTTTTTCTCGATTAGATGAAGTAAATAGAATAATTTGTTGCAGAGATGTGGAGAAAGTCATGTAAATGGAACACATGAGAGCGAGTGTGTGTTCGTGTTTTAAGTGTGTCAGTGTGTCCGTTTGTCCTTGTGTCTGTGAACGTAACTGAAAAACGAAAAGTCAGTAAAATATCAAACTTGATATTTAAGTTTATTTTCTTCCAAGCATACAACACGAAGATTTTGAAGAAATCGCCCCCTCCCTCCAAAGGCATATTACACTGTCATAAGTCCCAGGCTTTGTAGTTTAACCAACTATTACGTCAATCAATGATAATTATTTCTTCCACACAAACTGTGTATAAGACAAGAGTTGGAAAGAAACATTCACACTGAAAAATGCAAAGCTATAGTCGGGATTTGATACACAGACTTTTCAGATGTTGACTGGTTGTTTTTCAAGGTTGCGACTATCGCTTTGGCCTAGTTTTTAGCCTAAGTAATAAGACAAGTTCTGCTAATGTTTACCACCGTTAGCATGAAGTAGAGAGAAGAGTAAATTTTTTAACAATTTGTTACAGATATGTAGAGAAAGTCATGTGAATGGAACACATCAGATTTATTAGTATGCTTTCGTCTATTGCTACGTCTTGCATTTTCATGTCGCAACCTTGAAAGACCAACTTTTTTTCGAAAATTTTTATTTTCTAAAAAATGGTTCTAACGATTTTGATTAAAATATCGTATATTACAGATTTTTACCTGACAAATAAAACGTATATCTTGAACTTTCTGGGAATAGCCTTCTGAATTTTATGGAATTTTGCATATATTTTAAACCGTAAGAGATGGATAAAAACTTACTACACAGAAAATGTAGAGCACATTAAAACACACAGGTTAGGTTGTATAAATTTTTTTCGTGGAGGTGATCGTTTTTAAAGAATTCGTTGTTTTTGGTTTCAGCTTTGAAAAGCTTTTCTCATACACGAATTTGTCAACTCCTATCCATACAAACAAAGAAACTTCAGTCACATAGGAACCAGCTTTTGACTATCAGTTTAACCTATGGTTTCCCTTATTTTGTTTCTACTTGCAAGGTAGCAAGTAATAAAACTATTTCTGCTAACTTTTTCTTGATTAGTATGAGGTAAATAGAAGCATAAGCTTTTTAACAACAATTTGCTACACAGATGTAGAGAAAGTCATGTGAATGGAACACATCAGATTTTTCTTGTAGAGCTGGCTGTTTTCGAAGTATTTCCTTATATTGGTTACAATTTCAAAATGCTAAATGTTCTCAAACGGACTATGCAAGGTGAACCGAACTTCAATTACTTCACATAGCGACCAGCTTTGGAAATATTTGACTGCTGCGTTAACCTAATGTATTCCCACATTTTCCTTCTACTTACAATGAAGCAATAAGACCAATTATGGTAATTATTCAATTAGCATAACGTACATACAAGAACATTATTTTTATAAGAATACTTTGTAACCCGCCTGGATAGTATGGTGTCTCATATTCAACAAGTCGCGAGTTTGAATCTTGCTTAGGGTGAGTTACCAGGATAAAGTTTTTTATCGGGGTTTTCCCTTATCCTGAGAAGATGAATGTTGAGTAACTTTAAGCTTCATGAATCCTGAGATCATTTCAGGATAATTTCACCAATTTCATTCATCGTCCGATACGACCAACCGCGTTAAACGGCGTTAAGCTTAAAAAAATAGTTTGTATCGAAAGACTAGAGAAAGTGTTCCGAATGCATTTGCTTTTTTTTTTTTTTTTTTTTTTTTTTTTCTTAGATTATAAAAATCTGATGTGTTCCATCCACATGACTTTCTGTAGATCTCAACAACAAATTATTGTTAAAAAGCTTATTCTAATTGAGAAAAAATTAGCATAAATCGTCTTATTGCTTGCTCCCATGTAAGTAGAAAAAAAATAATTGAGTACAATAGACTAAAGCGATAATCAAAAGTTGGTTGCTATGTGATTGAAGTTGCTTTGTATGGACTGGAGTTGACACATCCCTGTATGAGAAAATTATACGCATTTTATAGCTGAAATATGAAATATCTCTAAAACGATCAACTCCACCAAAAAATTATGTACCATAAATTGTGTGTTCTAACGAGCTCTACATTTTCTATTAAGCTCTTGTCTATCTCTTACGGTTTACCAATTATGCAAAGTTCCGCTAAATTCATCCAGAATAAAGATGTGTTCAGAGGCTATTTGCAGAAAATTCAAGATTTATATTTTATTTTTCATGTAGATGGCTTTAATATACACATTTTAGTCAAAATCGTTAGAGCTATTTTTGAAAAAATCTAAATTTTCAAACATTTTTCTATGTAAAGGGTGGGAGGATTTTCTTGAAAATCTTCGTGTCGCATCCTTGGAAGATTAACTGCTTTATCAAATCGAGTAGGAGATGTTGCTTTTTTAATAGCTATTACATGGATATTAAATTTTGGTACATGAAATTATATTTTATATTTGGATTGTTTAATAAATAAAACTGAAATATATTTAATTTCATTTTTGGTTGTTTTAGCTAGTATAGCTAAGAGTTCTTAAATACCTTTTCCAGCATGATTACCAGCTGCTTTACCAAGTTTGGTATTTAATGGTCTTTCCGTTTCTGAGCTATGCTGTCCACAGACATATACAGGGACTATTTTAAAAATATATTTTTAGACCCAGGGGACCCCAAAACATATATTTCCGGTGAAATCTCGACATCGAATTTTTGGGTGGAGTACAATACCTTCTCTATCCACATGTACATTGTATACGGGGGAGGTTCCAACCTCTTCAGCTGCTCTGGTGTGGGCGCTGCGTAACCCGAGTACCCGAGGTATTTCTGACGTTAACAGAAGTAGTCGGAAAGTTCTCCCGTTGGAGAGTTTTTTGGATTGGGTAGGACTCGGCGTGGCAGTGGTCCATATTATTGGGTACGTCTTGGCTTCTGCCTTGACGGGGTTGTGCAGATTCCTCAATGTCCTCCGGTACTAGCCTGGAGAGCTAGTAGACGGTATGCTAGCATTCGTCGACCCGACCAAGGTTATTTGGTAGTCTTCCCCTCGGGGTTGACGCGCGTAAGCGGCGTATCCATGCCGGTATGTTCTCACGCCAGGGCGGGGGGGGGGGGGCTCTTCAAGAAATTAGATATTGCCCTAATGGAAAGTGCCACGGAACAATCTCTGGTGCGTCAAGAATGGGGGGCTTCGGTCCTGGGTAGCCATTCGCACACAACTGTACATACGGGCTAGAGAAAGTAAAAAGAATAGTTTGTATATGGAAAGGCTAGAGAAAGTTATGTGAATGGAGCGTATAAGATTTTGTTTTTGCCTTAGATTGAAAAAAAAAAAGTGTCATCCATAGGAGATAAAGGGCACTAGGGTTATAATCCCGTGGTAGGCTTTTTCACTTTCTCTGCAAGTTATCGATTTTCAGAGCAAGCTGCGCTATATTAACTTACCTGTAAACACAACACAGCGGATCGACTAAATCCCGTTGATTTAACGCCATCCTTCCGTTCAATATGGCGGCATGTCTGGCGCAGCAGAAGCCTGCAATTTACTGCAGCGGTATATAGGAGACCGTGGAAAATACGACACGCTTCACTACAAGATAATCCTGCATCAAACCGTACTGGCAAAGAAAAACACTAGCGAATGGCAAACATCTTCTTTTGTGTGACAGCTCGAGACTATATCGATAAATTCCCAAAATTGAGTTGTGTTTGGACATGTTGCATGGAATTTAATGCCGCGCCAGCATGTTGTCATGGTAGCTCAGTGGTTAGAGCAACAACTAGAGACCTGGATATCCGTGGTTCAAATCCCGGCTATAGAATTGAATTTCCAGTCTATCTATCCAACATTTTCGTCTCATGTGAAAAAAATCTGATGTGTTCTATTTATGGCTTTCTCTACATCGCTGTAACAAATTATTATTAAAAATAACATTCTTCTATCTACTTTATGATAATCATTAGCAGATCTTATGTTAATTATTTGCTTCCTTGTAAGTAAAAAGAAAATAAGGGAATACATTAGGTTGAAATCCGCTTCTATGCAGGGCCAGGAGTTTACAACTTTCCGTGTGAGAAAAGTATAAGCATTTTAACTCTGAAACAAATAACAAGGATTATCTCAATATTGGTCAACTCCATGAAATAAAACCGCATATGACATACATTGTGATATACATTTTTTATGTAGCAAGTTATTGTCTCTCTCTCTTATGGTTTACTAATTACGCAAACTTCATTTAGAATAAAGAGATCTTTAGCGGCTACTCCCTGAAGAATCAAGATATATGTTTTACTTGCCATACCCTTAATATACAGACATTTTGGGGAAAATAAATTTTTTCGTGATTTATTTCCATGTAAAGGGTAGTTTGAGTTAGGGAGGATTTTTCTCAAAATCTTCGTGTCACATCCCTGGAAGATACTAAACTTAAATACCAAATGTAGCATTTTACAGACTTTTCGTTTTTGAGTTATCGTGTTTACAGACACACGGACAAACACACAAAGACCTTTTTCTAAACATTTTTTTTTTATACAGGGGAGCCTTAAACGTCTATTTGCGGTGAAATCTCGGCATTGAACTTTCGGGTAGACTGCAATAATTACCTTTCCTATACACTATGTACATAGTACGTGCAGAGAAAGTAAAAATGTGATGTGTTCCATTCACATGACTTTTCTACATCTCTACAATAAATTATTGTTAAGAAGCTTATTCTACTTACTTAATGCTAATCGAGAAAAAATTAGCAGAAAGGATCTTATTACGTGCTTCCTTGTAAGTAGAAGGGAAATAAGGGAGTACCATAGGCTAAATAGTTACATCTTTTAAAAGGTGGTTGCTACGTTACTGACGTACCTTTGTTTATATGGACAGAAGTTGACAAATTTCCGTATGAGAAATGTATAAGTATTTTAAAGCTGAAATTAATAACAAGGATTATCTTAAAATCGGCGAATCTCACGAAAAAAATATATGTAAAATAAATTGTGTGTTTTAACGAGCTCTACATTTTATGTGTAGTACGTTTTTGTCTATCTCTTATGCAAAATTATGCAAAATTAATCCAGAATAAACACGTTTTCAGAGGCTATTCCCAGAAAGTTCAAGATATACGTATAATTTGTCATGTAAATATCTTAAATATAAGAGATTTTAATCAAAACCGTTAGAGCCATTTTTGAGAAAGTAAAACATTTCAAAAATGTTCCCGTGTAAAGGTTAGTTCAAGGGGGGGGGGGGGGAAATTTTCTTGAAAATCTTCGCGTGGCATCCTTGGTCAACGGTCTTTTCGATTTAGAGATATGCTGCCCACCGTCTCTCTCTCTCTCTCTCTCTCTCTCTCCCTCTCTCTCTCTCCCTCTCTCTCTCACACACACACAGACATTCTTCTAAAAATGTTTTTATTGGATTCAGGGGGTCTCAAAACATGTATTTGCGGTGAAATCTCGGTATCGAATTTGTAGGTGCAATACAACACCTTCTCTATACATACGTACATAGCACGTGTAGAGAAAGTAATAAATAAATTAACGCTAACTGACCTAATAGTTGGCTAAACTATGAAACGTGGAACTCAAGGTACTTAAAACCTTGTAGGTCGCTTTTGGAAATGCCAACTCAAAATAATTTGAGAACACCTTGTGGTTTGCTGGGAAACATGAGAGTCAGTTGGGGAAATTTAATGTCGTACCGCCATATTGTCTTGGCAGTAGCCTCAGTGATTAGCGCAACCGGCTAGAGACCGGCAGATCCGCGGATCAAATCTCAGCTATGTCATTAAATGTTTGAATCTGATTCTGTCTATCCAACTCCTGTCTTACACCCAGCTTGTGTGAAGAAAACAACAAATAAGACGATTAAATTAACATGAGTTGTATTTAGTTCAACTATTCAAACAATAATGTAAGTACGTCCTGTGCTTCGTAATTCATAGCTAATTGGCCGTCCATTGTTACACATGTGCGTTATTGAACGCGTGTGTCAACCGCAAGTTCTTTTGAGCTGTGATGTTACACCTTTGCGAGTGGACTCGTTCTCTGTCGGAAGATTATAATGCTAAATACAGTGAATGAAGAAATAATTGATAGAAAAAAAATTAAAGGAAATGTGGTTTATCCTTGACATGACATATTTGTATGTTTAATTTGACTTGAGAGCAGCGGCAGAGAGAGCAAAATAAGCGCATTTATCTCGGTTCGGATATGCCTATCGGAGCGAGTTTGAGCAAAAATGATGGTGATTATATCTGCTGTTTAGAGAGCTACAGGAAATACGTCACACATACTATAATGAGCCAATTATGTATGATATTGAACACAATATATGTTCATAGTGATAGGAATGCATAAAACATGCTATATGATTTGTTTCCTGAACAGTTATGATACGTGGGCTGTTACACATTCACTTTTAACATTACTAATATTAAAACATCTCACTAAAGCTATGAATAAAGCCTAATTAAAACCGCAACATGTGGATGCTTCTATGGTTACATAACTAGTTAATTTAATTAAACAGGGAAACGTTAGCAAACACAACATAGTTGCAAGTTCTAACGCTAGGTGCGTTACCGCAGCTATGTATCGCATTTGACGAGAGTATGGGGCACTCGGTAGCTCCGTCTGCAGGACAGCGATATGGTTATGAATATGGATAGCATCGTAAATCAAACACACAGAGTGGATTAAATTCTGTAAAAACAAAAAGAAATATCCGGGCCAAAGGAAGCAATTGTTTGCTAGCCGGTTCCCATTGCTTTGTTTCGCTTAAAGCCTGTCTTGGCATTCTTCTATACTGCAGAACATGCATCTGCAGAAACCACTGACCCGTAACCCAAGATTACAAATTCAGAAATATTTGTCTCCCGTAGTATGGAGATCAACATTCTTTTATGCTCTTTCTCAGGTGAACACATTTTTGGAACATTAGAAGCGTTGTCATAACACAAGGCAGGTAAGCAGCCAGATAAATATTCTTACTCTATTACAGTATCTTTAGCATTTGGTATTTGAATTAAAATCGTTAATCATTTTTGAGAAGATCGAAAGTTTTGAAAACATTTTCACATAACGGTTATTTTCGGTTGGGTGGATTGTCTTGAAAATCTTCGTGGCACATCTTTAAAAGATATACGGGCACATTTAAACACACGGGCCTTTAAACAAACTATTAATACTAACATTTATTCTTCTTGGCTTAATTGTTTTTTTTTTTTTTCACACAAGCCGGTGTAGGACAGGAGTTACGCAGGTAGAGTCAGACTGAAAAATACAAAGCTATAGCCGGGATTTGAACCATGGATCTCCCGGTTGCTGTACCACTGAGCTACCATGGCAACATGTCTGACTCTACCTAACAAATTTATTCCTCTATCTAATTTATGATAATAGACACAAACATTAGCAGAAATGATTTCATCAACTAGACGGCCCGGGTTCGATCCCAAGCGACCGCATGCGGGATTTGTGGTGGACAAAGCGCGTAGGAGTGAGTTTTCTACGGGTTCTCCGGTTTTCCCCGCCATCGCATTCCACCGGTGCTCCATCTTCGTTCCATGTATCATCAGTGTCATCGCCTGCGTTAAACAGTATCCAAAAAAGACAGATAGATATTCTTTCTCTATCTACTATAGTATCTTTAATAACTCCATGGCACGACAGTTCACGGGGAACCTTGGCCTACCGCCCGGCCGCTGCGTCCCCCATCTCGGTCCACTACAGACGTCATGGATGGGGTGCAGTATTGGAGGGTGAGACGTGGTCAGCGCCTCGAGCCCCCCCGGCCGGTTAATGCGGTCCTCATGACCTGGAGCCGCTACTTCTCCATCAAGTAGCTCCTCAATTGGCCCCCCAGGGACCTTACGAGGCTGAGTGCACCCCGGGCCAGATCTCGCAGCGGGGGAAATATCCCCACGCTGGTACTGGGGATCGAACCCAGGTCTCCCGCTTGGTAAGTAGCAACGCTACCACCGCGCTAAGGAGACGACCAGTATCTTTAATATTCAGTATTTAAATCAAAATCGTTAGAACTATTTTTGAGAAATTCGAAAGTTACGAATAATCTTTTACGTAAAGCATAGTTTCACAAACAAGCTATACTTACTATATTGATATCGAATTTTTGTGTGGAATACAATACTACTCTATGACTGCCTCCATGGTCGAGTGGTCAGCGAGCTGACTCCTCACCCGGAGGTCCCGGGTTCCATTCCCGGCTGGGGCGGGCAATGTTTCTTTAGCCAGAATTATTCCCTATCCCCCATAGAGTCTGGAAGTATGAATGTGAGAGTAAATGTGCGTGTGTTTAGTAATATAATGATTAACCTAATGTTCTGAACCTACAGTTTCAGAAGTCAAAGCCCCCGATATGACCACTGATGTTAAAGGGGACTATACACTATGTACAAGTAATATGTAGAGAAAGTAAAAATGTATATTACTTGTAATAAATTGCATATGCTGCCATAATTAGAGCAATGCTGTTTAGCAGCACAGTAAGTTCAAATAAACAAATACATTCTGGTTACTCGGCCTAACGGGGATTGGAACTCGGGACCAACTGAATGTGAAACAGACACACTAGCCTTATACATGGAATTAAGAAAAACTGCGCTTGATACAAGTGCCTGTAACCATGGTAACCAATATATTCACTAAGGCTCATTTCCTCGTGTTTCAATAAGCCATAACTCTTCCCATGTTAAAATCTGGGGCCTTAAAGAACCCTTACAACAAAAAGGCGGGCTTCAAGACTTTAATGAGAGGCTTTAGGCAGCGGAGAAGTTTTTGTAAGAGAAAGAAGAAGTACTGGCGCTTGTGGTTCGAGCTCTAAACAAACTATAGGAAAATTAAATTAAATTTAAAATGTTCCGAGCCCTTCATTGGCTAAGAATTCTGTAGGGTAGCTATAAAACTCAACTGGGAAGAAATCCCGTTGACTGCGGAAACAATTTGTTTCCAGGTCACGTAAGGCAGTAGGACCGAGTTGGAATTTATTTCTGGTACAAGTTCATAACCAGAGAGCGCTCCAACTGGCTCAACTCTGGCGTGAGATGGCCAAATATCATCGCATGCCACAAACCTGTTCTGATTTTTTAACACAATTACAAATATTCTATTACGTAAAGTTGAAGTCCTTAACGAGAGGTGGTTACCATGTAAAATCATCCCAAATGCTCACAATGGGCATAACTTGGGATCCAGCTTTGGGCCGAGGGGGGAGGGGTTCAAATATGAGTAAAGCCATATGCTGAAACGCAGTGCAAAATATGTTTAAAGCATTAGCATAACTTACTCTACCAATTCTTCAATAAACCATTTTACAATAGGTTATTCTTCTCTCTACATCACTCTAATCTAGATAAACATTATCAGAAATATTTAAACAGAAATAGGAATGATGAATTAAGGGCTAAATTAAAAATCTGATGTGCTCCATTCTCATGACCTTCTCTACATCGCTGTCACAAATTATGTTAAAATGCATATGCTGCTCTACTTTATGATAAACATTAGCAGAAATGGTCTTATTACTTGCTTAATTGTCAGTAAAAGGTAAATAAGGGAATACACTTAGCTAAAACGAAAATATTTTAAAAGCTGGTTGCTATGTGGCTGAAATTCGTTTCTATGTAGAGCCAGGATCTTACAACTTTCCCTGTGAGAAAAGTTTAAGCATTTTAAATCTGAAACAAATAACAAGGAATGTCTCAGAAATTAACTCCACGAAAAATCATATATAATATAAATTGTGTGTTTTAATGTGATCTATACTTTTTTGTGTAGTAAGTTTGGGTCTATCTCTTGCGGTTTACCAGTTAAGCAACATTCATTCAGAATAAAGAGGTCTTTAAAGGCTATTCCTAGAAAATTCAAGATATACATTTTATTTGACATGTAAAATAACTTCAATATACGGTATTTTAATTAAAATCGTTCCAGCCATTTTTGAAAAAATCCTAATTTTCGAACATTTTTCAATGTAATCTATATTCTTTGTGTGGTAAGTTTTTGACTATCTCTTACGGTTTAGCAGTTATGCAACATTTCGTAAAATTCATCCAGAATAAAATAGTCTTCAGAGGCTATTCCCAGAAAACTCAAGATATACATTTTATTTGTCAGGTAACTATCTTTTATATACTATTTTAATCAAAATCGTTACAGCCATTTTTGAGAAAATCAAAATTTTCGAAAACAGTTTCATGTAAAAGGTAGTTTGGGGTGAGGGGATGTTTCTGAAAATCTTCGTGTCGCATCCCTGGAAGATAACTAAACTTAAATACCAAGTCTGGTATTTTAAAAACTTTTCGTTTTTGAGTTATCGTGTTCACAGACACACGGACACACACACACATACACACACACTCGGATCTTTTTCTTCAAATGCTTTTTTTGGATACAGGGGATCCTAAAACATGTATTTCCGGTGAAATCTCGGTATCAAATTTTTGGGTGGAGTACAATACCTTCTCTGTACACTATGTACATAGTATGTGTAAAGAAAGTAAAAATACAGAATATTTGAGAAATAGCAAAGGCATATCAAGGTATATGGATGGGGCATATATATAGCGAACATTATTAGATGGAACAATAATAATAATAATAATAATAATAATAATAATAATAATAATAATAATAATAATAATATCAGCATATCCCACGAGGAAACAGATCGCAAGGAGGAACTAGGGAAAGATGACGGAGTCAAGTTTTACTCTCTCTAGCATGTATGCACTATGCATAATGGATAGAGAAGGTATTCTATCCCACCCAAAAATTCAATGCCGAGATTTCACCGGAAATAGAAATTTTGAGTCCCCCTAAACCCAAAAACATTTTAAAAAAAAGGCCAGTGTGTCTGCCTATGTGAGTGTCTATGCACAACATAACTCAAAAACGAAAAAACCATAAAATACCAAACTTGGTATTTAAGTTTGGTATCCTATAAGGATGCAACACGAAAATTTTCAATAAAATCCCTCATCTGAAACTACCCTTTACATGGAAAAGTTTTCGAAAGTTTTGATTTTCTCAAAAAATGGCTCAAACGATTTTGATTAAAATGTCGTACATTAAAGATATTTAAATCGCATATAAAATATATATTTGGCATTTTCTGGGAATAGTATCTGAAGGCCTCTTTATTCTGGATGAGTTTAGCTGAATTTTGCATAACGGTTAAACTGTAGGAGATAGACAAAAACTTATGGCATAAAAAATTTAGATCTCGTAAAAACACATAAAATATGTCATATACGTTTTTATGTAGAGCGTTACTGACACATTCCTTATTATTGGTTTCAAATTTAAATTACTTACACTTTTGTCAAACTTTTGTTTTACTGCAGACCATGTAAAGCGAGCCGAACTGCAATTGTTTCAAATAGGACCAGCTTTTAAAATAATAATCTTTGTAAGGAAAGTTGTTTGTGTAACAGCTAGAGTAAGTTATGTGAATGGAACATATTAGATTTTTTTTCTCCTTCCATTTCAGATCTTGCAGTCCTTTTGCAGTTCTTATTTTTCGAACTTATGAGTTTTGAGATGTTCTTTTCCTCTTCTTCAAGGTGGACTCCATGAACAAAATCGCTTCAGCTAATGTTAATCTTGATTAGAATGAACTAGGTATAACAATAGGCTCTTTTAATAATAGTTTGTTACAGAATTGAAAAGTATGGAATGGAGTACATTTGATTTTTTGTTTTGTTTTTGTTTTCTTGTTTTTTGTTGTTTTTCCATTTGTATAGCCTCCTTTAACATCAATGGTCATATCGGGGGCTTTGACTTGTGAAACAACTCGTATTACTGTAGGTTTAGAACATTAGGTTAATCAATTTTATACCACTAAAAACAAGCACATTCACTCTCACATTCATACTTCCAGACTCTGTGGAAGATAGAGAATAATTATAGTTAAAGAAAAATTCCCCGTCCCAGCCGGGAATCTAACCCAGGATCTCCGGACGAGAAGTTAGCTCGCTGACCACTCGACTACGATATTAGATTTTTTGTTTTAACCTAACGTCCTTTAAGGTCGTCTCCTTAGCGCGGTGGTAGCGCAGCTGCTTACAAAGCGGGAGACCTGGGTTCGATCCCCAATACCGGCGTGGGGATTTTCCCCGGGGTGCACTCAGCCTCGTAAGGTCCCTGGGGGCCCAATTGAGGAGCTACTTGATAGAGGAGTAGCGACTCCAGGACATGAGGACCGCATTAACCGGCCGGGGGGCTCAAGGCGCTGACCACATCTGACCCGCCAATACTGCACCCCATCCATGACGTCTGTAGTGGACCGAGCGGCCGGGCGGTAGGCCAAGGTTCCCCGTGAGCTGTCGTGCCATGGAGTTAACATGGTTGGTCATATCGGACAATGAATGACATTGAGGGAATGGTGCTGAAGTTATACGGAGCTTAAGGTTACTTGACATTCGTCTTCTATGGATAAGGAATCCCCCGAAAAAAAAGCCTTATCCGGGTAACTTACCCTAAGCGAAATTTGAACTCGCGGCCTGTTGAATGTGAGGCAGACACGCTACCACCACACTACCTAGGCGGGCTAAAGTATACTATTATAGATGTATCAATAGTAAAAATTAATTGTAAAACTAAGAATACAATTTCTTCCCTAACAAATCAGTCAAGGCATTTTAATCTGGCACGCCCCTGACTGTAGCAAATTAATTTTGTCCATAATTGGAGGGAGATAAAAGTCTGAGAACTTTGCTTCTCTATGTTCAGATTTAAATTTCTATTTTTCTAAGAAAGCAAGGACAGACTTTGAAATACTGTTTCCCCCTCTTTGTATTTCACCCCTATGCAGAATGTACCCGCATAGCAAACTCGCTCGGCGCTCACTTGTTTTATCGTAACGGTTCTGTGTAGCCGGCCAGCCATTTGAACGCCGGTAATGGCCATTTCGCTTTTTCACAATCAGCGTTTCTGTTTTTCATTATTTTTATGTTTACTCTCATATGGAGGATGTAAATCCTATGCCAGTGTGGGAAACTGGGCGGCCTGTGTCTGGTGCTAATGGAGATGTGCAATGGGAAATCGTTGTTTCGGTGGTCTTGTGGTGAGAACCCGGCGGGCTGATAGTACAGTCTTGTCCGACAAATACGACCATACCTATCAGCATTATTTATATACAACTGTGTCGTGTTGCCGCTTCAAATTTCGGCTACACTGCAACCTGCCTTTCAACTTAACTTCAACCTTTCAGTCAAGATTTATGATAGCTATGCACATTCTGAATGGTCTGAAATAAAGCATGGTGTCCCACAAGTTTCTATTTTAGGTCCCTTATTATTACTTTCTCTACACGCACTATGTACATAGTGTATAGAAGAGGCATTGCAGTCCACCTATTCTGAGATATCACCGGAAATACACGTTTTAGGGCCCTCTGTATCCAAAAAAAAAAGAGTTTTCAGAAAAAGGTCCATATGTGTATCCGTGTGTCTGTGAACACAATAACTCAAAAATGAAAAGTCGATTAAATACCAAACTAGGTACATAAGTTTAGTATATTCCGAGAATGCTCCACCCCAACTGCCCTTTACATAGAAAAATTTTCGAAAATTGTGATTTTCTCAAAAATGCCTCTAAAGATTTTGATTAAAATATCGTATATAAAAGATATTTACCTGAAAAATAAAACGTATATCTCGAATTTTCTGGGAATAGCCTCTGAAGACATCTTTATTCTGAATGAATTTTGCGGAATCTTGCAATTGAAAAACCGTAAGAGACAGAAGAAAACTTACCTGACAGAAAATGTAGAGCTAGTTAAAACACACAATTTATGTTACATACAAATTTGTCCTGCAGTTGACCGTTTTTAAGATATTCCTTGTTATTGATCTTAGTTTTAAAATACTTGATACTTTTCTCATACGGAAACTTGTTAATATCTGACCACGCAAAGAATCAGATTTCTGTACCATAGCAACCACATTTTAAAGCATTTGACTGTCGGTTTAGCCTAGTGTATCCCCTTATTTCCCTTCTACCAATAAGGAACGAACAACAAAACAGTTTCTGTTGTTTATCTCGATTAGAATGAATTAAGATAGAAGAATAAGCTTATAGCAATAATTTGTTACAGACAGGTAGAGGAAGTCATGATCGGAGGACAGTAATAAATAACAGTAATAAATAATTAGTTCTTTTTGTAGATGACACAAGGATTATAATTAAAGAACACAATGTGCCAGTCAGCTCCCAGATTCATGTAATAAAATCTTCAACACACTAAATAAGTGGTTTGAAAGTAAGAAAATTAACATAAGCTTTCAAAAAACTAACCACATTAATTTTTTCAGAAATTATAAAAACATTACAGACCTAAGGATATAATATGAAAATAATCAGACTGCAGAAGTTTGTAATACAAATTTCCTAGTTCTTATGATCGACTGTAACATGAATTTCAAAACACCATATTGATTACATCTTACCCAAACTGAGCTCTGCATGTTTTGCAATCCGATCTTTAATTCAGCTTATAAATAAAAGCATATTAAGAACAGCTTATTGTGCATATTTTCATATATTGATGACCTATGGAACAATATTTTGGGGAAATTCAGTAAATGCTAAAAAAGTGTTAGGTATGCAAAAAAAGGTAATAAGAATAATGGCAGGGCAAAGACGATCAACTCACTGCAAACACTTCTCAAAATGTTTGGAATTTTATCATTGGCCTGTGAATATATTCTAAGTATATTGTCATTTGTAATAAATAACCCTGAAAAGTTTACAATAAATGAAAATATTCATAACAAAGAGACCAGACATAAGCAGGACTTACATAGACCAACAAATAATTTCCATTCATTCCAAAAAAGGATTTACTACAAAGGAATAGTTTTGTTTAATTCACTGCTCTCTTCTACAACAGAATTTCAAATGAACAAAATCAAGTTTAGATCCGAATTGAAATACCTTATTACTAGCATTTTCTATACAGAGGAGGATTTCATTCAATCAAAACACACTGGTAATAATGAAATATTGTAAATATAATAAACATGTATATTCTAAGAATATAGGTTTTTGGAAACAGACATGTAATTGAAAATTATGCAAAATTGACACCTCTGAAAATTCATTGTCAAAGTTATTATTTATAAATAAATGTATTAATAAGTATGAATAAATGTAATTCTTGACATTATTTATATCCTAGAGTTTGGGCATAGAGTCTAATTTCATATAGGATCTACAGATTGCAATTTTATGTATGCATGTTGGTATGCAACTTCTGCCCAGTATCGTCCATCTTTATTCCACCTCTGTTATCTTTAAAACACTTTATAACCTCTCTAACATAGTTTACACAATAGGTAGAAAGGTTATTGATCTCAGTGGGCTGAACAGATAGTCAAATCTCTAAACAGCATGTCGTTAAAAAATGACTTTGAAATTCCATAGCATTTGAACTTCCCGAGATTAAAAAAATCTCATACGGTCCAATCACATGACTTTCTCTACATCTCTGTAACAAGTTATTCTTAAAAAGTTTGTTCTTATATCTAATTCATGATAATCGAGATAAACATTAGCAGAAACGATTTTTACTTCCTCTAAACGTGCTATGTACATAGTGTATAGAGAAGGTATTGCACTCCACCAAAACATTTGATACCGAGATTTCACCGGAAATATATGTTTTACGGTCCCCTGTATCCAAAATAAGTATTTTCAGAAAAAGGTCCGTGTGTGTCCGTGTGTCCATGTGTCTGTGAACACGATAACTCAAAACGAAAAGTCGGTAAAATACCAAACTTGGTATTTAAGTTTAGTATCTTCCAGGGATGCTACACGAAGATTTTGAGAAAAATCCCCCCACCCCAACTACCATTTACATGGAACTTTTTTTCGAAAATTTTGATTTTCTAAAAAATTGCTCTAACGATTTTGATTAAAATATCGTATATTAAATATATTTAGCTGACAAATAAAAACTATATTTTGAATTTTCTGGGAATAGCCTCTGAAGACTACTTTATTCTCGGTCAATTTTACGAAATTTTGCATAACTGCTAAACCATAAGAGATGGACAAAAACTTACTAATCAACAAATGTAGAGCTCCTTAAAACACACAATTTATGTTATATACATTTTTTTCGTGGAGTTGATTGTTTTTGAGATATTCCTTGTTTTTGGTTTCAGCTATAAAAACTTATACTTTTCTCATAAATGACTTTGTGAACTCGTGTCCATGAAAACAAAGGAACTTCAGTCGCAGAGTAACCAGCTTTTGACTATCACTTTAACCTATGGTACCACCTTATTTCGTTTCTACTAACAAGGAAGCAATAATAAGACTACTTCTGCTAATTTTTGCTCCATTAGATGAAGTAAATAGAATAATTTGTTGCAGTGATATAGAGAAAGTCATGTGAATGGAACACATCAGATTTTGTATTTACTTTTTTATAAGTAAGGGAAATAAGGGACTACACTAGGCTAAACCGACACTCAAATGCTTTAAATGTGGTTGCTATGGGATTGAAGGCGGCCAGGAGGTGAGAAGTTCTCATATGATAAAAGTAGAAGTATTTTAAAACTGAAACCAATAGCAAGGAATACCTAAAAAACGGAAAACTCCACGAAAAAAAAAGTATACAACTATTTTAATCAAAATCGTTAGCCATTTTTGAGAATATCAAAATTTTAAAAATTTTTCCGTGTAAAGGTAGTTTGGGGTGAGGGGATCTACCTCAACATCTTCGGGTCACATCCCTGGAAGATATTGACCTTAAATACCAAGCTTGGTATCTAACGGACTAATCGTTTTTGAAATATGCTGCCCACAAACCCACACATATACATATACATGCACACTGTGCGACAGACACACACACACACACACGCACGGACTTTTTTGGATTCTGGGGATCTCAAATCATATTTCCGGTTCAATACAATACCTTCTCTGTACATTACGTACGTAGTACGTGTAGAGAAAGTAAAACTAATCTCAGTCAAAAATAAATCGGGCTGGAAAGAGTTAAAGAACGCCCATTTCCATTTCGTGGTAGACAAAGTAAAATACTTTTATAAACTTAGGGAGCCTCGAAACCTGTATTGTTGGTATAGTGTTTTTTGTTGGCATGTAATATTTGCTCTAGTTATAATAATAATTCCACGGCAGCTCACAAGCAACCTTGGCCTACGTCCCCCATCTCGGACCATGGCAGATGTCATGGATGGGGTGCAGTATTGGAGGATGAGACGTGGTCAGCGCTTCGAACCCCCCCCCCGGCCGGTTAATGCGGTCATCAGGACCTGGAGCTGCTACTTCTCCATTAAGTAGCTCCTCAATTGACCCCCCCAGGGACCTCTTGAGGCTGAGTGCACCCCGGACCAGGCCTCCCAGCGGGAGAAAAATTCCCACGCTGGTACCGGGAATCGAGCCCAGGTTTCCCACGCTAAGGAGACGGCCACTTCCTCTAATTACTATTATGAATACAAATTTGAATACGGTTAAGCCAGAATTTTAGCTGTAAATCAGAGTAATAAAACATTGCTGAAATCCAGGTTGAAAGCAGCAAATTGCCTTCAAATTAAAATATTAAGCCCCGTCCAACCAAATGATACGAAATACAAACTGCCCGAGAAACCCACATTTTACTCTCCACCGAAACCTTACAGACCTGTTTCTGTATTTATTCAGCCTGTATAAGGATTCCCGGAAAGCAAATAGCTCACCTGAGAGAAACACATTTAAAGCTTTCACCGACGACAGAGCGAGTCTATTAAATTGGTTCCCAACTCAGCACAAAAATCCCATTTTACGACTGAAATGCACTTACCCCTCCGCTCGCAATAATTTAAAATGTTAGGGGTCCTGTGATTTATTTTGGGGCTGGAGGATTTCTTGCAAACGAACGGTCGTGTGAGAGTGTAATTGGGTTTGGCTCGCCAATTACATTAGCTGGCTCTGGATCAAGGACACAGTCAACATTTGCCTATCGCAAAATAATACGCTAAGTCAATACTGTGCACCTTGTTTTCCTAAATCCGACCGTACGAATTAGCCCAGCAAACTGCTGCCTCTTCAAATATGTAACTTCTTTGCTACACTGGATGCCATTTCGGAAACATTCCTAAAAGAAAAAAAAAATCTGCTGTGTTCCATTCACATGAATTTCTCTCGCTGTTCCATAAACAAACCTTTCTTTCAAAATATTATTTTTTCATCTACTTCATTCTAGTCAAGATAAACATTGCCAGAATTTGTCTTATTACTAGTTACTTTCTCTACATGTACTATGCACCTAGTGTATAGAGGTGTTGTACTCCACTCAAAAATTCAATACCGAGATTTCACCGGAAATATATACCCTGTACCAAAAAAAAAAAAGCATTTTCAGAAAAAGATCCGCACGCGCGCGTGTGTGTGTGTGCGTGTACGTGTGTCTGTGAACACAATAACTCAAAAACGAAAAGTCGGCTAAAACACCAAATTTGGCATTTAAGTTTAGAATCTTCTTGGGAAGTGACACGATAAATTTGAGAAAAATCACCCACCCTAAAATACCCTTTACATGGAGCTTTTTTTGAAATTTTTGATTTTCCGAAAAATGACTCTTACGATTTTGATTAAAATATCGCATAATAAAGATATTTACCTGATAAATAAAATGTATATCTTGAATTTTCTGGGAATAGTCTCTCTGTATGGGTTTTACGGAATTTTGCATAACTGCTAAACCGTAAGAGATACACAAAAATTTGCCACAGAAAATGTGGAGCACCTTAAAGCATACAATTTATGTTATACATATTTTTTCGTGGAGTAGATGGAATTTGAGTTATTCCTTGTTTTTGGTTTTACCTTTAATAAAACGTATACTTTTCTCATACCTACATGAATTTGTCAACATCGTCCATACAAACAAAGGTACTTCAGTCACATAGCAACCAGCTTGTGAATATCACATACAGGCACACACGGACCTTTTTCTAAAACTGCCTTTTTGGATTCAGGGGTACCCAAAACATATATTTTAAGTGAAATCTCGGTATCGAGTTTTTTGGTGCAATACATTATGTGCATAGTACGTGTAGAGAAAGTATAAATCTGATGTGTTGCATTCGCATGACTTTGTCTGACTGTTCTATAAACAAACTTTACTTACAAAACATTAATCTTTGATCCATATCATACTAATCAAGAAAAATGTTACCAGAATTATTATTTCCTTCTTTGTAAATAGAAGCGAAATAAGGGAATACAATAGGTTAAAGCTATAGTACATCTTTTAAAAGCCGGTCGCCAAGCGTAACAAAAGAAACTAACCTTGCTTGCTGGGAATAAACAAAACAGAGACGATAAGTAAGATGTCTTCCCGTTTGAGAAAAAAATTACGTGGCTTAAAACGGAAACCAATAATTCGGAATATCTCAAGAACATTTATCTCTACAAAAAATGTACCTGACATAAATTGAATTTTAATGAGGATTTCATTTTTTTTTGTGTATTAAGTTTTGTATATTTCTTACGGTTTACCAGTTATGCAAAAGTTATACAAAAGTCATCCAGAATGAACAGGTCTAGAGAAGCGATTCTCAGAACATTCAAATTATATATTTCGTTTGTCATCAAAATATCTCAAACATATGGTATTTTAATCAAAATGGATAGAGCCATGGATTTTATTGAATATCCTCGTGTCGCATTCTTGGGAAATACTAAAGTTAAATACCAAGTTTGGTATTTAACGGACTATGCTGACCACAGAATGAAACAATCTGCGAACAGTAAAACAGTACAACTAAAAATCTGATATGTTCCAGTCACAAGACTTTCTCTACCTATTTTGCAAACAAAGTGTTCTTACAATAGCTTATTCTTCCATCTACTTCATGATAATCGTCATAAATATTGGAATAAATGATCTATGTATTTACTTTTAAATAGAAGAGAAATAAGGGCATACACTACGCTAAATCGATAGTCAAATCGTTTTAAAGTTGTGACTATGCGGTTGTTTTTGCATGGCCAGGAGTAAACAAGAGATATTTGAATCGAAAGGTGCCTTCCAGTTTGAAAAAAAGTATAAACATTTTAAAACTAAAACCAATTATGAATATCTTGGAAATGATTAACTCTACCAAAAAATGTGTATGACAAACTGTGTTTTAGCGAGATCTGTATTTTTTTTTTTTTTTTTTTTTTTTGTAGTAACATTTTGTTTAACTCTTCCCAGTTATGCAAGTCCTCAAAAATGAAAGGACTTAAGAGGCTATTCCCATATAATTCAAGATATATATTTTATCTGTGTTGTGAATATCTTTAATATAAACTGTTTCAGCTATATTTGAAAAAACAAAGTTTTCTTGATTAAGATCGTGTCGTATCCTTAAAAGATACTATACTTTAACACCTTTATATAAAATATATTTTAATCAAAATTGTTTGAGCAATTTTTGTGTTCACAGACACACAGGTTTTTTTGGACTCAGGGGAATCCGGTGAAATCTTCACGTTGAAAATGGCCGCGCCGTGGCCGAGTGGTCAGACCATTCGCCTCTCACCTAGACGCCCGGGTTCGATCCCAAGCGACCGCATGTGAGATTTGTAGTGGACAAAGCGGCGCAGGGGCGGGTTTTCTCCAGGTTCTCCACTTTCCCCCGCCATCTCATTCCACCGGGTCTCCATTTTCATATATCATCCATGTCATCGCCTGTGGTGCCAGAGCAGTAAACACGGGAGTTAAACACTACCAAAAAAAATTCACATTGAATTTTTACTTTCTCTACACGTATACTTAGTGTATACAGAAGGTATTATATTGCACCCAAAAATTCGATACGTAGATTTCACATGAAATACATGTTTTGGGTCCCCTGAATCCAAAAAAAAGTATTTTTGGAAAAAGGTCCGTGTGTGCATGTATATCTGTGGATAGCATAGCTCAAAAGAACGAAAAAACCGTTAAATACCAAATTTGGTATTTAAGTTTGTTATCTTCCAAGGATGTGACACGAAGCTTTTCAAGAAAATACCCCACCTTAAATTACCCTTTACATGGAAAAAAATTCGAAAAGTTTGATTTTCTCAAAAATGGCTTCGGTTTTGATTAAAATCTCTTAGTTATAATGAATTTTAAGGGAATAGCTTTAAAGACCTCTTTATTCTGAATGATTTTTATTGCATTTTGCATAACTGGTAAACTGTAAGAGATACACAAAAAATGTTGATCACAATAAAACACACATTTTATGCCATATACATTTTTTTCGTGGAGTTGATCGTTTTTGAGATTTCCTTGTTTTTGGTTTCAGCTTTAAAAAACTTTTACTTTTCTCGTACAGGAACATGACAACTCCTGTTCATAGAAACAAAGGAACTTCAGTTATATAGCAACTAGCTTTTGACTAATACTTGAGTCCATGGTACTCACTTATTTTCCTTCTGCTAAAATTTTTCTCGATTAGCATGAAGAAAAAGATGCATAAGCTTTTTAACCACAATTTTTACAGAGATATAGAGAAAGTCATTTGAATGGAACACATCAGATTTTTTTTTTAGTCTTAAGTAACAACGTGAAGTAAGTGCTGGTTCCACTTTAACCTGGATCTCAAGATGTCAAGCAACTGCCGGATCCTTTTTATTGCATTACATACTTATAGAGGGTGCAGCAGCCTTGTAAATCTCATTTTATTTGGCAACGGCAGGGAAACCGTCTGTCACGTGACGTTTCTTACACATGGAACATGACACTCGGGATATCTATAAGAGCGGAGTCACAAAAAACTAAATTTTATTATACTTAGTAGCCCTTACTCCCCCAATAACCTTTATAACAGAGGGATAGTGCAAGCAATGCTTTTATCATATAATGCTGTATTATACAGTGCGTTTAAAAAGTCCTGCATATTTTCTTAATCGGATAAAAGTAAATGCTTTTTTTTCGTCAAATCTTTCTCACTCTCGTCAAACAGTAAACATTATTTTGTGTAATAAAAAAAAATCTGACGTGTTCCATTCACATGACTTTCTCTACATTTCTGCAATAAATTATTCTATTTACTTCATCTAATCGATAAAAATTTAGGAAAAATAGTCTTATTACTTGCTTCCTTGTTAGTAGAAGCGAAATAAGGGGGTACCATAGGTTAAAGTGATAGTGAAAAGCTGGTTGCTATGTGACTAAAGTTCCTTTGTTCACAAAGTCCTGTAGGAGAAAAGTATGTTTTTACGGCTGAAACCAAAAACAAGGAATATCTCAAAAACAATCACCTCCACGAAAAAAATATATAACATAAATCGTGTGTTTTAAAGTGCTCTACATTTCTTGTGTGATAAGTTTTTGTCCGTCTCTTACGGTTTAGCAGTTATTCAAAATTCCGTATAACTGGCCGAGAAAAAAGTAGTCTTCAGAGGCTATTCCCAGAAAATTCAAAATATACGTTTTATTTGTCAGGTAAATATCTTTAATATATAATATTTTAATCAAAATCGTTAAAGCCATTTTTTATAAAAACGAAATTTTCGAAAAATATTCCATGTAAACGATAGTTTGGGGTAGGGGCATTTTTCTCAAAATCTTCATGTCGCATCCCTGGAAGATACTAAACTTAAATACCAAGTTTGGTGTTTTACCGACTTTTCGTTTTTGAGTTATCGTGTTCACAGACACACGGACACACACACGGACCTTTTTCTGAAAATACTTTTTTGGATACAGGGGACCCTAAAACATATATTTCCGTTGAAATCTCGGTATCGAAATTTTTGGTGGAGTGCAATACCTTCTCTATACACTATGTACATAGTGCGTATAGAGAAAGTAATAATTATAAATTATACTTAGGTGGAGAATGAATATTGGCAATACCAGGCCCGCGTGTTTTCCCTAGCATTCGAGATCTGATAAGTGACTTACAGTTCGTGGATATCCAATTATTTTTGAATTAGTTGAAAAAACTGTAAAAAAAGTTTGATGTTTTTCATTCACATGACTTTCTTACATCTCTGCATTAAATTATTGTTAAAAAGCTTATGCTTCTACTTAATTCATGCAAATTGAGAAAGATTAGCAAAAATAGTCTTAATACTTGCTTTCTTGTAAGTATAAGCGAAATAAGGGAATACCATACGTTAAAGTAACACTCAAAAGTTGGTTGCTATGTGACTGAATTTCCTTTGTTTGTATAGACAGGAGTTGAAAAATTCTTATAAGAGCAAAATAGAAGATTTTTAAAGCTGAGATCAATAATAAGGAATTTCTAAAGAACGATCAACTTCACGAAAAAAATGTATATGACATAAATTGTTAGTTTTATTGTGATCTACATTTTTGATAGTAAGTTTTTGTCTATCTCTTACGGTTTACACTTATATAAAATTCAACAAAAATCGTCCAGAAAAAAAGAGGTCTTTAGAGGCTATTTTCAAAAATTTCAAGATGTACATTTCATTTGGCATGTGCATATCTTAAATATACGAGATTTTAATCAAAATCTTTAGAGCCATTATTGAGAAAAATCAACATTTCCGAAAATTGTTCTATGTAAAGGGTAGTTAGGCGTAGGAGTATATTCTTGAAAATCTTCGTGACGCATTCTTGGAAGATACCAAACTTGGTATTTAACATTCTTTTCGTTTTTTAGCTTTGCTGTCCACACACACACACACACATACACACATACACAGACACACCACACACACTCACTCACACGGATCTTGTTCCAAAAATCTTTTTATTTTGGATTCAGGGGGACCCAAAATATGGATTTCTGATGAAATATCGGTATCCCAATTTTTGGATGGAATACAGTACTTTCTTTATTCACTACGTACATAATACGTGTAGTGAAAGTAAACAGCCAATAAGCCAAAATTTCTTTTCAATATTTTATTGAACATTATGAAAAAATGAATTCTCGATGTGAATAAATGAAAGGCTACATCTAAATTATATGGACAAAGCCTTCTTATACACTCTTTTGTTAATGAATTTTGCAATAGATTCTTTGCTTGAAGTAGTACATGCCTTGAGGGTTACGAAATTTCCTAAATGTACTGGAAGTGTATTAATGATCTCTCAAGCTGTTCCTTTAAGTACCTACAGGCTTGTTGGCAAGAAAATTAGTAATGAATTGTAAATTAGTTTACATAACCAAATATGGATTCAGAATGATTAACTTACATATCAAGTATTTCAAAAACATATTTTAAAATACACAATTTACTTTCTCTAGCACGTATGCACATACAATTTACGTAGTAGCCAGAGAAGATTTATATTTCATCCAAAAATTCGATTTGGAGATTTCATCGGACATATACGTTTTGATGTCCCCCGATTTAGAAAAAAAAATATTTTTACCCCTCTGTAGCCCATATGTACAATGTACATAGTGGATGGAGAAGGTATTGTATTCCGCCCAAAAATGGAGCCATGAGATCTCCTGAGTCCAAAATAGCACTTTTAGAATAAGGTCTGTGTGTCTGAGCACAGCATAGCTCAAAAACGTAAAGACCGCTAAATACCAAACTAGGTATTTAAGTTCTTTCAAGGTTACGACAAGAAGATTTTCAGGAAAATCCCGCCATCATCAACTACGCTCTAAATGGAACATTTGTCGAAAATTTTGACTTTCCGAAAATTGCTCTAACAATTTTGATTAAAATACCTTATGTTTAAGATATTTGTATGACATTTTGAATTTTCTGGGAATAACCTTTGAATACTCCTGCATTCTGGATGACTTTTCTTTTATTAGCAAATCATGAGAGATACACAAAAAGATACTACACAAAAATGTAGATCACATTAAAACTTACGGTTAATGTTATGTACTTTTTTTTATTCTTTTTCTTATTAGAGTTAACCGTTTTCGAGATATTTCAAGCCCCTTAAACTTTTCTCAAACGGGAAGATATCTTTCTCCTCGCAAATAGATTGGAATTTGATTGCCTGTACATTCCCTTTCTCCCTTCTACTTACAAGGAGCTAGTAATAAGACTAATTCTGCTTATATTTAAGTTGATTAACATGCTATAGATAAAAGAATCATCTTTTGAATAAAGGGTTTGTTTTCGGAATAGCTTGAGAAGGTCATGAGAAGAACACATTAGATTTATTCAAAAACTTCTGGAACTCGTCAAACAGTAGACGTATTTTAAAATAAACCTTTTACTTTCTCTAGCACGTATATAAATGCAATGTACGTGGCAACTTAAGAATGTATTGTATTCCACCCAAAAATACGATGTCGAGATTTTGTCGGAAATTTATGTCCATGAGTCCAAATAAAAACACTTTTAGAAAAAGGTCCCTCTGTGTGTGTGCGCGCACGTGTGTGTGTGTGGCTGTAGACAGTATAACTCAAAAACTAAAATATCGTTTAAAATTAAACTTGGTATTTATTTTAATTATCTTCCAAGGATGCGACACGAATATTTTTACAAAAAATCCCCACACCACAAGCTCCCCCTTCTATGGAAACATTTTTCAAAATTTGTTTTTCTCAAAAATGGCTCTAATGATTTTAATTAAAATATCATATATTAAAGATACTTACATTTCAAATAAAATGTATATTTTGAATTTTCTGGGAATAGCGTCTGTAACCCTGTTTATTCTGGATGAACTTTTCTGAATGTTGCAAAATTTGTAAACCGTAAGAAATAGACAAGAACTTACTACACAAAAAATGTAGATCTCGTTAAAACACACAATTTTGTCAAATACAATTTTCTAGTAGAGTTGATCGTTTCTGAGATATTCCTTTTTATTGGTTTCTGATCTAAACGACCTAAGTATTCTCAAACAGGACTATACAAACCAAAGTGAAACCGAAACTCAGTTGTTTCACATAGCGATCAGCTTTTAAAATATTTGACTAACAGCTTTAGCCTAAAGTATTCTAATAGTTTGTAAATAGAAATGTAAAAGTTAGAGAACGTTTTGTGAATAGGACATATCAGAACTTTTATTATTATTATTGTTAGTATTCAGAAACCCATTATCACAAAAACAATTAAGATTATGGAGGAAACAGTAAGATGCAAGATGCTGACGTAATCTGCCTCTTGAAAGATCTAGTTCACGCCTCTGGTACTTTTGTGGCAAGACAACCTTCTTAGCTTGTATGTAAGGAAGAGGGCTTAAGTACTCCAAGTCACTATCCAAAGTGCTCAGCTAATCGAAATAAACACAAGCAACAAAAGCGTTAAAACAATTGCGGGCCAGGAGGCGAAGCAGTCAGTGGCGGCAAAAGACTTAGCCAACAAGCTTCTTATTGGTATGAAATCTTCTATTCGTAATTAAAACCATTAAGAGTTCTTATTTCTAATGATAAACTAAATTGGACTGTTGGTAGCTTGTAATTAACTAAATGATTTATAAAACGATTAAATAAATATATCAAAGAAATAAATTAGAGGATTTCAAAAACTGATGCAATATAATATAACCATATTTTAATATAAATCGGTGACAATATTACTCATATAGAATATATACACAATCTTTATCGGTTATCACATAACTAAGGTTTTCCAAATAGTTTACTGAGTTAACAAATGACTGGCACTTCATATTCTATTATTATTGTATTCTAAAGGTTGAATACTCTTTTAAGGGATTAAACTGAACGATTTACCACTACATTTACGACTTATATTGTATACATTTCTGACTAATATTCATATGCAATTTTCAAAATTATTTTCGATAGAATGGAACCTAATATAAATCTGCTTTGAATAAGAATAACAATATGAATATAAATTCTTTCGCATTAAAAGTGGCATTATCTATAATAAAAAAGGTTTTTGGTTCCATTTTACGGAACCATTTAAAAGAATCTCACACATGACCAAAAGTTTAAGTAAGGAATTTTAAGATATTTATTATACATTATATATGATTTCTATCAGTGACAAAATGTTTTAGTAAAAATTGAATTATAGGTGAACAGAAGAAAGAATGTTACACTGCGCAGCCGAACCCGAAAGCAGGGAGAACTTCTCCCTAAAGTGTATCTACTTTATTCTTCCTCCATTAGGCGCGAGTGCATAACTAGTGAGCACGTTTCCCCTAAAGTGACATTGACTGAGGAGTAACTGACTGGCAGGTAGCACGGGGAAGGGAGGAACGGCAGGAGAGGCAAAAGTGGAGGAATCAGTCCGTCAAGCAGCAAACTCTCTTTTCTAAATTGTAAACTTATAGTTCTAAGTTGGGGTGTAGGCATAAGAAAATGTAACTTCCTGAAAATAGTTGGATGTTAGGGGTTGATCGACGATCTAGTTTTAATTGGTATATAATGTATTTTGTGTTATCAATTTAAGTAACAAATATTAGAAGGAATATTGCACTAAATTATACTGCAATAATTAGAATGTGAAGAACATATTGCAGTACTATTGCGTTAACTATCCACTTAAAGTAGACTCAAAGTTATATGTTCAGATGAAAAATAATACAAATTTAAGGTATTCAACCGTTTATACAAATATAGAATAGTTGAATTCTAATTATTTATGATACCCTCAATGTGTGCATTTATTATAGATAAAGTCGTGTGAACAGACATGATTTATCTTTGTGCTAATACACATTGTTGCTTAATTCTTTATTTGCTGGCTACACATTCGTCACGCTGAACTTTAAGTTAATGATATCGATAAGAATTAGAAAGAAAAAGTAAAAGAAAAAACACAACAAAGAGAAAACTACACAAACTGGCAGAAATTGTAGACATACGCAACATTATTGTGCATCAATCAAACATCATACCCACCCTAAGCCACTAACTTCTCCACGAATATACACTATGACTTTAAAGAGTTTTTTAGACAGCTTATGCTAAAAGAAGGTCTTTTACCACATGTCAGTAGTGTTAAAAGTAGGAAATTCTGTCACTCGTGTTATAAAATTATAAGACTCCAATGCAGCCAACTTTGGCTTATGCGTCCCCGGCCTCATTCAAGTAGGCTATGACTCTGAAAGCTCGTGTTTATCCATAAAATGGTGGATGATATGAATGTCACGAACATGGAATCAGTTGAAATAGAGGAAATTATGCAAGCAACGAAGAGAGCAAAATTACAACTGCTACCAAAAAGTCAATAAATCACTATCATTCCTCAGCACAGATGCTAAGCAAGGCAACAACTGAATATCGCAGACCGTTAAGCATGAACTCTGTGAAATAGGTAAAACAATCTATTTATAATCATAATATGTCACTAAATATTGAGAACCTACGGCAACGTTTCGCAAGCTTCCTACTCACAATATAAAACACCAGTTTTACCACTTGTATCATAAATGAATATTTCATATATAAACGAATAACGATTTTAAAAGTGTATTGTAACAAATGTTTTTATTGACTTAAAGTTTGGTTACATATAAACTTAATTCAAGGCTGCAAACAATTCCTTTGACGCCTCGATGCGTAGACAGTTTATGAGATCCATCCGTAAAGTGGCTGCACGCCACTACGCGCTAACACTCCAATCACGATTCACTCAACTCACTACGCACTAAATTGCCTTTCAATTCTTCCTTCGTTTTATAGCCAGATATGACGTCACAGACATTTCTGAACCTTGCTTCTACTGGCGTGTGCCAGACGTATTGCATTCCAAAGCCTCCGGCGTGTCACTTCCTGTGTTTATCACATTCCAGCCCCCGACGCATACCAAAGCGAAAGTGAGAGCAGTATCACAGTATGTAAAGGAATGGGCGATATAATAGTTTGATTGTTGTCTTTTTACTTTCTCTAGTACATATATACAATATACTACCTTGTAGATAGAGATGTTATTGTACTCCATCCAAAAATTTGATACCGAAAATTAATCGAGAATAAATGTTTGGAGGTCCCCTGAATCCACAAAAATTATTTTACAAAGAGGTGTGTGTGTGGAACCTTTACAATGAAACGTTTTTCTCATAAATGGCTCTAACGATTTTGATTACAATATGTGATAAAAAATGAAATGTATACCTTGAATCTTTCGGAAGTAGCCTCTGAAGATTTTTGCATTGTGATATAACTGGTAAAACATAGTAAATATACAAAAACTTACTACACAAAAATGTAGACCTCGTTAATACACACAATTTAGAGTTACACATTTCCGATATATTCGTTGTTAATGGTTTCAATTTTAAGATTATGTTCTCAAAAGGAAGGTCTCATTCGTTTCATCTTTTTATTTTATTCCAGGCCATGCAAAGAGAACAGAATTTCAGTTCCCACATATAGCGACCAGCTTTTAAAATATTTCAGAATTTCTCTAGTCTAGTGTGTTTCTTTTTTACCCTTCTACTTACAAGAAAGCAAGTAATAAGACCACTTCTGGTAATGTTTATTCTTATTAGCATCATATAGAGAAAAGAATAATCTAGTAAGAATTGTTACAGAATAAGTAGAGAAAGTCATGTGAATTGAACACATCAGATTTTTCCTCTTTTATCTATTTTAGGGACTATGACCAGAGGCCCTTTATGAAACCTTTCAGTGTGTTTGTGTGTGTGCGTGTGTATGTGTCTGTGGACAGTATAGCTCAAACACGAAAAGACCGTTAAATACCAAATTTGGTGTTGAAGATTAGTATCTCCCAAGGAAGCGACACGCTGATTTTCAAGAAAACGCCTCAAACCCACACTACTCTTTACATGAAAAAAAAAAAACATTAAAAAACGTTGATTTCTCAATAATGACTAAAGATTTTGATTAAACTACCATATAGTATGCATATTTACATGACAAATAAAACTGTATAATCTTCAATTTTCCGGTAAAGGTCTCTGAAGTCCTCTTTATACTGAATGAACTTTTCTTAATTTTGCATAAGTGGTAAACCGAAAGAGATAGACAAAAAACTTAGTGCACAAATATGTGGATCTCGTTAAAACTCAGAATGTATGTCATATACGTTTTCCTTGTAGAGTAGACCAGCTTTTAGATATTCCTTGTTATTGGTTTCAAAATTAAACCACCTAACGTTTCTCAAACGGGACCATGCAAAGTGAACTGAACCTCAATTGTTTCAAATACCGAACAGCTTTTAAAAGATTTAACGTTTAGTTTAGCCTAATATATTCCTTGTTTCCCTTCTACTTACAAGGAAGCAAGTAATAAGACCATTTCTGTTAATGCTTATATTGATCAGGATGATGTAGGTAAAATAAAAATCTTTTGTAAGAATAGTTTGTATTTGAAACAGCTAGAGGAAGTCATGTGAATGGAACACATCAGATATTAAGTTATGTATTTACACTTGGACCTGTTTCAAAAACTGCACAGGCGGCTCAAAATATTTCTTTTTCGACATTGCATTTTTTAATGGAACATGGTACTGGCTGCCCGTTCTTTCTAGAATGACCTTAAGTGGAGATAGAGCGACTAGGTTACTCTTGATAAATAGGTAAGCAAATGATTTATGTTAAGTAACAAACGGACCTGCTCCCTTAGATTACGTTTCGAGAATACACAGTAAATTGAGTAGGTGACTCGCATCTAATCTCTCATTTAAAAATGTCATTCGTCAAGAATTAGTGCGCGACCTATACTACACCTATTTACTATGCTAGAAGAGGAATTAAAATAGTGTTATTTCCATAAGAGACTTCAAATTTGTTTTGTGGTTTATACATAATTGTAGCTGTTGAGTTTTGAAGATAAATAAGATAAATATAGATCGATAAGATTGATAGGCAGACAGACATAAATAGATAAGATTGATAAGACTGTAGGCTGACATAAATAGATAAGATAGATAAAACTGATAGACATAAATAGATAAGATTGATAAGATTGTAGGCTGACATAAATAGATAAGATAGATAAAACTGATAGACATAAATAGATAAGATTGATAGGCTGACATAAATAGATAAGATAGATAAAACTGATAGACAGACATAAATAGATAAGATAGATAAGATTGATAGGCTGATATAAATAGATAAGATAGATAAAACTGATAGACAGACATAAACGGATAAGATAGATAAGATTGATAGGCTGCCATAAATAGATAAGATAGATAAAACTGATAGACAGACATAAATAGATAAGATTGATAAGATTGTAGGCTGACATAAATAGATAAGATCGATAAAACTGATAGACATAAATAGATAAGATTGATAGGCTGACATAAATAGATAAGATAGATAAAACTGATAGACAGACATAAATAGATAAGATTGATAAGATTGTAGGCTGACATAAATAGATAAGATAGATAAAACTGATAGACAGACATAAACGGATAAGATAGATAAGATTGATAGGCTGACATAAATAGATAAGATAGATAAAACTGATAGACAGACATAAATAGATAAGATAGATAAGATTGATATGCTGATATAAATAGATAAGATAGATAAAACTGATAGAGAGACATAATAGATAAGATAGATAAGATTGATAGGCTGCCATAAATAGATAAGATAGATAAAACTGATAGACAGACATAAACGGATAAGATAGATAAGATTGATAGGCTGACATAAATAGATAAGATAGATAAAACTGATAGACAGACATAAATAGATAAGATAGATAAGATTGATAGGCTGCCATAAATAGATAATATAGATAAAACTGATAGACAGACATAAACGGATAAGATAGATAAGATTGATAGGCTGCCATAAATAGATAAGATAGATAAAACTGATAGACAGACATAAACGGATAAGATAGATAAGATTGATAGGCTGACATAAATAGATAAGATAGATAAAACTGATAGACATAAATAGATAAGATTGATAGGCTGACATAAATAGATAAGATAGATAAAACTGATAGACAGACATAAATAGATAAGATTGATAGGCTGACATAAATAGATAAGATAGATAAGATTGATAGACAGACATAAATAGATAAGATTGATAAGACAGACAAATATAAACAGATAAGTTAGATAAACAGACATAAATGATAAGATAGATAGACAGATATAAATAATAAGATAGGTAAGATAGATAAAGACAAACATAAATAGATAAGATATACATAAATAGATAAGATAGGTAAAATTCATAGACAGACATAAATAGATAAAATAGATAGATAGACATACATAAATGATAGGCGGATGGATGGATGGGTGGGTAGGTGGGTGGGAGGGTGGATGGGTGGGTGGATGGATGGATGGATGGATGGCCGGAGGGAGGAACAGACGGACGGACGGACGGATGGATGGCCGGAGGGAGGAACAGACGGATGGATGGATGGATGGATGGATACTTTATTTCATCTCTTCAGTTACAAACTTCGTAGATAATACATATATATACATACATACGTAGATATATACATACACACATACGTACATACATACATACATACATACATACATACATACATACATACATACATACATACATACATACATACATACATACATACAAACATACATAATCATTTTCATGGAGTTGCTGAATTTGCTATCATATATAGTTATTTATGTCTATGTACCATTCCCTTTAATTGCATATTTTATACCCTATCAACTTAATCTATTTATCTATTTTATACTTACAGCCTCATCAGTTTTATTATTAAGACCCTCTCTTTGGCAACTTTCCCCCTCATTTTTCTCTTACTTACCTTGAATAATTACCAAGTTGTTTCAGAAATTCTTACTTATTGTTTCCAAAAAGTTTTAAGTACAGTATCTCTATCGGTAACTATTCTCATTTTCTATTCCATATTTTCGTTTCTTCGCATTCAATTATAAAGTATAAATTATTATCGACATTGCCACATAGTAGGCTTAGATCTTTATCTAATTTTAGACCTTTTAATATGAAGAGATATAATTGATGCTATACTGTATATAGTTTGTGTTTATTGCCCCTTGAGAAGCTCTTTGCGTAAGCGATATTTGTTGCACGCCACTGGACGCGGTAGTATCCAAGGAGACAATATCGGCGCCATGAGTGCAGTGTAAGGTAACGCAATTACACGGAACCATTTACGATTAGGAGCCCCTTTTCTGAAAGTGCACATACAGCGTCTCTGTCCTCAGCCGCAAGAGTGCTCTCCTAGTAGAGGGAGAAGGAGAGAGAGATCTGGCAACTCAGCAGTAGCTGCTCCACTTAACCCTACGTAATGTTACATCTTGACATATGAAATGAGATACCTGCCGAGCACTTCACATAATGCAGTATAGGAGTCGAGTTGCTTGCGTCACTGAAGCCTTTCCACCTCCTTCAGGACTGTAACAAACAAGCGATCTAGATATCAATTAGATATATCAATCATCCGTGCTTTTATTACGATTACTTCGTTCATGGCACGTGATCGTAGGAAGTGGCCAATCCAGTACATTGACGCTTAACATTGCAACCAATCAGAAATCATGATCTCTGAATTTTAATATTTTTTTTATCACACTCACGTGCAATTGTTTTCTCTCTGAATACGAGAGTCAGTGATATTCCTGTACATAATTGCCATATTAATTGCAATCATGCTTCACTAAGCCAAAATAATATAATGTAGCAATACAAAGATATCTGAAATTTATATGGACATCAAGTTGCAATGATTTCGGTGTAAATATACGTCAAGACAAATGGGATTTTAAGAATATTATTCTTCGTAAATAGTAGTATTTGCTGTATCTGCTAAGTGAAGCAAAGGGCATCGTTGCGATGTTTCCATGATCGGAATTCAGTTTTTAGTTCCTGAGTTCTCCACTATCAACAGGGTGACAAGGGATCAGCCTACAGATGGCACTATATGACACATCAAAACTTGCGGACGATAATGGCAGAACATTTTGCACAAGAACCTTCTTCTTTCAAGGTGTGGGGTTCTTTTACGTGCAAATAAATATCACATGGGACCACCTACTTTAGTTTCCTTTCCGAAGGAAACCATGCTAAGTATTTTTGCGTCCGAAAAATCCATCACTCTTCGCCAGGTTTGAACCTGCAATCTTAGGTTTTAGAGACTAGCATGGTAACCACTATACCATGGAGGGCGACATCACTGTAATAAGGTCTTTATTTTGTCCCTTAATTGCACAGATATAAACTTTAAAATTAAACCTATTTAAAAACGTTTATTAAATTCTCGATGATTGAAAATGATTAAATATGCAACCATATGCGTTAAAAAAAAGCACATGGAACATATTGCAGAATTTAATTCCATTATCACAAGTAAAAACAATCTAAATCTCCATTTACATACAAACTCAATATCTAATAATTATAAATTCGGATAATAATTAATTATTCTGCAGCAAAATATTTTCTGCTACAGCTAAATAAAATTGTTTTTAAAATTAAAATATGCTTTTCTCCGCCTATATTGCAACAAACTAACCTTCCAAAATCTTATTTTTCTATCTAGTTCGTGTTAATCAACATTAACAGAAATTGTTACATTACATATTTTCTTATAGATAAAAGGGAAATTAGGGAATACTCTAGACTAAAGCGATAGTTAAATATTTTAAAAGCTTGTGGCTGTGTGATTGACATTTCTTTGTTTATATGGGCAGAAGTTGACAAATGCCAGCATGAGAAAAGTATAAATATTTTAAAATAGACACGAATAACAAGGAATATATCAGAAACGATCAGCTTTACAAAAGAGCTTATAAGACACAAAGTATATATTTTAACAAGATCTACACTTTTTTTTTTTTTTGTATAATATTTGTCTTTCTCTTAGGGTTGAACAGTTATGCAAAATTCATCCAGAATCAAGAGCTCTTCAGAGGTTATTCCCAGAAAACTAAAGGTACACATTTTATTTGTCATGTAAATATCTTTAGTATACACTATTTTAATGAAAATGTTCAGAGGCATTTTTGAGAAAATCAAAATTATCGAAAGTTATTCCATGTAAAGGGTAGGTTAGGGTGAGGGGATTTTTCTTAAAATCTTCGTGTCGCATCCTTGAAGATATTAAACTCAAATACAAACTTTGGTGTTTTCGGTTTTGAGTTATCTTGTTCATAGAAACATGGACACACACACGCATGAACTTTTTCTAAAATGTTTTTTTTTATACAGCTAACCCTAAAACGTGTATATATGGTGAAATCTGGGTCTCGAATTTTAAGGTGGTCTGCAATACCTTCTCTACCTGTGTACCATATACTATATAGAGAAAGCAAATATTTAAACAGAACTATAGATATTCAAAGTTCGTCTCCTTACCAAGCGGGAGACCTGGGTTCGATCCCCAGTACCGGCGTGGGGATTTTCCGCCGCTGGGAGACCTGGCCCGGGGTGCACTCAGCCTCGTAAGGTCCCTGGGGGGCCAATTGAGGAGGTACTTGATGGAGAAGTAGCGGCTCCAGGTCATGAGGACCGCATTAACCGGCCGGGCACCCCATCCATGACGTCTACAGTGGACCGAGATGGGGGACGCAGCGGCCGGGCGGTAGGCCAAGGTTCCCCGTGAGCTGTCGTGCCATGGAGTTATAGATATTCAAATTATCCCTCCCAGAGTCCCTTAAGAAATTCTGGGAAGACAGGGTAGGCAGGGAAGACATGCAGGAGATAGGTAAGCTTCTGTTTAAGGCATTAGATTCCACACAAAATACGGGAAATACACGTATTAAGATCTCCTGTATCAAAACGCTATTTGTAGAAGAACGTCCGTGTGTGTTTGTTTGTCCATGAACATTATAACTGAAAAAAAAAAAAAAAAAAACGTTAGTAAAACATCAAACTCGGTATTTAAGTTTAGTATCTTTCAAGGATACGTCACAACGATTTTTAGGAAAATTCTCCCACCCCAAACAACTCTTCACATGGAAAAATTTCGACATTTTTTATTTTCTCAATACTGGCTTTAATTATTTTGATTATAATACGATATATTAAATATATTTACATGACAAATTAAATTTTTATCTTGAATTTTCTAGAAGTAGCCTCTGAAGACCTCTTTATTCTGTATGAATTTTGCTGACTTTCGCATAACTAGTAAACTGTAAGATATAGAAGAAAACTTACTAGGCAAATAATGCAGATCTCGTAAAACACATAATTTATGCCATATTTATACTTTTTACTTTCTCTACACGTACTATGTACATAGTGTATAGAGAAGGTATTGCACTCAAACCAAAATTTCGATACCAAGATTTCACCGGAAATATATGTTTTAGGGTCCCATGTAACAAAAAAAAAAGCATTTTCAGAAAAAAATCCGTGTGTGTGTGTGTGTGTGTGTGTGTGTGTGTGTGTGTGTGTGTGTGTCCGTGTGTCTGTGAACATGATAACTCAAAAACGAAAAGTCGGTAAAATACCAAACTTGGTATTTTAATTTAGTATCTTCCAGGGATGCGAAAGGAAGGTTTTGAGAAAAATTCCCCATCCCAATTACATGCAATTTTTTTTCGAAATTGTTTATTTCCTTAAAAATGGCTCTAATGATTTGAATTAAAATATTGCACATTAAAGATTATTTAGCTGTCAAATAAAATGTATATCTTCAATTTTCTGGTAATAGTCTTTGAAAGCTACTTTATTCTGGATGAATTTTACGGAATTTTGCATAACTGCTAAACCGTAAAAGATTGAAAAAAACATACTCCACAAAAATTGTAGAGCACGTTAAAACACACAATTTATGTAATATTATTTTTTGTTTTGTTTTTAAGATATTCCTTGTAATTGGTTTCAGCTTTAAAACACATACTTTTCTCATTCAGGAGTTTGTCAACTCCTGTCCATAGAATCAAAGGAACTTCAGTCACATAGCAACCAGCTTTTGACTGTCACTTTAACCTATGGTATCTCTTATTTCGCTTATACTTACAAGGAAGCAAGTAATAAGACTATTTCTGTTATTTTTTTCTCGATTAGCATTAAGTAAATAAAAGTATAAGCCTTTAAACAATAATTTGTTGCAGAGATATAGAGAAAGTCATGTGAATGGAACACATCAGATTTTTTAAATAAAGCTCTTAAATTTTTGTTTAAAAACCATGATTTTTAAATTTGAAATAAATAACTAATCCATATACACAAAAACGTTTTTGGTTAAAATAAAGCCTATTTACGTACAAATATGTGGTCAAAATTTCAGCGTCACTGACAATTAGTTTGTGGGATAATGGGACATTTGTATAGACAATTTTTCTTCTTCAGGAATTGCTTTCAAACATAACATTAAAAAACAATATAACCTAACTTTCCAAACACAGCTTTGCAGTACTTCAAAACTTTCACATGAAGGAAATATGAGCGGGATGCCAATGCTGCGAATAGTTAAAGTAAGACTTTCCGATCAAAATAAAAACAAATATCTCTTCTCTAACATTAATATTTACAAAGTTATGGATGTTTTAAAGAGTGAGTGTACCAAAATGTTCTAAAGAAACTATTTAGCAGGATTATTTTCAACAATATTTTAAACTATTTACAATTAGTGTACCTCTATGAAACTTACATAAAAGAGTGGGAAATTTGAAATGTTCGTAAGTAATTAAAACATGAAAATGGGGAAAAAAATTATGAAAATCCCATTTTGACTCCCCTTAAGGTAAAGTGTAGGATCGTGGTGAATTTACAGTGTTCTATACGGGAATAGACAGGAATTAGGCTTATATGAGATGAGCAATCAAATTATTTTGGGTAGTATAGTGGGGGCCAGTGGTCAGTACACAGAACCCTTTTCATCTTCATTAATGCAGGAAATATTGAGACTACTATTACAATGGTTATGATACTATCTCACGCAGCGGGGCGTCTCCTGGGAGATGTACACACGTTAAAACACTCCCCTCTCTGCATCGTCCATTGAGAACGATTATATTCCTAGTTCGTATCTTGCGTCACTGAATCTGATGCGTAACAGTCACACGAAATTAAAGCTCTCCCTCGCTATATCATTCATTTTATCCCTAGTTCGTATCTTGTAGAGACTGCTGGGAAGGCTGATGATGTGTAACAGTCACATGATGTTAAAATTCCCTTCTCGCTGTATACCGTTCAGCAGGACGATTATGTACATATGTTGTCTGTAATGTATGAACCATATCTAACTATACCAGGTAGAAGAGAAATCATTTCTTTAAGGGGAAACTGAAAATCCTGTCCCACCAATTTTAAATTTGCTAACTACATGCCCCTTTATCTCGGAAGCAGTTTAAGATTACACATTATGTATACCTTCTTCGCCTGGATGGTATTGGTGGTTACCTGGATGCGTTTCGACAAGTTATCCTTTTCATCATCTGAGGTGATACATGAACAAATCTTGTATATACGGTAACTTGCTTTCCTTAACTCCCTCTCTGCAACGGCTCAGAAATAGAGATGCCAGCTTGGCGCGAATAATACAACCAAAATAGCGTGCAGCGTTAAACAATTATTCACATGAAAGTAATTCTTGGCACATAACTATTGTTATAGCGAAATCACTTGGTTATAAAGCCAATTATATACATATAGAATATATCATTAGCAATTTAGAGTGCGAGACGGAGTGTTTTGTTTGAAGGAATGTCGATAAGTTTAATTTTGGTTGCGATCCAGTTTATCACACAATGAGTTGGCAACCGTGAACATAGCCAGCTCCTCAATCCCGCTCGTTGCACCATCATCTTTGTCCTCATAACCAGCATCGCTTCCAATAATCCGCTCTCACCCGGAGGTCGCGGATTCGGTTCCCGGCTGGGGCGGGGAATTTTTCATTAACCAGAACTATTCCCTATCCTCCACAGAAGTATGCATGTGAGAGTGAAATTGTGTGTGTGTTTGCGGAAAATAAAACGATTTAAACCCAATAAATAACCTACAGACAACGAGTTGTTTCTAATACAAAGCCCCCTATATGACCTAGACCTTATTTGCATAAACACTGAGGAATGCGCTAGCCTACTTTACTCCTTCTTGGAGAGAAACGTTATGACTTCTGCGCATACATATTGGCGCAACTTCCCCCATCACCAGCTTTCAGGTAAAGAGTTACCACGGCGCAACTTAATGTTTTGCTCTTGTCTTGACTCAAGACCTATAAATGAATACAAGGATAACTTGTCGAAACGTGTCCAGGCAACTACCAACACCATCCAGGCGACGAAGGTATAAATAATGGACGTCCAAAAAACTTTCTTAATAGTACTTATTTTAATATTCATTAACAATTTAAGATATCCTGATGACTTATTTATAGATACATATGTTATAAGTTGATTGAACTGTATAATATCACATTTTATTAAGCTACATATAAAATAAATTGAGATTTATGCAATTCTAGTGTTAAAACAGCTTATTATGCACTATTACCCTATTTCTGGCACCAGTGCCGCACTAATTATCATGGCAAAAAAAAAAAAAAAAAACAACATAATAATGTCATCACCGCTACAATGTATTTCTCCAATATGAATATAAGAAAACTTAAGTTCGTCGCTCTCACAAGTGCAGCAACATTCAGACACAAGAATCGCGTCATAAATTTAAACCAAAACCAACAAAAATATACACCGATTTTTCTAGAATTAATAAACTCTCAGCACTCTTGGCTTCGTTCAAAATGTCAAGAGAAATATAATCCATATCTTCAATACTTTTATTATTACCTTCCATTTTCCTATGTAAGTGTTGAAACAAATGAAACGACATCTGCTTAGCAACCATATTACATCATGCGTCTGTGATCTCTGATACATTATAATTTTTAATTTGGAAAACAAACTGCTGCGGTTCTTAGACTCCCATTCTATATAGGGAATGAATGGCCGCTTGATTTCACTCAGAGGCCTCTTTATCAGTCTTGAATTTCTTTTACGTTCATATATCTACGGTACGGGACCAACAGTTTTACTTCTCTTCTGAAGGAAGCCATGATAAGGATTTTTATACCAAAAAAATCCATCGTCCTCCGCCGGATTTAAGGGAGATATAATTTTTACATTCTCTACCGAGTACAATGTAGGTACACAGAAACTAGAGAGGGTATCGCAATCGACCCAAAAATTCAATATCTAGATTTCTCCGTAAGTTCATGTTTTATGGATCCCTGAATAAAAAAAAAAAATAGTGTATTTTTAGGAAAAATTCCGCCTGTGTGTGAGACTTGCAGCATAAACCAAAAACGAAACCTGTGTTAAATATTACGCTAACACACCATGATTTGAATGAAAATTCCCCGCCGCAAACTACCATATACGTGGAAGATATTTCGAAATTTTCGATTTTCTATTAGAGATATTTACATACAAATAAAATGTATATCTTTAATTTTCGGGGAATATCCTTTGAAGCCCTCTTCATTCTGGATGAGTTCTGCATAACTTGGGGAAATCGTAAGAGATAGACAAAATTTACTGCACAAAAAATGTAGATCTCATTTAAGCAAACAATTTATGTGAAATACATATTTTGTGTAGTTCCCTGTTATTGGTTTCAATTTTAAAATATACTTTCCTCAATGGGATGCCTTTCGGTTTTCTTATTCCTGATCAAGCAAAGAGTAAAAGCCATTACTTACCGACTAGAAGTTATGGATTGGGCTATCTCTAAAGATGTAAAATTTTGAAAATGCATAGTATAAAACAGATCTTATTGAAACTTATAAACAACAATAGTGATATTTTGCTACGTATCAAAATCTTAGGTTGCACGGTTATTTAATGATGATGATGATGATAGCAACAACAACAATAATAATAATAATAATAATAATAATAATTTGTTGTCTAAAACCATTGTTTTAATGTGATGTATTTTTAAAAATACTCATATACAGCATGTGTCTCGAAATAGATCTATCATATCCTATTTTTATATGAACCCCAATTGATGTATAAAACTTACTACTTTACATACTCTCCAATAGTCCTCATCTTTCAAAATTTAATCATTTATCAATATTACATCATTATTTCGAAAACGTTTATGACCACTTTCTTTAGTGTACTTTTGAGTGGTATTATAAAGGTTTAGAAACAATTTAGTAAACAATTGCACCGTATGGGGCACTTTGAACATGAAAACGTATTGGGAAAAAGTTTACGAGAAAGTAAGGTTAAAGTTAGTAGTGCTATTAATATGCTTGCGTCTACCAACTTGTAGCTTCAGTTAATGTATATATAAAATGCGCCAAAGGGAAAAAAGATATTTTGTTAAAACTTAGAATTTATATCATTTTATTATGAAAAAAAAAATTTTGTTACGGCTTTTGGTCAAATTTCACAGATGTATCTCCTTAAGGCTACTATGTTCCATTATTTCTTTGTAACTACAAGTACATATGCAATTAAAGCATTTTTGCAAACGTTTATTGGAACCGGTTTTAAGAATACGCTTATTTTAAGAATAGTTTGTTGAAGAATGGGTAGAAAAGGTCATATAATCAATTTAGTATATATGTGCCTTTGAGAAAAGTAATAATATTTTCCAAGAAAGTAAAGTTAGTGAGTTGAGCAGCTCGTTGAATGTAATATTGGTGTTTCTTAGGACTAAACCCCGTGCAGCTTAGACTAGGCAACCCTCCTAACCGACTACTTGCATCTCAACAAGAACTGAAACTGTCGCTCTCCCCTGACACACGTGCTAATTTCTGAAAGGTAAGAGCCTTGTTCTAATGGAAACTGCTGGCCCAGTTATTATCCAACAAACCTCAAAGGTCTACATTACCGACTGGGCGTGGCGAGTAAACAGAGCCACCTACCAACCGTTTCCTGGAACACTTCTATTGTTTCGGAAATGAAAACGCGCCAGACAGTCTATTTCATCGTTTAGGAACTTCTGGCACAATTTGACAAACCTGCTTTATCCATATAATAGAATCTGCCATCACGCACCCATTCGTGAATTTTTGTTTTCATTATCACTCATATTTTTCCTACCTTCTCTCGTTAACTCATGTTTATTCATTTTCCGTATCTCCGTATTTTCTTTTCTAGTCATCTGTTCCTCTCTTTGTGCAACGGGCATGCTATGTGGTGTTTTATAGGCAGTTTAACTTCATTTTCTGCATTTCATGTGTATCTACTTTGGTTCTTAGCAGTTTTTACCTTCTCCAGCACACATGTACAACATATATAATAGCTAGAGAAGGTAATGTATTCCAATCAAATATTTAGTACCGAGATATCACCAGAAATATACGTTTTGCTCGCACTTGATTTAATTTAATTTCACCGTTTATTTTCCTGAGACAGTGGGTTGGAAGGCGTAACTTAAAGTGGGCTGTCTTCGCTAAAAGTAATGTTGTATCGGAACTGAGTCTGAATGCTTCCTGCAAGACGAATGACCTTACGCTACCTAAGCCAGCAACTCACGTATTGAGGTATGAAAACAAAACGGAAATTGTATTGACAGATGTTCATTTCGCCGCGCGTTTAAGACTATGCAAAACACATCAGGTAGTAAATTTAGTGTTTGGTTTGTGGAAAAACTATGAGGCGAAGGAAAAAGAAAACAACAACAACAACTCAGACACCGAAGTGGATACATATTTAGTTACGAATAATAAAAATATTTGTATGTATCCCCCTAGCATCCACTGTTTATAGGATCATTAAATTATAAGGAAACCCCTCTCGTGGCCTCTTTCACTGCGTGAGAGAACCGAGTCTTCGGGAAATGGTGCCAGCTCCAAACCTTATAGTAGCTGTTCGAAATTATTAACAACACAAATATTGAAACTGAAAGATAAATCGTTTAAGTGTAACATCTACTATTACATCTACTTGAATCTATTACTAGATTCAAAAAGTGCCCAAAATCGTTTATTTTCTCTTTAATGTATACAAAAATAAAGCATATTTTATTTTTAGGTATTGATAACGTTCATGACGACCCTTCTTTTCAATTTTCATGCTAACAAAGATTGTTGTCCTTGCTTGGCAACTAATTTTTTTGGGTATGCATATTATCGCATTTCATGTCTGCAACGGAACACTTCGCACATAACATTTCGTGTTTTATTAAACAAACCTCCCTCAGGGACATTTAGAATGATGGAAGAAGCTTATCATGAAGCAGTGATGAAGAAAACTCAGGTGAATGAATGGCATAAACGTCTCAGTCCATATTTCCGAACGCTGAGGAAATCACTATATATGCGACAAAGGCACTACAACCGGAATGCTTCCAGTCTACACGCGGTGACTGAAGGGCGTCATTGCGGAAGGGAACTATTTTGAAGGAAATTTTCTGTGAATTGCCTTATGGTAACTTGTTTCCGTGTTATTTACAAATTCCGGTAACTTTTTTAATGTAGTATGTACAACCATCACTTATAAAATTAATATTCATCCAATATGATCAATTGATGAAAATAAATGGATGTTTTGAAAGAAAATTTGATTTTCACCTTCTGCTCCCAAATAGGAAGTATATTATGCATAGTGATAGATACGATTTCAGTTTTAACAGACGCAGAATTTTTTGTTGGCTGTAACAACAGAGGCACTAAGTGGAACTGAGACAGCAGTGATTTATGGTGCCCAGGCACCTTAAAGCAAGAATTGACTGTCTGAAGTTCCAGCACATGGTGAGGGAAGAATGAAAGAGACAGATTCAGCGAAAACGATTAGCCTATAATTTAATGTTCCTTTATACTCACACACAGACACACACACACACACACATACACACTCACACACAGGCCGTTTCAAACCAACACCAAACGAAGATAGCAGTCGATTAACTCACACTTTGACTTGTCCGAAACTTGATGTCGCAACTTTCAAACACTTTTATTTAAAGTTTTATGTGTGTTTAAAAATCGCACACATTTGGGATTAGGAAGCGAAGGAACAACGATTGTCATACGCCACACCCACATGCTACTTTTTCCATTACTAAGGTGACCTGTCCCGCGCCGGCGTGTCTATCAAACCACGCCTACACCATGCGACTGGGACCTTCGCTACCAACCGGCATCTCTCTTGGAGTGGGCCAGGCACGTGCCATCTGGTTATGTACGACTGCCTAATCCATGGTGATTTTATGTTAGTTTTTGTATGTGCCGAATTTAGAGCCGGAAATTATATTCACGTATCACGTACAGTATGACCAACAAGGTCCACATCTTCGTTTGGTGTCGTTTTAAAACACATGTGTGTGTATATATATATTAATTTAGTTTATTGTTTTCAAAATACCATATATGATTCCCGCTGCAAAAGAGAGAAGCAGATGACCAGGAAAAAAAATATGACAGAGAAACGTAAAAAGAATAAGCATGAGATAACGAGAGGTGGAGGAGAAGGAAAGAGAGATAATGAAAACAAAAGTCTGGCGCGTTCCATTCACATGTCTTTCCCTTTCTGTTCTGTAAACAAACTATTTTTTAAAAAAACTCTTCTATTATCTAGTTCATGCTAATCTTATTACTTAGTTTCTTATGAGTAGGAGAGAAATAAGGGAATAAACTAGGCTAAAGAGATAGTCAATTCTTTACAAAGCTGTTCCTATGAGAATGAATTGAAATGCAGTTCTCTTCTATGTCCAGGAGTAAAGCAAAATAGATATAAAACTAATTAGGACTTACCGTTAGAGAAAAGTATAACTATTTTAAAATTGAAACTAGGGAATGTCCCGGAAATTATTATACAAAAAAAACTGTACATGATATTAATTATGTGTTTTAACGATATCAACCTTTTTGTATAATAAGTTTTAGTCTATCTCTTACGGGTTATCAGTTATGCAAAAGCTATTCAGAATGAAGAGAACTTCAGAGACAATTACCAGGAGATTTAGGATGTCAATTTCATTTGCCATCTAATATACAGTATTTTAATAAGTTCACTAGCCATTTTTTAAAATTGAAAATGTGGACAGATGTTCCATGTAAAGGATAGTTTGTGATGGAGAGATTTCACTGAAAATATTCGTGTGTAAATATCCTTACTTGGTTTTAAGTAAGAAGAAAATTGGTACCTCTAGTTGAAGCCAACTAGATGTATCACTGTTAATGAAAGAATTGAATACTTTATTTCAATCAAGATTTGTTGATCGATTTAAAGGTGTTAACTTATTATTCAAGTAGTTAAAACCCATTTACATGTTAATAATTTATATAGTTTAAATAAACCATTACATTATCATTGTAAAATAAAAATTAATTTTTATAAATATACTCAAAGGTAATAATTATTTCAATAGCAGATCCAATGTTATACTATACAAAATATATTTGAATAAATTATAGATATTACTAAAATCAACATAATTAAAATAATTAGATAAGATTTTAAGTTATTAGCCTAAAATCGCTGATTAAATCTTCTTAATTTCATTAAAATATAATAACAGTTTTGGGAACCAAAAAATTCTCAACCTATATCAATATATTTAATTCAGTCTAAACCAATTATTAAAGGTTTTTGTCTAACTCCTTTAGTAAAATTTAAATGTCACATCTGAACTCAAATACCAAGTTTCGTATTGTTGAGATTTGATGCTCACAGGTAGGCAGAAAGACAGACAGACTGACACATAAGGACTTTTTCAAAAAGTTTCTTATTCAGTTGACCTTCACATGCTTTTTGTTGTTAAATCTCGATGTCAAATTTTTGTGAGAAAAACATACCTGCTCTAACTATAAGTTGTACATACATACGTGCTGAATGAAGTAAAACACGGTTTCTAAGAATATCTTTTGAAGATATAGGATAAATTCAAGTGAAGGCAACACATAAGATTTTTTACTTTCTCTATACGCACTATGTACATAGTGTATAGAGAAGGTATTGCAATTCACTCAAAAATTCGATTACGAGATTTCACCGGAAATATATGTTTTAGGGTCCCCTTTATCTAAAAAAAGCATTTTCAGAAAAAAGTCCGTGTGTGTGTTTGTCCGTGTGTCCGTGAGTACGTGTGTCCCTGTGTCTGTGAACACGATAAATCAAAAACGAAAAGCCGATAAAATACCTAACTTGGTATTTAAGTTTAGTATCTTCCAGGGATGCGCCACGAAGATTTTGAGAAAAATTCCCCACCCCCAACTACATGGAACTTTATTGGAAAATTTTGATTTTCTCAAAAATAGCTCTAACGATTTTGATTAAAATGTCGTATATTAAAGATTTTTACTTGACAAATAAAATGTGTATCTTGAATTTTCTGGGAATAACCTCTGAAGAGTACCTTATGCTGGATGAATTTTACGGAATTTTGAATAACTGCTAAACCGTAAGAGATGGACAAAAACTTACTGCATGGAAAATGAAGAGCACGTTAAAACACACAATTTATGTTATATACCTTTATTCGTGGAGTTCATCATTTTTGTGACATTCCTTGTTTTTGGTTTCTGCTTAGAAAATCATACTTTTTTTCATACAGGAATTTGTCAACCGCTGCTGTGCATACAAACAAAGGAACTTCAATGACATAGCAACCAGCTTTTAACTATCACTTTAACCTATGGTACTCCCTTATTTCGCTTCTACTTACAAGGAAGCAAGTAATAAGACTATTTCTGCTAATTTTTTCTGATTAGCATGAAGTAAATAGAATTATAAGCTTTTTAAGAATAATTTGTTGCAGGGATGTAGAGAAAGTCATGTGAATGGTACACATAATGTTTTTTACTAAAAGATAGCAGATTGTGTATTCACCAATGAGTGATGATATCGTAGTGCAGGTTGTACCTGGAAAGTCAGCCATGTTGCGGGACAATATCGACAAGTTTTACAACAAAAGAGAAACGGGGCATGTCATATGCAGCTAATGCGCTCCTATTCAAGTGCTCTCTTCTCATACAGCGCTCCGAGTGGAAACCTTGCTAGTTAATATGTGAAACTTTTAATACGCCTATAACCGCTCCGGCCCACGCTCATGAGTGCCAAATAAACTTCACTTCACAAAAATATAAGAATAAAAATAAATGTGTATTTAATAATTTCATAAGTATTTTTACTTTCTATAGCACGTATGGAAATGGAATATTTTATTTATGGACACTCTTTAACTTTTATTTTTATTGTTTCAGAAGAACTTTTACTTTATCTATACGTGCTATGTACATAGTGTAAAGAGAAGGTATTGTAATGCACCCAAAAACTCGATACCGAGATTTCACCGGAAATACATGTTTTAAGACACTCTGAATACAAAAAAAAGCATTTTTAGAAAATAGTCCGTGTATGGTGTCTGTGTATGTGTGTGTGTCTGTCTGTGGGCAGCATAGCTCAAAAACGAAAAGACCATTAAATACCAAACTTGGTATTTAAGCTCAGTATCTTCCAAGGATGTGACACGAAGGTTTTTAAGAAAATTCCCTCACCCCAAACTAACCTTCACATGGAAAAATTTTGATTTTCTAAAAACTGGCTCTAGATTTTGATTAAAATATCGTATATAAAAGATATATATCTGACAAATAATATGTATATCTTGAATTTTCTGGGAATAGCCTCAGAAGACTACTTTAACCTGGATGAATTTTACGGAATTGTGTATAACCGGTAAACCGTAAGAGATAGACAAAAAATTACCATACAAAATTGTAGAACACATTAAAACACACGATTTATGTTATATACATTTTTTGTGGAGTTGATAGTTTTTTAGATATTCCTTGTTTTTGTTTCAGCCTTAAAAAACTTATACCTACTTTTCTCAAACAGGAATTTCAACTCGTGTCCATGCAAACAAAGAAACTGCAGTCACATAGCAATCAGCTTTTGACTATCACTTCAATCTATGGAACTCTTTTTTCGCTTTTACTTACATGGAAGCAAGTAATAAGACTATTTCTACAAACTGTTTCTCGATGAGCATGAAGTAAATAGAAGCATAGACTTTTAACAATAATTTATTGCAGAGATGTAGAGAAAGTCACGTGAATGGAACACATTAGATTTTTCTACTACAATTCTACTTAATATAATAATAAATACACAAAAATCTAAATTTATTCCAAAGAATAATAGTTATTTATTATACAAGTGGATAAACAGAGAGTTTATAGAGGTTTATCCACTTTTATAATAATTCATTGTTTTATCCTACAGATACGATAAATTAATATATGACAAATATTCAGTTAGTGACTTTACAACAGATAATAAATTAAATAAGGAATAAACTATTGAATTGCGGCGTTCTTATAATTATAAGATATGGTAGGCTATGTATGAATACTAATATTGTTTTTATTGCTGCTAGTTTCAAATTGATTTTGTTTACTTTATCCCACCCGTTGCGCTAATAACCATCACTTTGATTTAAAGTCCAAGTTTTCTTTTGTCTATTGTACATAGCAACGGTGTCTATTACAAGTATCTGTAGGATAAAACATTTCTAATGTGGTTCTCAGCGTCCTATTCTATATTGGGCGTGAGAGACTGCTTAATTTTGCTCAGAGGTCACTTTGTCAGGCTCGAGGTTCTTTTACGTGCCGTAAATCTACGATACGGGACCAATAGCTTTACTTTCCTTCCGAAGGAAGCCATGCTAAGGATTTTTACGCCACAAAAAATCCATTGTCCTCCGCCGGGTTTGAAGCCGGACCTTGGACATCAGAGGTTGGCATGGTAACTATTACACCACGGAGGGCAAATATGTACATAATACATAGAGAAGCTACTGTATTCCGCCCAAAAATTTGATACTCATTATTTCATAGCAAACAAATATTTATATTTTTGGAAAAAGGCTTGCGTCTGCCAGTCTGTGGGCAACATAACTCAAAAAACGAAAAGTCCAAGTTAAACACCTTCCAAGGATGCGAAAGCAGATTTTAGGGAAAATTACACAAATCAACTAGCCTTTAATAAGAAGATTTTTCGAAACGTTTGAGTTTTTCAAAAATGCATCTGACGATTTTGATTAAAATATCTACCATAAATTTAACATACTGCCATGACAAATGAAATATGTATCTTGAATTTTCTAGAAATAGCCTCATCAGACCTGCACATTCTGGATGACTTTTTTATATCTGATAACCTTTAAGAGATAGTCAAAAACTTAAAGCACAACAAATCCAGATCTCGTTAAAGCATACAATTTATGTCACATGCATGTTTCTTCTAAAGTTAACCATTTCCGAGATATTCCTTGTACGGATTTCAATTTTAAAATACTTATATTTTTCTCAAACACGAAGTCTTTTTTTTTTTTTTTTTTACTCCTGGCCATGTTAATAAGCGTGTTTTAATGATAATCGAATAGCGTCAACTTTTAAAACCTTTAACTATCGTTTTAGTCTAGTACATACCGTTAGCTCCATTCTGAAAATGTTTTTCTTGATTAGCGTGAAGAAGAAAGAAGAATAAACTTTTGTAAGAAGCTTGTTTGCCGAAGAGGAAGAGAAATTCATGTGGATGGGGTACATCATACACTTTTTTCTCCTTTTTTTAAGTGTTTTTCACTTCTATTTATCTAATAAATGCAATGGAAGTACCGTGTTCCACCGAAAAAGGGTATCTGATTCACAAAAAAACATATTTTGATGGCTTCTTAAATAAAAAATGCAGTTTCAGAGTGTATGTATGTTTTTTGTTTTGATTTTGGTTCCTTTTTGCTTTTGTTTCTTGTTTTCCAGAAGAGTACGGCTTAAAAGCAAAAAGGTGAATGAATGCCAAGTTCGTATTTAGATTCAGCAATTTTCAAGGATGCAATACGATAACCTTTAGACAAAAAATCCGTGATGTGCTATTCACATAACTTTCTCTAGCTGTTCAAATACAAAATATTTTTACAAAAGATTACTATTTTATCTACATCATGCTAATCGAGATAAAAACATAGCAGAATTTGTCTTATTACTTGCTTCATGGTAAGCAGAAAGGAAACAAGGGAATAGCTATGTGAAACAATTGAGGTTCGGTTCGCTATGCATGGTCAGTTTTGAGAAAATAGCAAGGAATATCTAAAAGAACAGTGAAGTTATAAGATAAACGTACATAACGTTATGTGTTTAATCCAGATATAATTATTTATAAATTTTTGTTTATCTCTTACGGTTTAATCGTTATGCAAAATTTTGCAAAACTCATCCAGAATGAAGAGGTTGTCAGAGGCTATTCCCAGAAAATTTAAAATATACAATTTATTTGCAATGTAAACACCATTTAATATATGGTATTTTAATCAAAATCATAAGGAATATTTTTGAGAACAAAAAGCTTTTTAACATTTTTTCCACATAAAGGAGAGTTTTTGGAGATATTTTTGTTTTAAATCTTCGTGTCCTATTTTTAGAACATACTAAACATAAATTCTAGTTTGGTTTTTAAAGGTATTTCACTTTTTGAGCTATGCTGTCCACAGATACACACACTCACACACACACAGACTTGTTTTCCAAAAATGCTTTTTTCGGACTCACGAGACCGCAAAACATATATTTGCGATGAAATCTTGACATCGGATTTTTGGGTGAAATACAATATATAGATACCTCTTCTATCCACTATGTACGTGTACATACGAGCTAGAGAATTTAAAAATATAGATCGTGTTAAAACACGTAGCTTTTGTCATAAGCACTTTTTTGTAGTGTCCATTTCCGAAATATTCCTTGTTATTGGTTTCATCTTTGAACCACTTAACTTTTCTCAAACAGGAATTTTTCTTTCGTTTCATCTCTTTTTTGGTTTACTTCCGGCCACGTAAAGAGGGCCGAATTTCAGGTGTTTCACAAAGCGATAGCTTTTAAAATATTTAACTATCGTTTTAGCCTAGTGTTTTCTCTTATTTCCCTTCTACTTACAAGGAGAAAAAACAACTTTTATAATAATAGTTTGTTTGAATAACAGCTAGAGAATGTAATGTAAATGTAACACATTAGTTTTCTTTGTTTACAGGGACTAAACAATGCTTCCGAAATCGAAATCGTATTTCTGAGTTTAATGCAATGTTTCTCTACTGTTCTAAAAATAGGAAGGGGGAAAATCATTATTTTGTGAGTTTTCTTAACTATAAAAGCACTGATATGAAAAACACCTTTTGAAGAACAAATTATACACCTATAATTACAAATCTCTTTTACAGTCAACATCAGAAATCTTTTCAAATATTATATTTATGTTAACTGACATAGAATCTAAAACACTAGGTATAAACATTGATTCAGATATTAATAATAAATAAAAATGGCATTTATTCAAACTAACAATATATTTCTGCATTAAAATTAGTTTTTTTTCCCAAGGCACGTAGTAACTGCATGACCACGGTAGCAGAATTAATTTCTGCAGATATAGATTACAATTATTGTGAATATTCATACGCTTCCATTAATTTGATTACTGTCATAAAAATGTATTTCACGCATATTAAGGTAAAGTATTTTTTGCGAGTTAATAAATTACGTAAAACAATAACACCTTGCGCAATGTGTAGTAGAGCAATTTGCACTCTGGTTTTTGTTATTTGTGTTAATATAAAAATGACAGTATATGTTTTTTCATGAACTATCAACTTTTGTGTTATATTCACATGAGTTTGTCTACCCTCTATCGCTCAAGATATCTTATTTTTCTATCTACTTCGTCTTAATCGTTTCGTTGTAGGTACAAAGTGAAAACGATAATAAAATGTTTAACTGACCACTCTATTTCGGTCCTATACTCTTTCCAATAGCGAAAATGAACTGAAAATCGACAGAACACTGACAAAGTATTGAGCAATTCCAACATTAATAATGAATTATCTCGCAAATGACTTATGCAAAAAAGAAAATTGCTTTGAGTAAATTGTGTGTATATATATATTGTGCGGTAGGTTTTCATCTATCACTTAACGTTTACTAGTTGAGACTATTCCCAGAGAATTCAAGATATACAATTTACCTTTTATGAGAATATCTATTACATATACTATTTTAATAAAGAACCTTTGAGCCATTTTTATATAAATCAAAGTTTCCGAAAAATTATGAATATAAAGGCCAGTTGGGGTGGAGACTTTTTACTTTTTCTAAGCACGTATGCACATATTAATAGAGAAGGTATTGTATACTTACCAAAAACTTCAATACAAAGATTTTACCGGCAATACATGTTTCGAGGACCTCTGAATCTAAAACAATTTAGAAACAATTCTTGTGTGCGTGCCTGTGTGTGTGATGGCATAATTCAAAAAAGAAGAATTCATAAATGTCCAGCTTGATATTTAAATTAAGCATCTTTCAAGGATGCAACACGAACATTTTCAGAAAAAGCCGTCAATCCCAACTAACCTTTACATGGAAGATTTTTCGAAGATTTGACTCTATCAAAATTTACTCCAATGGATTTTGATTGAAATACCATATGTTTAGCATATTTTCATGATAAATGGAATGTATATCTTGTATGTTTTTGGAAATAACCTAAGCTGATCATAAGATTCTGGACGTCTTTTGTACAACTGCTAAAACGTAAGAGACAAAAACTTACTACGCAAAAAAATGCAGAGCTTGTTAAAACACATAATTTATGGCATATACATTTTTTCTCTAGAGTTATTTTCAAGCTATTCCCTGTTGTTGGTTTACATTTTAAAATACTTATCTTTTTCTCAAACAGAAAGTCATCCATGGTTCTTTTGTTATACTCCTAGTCATGCAAAGACAATTGCATAGCGACAACTTTTAAAACATTTGACTATCACTTGAACCAAGCGTATTCCCTAGTTACCCTTCTATTTATAAGTAACTAATAAGACATTTTCTGCTAATGTTTATCTCGATTAGCATGATATAGATAAAAGTGCAATGTTTTATATGATAGTTTGTTTGCAGAACAGATAGAAAAAGTTATGTGAATGGAACACATAATATTTTTGTGTGTTTAAATCTATGTGTGCTATCTTTAAAGGATTTTGAACTAAAATACGAAGTTTGGTATTTACCCGTTTTTTTATTTTTGAGATGTGCTATTCAATCCCTGAGGTTAAGTGTATTTATGTGTCATCTAACCCGTTATATTATTTCCAAACTTCAAAGTTATTGAAGGAAGTTAAGCTGCTAATGAAGTTCCTCTTTCTGTGGAACTTTTGGTGTCATAGTTTCTGATATTTCAAGCTATTGCTCAATGATATCAGCTTGACGGTACTATTATCATTATTATTACATACTACGTTAAAAAGTTCCCTGAATGTGCAAATAACACAGAAACAAGTTACTATAACGTAATTTACACATTTTCTTCAAAATAATTTCCTTCCGCAGTGACACTCTTCTGACACCGAGTATTAAGAGACTAGAAACACTCCTGGAAGCCATTTTCAGATGCCTGTCGTGTCTGTGTCACATGTACAGTAATTTCTTCAGCGTTCGCAAATCTTGACTGAAACGTTTATGCCATTCATTTCTTCATCGCTGGTACACCATAAGCTACTTCCATCATTATAAACGTCTCAGAGGGAGATTTGTTTAACAAAACACACAATTTTGTGTTCGAATGTGCTCCGTTGTCGACATTATGAAGTGCGATAAACGATCATGCATACACAACAAAGCTAGTTGTCAAGCAAAGACAACAATCATTATTAGCAGAAAATGGAGGTGTCATCATGGACGTTACCAATCTAGAAATAAAATATACCTTACTTTTGTATACATTAAAGAGAAAATAAACGATTCTGGGGTGCTTTTGAATTATTGTTATTATTATTATTATTATTATTATTATTATTATTATCATCATCATCGTAATCACCATTATTAAATCCATTTTATAGCCGAAGTGGCATGTGTAAAAATGAAACAATCATGAAAAGAATCTTTACTGGGCAGTGGTAGAGAGCAGGAAATAATTTATAGAAGTTCGTGTCCCATTCTGACGACACTTTTGGAACATGCTGTACAGGTGGGTGATAATCCAGAAGGGCCTGGATATGACACATATGTAGTGGTGGGGGGGGGGGAACAGGTGTCAGTGTCCACTGCATCACGGGACCCCTCCCTCTGTACAAACAAATGACTATCAAACACTGTACGATTAACTTCAGATGAAGAGAACATATCCTCTAGTGTCTTTTGTTTACCCGACTGAAGGGGATTAAAATTACTACTTTGTTCTGGGCGTCACGTGTCACATGACGTGTACAGAATGGTGCCATAAGTTGGTCCAACATTTTCATGTTGATACCAGCATTAGTTTTCATTCAACCCCTGTTGAATGAAAACTAGAAAGTGATATCAGCGATATAGGAATCTGCACGATAGCATTTCCAAAATGTATATACTAAAGACAATTTAGCTCAACTATTAAAGCGTCAATGCAATGGCCAAGGTTAGGCAACTTTAGATCATCTAATTGGAGCGATATTGTGAAAACATTTTTCTTTGAAATCTTATCATGTCTGATGTTCGTTTATTTAATCTCCTATATGGTTGCGATATTGGAGATTCTAGTTCAGTTTTAGAGTTGACTCTGCCATTGGTCGATTGGCCAACATGGCTGCCCATGCACAAGCAGACAGAACGAACGGAAAACTGTGCATTTCGCATTGGAAAGAAGAACCGATTGTCCGAAAGTGCATTTTTACCCCTTCCAGTTCATTTACATACACCTAACCTAACCTAACGCAGCCTAACCTCGACGAAATATCGAAAGCTGTCGTTTACTTGTCACGTAGTCATATTGTCTACGTAACCAATAGGAAGCGAGATTGCAGATTCTAGTTCAGTTTTAGACTAAGGCTCTTTCCTTAGCTTTCCTATTGGTCACGGAGACAATATGGCTACGTGATGGGTGAACGACAGATTTCGAGATTTCGTCGAGGTTAGGCTACGTTAGGTTATATTAGGTGTATGTAAATAAACTGGATCGAAATAAGGGGTTAAAATGTTATGTGTTACACTCATATGACTTTCTCTAGCCGTTCTACAAACTTCTTACATAATATTATTCTTCTTTCTGAACCTTGTTAATCGAGGTATCCAGCACAATATTCTTCTTACTTAGTTCCTCATAAGTAGAAAGAAAATAAGGGAATACACTAGGCTAAATCGATAGTCAAATGTTTTAAAAGCTGTCGTTATGCAATTGTCATTACAAATCGCTTCTTTTGTTGGCCAGGAGTAGAACAAAAGAAAAACGGACACTCCCGTCTGAGAAAAGTACAAGTACTTCACAACTGAAACTAATAACAATGAATACCTCGAAAATGGCAAGCTCCACGAAATAAATGTATATGACGTAAATTGTATTTTAACAAGGCCTACATTTGTTGTATAGTAAGTTTTTGTCTATCTCTTATGATTTATTAGTTATATCAAATTAAGCAAAATTCATCCAGAATAAACAGATCTTTAGAAGCTATTACCAGAAAATTCAAGATATACATTTTATTTTCCAGGTAAATATCTTTATTATACGATATTTTAGTCAAAATCGTTAAAGCCATTTTTAAGTAAATAAAAATTTTCGAAAAAAGTTCCATGTAAAGGGTAGTTTGGGGTAGGGGGATTTTTCTCAAAATCTTCGTGTCGCATCCCTGGAAGATACTGAACTTAAATACCAAGTTTGGTATTTTAGCTACTTTTCGTTTTTGAGTTATCGTGTTCACAGACACACGGACCTTTTCCTTTTTCTGGAAATGCTCTTTTTGGATTCAGGGGGTCCTAAAACATGTATTTCCGGTGAAATCTCGACATCGAATTTTTGGGTGGAATGCAATACTTCTCTATCCCTATGTACATTGTACATACGGGGCTAGAGAAAGTAAAAATGGACTTTCTAAAAATCGACTAGTCTTTCCGACGCGAAATGCACAGTCTTCCGTTTGATTTGTCTGATTGTGCATGGACAGCCATGTTGGTCAATCGGCCAATGGCAGAGTCAAATCTAAAAGTGAATTAGAATCTGCAATCTCGCATCTTGGTTATTGGTAACAAGGCAGCCAAACTTCACTTTTAATAACTGCCAGTTCCACAATTTTACTTTCAACTAATTCAGTTACAATGTTTATTTAAAGTTTTATCAAGTTCATAATGTATTTAGTTCATAAAAGGAGTGCAAATAATCCTTATTTGTACTTCTTATATATGAAATGAGTGCAATAACCTCAAATAAAATAATGTTTGTTTCAGTCTCATGCTTTACTTAGTAAAAGCTGAAATGAAATAATTGTTCCCTATTTCTACTGTTGCTATTAATATTCGTACATTGGTTGTAGACACGGTCGGTCACATCATAATTCAGAAGGCAGTGAAGAAAGAAAAACAATGTGTACCATACACATGACTTTCTCTATAACCCTGCAACAAATTATTCTTAAAAAGCTTATACTTCTATTTACTTTATGCTCATCAGAAAAAATTAGCAGAAATAGTCTTAATACTTGCTTCCTTGTAAGTAGAAGTGAAATAAAGGACTACCATAGGTTAAAGTGATAGTCAAAAGCTGGTTGCTATGTAAATGAAGTTCCTTTGTTTGTACGGATAAGAGTTGACAAGTTCCTATATGAGAAAAGAATAAGTTTTTCATGGCACAATCCAAAAATAAGGAATGTCTCAAAAACTACGAGCTCCACGAAAAAATATATATAACATAAATTGTGTGTTTTAAGGTGTTCTACATTTTTTGTATCGTAAGTTTTTGTCCATCTCTTACGGTTAAGCAGTTATTCAAAATTCAGTAAAATTCATCCAGAATAAACTACTCTTCTAAGTCTATTCCCAGAAAATTCAAGCTATAAATGTTATTTGTCAGGCAAATATCTTTAACATACGAAATTTTAGTCAAAATCGTTAGAGCCACTTCTTACAAAATCAACATTTTCGAAAAAAGTTCTATGTAAAGGGTAGTTGGGGGTGGGGGATTTTTCTCAAAATCTTCGTGTCGCATCCCTGGAAGATACTAAACCTAAATACCAAGTTTAGTATTTTACCGACTTTTCGTTTTTGAGTTATCGGACACACACACACACACACACGGATCTTTTTCTGAAAATACCTTTTTTTTTGGATCCAGGGGACCCTAAAACATATATTTCCGGTGAAATCTCGGTATCGAATTTTTTGGTGGAGTGCAATACCTTCTCTATACACTATATAAATAGCACGTATAGAGAAAGTAAAAATCTGACGTGTTCCATTCACATGACTTTCTTTATCTGTCCTACAAATAATCTAACATACAGAAACATAATTCTTTTATCTTCATCATGCTAATGAAGATAAACATTACCAGAAATCTACTTATAAGTAGATGAGAAATAAGAGAACTTGCTAGGCTTAAGTATTAATCTGGTCTTTTAAAAGCTGTCGCTATGCGGTGGTCATTGAAATTCGCTTCTCTTTTCACGGCCAAGAGCAAAACAAAATAGATATATTTCAGTGTCCAAAATGCAGTTAGCAAGAAAACAGAATGAAATTTCAAATAAAATTGCGTTAATATATACGACACAAAAAGTTTAGCTTAGGTATTAAAATACCTTAAAGAAATTAATCTATATAATTGCATATGGCTCTCAGAATTATAATTATTAATATGTTTTGCATAATTTACTTTTAAATGCCAGTGTTTGTTGTAATATAATTTTAACATTGTAATATTATTTCTACTTGAACCACTATTACTATGCCAGGAAATATTTGGCATTTTTTTATTCCCTTTTAGCACAGATTATTGACTATTAATGTTCTAATTCTTCATTGTGTACTGGATGTGCATAAGTGTATAAGAATTTTTATGTGGTCACATTAAAACCTACGAGTTCTGTGACCTAAAATAAAGAATAGAAAAAAAATATCTGATGTGTTACACTCACATGACTTTCTCTAGCTGCTCTACAAAACTCCTACAAAAGATTATTCTTCTTTGTACACAATGCTAATCAAGATAAATGTTAGCAGAATATTATTACTTAGTTCCTTATAAGTAGAAGGGAATAAGGGAATACACTATGGTAAAGTGATTGTCAAATGTTTTAAAAGCTATCGTTATGCGATTGTCATTGCAAATCACTTCTTTGCTTGGCCAGGAGTAGAACAATAGAAAAGCAGACACTTCCTGTGTGAGAAAGATTTAAGTACTGCGCAATTGAAACCAATAACAAGGAATACCTCGAAAACGGTTACCTCCACAACAAAAACGTAAAGGACAAAAATTGTGTGTTTTGTCATGAGGTACATTTTTTGTATAGTACGTTTTTTTTGTTTTTTGTATCTCTTGCGGTTTAGCAGTTAAGCAAAATTCAGCAAAATTCATCCAGAATAAAGAGGTCTTCAGAGGCTATTCCCAAAAAATTCGAGATATACATTTTATTTCGGACATAAATGGCTTTAATATACGGAATTTTAATCAAAATCGTTACAGCCATTTTTAAGAAAATCAAAATTTTCGAAATTTCTTCCATGTAAAGGGTAGTTTGTGGTGGGGGGAGTTTTTTGAAAGTCTTCGTGTCGCATCCTTGGAAGATACTAAACCTAAATACTAAGTTTGGTATTTAACGGTCTTTTTGTTTTGGGGCTATGCTGGCCACAGGCACACACACAGACAGACACACACACAGACAGACATACACACACACACAGACCTTTTTTTTTAAAAATGCTTTTTTCGGACTCAGGGGACCCCAAAACATACATTTCCGGTGAAATCTCGGTATCGAATTTTTGGGTGCATTACAGTACCTTCTCTATCCCTATGTACATTGTACATATGGGGCTAGAGAAAGTAAAAAAGAAAAAGATATGAAACGGATGAGAGATCCCGTTTGAGAAAATTGAAACTAATTAAATCTGTATTGATATAAATTGTCTTAACGAAATCTATATTTTTTATGTAAGTTTTGTCTATACCTTACGCTTTATATTTATGCAAAAGTTATCCAGATTGAAGAGAACTTCAGGGACTATTCCGAAGAAATTCGGAAGTACATGTTTGTTATGTAAATATCTTCAATACCTGTGGCCCAACAGGGCCATATTTCACGTTAGCAGATAACCATTCGTGCGTTTAAAGAATTTGAGAGCTCAACGGAGTGAATTCAAGTAAACACCACTCATGGCGGTGATAGTGCGAGCGACCTGCGTTCTGCTCGTACATATCAGCGGAAGCGGTGAGGTATTCTCGCTCATTAGAGGAGTTCCCAGGTTTGTACTAGAGGCCATGATTTCATATACAAGAACACTGCAAACAGATTGAAAAGGTTAAAAAGTCTTTATTTCAGCTTATAAGTATCCGGCAAGAGCTAGTTTTGTTATTATGTATTCGCTATTCTTATTTAACATTAGAGGCTAGCTATTTGATCCTTTTAATCAAAATAGTTATTGCTATTTGATAGAGAATCGAAGCTTTCTGAAAATATTACTCGTAAAGGGTAGTTTGGGATGAGGGATTTTCCTGAAAATCATTGTTTCGCATCCTTGGAGTATACTGAACATAATACCAAGTTTGGTATTCATCGGACTTTTCGTTTTGAGTTATGCTGTGTACAGACAAACACACACATACACTTATACGCACCTTTCTCCAATTTGTTTTATTCAGGGGTCCTCAAAATATGTATTTCCGGTGAAATATCTATATCAATTGTTTGGGTGGAATACAATTCCTTTGTCCATCTACTGTGTACTTCGTACATAATGCTAGAGAAAGTAAAAATTGATGTGTTGCTTCACATGAATTTCTCTACCTCTTATTGTTTATTAATGGTTATACAAACTGTTTATTTTAGTCGATAATAAAGGTTTGTAGAATTATCTACATTACATATTTTATACAATAACAATAGCCAAAAGTTTAGCAACTAGAGACTATATACTGGCCTTTAAATTCCTAACTCGTTCTATGCAATCGCCAGAAACAAACGAACATCCACAAGGCATTAATGATAACTGAACAATTAGAACAAAAATTACGGATATCTGACAAAGAAAACACTGTAGCCCGCCTGGGTAATGTGGTGGTAGCGTGTCTGCCTCACATTCAAAAGGTCGTGAGTTCTAATCTCTCTTAGGGTGAGTTACCCGGATAAGGTTTTTTTCGGGGTTTTCCCTTATCCTGAGAAGACGAATGTCGAGTAACTTTAAGCTCCGTGGACCCCGAGATCATTTGAACATCATTTCACCAATTTCATTCATCGTCCGATATGACCAAACAGGTTAAAGGACATTAAACTATAAAAAAAAAACAAAAAAAAAACACGACTTTGTAATGGTGGCCCAGTACAAGCTTACATGGTGTGATGGAGCTTGAATTTATTTATTGTTATCAATATCCAGAATTAAAAGTTTAGTATTGCATAACTGCTTCATCTTTAAATACATTCTGCGGAATCTTAAAACGTCGTTCTGGCCTCCCAAAATGACCGCTCTCTTCACTGGTCCTGATCTCCTTTCTTTCTTCCCTCCCTACTATCTTCTTCTCGCTTCTCTCAATCCCAAATTCCATCACCTTACTATTACTTTCTTCGCCATCTCCTTTTTGTTCCCATTCTTCTCTTTTCTTACTGTGTCTCAATTCCAGCAATATATATAAAATAAAATCAATTAATACGGTTGACTTTTACACCCCATTGTTGAGTAGAACGATTGTTTCGCGGGCTTAGTGTCATCTGGAAACATGCAACAAAGAATACAGATTAAATATAAAACTCAAACAAACCGATAAATCTGCAGTGGCATGCCACTTCTGGTACCACAGCCATGAAATTGATATGGAAATCAACTTGCTAAAATAATCCATTCAAATTAACAGTGTGAGAAAGAATTTTCATCCTAGAATACCGTCACACAGCTATTCATTTTGAACTACTTCAGGCAGATTTTTATCCCAGTTCATCGCCCATCCACCAGATGACACCACGATCAACCCATAAACAGCAATGAAACCCAGTACAAACAGTATTGGGTCAACAGCTGACGATGCGGGCAAGGGCTCGCGAAACAATTATTGTCCTAATAAATAAGAGTATGTGTAAAGCCAACCACATTAATCAATCTGATTAACCTTCACTGTAAGTAGCTTCACAATATTATGCATCTTGTCATGAAATAATATCTCCTTCTATGTCTATACCTCTTATTATGCCCATCATCTTTCTCTGCTTACGTATTTCCTTCTATTGTGTATATTCTCAGTTTCAAATATTCCACGTGTGCCTTATTTTCATTTACATATTTCTCAATTCGGTTACCCTTACTTCTTCTTCTTCCCTTCTCTGTTGATTCCTCCCTGATAACTCAATTCTTTCTCTTCTATCTTGGATGCTTTGGAAGAATCGAAATCTTCAATGAAATATCAGTCATAATTTCGAAATGTTCCTTTAACCTAATTATATTCCGGATCTGTTTCCTTTCTAATTTTATTCTCGGAGCGCCTTAGAAATACACAAGTTTTAAAGACAAATATGTACTCGGAAGTAGGTTATCGGCCTGGAAGCGACAGAAAAAGCAAAGCTGCAGTAGCTGGCGGCCGGTTTGTGCGTCACATAGGCTGAGTTAATCTGCCCGAGTTATGAATTTTCAATGTTTATATTGTCAATCGAGTGTGACAGAGCTCAACGTGCCAGTTTGAATTAAAGCAAATTTGCATTCAGTGCGATATCCCAGACAGCTGCTGCTACTCCTAGGGCTTAGCGTTGCTTAGCAACCGCCAGTCGCTCTACAAGTGGCAACCCACTCTCTTCCGGTACAAGATACACGTGCAGGTGGATAGGTAGTAACGGTCAGGTTGCTAGGTAATCAGCATTTCCTGGACTTTTTTTATTATGGTAATACTCTCTCCCTCTCGCTCGCTCTCTCCCCTCCAGTATTATGCTTGCAAATAGACGAGAGCACTCAAATTACGCAGTACAAGGAGTGGGGGAAAGAGGCGGAGACTTGAAGTGATAGCCGAGCAGTACGCAGAGTAGAACTTAAATGACACAAATAACACTTCCATATTATTCATTAGCAGAGCTAGGAATTTGGTACCGTTTGCCGTTCCGTATATAGGTTGCGATCGGCTGTCTCGCCGGTTCGAAACAAATGATTGATGAGAACGCATGGAGGGGTGTTGTCAAGTAAACAGTACTGTTTCCAGAGAACAAATATGACTCATAAGACATTCGTAAAAGCACACTTATTTAGATGATTACATACAAATTGTAATATATATATATATATATATATATATATATATATATATATAAGGCTGACTCAAATTTCCTTCTTTTCATATGTGCATTATAAAAACACCCAAGCAATTATAACACGGGTTGTAATATTTACTGATCAAATATAAAATAATATCCAAATTATAAAACTCATTTCTTAAATATATTCAGACTCTTACTAGGTAAGGAATAAAACTAAATATTTACTCATCTGCAGCCGTATCGCTGAAAACTATATGTACTTCTGAATTCTTTCAAATGAAAAACTCATTCTACGTTCCGACAAACAAGATTTGTAATGCGAAAAGGTCGTTCTACTTTGCATGATGTGATCGGGGCATATTTGAAATATGTTATAGTTCCGCGTCAGTATCACCAAACAAATAGCATTTGCTGGGATCTAAAGTTGCAGCTTGTATGTGACACATCACCCTGAATCCTGCATTCTTTTCAAATACACTTTTCAGTTTCATCTTTATTTCAAGTAGGGTGGTTGTAGATTGGTAAATCCGTCTTGGCACTTCTTCTATATCTCGCTCAGCTCAGCTCCATACCTCTGGACTGTAACAGTGTGATAGTTGTGGGTAAATTTCTGAAATAATTTGCAAAAATTAACATGTTTCTGTGAAGCTGTTCTGTTATTAGATGTTTCATACATTATGTATTAGAACTTTCATCGATTTCTAAATAAATACATTTACGAATAAGTACACTGGTAGAAAACTTATAGTTGTAAAACAAATTGATTTTGCCTACATTTGAGCAGAACAAATATGTTATTCTTGCTATTCTGTGTCATGCAGTAATACCTGTTTTGCAGCAATGGGTTGCACTCTACGCTGACCTTTGCTCGCACCAGTAGCGCCGCAAGGTGTTGTCAAACCTGGCCGTTCTTACTATGCATAAGGATATTGGTACAAGCTTCCTAGCTCCGATTATTAGTAAGTATCGTTTTACGAAGGCGCATTATGCGTTAAGAAGCTGTGTTCTTGGAAAAGAAAAAGTAGATAAAAGGACGAAAACCAGGGTATACAAAATAGTTACAGAACCAATACTTGTTTACGGAAGTGAAAACTGGGTAGTAATAACAAATGAGTTAAGTATGGCAAATGCAATGCAAATTAAAAGCCTAAGAAAAATAGTATAAAAAAATCTGACGTGTTCCATTCACATGACTTTCTCTCCATCTCTGCAATAAATATTTGTTAAAAAACTTCTGCTCCTCTTTACCTCAAGCTAATTGAGACAAATTAGCAGAAATAGTCTTACTGTTTGCTTCCTTGTAAGTAGAAGCGAAATAAGGGAGTACCATAGGTTCAAGTGATAGTAAAAAGCTGATTGTTGTGTGACTGAAATTCCTTTGTTTGTATGGTCAGGACTTGACAAATTCCTGTATGAGAAAAGTACAATAACAGGAATATCTCAAAAACGATCAACTCCACGGAATATATATATATATATATATATATATATATATATATATATATATTAAACTTCTGTAAAAATCATTCAGAATAAAGAGATCTTTAGAGGCTATTCCCAGAAAATTCAAGATATATAATTTATTTGACATGTAAATATCTTAAATATAAAAGATTTTAATTATAATCATTGGATCCATTTTTCAGAAAATCAAAATTTTCGAAAAAATGTCATGTAAAGGGTAGTTGGGGGTTGGGAGATTTTCTTGAAAATCTTCGTTGTGCTTCCTTGGAAGACACCAAACTTAAATATCAAGTTTGGTACTTAACGGTCTTTTCGTTTTTGAGGTATTGTGTTCACACTCACACACACAGGTTCACACACATGGACCTTTTTCCAAATTAATTTTTGGGTTCAGAAGGACCCAAACCATGTATTTCCGGAGAAATCTCGGTGTCGGATTTTTGGGTGGAATACAATACCTTTTCTATACACTATGTGCATAGTATGTGTAGAGGAAGTAATACACGGCGAGACAGAGTTAGGAATGAAAGGATAAGAGAGGAACTAAAAGCATCATCTATAAGCAAGGGGATTGAAAATAGACAACTTACATGGTCTGGGCATGTAAAAAGGTTGGGTATAGACCGGAAGATGCATCAGGTTATGAGGGTAAGACCACTGGGAAGAAATCTGATAGGAAGACCAAGGATAACCTGGGAACAAGCGATCAAAAGAGTGGTAGCAAATAGAGGAAAGACTTGGGATCAGTTTAATAGATGGGCAGAGGATAGAATTGAGTTCAGGAAATGGATCAGAGACATTCCCCTAACACCACGATAGTGGTGGACTAGGGAAGTGGAAAAAGAAGAAGATGCATCGTTTTGTGTGCATAAAATATCCGACATATGCGTGCATTTATACTGTCTAAACATTTATAATAAATTCTATAATTATTTACATATGTAAATAGAAAGGGTTGTATTCCACCCAAAAATTCGATACCAAGATTTCACAGGAAATACAAGATTTGAGACTCCTTGAATCCAAAAATCCAAGAAAAAACATTTTTGTAAAAAACTGTCCGTGTGTGTGTGGGGGGGGAGGGCACTGTAGTTGAAAAACGGAAAGTCCGTTAAATAGTAAAGTTGATATTTAAGTTCGTTATCTTCCAAAGATAATAAGAATAAAAAAAGTGTCCCTACCCCTCAACTAGTTTTTACATGTAACATTTTTCGAAATTTTGAATTTTCTCAAAAATTGCTCTTACGATTTTTATTACAATGCCATACGTTTAAGATATTTTCGTGATACACGAAATGTATACGTTGAATTTACTCGTAATAGACTCTGAAGACCTCTTCATTCTGGATGAGTTTTGTATAAATCGATAAAAACGTACTAGAAAAATCTGATGTGTTCCATTCACATGACTTTCTCTAAATCACTGCCACAAATTATTCTATTTACTTCATCTAATGGAGCAAAAATTAGCAGAAATAGGCTTATTACTTGCTTCCTCGTCAGTAGAAGCGAAATAAGGGGATACCATAGGTTAAAGTGATAGCCAAAAGCTGGTTGCTCTGCGACTGAAGTTCCTTTGTTTGTATGGATACGAGTTCACAAAGTCCTGTAAGAGAAAAGTATAAGTGTTTATAGCTGAAAAAGAAAACAAGGAATATCTCAAAAACAAATAACTCCACAAAAAATGTATATAACATAAATTGTGTGTTTTAAGGTGCTCTACATTTGTTGTGCGGTAAGTTTTTGAACATCTCTTACGGTTTAGCAGTTATGCAAACTTCCGTAAAATTGACCAAGAATAAAGTAGTCTTCAGAGGCCATTTCCAGAAAATTCAAAATATACATTTTATTAGTCATGTAAATATCTTTAATATACGATGTTTTAATCAAAATCGTTAGAGCCATTTTTTAGAAAATCAAAATTTTCGAAAAAAAGTTCCATGTAAAGGGTAGTTTGGGGTGGGGGGAGTTTTCTCAAAATCCTCATGTCGCATCCCTGGAAGATACTAAACTTAAATACCAAGTTTGGTATTTTAGCGACTTTTCGTTTTTGAGTTATCGTGTTCACAGACATACGGGCACACGGACTCACGGACACACACACGGACCTTTTTCTGAAAATACTTTTTTTGGATACAGGGGACCCTAAAACATATATTTCCGGTGAAATCTCGGTAACGAATTTTTTGGTGGAGAGCAATACCTTCTCTATACACTATATACATAGCACGTATAGAGAAAGTAAAAATCTGACGTGTTCCATTCACATGTTTTTCTATACATCGCTGTAACAAATTATTATTAAAAACATATTTTCTGTCTACTTTATGCTAATCGAGATAAACATTAGCAGAAATTGTCTTAATTAAATGTTGACGTTAATGTAATCTTTAAGAGACTTAAGTCAGTTGTTATTGTGAGGAGTTTTAGCTTTGCAACATTTCCATACAACTGTGTTTCAAGTTTATCTCTCGGGGCCTGACATTAAAAACAAACGGCGGTATATATCCGGGGCAAGCAGTAAATCGCACAACGCTTTATAGCCGCTGGGATGGAAATGGACTGCGATAACGCTACTGCCTAAGTGTGTCAAAGTCGTGAACAAAAATTCATTTTAGTTATCTTGGAGCTGAGGGGCCAGGTGGCCAATTACAGCTTAAGAAAACATAACGTGGACAGAGCCCTTTCGTGTGTCAAGTGTTTTCGTTAGCTCCGTGAAACAATAACAAGAGAGCAACGCTAAGCTAAGTGCTATTGTCCTTTTCTTCATCTGTCCTGCTCGCCGCTGTGTCGAACTCACTACACGGAAAACATTAAGCTGTAGAAATATATTTATTGATATACACGCTAAGAGAAAAAATCTTATGTGTACCATTCACATGACTTTCTCTACATCTCTGCAACAAATTACTCTTAAAAAGCTTATACATCTATTTACTTCATGTTAATCAGATTAAAATATCAGAAATAATCTTATTACTTGGTTCCTTGATGCTATGTTTGCTTTGTTCCTTGCTGGTTGCTATGTCACCGAAGTTCCTTTGTATGGAAGTAGTTGACAAATTCCTATATGAGAAAAGTATGTCTTCATAGCAGAAACCAAAAACAAGAAATGACTCAAAAACGATGACTCCACGAAAAAAATGTATATAGCATAAATTGTGTGTTTTAACGTGCTCTACATTTTTCATGTAGTAAGTTTTTGTCCATCTCTTACGGTTTAGCAGTTATTCAACATTCCGTAAAATTCATCCTAAATAAACTACTCTTCAGAGGCTATTCCCAGAAAATTCAGGATATACATTTTATTTGTCAGGTAAAATGTCTTTAATATGCGAAATTTTAATCAAAATCGTTAGAGCCATTTTTAAGAAAATCAACATTTTCGAAAAAAGTTCCATGTAAAGGGTAGTTTGGGGTGGGGGGATTTTTTTCAAAATCTTCGTGTCGCATCCCTGGAAGATACTAAACATAAATACCAAGTTTGGTATTTTACCCATTTTTCGTTTTTGAGTTATCGTGTTCACAGACACACGGACACACACGGACCTTTTTGTGAGAATACTTTTTTTTGGATAGTGGGGACCCTAAAACATATATTTCCGTTGAAATCTCGGTATCCAATTTTTGGGTGAAGTGCAATACTTTCTCTATACACTATGTACATAGTGCGTATAGAGAAAGTAAAAATATATGTATAACCGAAAATATCATTCAATCGATTTTAATAACTCCTTCACTAATAGTCGCCCTTCGTCGTGTAATGGTTACCATGCTAAAGTTACATACCGAAGGTCGCGGGTTCTTTTGGGGGTCGCAGGACTATGGATTTTTTTCGGGCGTCAAAATCCTTAGCATGACTTCCTTTGGAATGGAAGTAAAGCCGTTGGTCCCGTGTCGTAGATTTACTGCACGTAAGAGAACCTTAAGCCTGATAAAGAGGTCTTGGAGCAAAATTTAGTGGACATTCACGCCCAGTATAGAATGGGACGCTGAGAACCACAGCAATTAAAGATCATCCATAAATAAAACTCCATTTCTATTTCCTTTACCAATAAAAATCAGAACAGATACAGGATGATTCAAAAATACTTTTACAACATTTTGGGATGGGTTCCTGACATTGAAAGAAGAAAATAGGTTTATATAAACATATGCTCTAAAACACTTCGTTTTCGTGTTGACAATTTATTAATGAAACGGCTTTCCTGGTGCAACTTAACAAATTCAGTTATTTATGCCCTCATTCATAGAAGCCTTTGACCCATTTTATCCTGCAGAGTTGACCTTGTGTTACCATGACTACTTGTTAACATTTGTCATTTATCATATGTGTAATACATTATCCCAGCACGCCTTATAAACGTTATCTGACCGCCTGGGCAGTGTGGTGGTAGCGTGTCTGCCTCATACTCAATAGGTCGTGAGTTCAGATCTCGCTTAGGGTAAGTTACCCGGATAAAGTTTTTCGGGTTTTTCCCTTATCCTGAAAAGTCGAATGTCGAGTAACTTTAAGCTCCATAGACCCCGAGATCATTTGAGCATCATTTCACGAATTTCACTCATCGCCTGATATGACCAACCAGGTTAAAGGACGTTAAACTACCAAAAAAAAAAAAAATGTTATCCACAGAGACTTCATTCAGCACAGTCTCCCAGACTTGTTAGAAAATATGCCTCTGCAAATAATAAGAAACATATGGTTTATCATGATGCTCTACCACATTTTAGTTTCACTGTTCGAAATGCACTGGCTGATGTCTAGCATGACAAATGGATAGGTAGAGGGAGACCAGTTCCATGGCCTCCACGTTTCCCCGACCTCAATCTTTTGGAGTTTTATCCTTTGGGATTCACCTTAAAGCATTGGTTTATGCAGCAGACATTCCGGATGAAGAAACACAACACCGACTGGGAGTTTTTGATATCCCATGCTTTGACGAGTGCATACGTGTCTAGATGCAGGAGGAGGAAATGTGGGTCATTTGCTATAAGTGGTGTTTGTGTGGAACACCTTCTAACAAGCTAACTACGACAAAAATAGAATAATGTGTCACTTTAAAATGTTTTTATAATATCATTTTGAACCTCAATAGATCGGGTACGAAGAGTTTTGGAACACATGTGTATATGGTAATTTTTTTCTTGTTTTGATGTAAAGAAGCTGTCCTCAAACTTTGTAAAAGGATTTATCAATATTTTAGGTTATGTAGCGTGTTTATAAGGTCATTATACATTGATTTAAACAGGTTTTACTATACATTATGCTATTAGTGCTTAAAATATGCTACAGTAGTGACCGACTTTCACGTCTAGAAACAGCCTCCAGCGCTGCCCTACAGATAGAACAACTTTTGAAATTCAATATTTTAAAACTTTTACTCCCTTGTTCAAGAACTTCGTACATTATGTCACCACTAAAAAATCATTCTGCGACTGCTCTAGAAAGGAGTAGCAAGTTGGTTCTACCCCAAAACTGTTGTAAACAGCGATTCATTTAATAAACAGCTATATTTTAATGTTCTCTAGCACGTACGCACAACTTACATAATGAAGCAGGTACCTATTGTATTCCACCCAATAATTCTATATCTATATTTCACCGGAAATGCATGTTTTAAAGACTCCTGAATCCCCCAAAAATTGTAAAAACGTCAGTTGTGGTGTGTATGTGTGTGTTTGGATAGCATAACTAAAAAATCTTATGTGTTCCATTCACATGACTTTCTCTATATCTCTGCAACAAGTTATTGTTTAAAAGTTTATGCTTCTATTTACTTCATACTAATCGAGAGAGAATCAGCCGAAATAGTCTTATTAATTGCTTCCTTGTAAGTAGAAGCGAAATTAGAGATTACCATAGGTTAAAGTGATAGTCAAAAGCTGGTTGCTATGTGTGACTGAAGTTTCTTTGTTTGTATGGACAGGAGTTGACAACTTCCTCTATCTTTTTTAAAGCTGGAACCAATTCCAAGGAATATATCCAAAACGTTCAACTCCACGAAAAAAAAATGTATATATGATAAATTGTGTGTCTTAACGTGCTCTACATTTTCAGTGTTGTAAGTTTTTGTCCATCTCTTACGGTTTAGCAGTTATGCAAAATTTCGTAAAACTCATCCAGTATAAAGTAGTCTTCAGAGGCTATTCACCTAAAATTGAAGATATACATTTTATTTGTCAGGTAAACATCTTTAGTGTACAAAACTTTAATCAATATCGTTAGAGCCATTTTTGAGAAAATCAAACTTTTTGAAAAAACCTCCATGTAAAGGGTAGTTTGGGGTGGGGCGATTTTTCTAAAAAACCTTCATAACGCATCCCTGGAAGATACTAAACTAAAATACCAACGTTGGTAAACAAAACAAATATTTCCGATGAAATCTCGGTATCGAGACATAGTACGTATAGAGAAAGTAAAAACGAAAGGTCGGTTAAACGTCATTTAAGTTTAGTATCTTCCAAAGATACGACAGAGACATTTTTAGGAAAACCTCCCTCAACCCATCTAACGATTTTGATTAAAATACCGCATATTAAATATATGTACATGACAAATAAAATGTATATCTTGAATTTTATAGGAATAGCCTATGAAGTCCTCTTCATTCTGGATGACTTTTGTATGGCTGGCTAACCGCAAAAACTTAGCTACTACACACAAAATGTAAATCTCGTCAAAATACACAATTTTTGTGCTACATTTTCTGTGATTTCTAAAAATATTCCTTGTTACTTGTTTCACCTGTAAAATACTTTTCACAACAGGAGTCATCTGTGTTTCTTTTGTTTTGCTTTTAGCCACGAAAAGAGAACAGAATTTAAATGACAATCGTAATGCGATAACTTAAAATATTTTTACTTTCTTTATACATACTATGTACATAGTGTATAAAGAAGGTATTGCACTCCACCAAAAAATTCGATACCGAGATTTCACCGGAAATATATGTTTTTGGTTCCCCTGTGTCCAAAAAAAGTATTTTCACAAGAAGATCCGTGTGTCCCTGTGTCCGTGTGTCAGTGTGTCCGTGTGTCTGAGAACACATAACTCAAAAACGAAAAGTCTGTAAAATGCCAAACTTGGTATTTAAGTTTAGTGTCTTCCAGGTATGCGACACGAAGATTTTCAAAAAAATCTTCCCTTTACATGGAACTTTTTTTCGCAAATTTTGATTTTCTAAAAAATGCCTCTAATGATTTTGATTAAAATGTCGTATATTAAAGATATTTACCTGACAAATAAAATGTATATTTTGAATTTTCAGGGAATAGCCTCTGAAGACACTTTATTCTGGATGAATTTTGCATAACTACTAAACCGTAAGAGATGGACAAAAACGTAGCACACAAAAAAAATGTAGAGCACGTTAAAACACACAATTTATGTTATAAACATTTTTTCGTGGAGTTGATCGTTTTTGAGATATTCCTTGTTATTGGTTTCAGCTTTGAAAAACATAAGTTTTCTCATACAGGAGTTTGTTAACTCCTGTCCATACAACAAAGGAACATCAGTCACAAAGCAACCAGCTTTTGGCTCTCACTTTAACCTATGGTACTCCCTTATTTCATTTCTACTTACAATAAAGCAAGAAATAAGACTATTTCTGCTAATTTTTCTCGATTAGCATGAAATAAATAAAATATAAGCTGATTAACAATAATTTGTTACAGAGATATAGAGAAAGTCATGTGAATGGAATACATCAGATTTTTTACTATTGCTTTTGCCTGATGTATTCCCTTAGTTCCCTTCTAAGTAATAAGACCATTCTGCCCATGTTTATGTCGATTAGCTGTAGTAGATAGAAGAATAAGCCTTTATAAGACGCTTGTTGAATATGTAGAGAAAGTCATGTGAACAGAAAACATCAGATATTTTTAAATATACTGGTCTTTCAGCAGGAGGAGAGAATGACTTAGATAGGACAGACAAAAACAGAAAATACACAACATTAAACATCCATGCCCATAGCGGAATTCGAACCTACGGGCCTTTCCAAGCGAAATACGCCAACGACCATGGCTATCGAAGCCTTCCATTTGGTATTTAAACAGAAAGGTGAAGTCCACAAACAAAATCTGCGCTACTGGAGTATGAATGAATGAATAAGTGTATTTTTTAATATAGCAATATCATACATAGAATTTCAACAGTCCACAGACCGTACGTGCTTTTGTAATACACATTACAAGCAATATTAAAACAACAACCACAACAAAGAATTAAAAGAGTAAACACGAAAATAAAAAAGACAAAGGAAATTCACAGTCAAAAGCAATATTAAACAACAATAAAAATTAAGAGTGAATCCGAAAATAAAGATACAAAGATATTCAAATACATCAATTTAAATTTACAGCACAGAGTACACCTTCATAAATGCACCCTCTTATAATAGATAATTACACTTAAAAGACATATATACACATAATATATACAACCCTAGCACAACAGTGACCTAAGTATGATATAATATACATGTAGTAGAACATTGTAGTCACTTTTGTTTAGTTGATCTTATCCCCCCCCCCTTCTCTATTGGCAGCCTCCTCAGATCTCAGCTGTCTTGCCTTAAGTATAAATTTACCTAGCCCGTTCATGTTTTCCGTGCCTGCCAGTATCGTCCAACATGCTTCTATCCCTACATTCGCAGTGGTAAAAAATCGCGGCAAATATTTTTCCCGCCATTCCTCCGTACCCCTACATCTTGCCAAGATGTGAGTCCACGACTCTTCCTCCTCGCAAATGGGACAGATTCTTATACCATTCTCGTCAGAAATTTTCGTGCTCCTCCATGCTCCTAGTCTAATCCACGCGAGCCCCTCTCTAATGAGTTTGGTACCTGTTTTGATGTATTGCTCCATACCCCACTCCGATTTCAGCCCAGACTGTACTTCTAATGACACCTTCTCTGTGCATTGCGCAATTATTTGCTGTCTGTCAATATCACAGAGACGTTTCTTAATTTTTCTCCAAATACTTCGCCTGTTTTCCTGCCCCGCCATCCAAATGTCTCCCATCCCAATGGTTTGCAACCCTTTCTTTAATTTTGATGCCCACGTCAAATTACCTTCCATTCGCAACTGTTCACGGTAGCAGACTGCCCTAATTAGAGATTGGTTTCCGTGAACGATTCTCATCCAATATTTATCTGCTCTGATTTTGCACTCTATCGTTTCACTATGTACCCCGAATTCCCTCATTATTCCGCAGTTTGCCGTACCCCTCCCTACACCCAGAATTCCTTTCAAAAATTGGGTCCTCACTTGATCCAGATTCCCTGTTTGTTCCCACCCCCATATTTCTCCTCCGTATGTCATCGTGGATCTACTGGAGTAAGGGAACCCCCACTAGTACCATCCTGCCAGGTAGCGGGAGTCTGATCGTTTAGTGGTGTGATGTGGCATCTGGAACACTCACATCATTGGTCCATGATTTTTCGAAGGAAATGTGGATGCTGAAAAGTATCCGCTTATGCTAGGAGATTGGTTGATGCCGAGGTTGGATTTAATTGAAGAACAACCCACGTGGTTCATACATAACGATGCCACGCTTGTGCAACACTGATTGTATGAAGCATTTCCTCAACACTGGATTGGCCGAGAGGATCTGTTGAATGGGTTCCGCGTTTACCAGATTTGAAGTCAGCGTAGACATCTTTTTGTAGATATCAGACATTTTGCATTTACAGTGTGAAGCATCGCGATGTGGTCCACCTTCGCAACAGGATTAAGGAAGAACGCTGTGCCATAAACCACAATTTTGGCCTCCGTGTTCTCAATAACGCACTGATATGAAATATTGTAAATTTGCAATGGTGTGGAACTTTTCGGACATCCTGTATATTGGGCATGAAAACCACTTGATTTTTCTCAGACGCTTTAGATTCTCTTACCTGCGGTAAAACTATGACACGAGATCACTGACTTTACTTCCCTTCCGAAAGAAGTCAGGCTAAGGACTTTTGCGCCCGCAAAAAAATCCATTTCCTTCCGCCGGGTTTGAACTCACACTTTGGGTACCAGAAGCTAGCATGCTTCCCTTAAACCACGAAGAACGAGGTCCCCATTCTGTCACATTCCAAGTGAGATGTAAGTACAAGATTTTGTTCCCATGTTATTCAATGTAAGCATTCATATAGACACACACAACACGTCACGAAATGCAATGCAACGCAAGAGTTTGCAAACTCCAAACTTTGTCCTTGCGTAGCGAACACAAAGAAAGAATTCTGCATTCCTTCCTCAATGCATTGCCTGCTGTTCAACAACAGACCATCACAGTGGGAGATTTTAGTGCCTACCGTACACATATGCTCTTCTATTCGGCCGTGCGTGGTATCTTTAATTTCCCTCAAGAGGTTATGGCGTCTCCTTGATTTAATGGATCTGCGTCTAGATTTCTTGGCTCTCACAAATTATAAGGCGCAAAGAGATAATTCACAGTATATTAAACGTGCAACTTTATCTCTTTCTGCTGTATCTATGATTGCATTGTTTGCTATATTTTTAATGAACAATTATTCCAAAGTCACTGCCAAGAGCGTCAGTTGTTACCATAAATTTTATAACCCATTTATTTGTAAAAGGTTGGGTTAATTTTCCTATATGGTAATGTAAGGTTATGTTATTCAATTTAAAACTTGCAGAGCGCTTTGCTTTGCGAATAGTCTTCCCTCGCGCTTGTGTTTATCCTGCGTTATGTCTGCGCTTGCAATTGTGTATTGGCTTTAATCTTTAATCTAGTTCTAAAACGGTAAATGAAACAAATTGACTACGTCGGTATTCGAACCTGTATTTAAGCACTTGATTGATAATGTAGTACAAGAGCGTGTCAGGAGCTCTGACGTAACTCGAACCTGGACCGACCACGACAGTGAGGTCAGTTACACTGCAAACAAACCTCACACAAGTCAGGTAGAGTTTTAATTGAATATCCAGACAGACTTTTGACTTTGGGAGTAATTAGTTTACATCGTGCGGAGGTGTATCTGCTGCCAAGCTTGATTGGATCAAACGGCCGTTTTTAATTAACTCAAATACGGGAATATGCACATAGCAGGATTCCCATAGTGCTTCTGAAATGGCATCGTATTTCTCAGGAAGGGCAGAGTCTATCACAACTCCCTAATTCATCACACATAAACTGAAAGAGATGAGTATTTTCCTTTTTGTTTCAATATACCTTATGCATAGCTTCCCCTTTTATCAGTTTGTTAGTTTCTACGAAACACACCATCATTATCTTTATCTTTTATAACTTACACTCTATTCCAAACATTCAAATTAATAAATTAATGTCCTTTTAATTCAACTACTGCTTATCTATCTTACAAAGGATTATTTTTTCTCTACTTTTTCCATTGTCCATAGGTAGAGAAACTATTGCATTCCAACCCAAAAAATCTAATGTGTTCCATTCACACGACTTTCTCTACATCTCTGAAAACAATTATTGTTAAAAAGCTAATGCTTCTATTTAGCAATTAGCAGAAATAGCCTTATTACTTGCTTCATTGTAGGTAGCAGCGAAATAAAGGAGTACCATAGGTTAAAGTAATAGTCAAAAGTTGGTTGCTATGTCACTGACGTTCCTTTGTTTGTATGGACAGGAGCTAGCAAATTTCTGTATGAGAAAAGTATAAGCTTTTCCAAGATGAATCCAAAAACAAGGAATATATATATATAAAAAATCAACTCCACGATAAAAATGGATACAGCATAAATTGTGTGTTTTCAAGTGCTGTACATTTTTTGTGTGGTAAATTTTTGTCCATCTCTTACGGTTTAGAAGTTTTCGTAAAATCGATCCAGAATAAAGTAGTCTTCAGAGGCTATTCACAGAAAATTAAAAATATTAATTTTATTTGTCAGGTAAATATCTTTAGTGGCATTTTTGAGAAAATCAGCATTTTTGAAAATGTTTCCATGTAAAGAGTAGTTGGGGGAGGGGAATTTTCTTGAAAATCTTCGGGTTGCATCCTAGGAAGAATCCAATCTTAAACACCAAGTTTGATATTTAACGGTCTTTTCGTTTTTGAGCTATACTGTCCACAGACACACATACACACACAGGCGCGCGCGCGCGGACACACACACAGACTTTTTCTGAAAATGCTGTTTTTGGATACAAGGGGCCCAAAAATATATATTTCCGGTGAAATCTTGGTATCGAATTTTTGAGTGGAATACAATACCTTCTCTATACACTATGTACATAGTACGTGTAGGGAAAGTAATCAATACCGAGATTTCACTTAAAATACATTTTTATGCTCACCTAAATAAAAAAAATACTTCCTCTAGCCCATCTTTACAATGTACATAGTGGATAGAGAAGTTGTCTATTGTTTTATAGACAAAAATGCGATACATATTTTATACCCCTGAGTTGAAAAAATTATTTTAGAAAAATACCAGCGGTGTTCCTGTTTATCTATGTATGTCTGTGAGTATGTGCGCGCATGCGCCTATGACCAACATAGCTCAAATCCTAAAACTCGGTATATGACTGGATAACTTTCAAGAATGCGACACGAAGATTTTCAAGAAAATCTCTTCACTCAAACTATCCTATATATGCAATACTTTTTAGAAAATCATGATTCAAAAATGGCTTTAATAATTTTGATTTAAATATTATATTTTAAAGATATTTACCTGACAAAATAATGCATATCTTAAATTTTCTGGGAATAGTCTCTGAAGACTACTTTATTCTGGATGAATCTAAAGAATTTTGCATAACTGTTAAACTGTAAGATATAGGCAAAAACTTATTTAACAATAAAGGTAGAGCATTTAACATACAATTTATGTGATGTACATTTTTTCGTGGAGTGGATCGTTTTTGAGATATTCATTGTTATTTGTTTCAGCTTTAAAATACTAATGTTTTCTTATACGGGAATTTGTCAACTCCTGACCATGCAAATAAAGGAACTTCAGTCACATAGCAACCAGCTTTTGACTAGTACTTTAGCCTATGCTACTATCTTATATCTCTTCTACTTACATGGAAGCAAGTAATAAGACTATTTCTACTATTTTTTATTAATTAGCGTGAAGTAAAGAGGGGCATACGATTTTTAACAATAAGTTATTGCAGAGATTTAGAGAAAGTCATTGAAATGCAGCACATCAGATCTCTTATCTTTCATTCTATTCCACACCATTCAAACTAATAAATTAATTTTCTTTTAATTCATCAACCGCCTATCTATACAAATTACGAGAAGTTCTGTATTGCATTTTAAAAAAAAAATCTAATGTGTTACATTCCCATGCCTTTTTATCTATCTATTCTACAAAGAACTAATCTTACAAAAGCGTATTTCTTTCTTTGCTTCCTCCATACTCTATAGATGCAGAAGATATTGCATTCCAACCAAAAGTTCATACTGAGATTTCACTTAAAATACCTTTTAGGCTCCTCTGAATAAAAAAAAATGCTCTAGCCGATAAAACGTACAACGTGGATAGAAAAGGTACCTTCTGTATTCCACCTAAAAATTGATACCAATATTTCACTGCAAATACATGTTTTGAGAACCGAGAGTTGTAAAAAGAGCATGTCTTTGTGTATGCGTATCTAAGTGTATCTATGTTTCTGTCTGTGTGTATGTGTGTGCGCCTGTGGACAGCATAGCTCAAAACTAAAATTCTTAAATACCAAACTTGGTATATGACTTAGTAGCATTCAAGGATGCGACAAAAACATGTTCAAGAAAATCCTCTCACTCCAACTATCCTTTACATGGAACACGTTTTCGAATATTATGCTTTTTTCAAAAATGCCTAACGATTTTTATCAAAATGTTTAAGATTTGTTTATGACAGACGAAATATATATCTTTAGTTGTATGTAAGTATGTGTATGTATTTATTTCTTTGCAAGTGGGTATCACCCGGTGGCAGAGTTATATATGTATACAAGATATATAAACAATAAATCACAGCTGCTGAGAATACTCTTTGAAGACTATTCTGGATGAATTTTGCTGAATTTTGCAAAACTGGTAAATCGTAAGAGATAGATAAAAACTTACAACACAAAAACTGTAGATCTCGTTAAAACACATAATTTATATCCTATATATACTTTTGTCGTGAAGTTGATAATTTCTGAGATATGTCTTCTTATTGGTTTATACTTTTCTCATAGTAGAATTTGTCAACTCCTTGGAGTGTAATGGATAGGATTTTTACCAAATGGCAACCAACTTTAAAAATATTTGACTATCGGTTGTTCTCTTATTTTCCTTTTACTTATAAGAAAGCGAGTAAAAAGATCGTTTCTGGTGATGCTTATATCAATTAGCATTAAGTAGATAGACGAATATGCTTTTTAACAAGAATTTATTCCAGGGATGTAGAGTAAGCCATGTGAATGTAACATATCATGTTGTTTTAAAGTTATGCTACATTTATGTTCACTGTGCATCTTGATTTTTTAGGTAAGGATGCAGGGGTTGCTAAGGGAGATGTAGATGCTTGTCAAAGAACTCCTTCGACAGCAGTAAAGGTAAATCCAAAATAAATTCAATAATATTATAAAATTACAGTTACATTTCCTGCAATGTGGTTAGCAAATAGGTAGTTTCTTTGTATAAATATCTTTCACTGTTTTAAAATGTCTTAAATATTACAGCAGAAATATATAACAAACAAACGACTGATTTAGTTTTCCAAGTATACAGACAACACTCTACACCCACCCGTTTTACAGAATGTCTAACTTCCAGGCGACCTAAACCCGTGAAGGTGAACTGTAATCTTTAGACAAAAATCTCAACGTAACATAAGTCATTTTTTTACACGAAATGCTGAATTAATAAAACCAGTTAAGGAATTTTAAACATTTATGAAAACTTTCATGGAATAAACCATTAAATGTAATAGAACCAGGATCGAATTCTGGCCATTTAAAATATTCAAAAGTTTGAGTGCAACTGTGGGCAAATGCTATATGAAATTTTGAACATTTTTTTTGTCGACCTCCGTGGTGTAATAGTTACCATGCTAACTTCATATACCCAAGTTCGCGGGTTCAAACCCGACGGAGGTCGATGGATTTTTTCGGGCGTAAAAATCCTTAGCATGGCTTCCTTTGGAAGAGAAGTAAAGCCGTGGGTCCCGTGTCGTAGATTTAAGGCACGTAAAAGAACCTCAAGCCTGATAGAGAGGCTTCTGAGCAAAATTAAGCGGTATTTCACGCCCAGAATAGAATGGGAGGCTGAGAACCACAGCAGTTAAAGAGCGTCCATAAATAACACGCCATTTCCATTTTGAACTTTACTTTTGAAATCTTACTTTCTCACAATTTCTAGTTTCTCAAGCACCTATGTACAATGTATATAGTGTGCGCGCGCGTGAGTTGTCTGAGGACAAAATTCAAAAACGTAAAGTCGGTTAACTACCAAACTAATTTTGTTGTAGTGTTGAACGCCCACTTTAACTACTTATGGCACCGCAGGCGGTGACACTGATGATACATGAATGATGATGGAGCACCGGTGGAATGCCATGGTGGGGGAAACCGGAGTACCCGGAGAAAACCCGCTCCAGCGCCGTTTTCTCCACCACAAATCTCAAATCCCGACCGTCTAGATGAGAGTCGAGTAGTCTAACTACTCGGCCACGGTGCGGCCCACCGAACTTAAAGTTCGATATCTTACAAGGATGCGACACGAAGATGTTCAGGAAAACACCCCAAATCCAACTACCCTTAATATGATACAGTTATCGAAAAGTTTGCTTTTCTCAAAACCGGCTCTAATGATTTTGATTAAAATATAATTAAATATAGTGTGTATACAATATTAAACAGCATTTATATTTTGAGTTTTCTGGGAATATCCTCTGAAGACCTCTGCATTCAGGACAACTTTTGTATAACTGTAAACCGTAAGAGATTAAATTACTGGCCGCAATCTTCATATACTACATTTAACAGTCATCCTAAAATATCAAAACTTTTTGTGTACCTTGATCCAAAATGTAGAAAAATAAGCTAAATTTAAGCTAATGGGTTAATACCCGATCTATAGAGTTAATCGCTCTTTTCTATGCCAAATAACTCAACAGGACAAAACTGAAGATCTTATTAAAATACACAATTTATATTTTCCTCAAAATCTTCGTATCGCATCCTTGAGATATGCTAAATTTAAATACCAAATTTGGTGTTTTACCGACTTTTTGGTTTTTGAGTAATCAAGTTCGCAGACACGCGGACGCATACGCACACACGGCTATTTTTCAAAAATGTTTTTTTTTTATTCAGGGGATCTCATAATGTGTATTTCCGGTGAAATACATGTATCGAGGTTTTAGTGAAATGCAATAACTTCTCTTCCTACTATGTGCATTGTACATATTGCTAGAGAAATTAAAATGTTTGTATTTTGTTTTGTTTCCAATTAAATCTCGGTATTGAATTTTTGGGAGGAATGCAGTGCCTTCTCTACGTATGTACAAGTAGAGAAATTAAAAACAACTAACTCATCGAAGTATATATATATACTATATTGCATTTTTTTCATTCGATATTTTGGGGAACTCTAGTAGTCACATAATAGATGTTTTAATTTTACAAAACAAAAAAAAAAAGGATCTAAAGATTTTTTTAAATAAATCTGAGCGTGAGCATTACAATCCTCTTTTTAAAACATTAAATTTATTAACAGTAATTAGCTTTTATATTTATGGTTTAACAATATACACCTGGAAGAGGAAAGACAGTTTTAAAAAAGTTTGTGATAGATAAGCATATTTGCCAGAACAAAATTCATTGTGTATACAAATACAGGTAAGATCAAAAACAGTTGGCAGTATTATAAAACTCATCCAGACAATAAAATGGATTTAAAATCAAAGTGCGCTTCACTGACCTCTTAAAAGATTCAATGGAGAGAGCTTTAGTGATGTTACTGAGTTTGTTAAATAGATTTAATGATATTATCTCAAAGGAATTTTGTATCTTCCTATATTTATATCATTTATGTAAATATTGGAACTAGTTCAGGTGTGATGAAGATGGATTTCGGAACATAGAATATTTATGACTATTTTTCTTAGCAAATAAGAGGCAGTGGAACACAAACAATGAAGTCAAAGTTAAAACACCCAACTTAACAAATAAAGGTTTACAATGAGTTCTGGGGACTACACCACATAACATTCGAATTACGTTTTTCTGTAATAAAAGTATCTTTTTAGCTAAAGCATGGTTCCCCCAAAATAAAATACCATAACTCAAATGGCTATGACTTTTTCCATAATAAACTGATAATTTTCCAACACACATGATGTTTTAAAACACGTAACATGCACATAATACAAGATGTAATTTTAATTTGGAAATTACTAATTTTAGGTTATATAAGATGGCGTCATGTTATCTAATAATGGGCCTAAAGCTATTTAATAAAATACCTCTAAAATATAACAAAAATCTAGTTTTAAATCCTTTTTTATGCTATAGATGATTATGTAAATATGAAAAATGTTACTATTTAAATTATTTTTCGTGTGACGATGTCATTGTCCATACGATTTAACACTTAATAAAAATTACAATTACTAAGACACCGTTTATAAAAATATCTGTATTTATACTCCTAATAAACTGTATGTGGTCGTCTCCTTAGCGTGGTGGTAGCGCAGCTGCCTACCAAGCGGGAGACCTGGGTTCGATCCCCAGTACCCGCGTGGGGATTTTTCACCCACTGGGAGACCTGGACCGGGGTGCACTCAGCCTCGCGAGGTCCCTGGGGGGCCAATTGAGGAGCTACTTGATGGAGAAGTAGCGGCTCCAGGTCGTGAGGACCGCATTAACCGGCCGGGAGGGGCTCGAGGCGCTGACCACGTCTCACCCTCCAATACTGCACCCCATCCATGACGTCTGTAGTGGACCGAGATGGGGGACGCAGCGGCCGGGCGGTAGGCCAAGGCTCCCCGTGAGCTGTCGTGCCATGGAGTTATAATAAACTGTATAAAGGATTATATTGTGCAATCGAAAGCCATGGGAGTATTATAATTATATATTTTATTAAAACAGGGATGTTATTCAGTTTCGAGAACAAACCCAAAGACCAACCTCCAGTTTTGCTAATGAGGTAAATCCTTAAGCAGGGGTGCTAATTCTTTCCACGTCCGTGTCACCAGATTGCGCTCAATATTCACATAGGATAGTCGATAACCTAATTATATGAGAGGTGGGAGGTCCTTTTTTCACAATTCACCTGGTTTTGAAACATTTATGCATGAAATACGATTGGCAGGAATGCGGAAATGGTTTTGGGAACGAGAGTGATTCAATTTGCCGTACATACACACACAGCTCGGCTTGCCTTCAAGTATAATATGTACCTCCCTACTGGTTTAGCAAAATAAACTAGATAATATACTGCAAATAACAGAATGAACCACAGAGAGCGACAGGTTCGACACCCGACAGTAGCTTTTACACGATTACTTGCATATATGCTTACACATACAAGTTTAATTCAATTTACAGTCAGTAAACGTGGTATTACGACATTAAGTATTGAAAAATCTGATGTGTTTGATTCACATGACTTTCTCTATACCTCTACAATAAATTATTTTTAAAAAGATTATGCTTCTATTTACTTCCTGCTAATCGAGAAAAAATTAGCAGAAATAGTCTTATTTCTTCCTTCCGTTTAAGTAGACGCGAAATAAGGGAGTACCATAGGTTAAAGTGATAGTCAAAAGCTGGTTGCTATGTGACTAAAGTTCCTTTGTTTGTATGGACACGAGTTCACAAAGTCCTGTATGAGAAAAATATAAGTTTTTATAGCTTAAACCAAAAACAAGGAATATCTCAAAAACAATCAACTCCACGAAAAAAATGTATACAACATAAATTGGGTGTTCTAATATGCTCTACATTTTTTGTATGGTAAGTTTTTGTCTCTCTTTTACGGTTTAGCACTTATGCAAAATTCCGTAAAATTCACTCAGAATAAAATAGTCTTCCGAGGCTATTCCACGAAAATTCAAAATATATATTTTATTTGTCAGGTAAATATCTTTAATATCCGATATTTTAATGAAAATCCTTAGAGCCATTTTTTAAAAAATCAAAATTTTCGAAAAAAGTTCTATGTAAATGGTAGTTTGGAATGGGGGGATTTTTCTCAAAATCTTCGTGTCGCATCCCTGGAAGATAGTAAACTTAAATACCAAGTTTGGTATTTTACCGACCTTTCGTTTTGAGTTATCGTGTTCACAGCCTCACGGACACACACACGGACCTTTTTCTGAAAATACTTGTTTTTGAATACAGGGGACCCTAAAACATATATTTCCAGTGAAATCTCGGTATTGAGTTTTTTTGTGCGTATAGAGAAAGTAAAAAGTCAAAACGATATCAAAGAATATTTATTTTAGGCATTGCATTTCACCCAAAAATTCGATACTGAGATTTCACGTAAATACGAGTTTTGAGAACCCTTGAATCAAAAAAACTTTTAGAGAAAGATTTCTCTCTCTCTCTCTCTCTCTCTCTCTTTCTCTGTCTCTGTTAGGAGCATAGCTCAAAACAAAAAATGATTAAAAATCCCCTCACAACAAACTACCGCTTACGTGGAATATTTTTCGAACTTTTAAAAAGTTATAAAAATCATTTAAGCAATTTGATTAAATATCTGTATTTGAAGTATATTTATGACATAAAAATCTGACGTGTTCAATTCACGTGACTTTCTCTACATCTCTGCAATAAATTAATCTTAAAACCATTATCAATTTATTTCATGCTAATCGAGAAAAATTAGTAGAAAGAGTCTTGGTACTTATTTCCTTGTAAATAGAGGGAAAATAAGGGAAAAATTAGTAGAAAGAGTCTTGGTACTTATTTCCCTGTAAATAGAGGGAAAATAAGGGAGTACTATAGGTTAAAGCCGATAGTGAGATCTTTTAAAAGCGGTTACTATGTAGTTCAAGTACCTGTGTTTGTATGGACAAATTCCCATATAGTAAAAGTGCAAGCATTTGAAGCTGAAATTAATAACAAGGAATATGTCAAAAACCGTCAACTATACGAGAAAATGTATGCAACATAAATTGTGTGTTTTAACGAGCTCTACATTTTCTGTGTGGTACGTTTTTGTCCACTTCTTACGGTTTACCAATAATGCAAAATTCAGCAAAATGCATCCAGAATAATGAAGACATACCTACATTTTATTTTCCAAGTAAATATCTTGAATTTAAGAGATTTTAATCAAAATCCTTAGAGCCATTTTCGAGAAATACACAATTTTTGAAATTTTGTCCATGTAAGGGGTAGTTGGGGAATGGGACTTTTTTTTTTTTTAAATATTCGTTACCCATCCTACCAAGTTTGGTATTTAACGGTCTTTTCGGTTTGAGCTATGCTGTCCACAGGCACACACAGACAGACACACAGACACACATGCGCACACACACGGACCTTTTTCTGAAAATGCTTTTTTGGATTCAGAGGGACCCAAAACATATATTTCCGGTGAAATCTCGGTATCAAATTTTTGGGTTGAATACAATACCTTATCTATATACTATGTACATTAGTACGTGAAGAGAAAGTAAAAATGAAAAATGACTTCCCATTTGACAAAAATCAAGTAATGGAAATTGTAAAACCAATAACAAGGAATATCTCAGAAATGTTTAGTTGTATGAAACATTCCGTGTTTTATCAAGATCTACGTCAACACTTCTTACCTATCTTTCAGGTTAAAAATATGCATAAGACTTCAGAGGGTATTCCCAAAAATTTGCAGACACACACGTGTCATGTAAATATGTTTAATGTGAGGTATTTTAATCAAAATCGTTAGAAACATTATTAAGAAAATAAAACATTTCCCAAAATCTTTCATGTAAAAGGTTTATTGGATTGGGGGATTTTCCTGAAAATCTTGTTGTCGCATCCTTGGAAGATGCGGAACTGAAATACTAATATTAGTATTTAACGAATTTTCGTATTTACATTCTCTAGCACGTATGTACAATGTATATAGTAAATAGTGAAAGTTTTGTTTTCCACCAAAATGTTCGACACCAGATTTCACCGGAAATAAATGTTTTCAGACCCATTGAATCAAACAAAACTCAGCGCGTGTGTCTTTGGGAAACACAGCTAACAACGAAAACTACGTTAAATACCAAACTTGGTATTTAAGTTCAACATCTGCGAAAAATGCGACACGAATATTCTCAGGAAAGTTACCCGCTCTTTACACAGAACATTACTTTTTTCCAAAAGTTTAATTTTATCATAAACGCCTGTAATGATTTTTTGATTAAAATACCATATGTTTAAGATATTTTCGTGACATATGAAATGTATATATTGAATTTTCTGGGAACGGTCTCTGAAGACCTCTTTAATCTTGATGAGTTTTGTATAACTTGTAGGTCGTTAAGACATAGACACAACCCTAGTAGAGTTAACCGTTTCCGAGATATTCCTTGTTATTGGTTTAATTTTTAAACTAGTATACGTTTCTCAAGCGGGAAGTCAACTTTTGTTTTATCTCTGTTGTTTTTCTCCGGGGAATGCAAAATAGAAGCGAATTATTATTGTTTCTCATAGCGATGAGCGTTTCAAAGATTTTACTATCGGTTTGGCTAATGTACTTCCTTATTTTCCTCCAACTTACAAGGAAGCTAGTAATAAGACTTCTTCTGTTCATGTTTATCTTGATTATCATGATGTAGATAAAAGAATCATCTGTTGCAAGGAAAGTTTCGTTGTGGAAATATTAGAAAAAGTCATGTGAATGGAACATATCGGATTTATTTTTTTATTCCAGGAATCCCAAAATATATTTATGGTTAAATCTCATCATCAAATTTTAATGTGGAATAAAACACGTCCATCTACTACGTATATTACACAAGGTAGAGAATGTATGAATGAATAACTGTATTTATTGACACAATATCATACATTGAATTTCAACAATCGCACGGATCCACACACTAAAAAGCAATATTAAAACAACAACAACAAAGAATAAAAAGAGTAAACTCAAAAATAAAAAAACAAAGTTAATACACAATAAAAACAATATTAAAACAACAGCAAAGAATTAAAAGAGTAAACTCAAAAAATGAAAAAAACAAAGTTAATACACACTAAAAAGCAATATTAAAACAACAACAAAGAATTAAAGGAGTAAACCCGAAAATAAAAATACAAAGGTATTCAAATGTAACAATTTAAATTTACAGCACAGAGTACACTTTCATAAATGTACCCTCTTAAATACACTTAAAAGAAATATTTACGCATAATATATACACACTATATAAAACCATAACACTACAGTGACCTAAGTAGGACATAAAATATATATATATATATATATATATATATATATATATGTAAAACATTGTAGTTACTTTTGTTTAGTTGTTCTTATCCCTCCCCCCTTTTCTATTGGCAGCCTTCTCAGATCTCAGCGGTCTTGTCTTAAGTATAAATTTACCTAGCTCATCCACGTCTTCCGTGCCTGCCAGTAGCGTCCAACATGCTTTTAGCTCTATATTCGCGGTGGTAAAGAATCGCGGTAAACATTTTTCCCATCATTCCTCCGTAGCCCTACATCTTGCCAAGATGTGAATCCACGACTAGGAAGAGAATATAGAAAACCCAGTGAGGCTATTGGTTCACTGAATTGGAACTTCAGACCTTCGGATTCGGCCCAGACACATTACCGCCTAAGCCATCTCGCTGGGTGAAGAGATCATGGATACCAGTAAGATCAGGCATATAACAAAATAATGAAGTAGGTACATGAGAATCCTTTTTCGAAGTGTATCGGTTAGTGAAGGCCTGGCGGAGGTTCAGGGTAATTGGGACCTCTAACTAGCATGTTATGCCCGCGGCCCGACAAGCACCAACAATGTGGGCCCTAAAGGGTCATCTCTCTAATGAGAAACCCTTGTTGTTAGGTGATGCATTTATTTCGTGCAGATTCGAACCTATCTTATACACGTTACAGGAATTCTCGATTCCGAAAAATTCTCCCGGTTATAATGCCAAAATAATTATAGAAAATCTAACGCGTACCATTCACATGACTTTCTCTATATCCCTGCAACAAATTATTCTTAAAAAGCTTATACTTCTATTTACCTCATGCTAATCAGAAAAAAATAGCAGAAATAGTCTTACTACTTGCTTCCTTGTAAATAGAAGCGCAATAAGGGACTACCATAGGTTAAAGTGATAGTGAAAAGCTGGTTGCTAAGAGACTGAAGTTCCTTTGTTTGTATGGACAGGAGTTGACAAATTCCTGTATGAGAAAACTATAATGTCTCAAAAACGATTAACTCCATGAAAAAATGTATATCACATAAATTGTATGTTTTAACGTGCTCTACATTTTTCATGTAGTAAGTTTTTGTCCGTCTCTTACGATTTAGCAGTTATTCAAAATTCCGTAAAATTCATCCAGAATAAAAGTACTCTTCAGAGGCTATTCCCAGAAAATTTGAAATATTAATTTTATTTGTTAGGTAAATACATTAATGTACGATATTTTAATCAAAATCATTAGAGCCATTTTTGAGAAAAATCAAACATTTCGAAAAAGGTTCCATGTAAAAGGTAGTTGGGGGTGCGGGAATTCTTCTAAAAATCTTCGTGTCGCATCCCTGGAAGATACGAAACTTAAATACTAAGTTTGGTATTTTACCGACTTTTCGTTTTTGAGTTATCGTGTTCACAGACACGACACACGGACACACACACACACACACACGGACCTTTTTCCGAAAATGCATTTTTTTTTAGTTAAAGGGGACCCTAAAACATATATTTCCGGTGAAATCTCGGTATAGAATTTTTGGGTGGAGTGCAATACTTTCTCTATACACTGTGTACATAGTGCGTTAAGAGAAAGTAAAAATCTCCATAAGGTGCGAAACTGTGCACCACTACTTTGCGGATGACAGCAGCCATGACCACAATTTCCTCTTAATTCTCATAAAAACTAAGATTTTCCCTGCATATACTAGAGTAAGATTCGGGGATAGAAATCTGTAGCATGGCTTCCTTAAGAATGGATAAAGTCGGTGATCCCATGTCATAGAATAAACAACCTCAAGCCTGATAAATAGATCTGTGAACACAATTTAAGAATTGGGCGTTGATAAATCTGATGTGTTACATTCATATACCTTTCTGTTTTAAACCTTATTCTTCTATCTATATCACGCCAATGAAGATAAACTTTAGCGGAAATTGCATAGGTAGAGTGAGTCTGAAAAATTCAATGCGATAGCCGGGATTTGAACGACAGATCTCCCGGTCTCTAGCCGGTAGCTCTACCACTGAGCTACCATGGCAACATACCGACAAAGCATTGAATTTCTCAACTGACTCACATAGTTTCCTGTAAACCAAAAGGTGATCTCAAATTATTTTGAGATGACAACCCTAATGGTGACTTACAATGTTGTAAGTTCTTTAAGTTTCAAGATTCATGGTATAGCCAATAATATTGAAAATTGTGATAATTTTAATTGTTTTCCATCAGGTGTTAGACAGGTAGAGTCAGGCTGAAAAATTCAATGCCATAGCCGGGTTTTGAATCACGGATCTCCCGGTCTCTACACGGTTGCTCTACAACTGAGTTACCATTGCAACATTATTAGCAGAAATTGTCCTTATTACTTGGTCTCTTGTAAATAGAAGGGAAAACATCTAATGTGTTCCATTTACATTATGTCCTATAGCTGTTTGGTAAACAAACCTTTTATTCAAAAGATTAATCAAGATAAACATAAGCAGAATTATTCTTATTACTAGCTTCCTTGTAAGAAGAAGGGAAATAAAAAACACACAGGCTAAAGCAATAATTTCGTCCTCTAAAAGCCGGAAGCTTGAAACAATTGAAAATCCAAACTCTTTGCTTGCAGGAATAAACAAACGAGAAACGAGAAAAAAAAATATGTCTACCCGTTTGAGAAAAGTTTACGTAATTAAATAATCCGGATTACTCGAAAACAGTTAACTCTAAAAAAATGTATATACACAAATTGTGTGTTTTAATGAGATCTACATTATTTGTGTAGTAACGTTTAATATATCTCTTACGGTTTGCCAGTTAAACAAAAGTCATGAGGCTATTTCCAAATGTATACGTAAATGGCGTGTTATTTATGGACGCTCTTTAACTGCCATGGTTCTCAGCGTCCCATTCTATATTGGGTGTGAAAGGCCGCTCAATTTTGCTCAGCGACCTCTCTATCAGGCTTGAGGTTCTTTTACGTGCCGTAAATCTACGACACGGGACCAACAGTTTTAATTCCCTTCCGAAGGAAGCCATGCAAAGGATTTTTACGCCCGAAAAAATCCATCGTCCTCCGCCGGGTTTGAACCCGCGATCTTGGGTACATGAAGTTAGCATGGTAACCATTACACCACGGAGAGCGACGGTTATTCCCAGAAAATTCGAAGTATATATTTCGTTTGTGATAAACATTTCTTAAATCGGTAGAGCCGTTTTTGAGAAAATTAAAATTTTCGAAAAAATGTTCCATCAAAAGCATAGTTTGGGGGGGGGGGGCGTTCTTGAAAGTCTTCGTATCGCATCCTTGGAAGATACTGAACTTAAATATAAAGTTTGGTATTTAACCGAAGAGCTCAAGAAACAAACACACATACATAGAGACTTACACACACGGGAACTATTTCTAAAATTATTTTTTTGGTTTAAAGGGGTCTCAAAAATGTATTTCCTCACGCTTTCTACGCAGTCCTTGCCCGCCGCTATGACAAGTTCTATATATATACAGCCCCAATACCGATCCAATCATTCAGCATCCTGAAGAAGAGAGATGTACGCTCCCGAAACGTCAATGTCTTCACATCACCTCACCTGGCTTGAAGCTAGAGCATATTCGTCGCCAAGAAAGCTTCAACTCTTATTTCACATCAGATTTGTTTAGCAATGTACCTCATTTAGCCTCCCCTTAGCTTTAAAATACAATAACAAATTTACGTATATGTTACATCTGTAATAATAACTCTACCAATAGGCAGAGAATTTAATATGGTTAATATGTACATCTGCGGTAAAATGGGTAAAACAGTAACATATGTTGTTTTAATACAGAAAATGTCAGCATGTATGGGAAGCGGATCAAAGTCCACCGCCCCTAAAAAATATTTTAAGGCTACCGATTTATTCTTTGGACTGGTCATTAAAACGTCTGTCATATTGAATTAAATGCCCCAAAACATCCTCTGATACATTATATTCCATGAAACGGGATAAAAATTGATAATATAAATATGAATCGCCAGGCCTAATCCCTCTCACTCTCTCTCTCTCTCTCTCTCTCTCTCTCTGTCTCTCACTCAAATTTTCTCTTTTATAATATTAGTGGCATATTTGACCGACTCTGAAAGCAGAGAAAATCGTGCCAGTGTAGCATGAAAGTTGGTTAATTTTTTAAACTTATAACCTACTCCTATTACACCACTGTAACCAAATTATCCAATCTCCTCACTCAGAATTAATGCACTGTGTGTTATACGTCGTTGTTTAAAATAACTCTTCCACCATAACACCGAATTTAGCATGTCAATTGGTACATTTTCTGGCCTCAGCTCTCCTGTATTCTGTTTCATATGATCTTTGCTCGTTGTTAAAATGGCTTCATTTATTTTCAGTCATGAGAACTGACAGACGGACGTACGGTAATGGACAATAATCCAATAGAAGAGCTCAGTTTAAAGAACAGCGTCGAGTGTGTAGCCATGGTAACAACAAGAGTAATAATAATAACAAAAAAGTGTGCTCTCCTCCGCGTCATTTTCTATTCATTAACTTTTCTTGTTAGACTAATGCATTAAAAATGCCGCCAGAGAGCAGTGCAGCGTGTAGAGATTCTCGTTATTCAGCACCGCTGCCAACATAAGAACTTCATTTCCACCACTACAGTAAAAAATCTGATGTGTTCCATTCACATGACTTTCTCTATATCTCTGTAAAAATTATTCTTAATAAGTTTATCTTTTATTTATTTCATGCTAATCGAGAAAAATTAGCACAAATAGTCTTATTTCTTGCTTTATTGTAAGTAGAAGCGAAATAAGGGAGTACCATAGGTTAAAGTGAAAGCCAAAAGCTGGTAGCTATGAGACTGATGTTCCTTTGTTAGTATGGATAGGAGTTGACAAATTCCTGTATGAGAAAAGTATAAGTTTTTCAGAGCTGAAACCAAGAAAAAGGAATATCTCAAAAACGATCAACTCCAGGAAAAAATGCGTATAACATAAATTGTGTGTTTTAACGTGCTCTACATTCTTTGTGTGTAAAGTTTTTGTCCATCTCTTACGGTTTAGTAGTTATACAAAATTCATCCATAATAAAGTAGTCTTCAGAGGCTATTCCCAGAAAATTCAAAATATACATTTTATTTGTCAGGTAAATATCTTTAATATGTGATATTTTAATCAAAATCGTTAGAGCCATTTTTTAGAAAATCAAAATTTTCGAAAAAAGTTCCATGTAAAGGGTAGTTTGGGGTGGGGGGATTTTTCTCAAAATCTTTATGTCGCATCCCTGGAAGATATCAAACTTAAACACCAAATTTGGTGTTTTACCGACTTTTCGTTTTTGAGTTATCGTGTTCACAGATACACGGATACACTGACACGCGGACACACACACGGACCTTTTTCTGAAAATACTTTTTTTGGATACAGGGAACCCTATAACAAATATTTTCGATGAAATCTCGGTATCGAATTATTTGGTGGAGTGCAATACATTCTCTATACACTATGTACATAGTACATATAGAGAAAGTAAAAATCTAGTGTCGGTTTTACTTCGTTTTAGTTATATTGTATATCAATACTGTGAAAAGCATTTGAAATATACATCAATGCTTTCAAAGCGATAATTATTTATTTAAAAGTTGAGAGTACTATTTTCATCTCTTTTCTTTATCCCTCACATTTAAAACATAAAATGCGCCCCTATGTATTTTAGATGGATATTTTACAGTTATTTAGGGGACTAGTTACTTAACGTAATTTTGTAACCTGTTGACTAGAATATTTTATATATGTTCAGAGTATGTTAGTATTTGTTGTATATTTAGTACGTTTAATGAAATTTATTCACTGCAGAAATGATTTGTTTGGAGAACGAACCATGTTGGTTCTGAAAACAAAAAAAGACAAGATAAATTAATAAACATGGTTGTTATGCTCTGCAATTCTGGAAGCTTCATTTGTGAACAAAACATGAAAATCTGATGTGTTCCATTCACATGATTTTCTCTACATCTCTGTAACAAATTATTGCCAAAATCTTATACCCCTATCAATGTCATGCTAATCGATATAAGCATAATGGTCCTCACTTGCTTTGTTACTTTCTCTATACGTACTATGTACATAGTGTACAGAGAAGGTATTGCATTGTATCCAAAAATTCGATACCGAGACTTCACCGGAAATACATGTTTTGAGACCACCTGAATCCAAAAAAAGCATTTTTAGAAAAATGTTCGTGTATGTGTCTGTCTGTGTGTATGTGTGTGTCTGTGTGTCTGTGGGCAGCATAGCTCAAAAACGAAAAGACCGTTAAATATCAAACTTGGTATTTAAGTTCAGTATCTTCCAAGGATGCGACACGAAGATTTTCAAGAAAATCCCCCCACCCCCAACTACACTTCAGATGAAACATTTTCGAAAAGTTTGTTTTTCTGAAAAATGGCTCTAACAATTTTGATTAAAACATCATATATTAAAGATATATACTTGACTACTATGTATCTTAAATTTTCTGGGAATAGCTTCTGAAGACTACTTTATTCTGGATGAATTTTACGGAATTTTGTGTAACTGGTAAACCGTAAGAGATAGACAAAAACTTACCACACAAAAAATGTAGAGCACATTGAAACACACAGCTTATGTTATATACATTTTTTTTCGTGGAGTTGATCGTTTTTTAGATATTCCTTGTTTTTTGTTTCAGCCTTAAAAAAACTTATACTTTTCTCATGCAGGGATTTGTCAACTCCTGTCGATACAAACAAAGGAACTTCAGTCACATAGCAACCAGCTTTTAACTATCACTTTAACCTATGGTACTCCCTTATTTCGCTTCTACTTACAGGGAAGCAAGTAATAAGACTATTTCTGTTAATTTTTTCTCACTTAGCATGAAGTAAATATAAGCATAAACTTTTTAACAAAAATTTGTTTCAGAGATATAGAGAAAGTCATGTGAATGGAACACATCAAATTTTTTTAAGTAGAAGGGAAATAAGGGAATATACTAGTCTATTCAAATCTTTTAAAAGCTGGTTGCCTATCCATTGAAATCCATTTCTTTGCATGGCCAGGATTTTAAGAATTATGAGAAAAATTGTAAGTATTTGAAAACATAAACACCAACAAGGAATATCTCGGAAATGGTCAACTACGACGAAAAAATGTATATGACATAAATTGTGTGTTTTAACGAGATCTGCGATTATTCTATAGTAAGTTTTGACAATCACTTATAGTTACCAGTATGCAAAAATTTAGAAAAATTCATCCAGAATAAAGAGATATTCGTTTAATATTCTCTGAAAATTCAAGTTATATAACTTTATTTGTAATCTTTAATACACCATATTTTAATCAAAACGTTTGAACAATTTTTGAGGAAATGAAAAATTTCACAATTTTTTCTATGTGATGGGTAGTTTGGAGTGGGGGGATTTTCCTCAAAATCTTTGTACCGTATCCTTGGAAGATACTAAACTTAAATACTGGTTTGGTATTTTACCGAGTTTTTGTTTCTGAGTTATCGGACACACGGACACACTCAGATCTTATTCTAAAAATCTGATGTGTTCCATTCACACACACTCTCTGCATTGCTGTACCAAATATTTGATAAAAAGCATATTCTTCTATCTACTTTATGATAATCGAGATAATCATTAACAAAATTGTCTTAATTACTTGCTTTCTTGTAAGTAAAAGGGAAATAAGGGAATAAAATAGACTAAAACGACAGTCAAATCTTTTAAAAGCTGGTTGCCACGTGGTTCAAATCCATTTTTATGCAGAGCCAGGAGTTTACACCTTTCTGTTTGAGAAAAGTTAAACTATTTTAAATTTGAAACAAATAACAAGGAATATCTCATAAATAGTCTGAAAAATGGTGTTCTGGAATTATAAGAGACCTAACGAGAGTGTTCTGATGGAAGAGCAAACTGTCATAGAATTTAACAGCCCGGCGCCTAATCTCGTCCTCCACGAATGACAGACTAGAGACTTCATACTGGAGTCCCACGGGAAAAGAGGGGGGGGGGCAGAATAGATAGCCCGAAGACATTTATTCTGCATCCGTTGAAGCAGTGGCAGACCAGAGTTCGCTGCCATACCATAGAACTCGCAAGCTTAGGTTAAGATGGGGGATTATGAGAACCCTCAAAAGGCACAACTTAAGGGGAAGCGGCATCGTTGACTTCAGCATCAGGAGGGCGCAGCCCAATACCTCAAATCCCTGATGAGGTTCTCAAAGTTAAGTCCTTATCAACTTCCACTCCCAAGTAGGACCCATTTGAGATTTGTTGATAGTGTTTATCACCCGCTTTTACTACACATGGCACCACAGTCGATGACACTGATGATGCATGGAATGTAGATAGGGCACCGGTGGAAAGCAATGCAGCGAAATCGGAGAACCCGGAGAAAACTCGCACTTGCACATGTGGTTGTTTGGGATCAAACCCGGCCCTCTGCGTGAACCCATTTGAGAAAGAAAGACTGCAAAATATATTTTTGCTCTCGGCCACTCGCCGAGTATGTTCCGCCACTGTTGAATTTTGCACAGTGAGCAACAACGTTATAACAATTCCAGATGAGATAGGCAGACATACACTTCCCCTCCGTTTACCAGCTCCCCAGATGCGATGTTTACACCATAATGTTCCTTCAGAAACGCTCTGATAAATCGTGAAAACCCGCAAAAAATAAATTCTAGTTATTTTAACAGGTTATTGCTTTTACACAGGCGTACGAACAATTACTGTGTTTAGAAGATAGATGGTACTTGTGGGGTGGCAGATACAGGACATTTTGCACCAAAGTGGAAACAAATCTGGGTCCTTCAGGTCCATGAACATAAACGCTCTCCATCAACTTCCCCTCCATGTGTGTATACATGAAAGCATCTTTTTCATACACTGTGCCGCTCGCAACCCAACCCAAAAAACGCGCATAGACAAAAAAAATGGAAGTGCCGGCGGCGGATACGTGAAATAACAGGGAAATTATACTTCCTCTCTTGTCTCCGCCGCGCAGTACCAGCCGCCACTGTGCGTATTAACCGGATTAGTGCATAATGCAGACTAATTTAGAGTGGGTAGGAGGGCACCGCATGAATAAATTACCACCATCTACCCAGCATTACACATATCATATGAGAAAGCAGGCTTTGTGAGGCCCGGGGAAAAAGTGTACATATGGCCAAAATAGCAAATATGTTGATTTGAGAACACATCAACACATATCAGATGGATTCTATGTTTACAACTATAGTAGCTGTAATATACAGTAGCGGCAAAAATAAATCAATTTAGCTACCATACAAATTATTTTTCTTTATCTAGCACGTATGTATACTCAATGAAGTGTATTGCACCTAAAAATTCGATACCGAGATTTCACCTCAAACACATTTTTTGAGATCCCCTGAATCCATTTTTTTTTTATAAAAGTGTGTGTTTGTGTCTGGGTGTTTGTGTGTGTCTGTGGACAGCATAGCACAAAAACAAAAAATCTCTTAGTTACCAAACTTGGTATTTAAGTTCAATATCTTCCAAGGATGTGATACAAAGGTTTTCAAGAAAGTTCCCCCAACCCCAACTACTTTTACCTGGGAAAAATTTGAAAATTTTGATTTTCTCATAAATGACTCAAACAATTTGGATTAAAATATCGTATATTAAAGATAGCTACATGACAAACAAAATGTGTATCTTGAATTTTTCTAAGAATAGTCTCTAAAGACAGATTTATTGACTGAATTTTTCGGAACTTTGCATAACTGGTAAACCATAAGATATAGACAAAAACTTACTAAACAAAAATATAGACATCGTTAAAATACACAATTTATGTCATATACGTTTTTCTTCTAGAGTTGACCGTTTTTGAGGTATTTCTTTTTATTAGCTTCAGTTTTAAAATATTTAAACATTTCTCATGCGGCAACATTTCAACTTCTGCCCACGCAAAGAAATGGATTTCAATTCCATTGCAAGCACATTTTAAAACATTTATCCGTCGGTTTAGCCTAGTGTGTTCCCTTATTTTCTTTCTACTTACAAGGAACTAAGCGATACGACCGTTTCTACTAATGTTTATGTAGATTAGCATGAAGTGGATGGAAGAATAAGCTTAATAATAGTCATTTGTTATAGAGATGTAGAGAAAATCATGTGAAGGGAACACAGATTTTTTTTAGTATCTTCCAAGAATGCAACACGAAGATTTAAAGAAACTTTCCCCCACCAGAAAATACCTTTTGCATGGAAAATTTTATATATATTTACTTTCTCTACACGTACTATGTGCATAGTGTATAGAGAAGGTATTATATTCCATGCAAAAATACGATACCGAGATTTCACCGAAAATACATTTTTGGATCCCCCTAAATAAAAAAAAAGGATTTTCAGAAAAAGGTCCGTGTAGTGTGTGTGCGTGTGTGTGTCTGTGTGTCTGTGTGTTTGTCTGTGGACAGCATATCTCAAAAACGAAAAGACCGTTGAATACCAACCTTGGTATTTAGGTTTGCTATCTTCCTAAGATGCCACACGAAGATTTTCAAGAAAACCCCCCAATCCGCAACTACCCTTTACATGGAACTTTTTTCGAAAATGTTGATTTTATTAAAAATTTCTCTAACAATTTTAATTAAAATATCGTATATTAAACAAATTTATCTGACAAATAAAATGTATATCTTGAATTTTCTGAGAATAGTCTGTGCAGACTACTTTATTCTGGATGAATTTTACGCAATTTTGCATAACTGCTAAACTGTAAGAAATGGACAAAAACGTAACACATAAAAATGTAGAGCACGTTAAAACACACACTTAATGTTATATACAGTTTTTTCGTGGAGTTGATATTTTTTTTTTTTTTTTTTTTTTAGATATTCCTTGATTTTGATACCAGCTTTGAAATACATACTTTTCTCATACAGGAATATGTTAACTCGTGTCCATACAAACAAAGGGAGTTCAGTCATATAGCAACCGGTTTATGACCATTACTTTAACCTATGGTACTCATTTTGCTTCTACTTACAAGGAAGCAAGTAACGGAATTATTTTTGCTAATTGTTTCTCGATTAGTATGAAGTAAATAAGCGTTTTAATAATATTATTGCGGAGATGTAGAGAAAGTGATGTGAATGGAACACATCAGATTTTTTTTTTTAATTGTTTCATTTATATAGCATTGCATTAGAAACAACTCGTTGTCTATAGGTTCTTTACGTTGGGTTTACGTCGTTTTATTTTCCTCAAATACACAAACATTCACTCTCATATTCTAGACTCTGTGGGGATAGAGAATAATTCTGGTTAAAGAAACATTCTCCTCCTCAGCCGGGAATCGAACCCCTTAACCTCCGGGTGAGAAGTGAGCTCACTGACCACTAAACCACGGAGGTTGTCTATGTGATTTTGTTTTTCTCTAGAATTACAAGAAAGATTTTGACTAAAATACGTAGATTAAAGGTATTTACATCATAAATAAAATGTATATTTTGAGTTTTCGAGAAAAGTCTCCGAAGATCCCCTTATTCTGAATGAGTTTCTTCGTAATTTTGCATAACGGTTAAACCATAAGAGCCAGACAAAAACTTAATACATAAAAGCTGGTGTGTTCCATTCACATGACCTTCTCTACAACTCTGCAATAAATTATTGTTAAAAAGCTTATGCTTCTATTTACTTCCTGCTAATCGAGAAAAAATTAGCAGAAATAGTCTTATTACTTGCTTCCTTGTAAGTAGAACCGAAATAAGGGAGTACCATAGGTTAAACTGATGGTCAAAAGCTGGTTGCTATGTGACTGATGTTCCTTTGTTCATATGGACACGAATTCACAAAGTCCTGTATGAAGAAAGTATGTTTTTTTATAGCTGAAACCAAAAAAAAAAAAAGGAATATCTAAAAAAACAATCACCTCCACGAAAAAAATGTTTATAACATAAGTTGTGTGTTTTAAAGTGCTCTACATTTGTCGTGTGGTAAGTTTTTGTCCATCTCTTCCGGTTTAGCAGTTATGCAAAATTCCGTAAAATTGACCCAGAATAAAGCAGTCTTCAGAGGCTATTCCCAGAAAATTCAAGATATACATTTTGTTTGTCAAGTAAATATCTTTAATATATGATATTTTAATCAAAATCGCTAGAGTTATTTTTGTGAAAATCAATATTTTCGAAAAAAGTTCCATGTAAAGGGTAGTACCAAGTTTGGTATTTTACCGACTTTTCGGTTTTGAAATATCGCGTTCACAGACACACGGACACATTGACACACGGACACACTGACACACGGACCTTTTTCTGAAAATACTTTTTTTGGATACAGGGGACCCTAAAATATGTATTTCCGGTGAAATCTCGGTATCGAATTTTTTCGTGGAGTGCAATTCCTTCTCTATACACTATGTACATAGTGCGAATAGAGAAAGTAAAACTCTGATGTGTACCATTCACATGACTTTCTCCATATCCTTGCAACAAATTATTCTTAAAAAGCTTATACTTTTATTTACTTTCTGCTAATCAGAAAAAAAAATAGCAGAAATAGTCTAATTACTCGCTTCCTTGTAAGTAGAAGCGAAATAAGGGACAACTGTAGGTTAAAGTGATAGTCAATGAAGTTCCTTTGTCTATATGGATAGGAGTTGACAAGTTCCTGTATGAGAAAAGTATACGTTTTTCATAGCAGAAACCAAAAATAAGGAATGTCACAAAAACGACGAACTCCACGAAAAAAATGTATATAACATAAATGGTGTGTTTTAATGTGCCCTACATTTTTTGTGTAGTAAGTTTTTGTCCATCTATTACGGTTTAGCAGTTATTCAAAATTTAGTAAAATTCATTCAGAATAAACTACTCTTCAGAGGCTATTCCCAGAAAATTCAAGATATACATTTTATTTGTCAGGTATATATGTTTAATATACGAAATTTTAATCAAAATCGTTATAGTCATTTTTGAGAAAATCAAAATTTTCGAAAAAAGTTCCCTGTAAGAAGTAGTTGGGGGTGGAGGATTTTTCTCAAAATCTTCGTGTCGCATCCCTGGAAGAGCATTTTCACAAAAAGGTCCGTGTGTGTGTGTGTATGTGTCCGTGTGCCTGTGAACACGATAACTCAAAAACGAAAAGTCGGTAAAATACCAAACTTGGTATTTAAGTTTACTATCTTCTAGGGATGCGACATGAAGATTTTGAGAAAAATCCCCCCACCCCAAACTACCCTTTACATGGAACTTTTTTCGAAAATTTTGATTTTCTAAAAAATTTTGATTAAAATGTCGTATATTAAAGTGATTTACCTGACAAATAAAATGTATATTTTAAATTTTCTGGGAATAGCCTCTGAAGAGTACTTTATTCGGGGTAAATTTTTCGTAACTACTAAACCGTTAGAGATGGACAAAAACTTAACCCACAAAAATGTAGAGCACGTTAATACACACCATTTATGTAATATGTGTTTTTTTCCTGGAGTTGATCGTTTTTGAGATATTCCTTTTTCTTGGTTTCAGCTTTGAAAAACTTATACTTTTCTCATACAGGAATTTGTCAACTCCTGTCCATACAAACAAAAGAACACCAGTCACATAGCAACCAGCTTTTGGCTTTCAGTTTTAACCTATGGCACTCCCTTATTTCGCTTCTACTTCAATAAAGTAAGAAATAATACTATTTGTGCTAATTTTTCTCGATTAGCATGAAATAAATAAAAGATAAAATTATTAAGACTAATAATTTACAGAGATATAGACAAACTCTTGTGAATGGAAGACATCAGATTTTTTAATTTTTACCTTCTCTAGCCCCATATGTAGATACAATGTACATAGGGATAGAGAAGTATTGTATTCCACCCAAAAATTCGATACCGAGATTTCACCGGAAATACATGTTTTAGGACCCCCTGTATCCAAAAAAGACATTTCCAGAAAAAGGTCCGTGTGTGTGTATGTGTGTGTGTGTCAGTGTGTCTGTGAACACGATAACTCAAAAACGAAAAGTAGCTAAAATACCAAACTTGGTATTTAAGTTTATTATCTTCCAGGAATGCGACACGAAGATTTTGAGAATCATCCCCCCACCCAAAACTACCCTTTACATGGAACTTGTTTAGAAAATGTTGATGTTCTTAAAAATGGCTCTAACGATTTTGATTAAAATATCATATATTAAACATATTTATCAAACAAATAAAATGTATATCTTGAATTTTCTGGGAATAGCTCCTGAAGACCGGTTTATTATGGATGAATTTTGCTTACTTTGGCATAACTAGTATACCGTAAGAGATAGACAAAAACTTACTCTACAAGAAATTTAGGTCTTGTTAAAATACAAAAGTTATGTCATATATATTTTACTCGTGGTGCTTACCGTTTTCGGGGTATTCATTGTTATTGGTTTCAGTTGTGAAGTACTTATACTTTTCTCAGACGGGAGTGCTCGTTTTTCTTTTGTTCTACTTCTGGCCAAGAAAAGAAGCGATTTGTAATGACAATCGCATAACGACAGCTTTTAAAACATTTGACTATTGGTTTAGCCTAGTGTATTCCTTTATTTTCTTCCTACTTATACGGAATTATATAATAAGAACATTGGTCTAATGAGTACCTCGATTAGCAAAGTGCAGAAAGAAGTAGAATCTTATGTATGAAGTTTGTAGAACAGCTAGAGAAAGTCATGTGAGTGTAACACATCAGGTTTTTTAATGCAAGTTTATAAGCGATATTATATTTATTTCCTCAGTTTCATAACAAGAATAAAGTATGTTAAGTTTAAAAAGTTTATTGTATGAATAATACTGAATAAAGCACTTTTATTTGTTTGATCATTTAGCGTGCATTTTAATAAACACATATGTTTAGTTTTAAAACTAAGAATAGCATTTCTATTGCTTCGATAGGCTTGACTACATTGCGTCATCATATTCCTGCATAGCTCTCTTGGGATGTGGCACGGTTTGCCCACAGCTTGACTAGATTATTATGGAGGGGGAGAGGAGAAACTTCTATCCGGATTATCTGAAGAGAGCGCTTCTGGTATTTACGTTGGACGTGAACGCTACTTATCTCTGTTTATCGAATATACGGCACCGATACCGTTCTCTCGATAACTTTGGGTTATAGCATCACAGCATTTATTCTTTTATTAAATTTCGTTATTTTAATATCTACAAAGAGAAAGGAAATGCTATAAAGATAACCTTTGCAATTGTAGGTTTAAAAAGAAGAAAATTCCAGCACACAGACTCTATAGCAAGATGATAAGTTGAGAAATAAATTTTTTCAGCCGGTTTACTTGAGATTTAATAAAAACGATCCAGTGCATAATCCTTCATTAGATTTAATTAAAACCCTTCCTTGACTTTAAGTATGCGGAATCACACCCCGAGTAAAAGAAATAAAGGAAGTTTAACTCCTCTGAGAAAACTTTAAAAAGTTCAGCCAAGTTCAATTAAGCTCAAAAGAGAGAAAAGTGCAGGGGTGAGAGTTTTCTTTTAGGTCCGCGACAACTCTACGATTTCACATTTCTAAGACAATGTAAAACAAGTTGGGAATAGTTTTTCAGTGATAGAACTTTATGTTGTACATAGATGCAATGTTTTAATGCTGCATTGCGACAAATACAGTGTCCTACAGATCAGGTGTAAGGGTTTGAAATCAGCGTTTTGTGTAGAACTCAAACTTTAGTACCATTTACATATACATTTTTTGAGATCCCCCGAATCTAAAGAAGCTTTACTGTCAGGCTAACAACAAAAGTGGGAAAGAAATCTTAATATACAAAGGACAATGTTTATAGGTATGTATTTATGTGTGGTTTTTATACATTTCCACATCTTTGCACCGATTTCGATGATACAGGTAACTTTTAACACAACCCGAAAATGGTTGTTTGGCTTAGAATTTGAAATTCCGCCCTATTTTACACGATCAATTATTCAGATTTATGCGTTTTTACTTTCTCTACACGTGTTATGTACATAGTTTATAGAGAAGGTATTGCACCCCACCCAAAAGTTCGATACCCAGATTTCACCGGAAATATATGTTTTAGGGTCCCCTGAATCCAAAAAAAGTATTTTCAGAAAACGGTCCGTGTGTGTATGAGTGTGTGTGTGTGTGTGTCCGTGTGTCTGTGAACACGATAACTCAAAAATGAAAAGTCGCTAAACTACCAAACTTAGTATTCAAGTTTAGTATCTTCCAGGGATGCGACACGAAGATTTTGAGAAAAATCCCCCAACCCCAACTACCCTTTACATGGAACTATTTTCAAAAAATTTGATTTTCTCAAAAATGGCTCTAACGATTTTGATTAAAATATTGTATAGCAAAGATATTTCCTGACAAATAAAATGTATATCTTAAATTTTTTGGGAATAGCATCGGAAGCTTACTTTATTCTGGATGAAATTTACGGAATTTTGCATAACTCCTAAACCGTAAGTGATAGATAAAAAACTTACTGCACAAAGCATGTAGAGCACGTTAAAACACACAATTTAGTTATATATATATTTCTATAATGGAAATTATCGTTTTTTAGATATTCCTTGTTTTTGGTTTCAGCTTTAAAAAACAAGCTTTTCTCATACTGGAATTTGTCATCCTGTCCATACAAACAAGTCACATAGCAACCAGCTTTTCATGATCACTTTAGCCTATGGTTCTGCCTTATTTCTCTTCTACTTACAAGGAAGCAAGTAATAAGACTATTTCTGCTAATTTTTCTCAATTAGCATGAAGTAAATAGAAGCATAAGCTTTTTAATATTATTTTTTGCAGAGAAGTAGAGAAAGTCTTGTGAATGGAACACATCATATTTTTAGATATAGCTCCGCAGGCGCGCGCAAACACGTGTGTGTATGTCTGTGGATAGGATAGCTAAAAACGAAAAGTCTGAATTTAAATTCCAAACCTAGTATTTAAGTTCAGCGTCTTGCAAGGGTGCGACAAAAATTTTCAAGGAAACCTCCTTACCCCTAACTAAGCTAATAGATTAAATACCCGACATTATTCATGGTGTTACGTTTTATATCTACAACATTGTGTTATTGAACAAACTAGTTCAGAAAAGAGTACCATTCATGCTGAAATATGTTAAAATTGCCTCCATTCAAACATTTTCCACGCTCTTCCAGTTAGATGGTTTTGAATATTTCTATTCCTTAAATAATGAAAAGAGAGTGTATTTATTTAGCAAAAATATTTAGAAAACAAGCCCATTTCTAAAGTCTTCAGACTGCACACCTCCGAGCATTTGTCAATCAACTGCTCCTTAAGGATAGAACCATTATCACCGCTTCTAAAACGAATAAAGGAAAGAATTATTGTTTATTATTTGGGGAAAATATTAATAAAGCAGCTTAAAAGTCTACAAATTAAAGCTACATTCACAATGAGATGCAAGCGCAAGACTTTGCACCCATGCTATTCAAAGCAAACATTCACATAGACATACGCAACATGCTATGCAATGCAAGAGTTTTTAAACTCCAATCTTTATCCTTGCGTTGCGAACACAGAAAGAGAATTCTGCATTCCTTCCTCTATGCATTGCCTGCTGTCACCAACACACAAGATTTTATAGCACTTACATTCTCTTCTATTTGACCGAGGCGTGCCATCTCTCATTTCCCTCAACAGGCTATGGCGGTCTCCTTGTGAATCCTCTTTTGATTTAACGAATTTACCCACGTCTAGATTTCTTGGATCTCACAAATCGTAAGGCGCAAAGAGATAATTCTCAGTTCATTAAATGTGCAACTTTATTCACTATATTTGCGTTATTTTCAATATTTTTGGATAAACAATTATTATTATGTCATTGCCGCGTGGATCAGTTGTATTTTTTATAACTTACTTATTTGTAAAATATTGAGTTTGTTTTCTGATATGGAATTGTTGGATGCTATTCAGTTTGAAACTTTTGAAACTTGCGGAGTACTTGGAAGTTGTACGCAATTTACAGGTGTAGAAACTTGTTGGAAATTCTTGCATTATGCCTACGACTTCGTTGTGAATGGTCTTCCCTAGCGCTTGCGCTTATGCTGCATATGTCTACGTATGCATCTCATTGTGGATGTGGCTTTACTCTCCGGACATTTTCCTACGTTATAGCTATTACACTAAAATTTATGACTTTCGAATTCGGTCGAAGTGGTGTAACGATGTAGAAGCCCAAGAAACATACATTCACACCGGCTTTTATAAAAATAAACATAATTTGAAAGTTTTATACAGCAAAACCATCGTGCAACGCCTGAAATTCCAGCTGGTATCGGATAAATGCTCTAAAATGAAAAATAAATTTGAAAAAAACTAATTTATGTATTATGGTGAGCAAATAAAAGATTTTCTTTTGAAATATATAATGGGTTGCATCAAAGGATGCGAGGAATGGAAATTTTGGGTTTCAAAATTAACTCAACCTACAGCCAGGAAAGAGATATAAAATGAAGAATGATAGATCGGCAACATCTAAAATAACTACCCCTACGGCTGTAATCGCCGAACGTGTGTGAACGGCTTGATTCATAATTCATAGCTGATTAAAAACATCTATTATTAGTGGACACGTGTGCTGGCTGCAAGTTATTTTGACATCACAGCTGTGTTGTTATGCCTGTGCGAGTGGATACGTGTGCCATTGGAAGTTTCCTTGACGTCGAATTCCGGCATTGTCACACCTGAGTGAATTTGTGAACACTGCGGTGTTCTGCACGTATGACGGCTTTTGAAAATTTCCTGCCACGTGACCGATAGATATAAAAAGGGGAACTAAGCGTGCTCAACTTCAACAGCGAGCAGTAGTCGTCGCCACAGCGAATGTCGATAACAAATTATACGGCACAAGTGTTAAATTTAAGAAAGATAGTTACTTGTGATAGAATCTGGTTCTATACAGTTTGCATAAGAAATAAAAGTGTCAGTTGTTACAGTATGTTAAATTGAGTTTTGTAAGAGAGGACAGTAAGTGAGGAAATAATAAGAAATACAATAATACATGAAACGGAAATTAGATATTTATAAACCCTAATTGGAGGTCGTGGCAAATTTTCACTGCAATTGATTGTTCTAGGCGCTTCATTAGCCATTTTAAGTTGGAAAAAAAAAATTAAAATACAATGATTAGATAAAAGAGAAAGACTGCGATACTAGATTTTCTGAGATATAAGGAACTAGAGAAGTATGGTCACATATGTAGAATGCCAGAAACAAGATTACCCAGACGGGGTTTAGAATTGATTGCATCAGGAAAAGGAAAGATGGGCAGAACAAGAAAGATCTAGAAGGGCGATATGAAGGGGAGAGGCTTGAAAGAGTTGGATTGAGAAGCAAGAGAAAAATGGAGAAAGAAGATGAGTAAAACATTTGGATACAAACAGAGAGAGAGAGAGAGAGAGAGAGTCAGACAGACAGACAGACAGACAAACAGATAGACAAACAGACAGACACACACACACATAGAACATTTTACTTTCTCTACTTAGTACATAGAGAGAGTATTATACTCCACCGAGATTAGACACCAAAATTATATTGAAAATACATATTTTAGGGTCCCCTGTATCCGGAAAAAGCATATTTAGTAAAAGTTCCGTGTATCTTGTGTGTCCGTGTGTCTGTGAATACGATAACTAAAAAAAGACAAGTCGGTAAAATACAAAACTTGGTATTTAACTATAGTATCCTTCAAGAATGCGACATAACGATTTTGAAGAAAATTACCCCACCCCAAAATAGCATTTACATGGAAACTTTTTAAATTTTTATTTTATCAAAAATGGTTTAACAATTTACACTAAAATACTTACGTATATGAAAGATATTTATATCACAAATAAATGTATATTTTGAATTTTCTGGGAATAGCCTCTGAAGACCTCTTCATTCTGAATTACTTTTACATAACTACTAAACTGTAAAAGATACACGAAAAATTACTACACAGAAAATGTAGATCTCGTTAAAACACACAGTATATCACTTACACATTTTTTTTTTTTTTCATGGAGTTGGCCACTTCCGAGATATTCCTTGTTATTGGTTTCAGTTATTTTGATCACATAGCGACCAGCTGTTAAAGTATCTGAATATCGCTTTAGCCCAGTATATTCCTTTATTTCCCTTCTACTAATAAGGAATCAAGTAATAAGAACATTCTGCTAACGCTTATCTTGATTAGTAACTTTTGTATGAAGTTTGTTTGTGGAACAGCTAGAGAAACTCATGAGTGCTTCATATTTTTATTTACGGGACCTCAAAACGTATATTTCCGGTGATATCTTGATGTCAAATCTTTGGGTGGAATACAAAACCTTCTCTACCTACTATGTACGTACATAACACTTGGTAGAGAAAGTAAAAATAAACATTTTCCATGCATATTTTGCAAAAGACTGGTTAAAAATCTTATATAAGATTTCTTTTTATCTTTTCTTTCTTCCCCTACGCCTCAATTTCGTTACCTGTTTCAGCTCAAGTCCTTTTGCTTTATTTTCTCTACGTTATATCCCCATCAACAGACGCAAACTTTAACCCAAGACCGCCGACGCTGGCAAATTCACTGCCGCGCATTTTATCACACAGTTTATTTGTGTTAGTTGCAATGATTTACGCTTGTAAATTGAAATTCTGCACGTACGGAAGTCGTCAATTTATGCCAATATAAATCTTGCTTTCCGTATGCATGCAGGGTTCTGCATGATCGACCGAGCCATTCAAGACAAGTGAAGCGCGACCGTGCCTCTATTCAACGCCTTGTCAAAACAAGAGCCGTTCTTTCACGCAGGTTTTAACTCGGTGGGGGAAGTCGAAAATAAACGATTATTGTGGAATTCCCTGAAAATGTGCCTGAAATGTAATTCTTTCCTCGCACATAAATACCTTTGGTTGACACTTTTTAACATACAAATGTGAAATTTTAGCGTAAAATATGCAGTTAAAGAACCGAAAGGATTAAATTTTTAAAAAATCACGTGTTTGACAGGACTTTTGCTTCCCATTGAAAACTCACGTGAACCTCTTTAATTGTGAAGCTACACAAATAAATCGTGATTCTTCTATACATTTAAATTTATCAGGACTTGAAATGGTTTCAAATTAGTACACGAATACCTATGTGGTAAAGTGATCTGTATAGTGGTTTCTTAAGTCAGAGGTCCAGGGTTCGATTCCCAGCTAGGGCGGAGAACATTTAATCACAATTATTCCCTATCACCCACAGAGTCGGGAAGTATGAATGTGTGAGTGTGTTTGTGAGTGTGTGTGTTTTGTGTGGGTTTAATAGTAACATATTGATACAAAAGAACGATAAGGTTCAGCCAGCAATAACACCATCAGTTGTTTCTCAACTGAAAAGCCCTCAATAATAATATAATAAAGGAGGTATATATAAATTAAACAGAAAAGAATAAAATAAAAAAAAAACAGATGTATTCCATTCTCCATATTTGGAGGATGGAATATATGACTATTTTTTAAAGAAAAATTCAGTTCTAGAGGCTTGTCAGGACTCCAGCGCTGTATTCCTTTTTCCTCTTTCTTTTAGTTTCCTACATGTCCTTAGCTGATCTATTGATTTATCGCTTTCTTCTTAAGCGAGAACGCTTTAGCGAACGCTGCCATGGGGGACCAGCACTATTAAAAGTCTTATTCTTCTACCAGGCTAATCGAAATAAACATTAACAGAAATATGTTTATTACTTGTTTCAAATAAGTAGAAGGGAAATAAGGCAATACATTAGGCTAAAGCAACAGTCAAATCTTTTAAAAGCTGGTGGCTATGTGGTTGAAATCCATTTCTTTGCATTGCCAGGAGTTAATAAATTCTCATAAGTCAAAAGTTTTAACTATTTAAATCTGAAACTAATACAACACTTGCCAACTTCACAAAAAATGTGTATATGCCATAAATTGAGTGTTTTAATGAGATTTATATTTTATGTGGAGCAAGTTTTTCTTTTTGTATCTTTTACGGTTCATCCTAGAAAATTCAAAATACACATTTCATTTGCCTTGTAAATATCTTTAGTATTAGATATTTTTCATCAAAATCACTAGAGCCATTTTTGATAAAATCAAAATGTTCAAAAAGTTTTCCATGTAAACGAGTTTGGTGCGGTGGGTTCCTAAAAATCTTCATGTCGCATCCTTGGAAATACTGAAGAATAATACCAAGTTTGGTATTTAACGGTCTTTTCTTTTTGAGCTATGCTCAGCTGTGAACACACACACACACACACACACACACACACACACACACACACACAGAATTTTTCTAAAAATCTGGTGTGTTCCTTTTATATAACTTTGTCTAGCTGTTTCATATACAAACTATTCTTGTAAAAAATATCATTTTATCTATGTCGTGCTAATCGGGATAAACAATAGCAGAATTTGCCTTATTACTTATTTCCGTGTAAGTAGAAGGGAAATAATGGGAATACATTTGGTTATAACAACAGACTAGATGGATGGGATGCGATGCGATGGATAAATTGTTTATTTGCCAGAACAATAGTCAAACCTTTTAAAAGTTGGCTGCTATGTGAAACAATTGCGGTTCGGTTCGCTCTGCATGGTCCCATTTGGGTTGTTTAAAACTGAAACCGCTACCAAAGAATATCTCTAAATCGGCCAACTCTACAAGAAAAAAGTATATGGCATAAATTGTCTGTTTTAGCGAGATCTACTTCTTTTGTGTGGTAAGTTTTTGTCTATCTCTTACTGTTTAACGTTATGCAAAAAGAGGTCTTAGGAGGTTATTCCCAGAAATTGAAGATATACATTTTATTTGTGATATAAATATTTTTATATACGGTATTTTATTTAAAATTGTTAGAGCCATTTTTGAAAAAAATTGTGGGGGGAGGAGGATTTTCTTGTAAAATTTCGTGACGTACCCTGGGAAGGTACTAAACATTAATACCAAGTTTAGTATTTAATGGTATTTTCATTTTTGAGCTATGCTACCCACAAATTAAGAGGAAGCATACTGACTGTAATCAGTTTCGACCTAATAGTCAGGTATATTAATATCCTTACTTCTTATAGTCAAAACCAAATAAGAGGTATCAATGTTAGGATAAATGGGTAAGTAGCGTCAAACTGAAAAATTCAATGCCATAGCGAGATATGAAACAAGAATTTCCCGGTATCTAGCCGGTTGCTCTATCACTGAGCAACCGTGGCACAGTATTAAATTTCTCAACTGACTCGCATGTTTCCCGGTAAACCACAAGGTGATTTCAAATTATTTTAGATGACATACGCAAATGGCGACTTACGATGTTGTCGGGCTTTATAGTTTAGCCAACTGTTAGGTCAATTAGTGTTAATTTAATTGTTTTTTTACTTTCTCCATACGCATTATGTACATAGTGTAAAGAGAAAGTATTGCACTCCACCAAAAATTCGATACCGAGATTTCACCGGAAATATATGTTTTAGGGCCCCCAATATCCAAAAAAAGCATTTTCACAAAAAGGTCCGTGTGTGTGTGTGTGTGTGTGTGTCCGTGTGTCCGTGTGTCTGTGAACACGATAACTCAAAAACGAAAATTCGATAAAATACCAAACTTGGTATTTAAGTTTAGTATCTTCCAGGGATACGACACGAAGATTTTGAGAAAAATCCCCCCACCCCCAACTATCCTTTACATGGAACTTTTTTCGAAAATTTTGATTTTCTCAAAAATGGCTCTAACGATTTTGATTAAAATTTCGGATATTAAAGACATTTACCTGACAAATAAAATGTATATCTTGAATTTTCTGGGAATAGCCTCTGAAAAGTAGTTTATTCTGGATGAATTTTACTAAATTTTGAATGACTGCTAAACCGTAAAAGATGGACAAAAACTTACTACACAAAAAATGTAGAACACTTTAAAACACACAACTTATGTTATATACATTTTTTTCGTGGAGTTCTTCCTTTTTGTGACATTCCTTATTTTTGGTTTCTGCTATGAAAAACGTATACTTTTCTCATACAGGAACTTTCAACTCCTATCCATATAAACAAAGGAACTTCATTGACATAGCAACCAGCTTTGAATATCACTTTAACCTATAGTTGTCCCTTATTTCGCTTCTACTTACAAGGAAGCGAGTAATAAGACTATTTCTGCTATTTTTTTCTGATTAGCATAAAGTAAATAGAAGTATAAGCTTTTTAAGAATTATTTGTTGCAGGGATATGGAGAAAGTCATGTGAATGGTACACATCAGATTTTTTTTTCATACAAACTGTGTGTAGGAAGAGATGGATAAGCAGAACCAGACTGAAAAATTCAATGCCACAACCGAGATTTGAGCCACGGATCTCCCGCTATCCAGCTGGTTTCTCTATCACTGAACTACAATGGCAACGTGCCGGAACAAAATTAAATTCAACTGACGCGCATGGCAGTCCTACACACGGCTTGTGTGCAAAAACAATAAATTAACGTTAATGATAGAACTCAATTATAATATTCCAACCAAGAAAATGCAAGCATAAGCTTTGGAGTGGTATGCATTTTCATGCATTGCCTTGTGTGTTGCGTATGTCTTTTGTGGATGCTTGCACTGAGTAATAAAGGTACAAAGTCAGCCGATCCCGGTGGCCGCGCTCGCTAAAGTGTCTCGCTTTGGCGCTTCGTGGTGAACAGGATCGTGGGTTCGAGTCCCGCTTTGGCCATGGGTGTTTCTGTGTTTGAAAATGTGTCTATGTTTGTGTATGTATAAGTAAAAGGAAAACGTTAAGAATAATAAGGTCTACTAAAGATATAAAGGAAACTGGAAAAAATGGAGAAAAAAGAAATACAGCCCCGGAGTCCTGAAGCTTCTGGAACTGTGTTTTTTTTATATAAAAAAAAAATCTTACTCTTAGGCTTACGCTGCGTCTGCACTTTACATTTCATTGTGAATGTGGCGTTATACGTTATTTCGAGAGCTGTTGGTTCTATACTTCCTTTACACTTTCCATGGTGTTGGCGGTTGTTTTTTTTTTTTTTTTTTTTTTGTTATTTGTTTTTTCTTGTTTTTTGTTTTTTTTTGTTTGTTTTTTATTTATGGACGCTCTTTAACTGCTGTAGTTCTCAGCGCCCATTCTATACTGGGCGTGAAAGACCGCTGATCAGGCTTGAGGTTTTTTACGTGCCGTAAATCTACGACACGGGACCCACGGCTATACTTCCCTTCCGAAAGAAGCTATGCCCGAAAAAAATCCATCATCTTCCGCCAGGTTTGAACCGGAGACCTTAAGTAATCATGACTCCACGGAGGGCAATATACGATTGCAGTAATTTGCAATAAAGGAGGGGAAAATACAAAAATGATTTCCTTGTGTTGTCTACATATACCAAGCAACAAGGTAAATGTTAGGAATTTCCATTAAGACACAGAAATACTAATGTTATCTCGAGCAACCTTGGCTTATTTCAAAGAGATGCTAGGGCTAGCACGCCGCCATTGTTCATGCTGTGAAAACGCCGCTCCATTGTTTTGCGCGTTGTTTCAGAGAGCGCGCTACTGAATTCCAATTTTGTTCTTGTAACATGAAAAATATGAACTGCTGAAAGTTTAAAGAGGTAGCTACACCTGTGCACACAAAGGGCGGCAGCCCCGGGGCTAGCGATACAAAAACTGAATGGGGTAGGCTTGCCTACCTTTCGGCGCGATTGTTTCCGGAAAAATTATTATCGGTCCGGTGATTTGTGGGAAGAGGGGCACGCAATTATTTCCGGGGGGGGGGTTGATAATGGGGCAGTGTCCCACTTTCTGAGATTAATGTGTCGTTAACCCCTGCGCAAGGTGAAGCATTTCTCAGTTGTGTTTGTAATGGGACGAGTAACCGCGTCACTTGTACTTTATACTTTAAAAAGCACATAACAGTGGTCATTAGTAGTAAGGGTTTTTATTGTTTTAAAGGTTTAAACGCTCCCTGCGCTGGTTTTGCTGTTACTATGAGACGAGTATCGTTCGCGGCGCACTGCAAGTGGTAGAGCTTGTGACTGATAACTAAGGATCGGTTTTGTGTTCAAAAGCGCACACACTTACGAAGAAACAGAGCAGTCACCTGTATAAAGAGAGGGCAGTGGGGAGGTGTTTTTAGTGTAACAATACACACGCTCAGATATAATATATTCCAAAAGTAGCTAATTACATGTATAGACATTACATGCATCATAAAGTAACACAATAAAACAATTATTTTTAATGTGATTAACAAATAAAAACGCCTTCTACTTTTACAAAAAACAAGTATAAAGCTGGATACAAATATTCAGAATAATAATGTTCAGAGCTTTAAAAAGACAATGTGTATAAATCAACCAAACTCACTCAGAATTCATTGCAGTGAATTACAAGATACTGTCTGTTCGGCGGTGTTTTAGCTAGTGGGATGGGGCACCCTTCCAAGCAGGTAGGGGTTTAGCAATTGGAAGGAGGTAGTGTTTTCTTAGTCTGAAGCAAGCGAGGAGTAAAGGCGCGTGACAGAGTGGTAGAGGGGCGCACTGTTGCCGATAATATTTGTGTGTTCACGGTGTACTGTCTGATTCCTGTAGATTTGAAGACTCGTCCCCCGGCTCTGAGTAAAGGATTTAAACACTGTAATACTGCTGCACAGACAGTACATCTTCAGTGTTTCGAAAGAAAAGGCTCTCCTGTCACTAACATATTTGTGAATCATGCACAAATTTGTCCAGTATCGAACACCTACCCTTTCGTATTTTCGACATTTTTCAATCTGATCTCTCTTTCAGTGTTCATTGGCTTATCTACTAGCAGGAACCGAACGAGGCCAGGCAGTGAACATAGATAAATGCTTCTATAACCATACAAATATCTTAAACATATGTACTAAAATCGTTAGGTATAGCCATGCATAGGGCAATTTGGGGTGGGAGTTTACTGAAAACGATCATGTGACATTCTTGGAAAGCTCTGGAATAAGTTTGGTATTTTTTTCAGTGTTGTAATTATGTTGTTCACAGTCATATAGATAGGCGCGCACGCACGCGTGCCACGCACACATTCCACATGCTATACGATGTACACATAATTTTAAACACACACGTATGGACCATAATCTAAGAATGCTTTTTACGGATTTATGGGACTTCAAAACGGTATTTATGGTGAGATTTTGGTATCACATTTTTGGATGGAATGCAATACTTCCCCTACTTATTTGTTTGTAGGAAAATGTACAAAAGTGATAGGTATATACAGTTTCATATTGTTTCCTCATTTTGTACGTTCCCAAAGCTTCTATTGTGTAATTCCATATAAATGCTTGTAATATGTATATCAGATAGTCTTTTTTAGGTTTTACAATATGCTGCTTGTTCTTTACCGCTATGCACTGAGGAGAGACAGAGGAAATGTAGCAAGACCTAGAGAAATAAAAGTTAAAACGTTCCGGTCCTATTGAAGTCTATTCTTGAAAGGTTAAAACACTTTGTTGAACTTCAGAAAAAAAAAAAAAAAAGAAGTTATTATTAACGGACTTCTTTGTATCTACTTCTAGCTCTTTAGACTCCAGCCCTTTTCATTCCAGTGAATGAGAGTTAATGGTGCAACTTTCGCTTCTCCTGATTTAATGCGTCATGAATTTCCAAGGCATTATCATCTTTTTTATTTTACTCCATTCCAACGTCTCATTAACCACTCTTCACCGTTTCCTCCCTCAGTATTTTTGTTTCTTTTTCAATCAGAAACTTTTTCCCTTACCGTTTATTACTACTCATTTCATATACCTCTTAATTTACTCCGTTCCGCAGCAAAAACAAACATATAAACCTCATGTAGACTACCTTCTTGCGGAGAGAAAACATTCGCCTTATGCGTTAGTGCACGTAAGCGATACTAAAGCGACTGCGCGATGAGTTGTTATTATTATTGTTATTGCTGTTATCATCATCATCAGAGAGGAAGTTCGTACCGTTCGCCGTTCCATATGCAGGTTGCGACCGGCCACCTCGCTGCATCAAAACAAGTCATTGATAAGAACGCAGAGGGGAGAGGTAACGTATAACATACAAATTATTACATATATAAGGCTGATTCTTATTTCCTTCTTTAGATATGTACGTTATGTAAACATTCAAGCAACTATAACACGGATTTAATACGAGGTACGTCCAGAAAGTAAGTTCCGTTTCAATTTATCTCCGCTGCAGCGCTGCGATCGCAGTTCCGCACATGCGCCGTAGACGCTCTGTATCAAGGAGAAGAAACGTGCGTCATTTTGAGATCGCTGTCAGCTACATACGCTTTGTGGTTGTTTACAATGTCGGTGTTGATTGAAAATCCCGCCGCTTGTGAAATCAGATCTGTGATTCGTTTTCTGAATGCTAGGAAAGTGAAACCAATTGAAATTTATCGGTAAATTTGCGAAGTTTACGGACAAAATGCGTTGAGTGATTCAATGGTGAGAAGATGGGTCCGACAGTTTAATGAAGGACGTAGTGAAGTGCACGATGAAGAACGAAGTGGGCGTCCATCTTTGGTTACAGAAGAACTGGTTCACGCGATTGGTGACAGATCCAGGAAAACCGCAAGTTTACAATTAGTACTCTCGCTATGGAATTGGCGGTCAACACTTCAACAATGACGAAGAGCTGAAAGAAAATGTTTCCAACTTTTTGAAGACACAGGCGGCAAACTTCTATGAAGAATGTATACAAAAACTTGTGCCACGCTATGACAAATGCCTGCAAAATTTCGGCAGTTATGTGGAAAAGTAGTTTAAGAGTTGTAGAATTTTGTGCAATAAATAATTATTCTGTATCTGTACACAATTTAATTTTATTACCAAACGGAACTTACTTTCTGGACGTACCTCGTATTTACTGATTGAATATAAAATAATATTCAAATTATAAAATTAATTTCTTAAATATTTGCAGACTCTTACTAGGTAAAAACAAAAAGCAGGAATTAAACTAAATCTTTGCTCATCTGCAGTCGTATTACTGAAAGCTATATGTACTACTGAAGTCTTTCAAATGAAAAACTCATTCTACGTTCCGACAAACAAGATTTGTAATGCGAAGTTTCGTTCTACTTCACATGATGTGATCGGGGCATATTTGAAATATTTTATCAGTTCCGTATCAGTATCACCATGAAAATAGCATCTGTTAGGATCTAAAAGTGCAGCTTGTGTGCGATAACTCACACTGAACCCTCATTCTCTTCAATTACATGTTTCAGTTTCATCTTCATTTCAGATAGGATACTCGTGGATTGGTAGATATCCGTCTTGACAGTTCTTCTACATGATGCACAGATTTAGTTCAGCTCCATACCTCTGGACTGTAGCAGTGTGATAGTTGTAGGAAACCTTTTGTACTAATTTGCAATCAATAATATATTCCTGTGAAGCTGCTCTGTTACTAGACATTTGACAGTTTGTTTACTGGAACTGCCATCGATTTCCAAATAAGTACACGAATAAGAACACTGGTAGAAAACCTACTATTGTCGTAAAACAAATCTATTTTGATCACATTTGAGTCGAGCAAAGATGTTATTCTTACACCTTTCTTGCTACTCAAGTGGTTCTGTGTTATACAGTGATACTGGTTTTGCAGCAATGGGTTGCACTCTATGTTGACCTTTGCTCGCACAAGTAGCACCGCATGGTATTGCCATACCTGACCGCTCTTACTCTGAATAATGAAATTGGTACGAACTCCTTAGCTCTCATCATCATCATCATCATCATCATTATCATCATCATCAGTAGGAGTAGTGGTGGTGGTGGTATCAGCCGCAGCAGCAGCAACAGCAGTAGTAGTTGTAGTAGTAGTAGTAGGAGGAGGAGGAGGAGGAGGAGGAGGAGGAGGAGCAGCAGCAGCATCAGCAGCACTATATGCTAAAGAAATCTTTGTAACTTAACGTCCATTAGCCTGGTTGGTCATATCGGACGATGAATGAAAATGGTATAATGGTGCTCAAATGAGCTTGGGGTACAAGCAGCTTAAAGTTACTCGACATTCAGTTTCTCAGGATAAGGGAAAACCTCGAAAAAAACCTTATTCAGGTAACTCATTTTAAGCGGAATGCGAACTTGCGACCTACTGAATGTGAGGCAGACGCGCTACCATACTTCCCAGGCGGGCTAAAACAAGCTTTTCTTGCGTTAATAGAACGGTCTTAATGCTTTATAAATAAAAGAGAAATAAGGGAATGCACAAACTAAAGTGATACTGAAATATCTTAAAAGCTGGTCGCCATGTGAAGCAAATGAAATTCAGTTCGCTTTGCTTGGTAAGAATAAGCAAAAGATAGACGAAAAAGATATATTTTCCGTTTGAGAACATTTAAGTACTTTATAATTGAAACCAATAAACAAAATATACATATTATTTATCAGATAAATATCTTTAAATACGATATTTTGATAAAATCGTTAGAGCCATTTTTGAAAAAATCAAACTTTTCGAAAAAAGTTCCATGTAAGGGGTAGTTGGGGTGGGGGGATTTTCATGAAAATCTTCGTGTCACATCCTTGGAAGATACCAAACTTAAATACCAAGTTTGGTATTCAACGGTCTTTTCGTTTTTGAGCTATGCTGTCCACAGACACACACGCGCGCACACACACACACACACGGACCGTTTTCCTAAAATGCTTTTTTTTGGATTCAGGGGAAATCTCGGTATCGAATTTTTGGGTGCAATACAATACTTTCTCTATACACTATGTACATAGTACGTGTAGAGGGAGTAAAAATGTTTGATTGCTTGTTTCCTATAAATTAACTTTAATTGGCCTAATATTTGGATAAACTATGAAGCCTGGGACTTAAAGCACTTACAACATTGTATGTCTCCATTGTGTATGTCATCTCACAATAATTTGAGATCACCTTATGGTTTACCGGGAAACATGCCAGGCATTTGGAGAATTTCATGTTGTGCTGGCATATTGCCGTGGTAGCTCAGTGGTTAGAGTACCCGGCTAGAGGCCGGGCAATCCGTGGTTCGAATCCCGGCTTGGCATTGTATTTTCAGTCTTACCTGACAACATTTACAAGAATAGTTTGTTGCTGAATGGGTGAAGAAAGTAATGTAAATGTAATAATCAGATTATTGAGCTATTCTTTGTTCTGTAAGTGGAAATTTGAGACATGTATTGAAATATAATCTTGCGTTTACCCGAAAACTGAGGAGAAACTACAAAAAAAAATCTGATGTGTTCCATTCACATGAGTTTCTCTATATCTCTGCAATAAATTACTGTTAGAAGGCTTATGCTTCTATTTACTTCATGCTAATCGAGAAAAAATTAGCAGAAATAGTCTTATTACTTGCTTCCTTATAAGTAGAAGTGAAATAAGGGACTACCATAGGTTAAAGTGATAGTCAAAAGCTGGTTGCTATGTGACTGAAGTTCCCTTGTTTGTATGGACAGGAGTTGACAAATTCCTGTATGAGAAAAGTATAAGTTTTTCAAAGCTGAAACCAAGAAAAAGGAATATCTCAAAAACGATCAACTCCACGAAAAAAATGTATATAACATAAATTGTGTGTTTTAAGTGCTCTACATTTTTGGGGGTTAAGTTTTTTGTCCATCTCTTACGGTTCAGTAGTTATGAAAAACTCATTCAGAATAAAGTAGTCTTCAGAGGCTATTCCTAGAAAATTCAAGATATAGATTTTATTTGTCAGGTAAATATCTTTCACACACGAAATTTTAATCAAAATCGATAGAGCCATTTTTAAGAAAAGCAACATTTTCGAAAAAAGTTCCATGTAAAGGGTAGTTTGGGGAGAGAGGATTTTTTTCAGAATCTTCGTGTCGCATCCCTGGAAGCTACTAAACTTAAATACCAAGTTTGGTATTTTACCGACTTTTCGTTTTTGAGCTATCGTGTTCACAGACACACGGACACACTGACATACAGACACACACATGGACCTTTTTCTGAAAATACTTTTGTTGGATACAGGGGACCCTAAAATATATATTTCCGATGAAATCTCGGATCGAATTTTTGGGTGGAGTGCAATACCTTCTCTATACTTCTCTATACACTATGTACAGAGTGCGTATAGAGAAAGTAAAAACATAAAACATTTGCCTGTATAGGGTATTTGAACTCGCGAGCTCCCGGGTGCTGAACCATTTCGCTCAAGACCAGTTTAATTTGGTATATCGAGAACAACTAGGATACAAAATATGTGTTCCATTCACATCACTTTCTCTGTATTGCTGTAATAAATTATTGCTAAAAAGCTTATTCTTCTATCTACTTCATACTAATCGAGATAAACATTAGCAGAAATTGTCCTTATTACTTGGTTCCGTGTAAGTAGAAGGGAAAAAAGAAAATACACAGGCTAAAGCGATAGTCTCGTTCTTTAAAAGACGGTCACTATGTGAAAACATTGAAACTCCAATATCTTTGCTTTCCAGGAGTGAACAAACGAGAAAAGACAAAAGTTTAAAATTGAAACCAATAATACGGAATATCTCGAAAACGGTTAACTCTACAATGTATATGACATAAATCATGTTTTCAATGAGATCTACATTTTTTGTGTACTAAGTTTTTGTATATCTCTTACCGTTTGCCAGACATACGGACCTTTCTCTAAATATACTTTTGGGACCTCAAAACATGTTTTCCCGTGAAATCTCGTTATTGAATATTTGCATGCAATACAATACCTTCTCTATACACTATGTAAGTACGTGTATAGAAAGTAAAAACTTATTTTGCAAGATGGACAGCTAAAATTAAAGCCATCTTGAAGAAAAGCATTCCAGAATTGCCCACTTAAATCACTTACAGAGTTATTTGTGAAATGTTACAGCTCCATTTAATTAATTTTTATTATTTTCGGCAAAATTTAAAAGGTTAATATGTCCTAAAGGCGTAAAGATACCGCCGACGTTGTGAATTCCACTAATTTGTTTTCAAAGGTAATTTCTATGTTAAAGCACGGGCGGCTACCTCTTAAGTTATTAAGCGCTTATAAAAACAACGGGACCACCTACCAAAGAAGTTATAAAAACAAGAGACTTTTGGGTGGTTATAGATGTCTCTCGTGTATGCAAACGCATGTGGATTCGCGACTTGGGAGGCCAAAGAGAATCAGCTTTTTGTTTCATGTTAAGTATCCAGAAGGCCGAGGAAAACACGTGGAGTTGATCATAATTTACTCGAAGGAATATGTTTTAATAGGCGCGTGGAATTTGCCTGTGATGGCTCAAGAATGCCTCGGCTAAACGCGATCACTTGCAGTAACAGCTTATAACGTAATGTCGAGTCAAAATGCTTCAAAGTTATATCACTTCACTGACTGTCTTGCCTAACACAGATGCATTCCGTAGTGAGAGGTTGGACAAACGATTGAAGTGTCTTTAAAACTCATAATCAGTCTATTCGCCGCCCACCTAGGCGGCCCGAGTTCAATCACAAGCGCCCGCATGTGGGATTTGTGACGGACGAAGCGGCGTCTGAGCGGGTTTACTCCGGGTCCTCCAGTTTCCCCCGCCACTCATTTCACCAATTGCTCCATCATCACCTTTCCTATCATCCATCCATTTCGCTTGCATCTCATATCATCCACTTCCTTATACTCATGCCTAGCTACGGACCAGCCACTCGTTCCAGGTTCTCCATTCTGTGGTTTCGTGCCGTTGGCTCCCTGACAGGCTTCTGACCCCATGGCAACCCTTGTAAGTGCTACACAAAACCGAAAAAAAAAATCTGGAACATTCAAACTTGGTTTTTAAGTTTAGCACATTCTAATGATGCGACACTAGGACTTTGAGGAAAATTCCCCACCCTAAACTACCTTTTTCATGGGAAAAAATTCGAAAACATATATTTTCTCAAAGATCTCTTTATAATGAATGATAGTTATTGAATTTTGCTGATAACTGATAAACCATAAGAGATGGACAAAAAGTTACTACAAAAAATTAGATCACGATGAACACACACAATTTATATCATATACTACTATTTAGATTTAATATCTTCCAAGATTACGACGCGAAGATTTAAAAGAAAAAATCCCCCCTCCACGAACTACCCTTTACATGGAACATTTTTCGAAAATTTTGATTTTCCCAACGATGGCTCTATCGATTTTGATTAAAATATCTTATGTTTAAGATCTTTTTATGACAAACGGAATGTATATTATGAGTTTTCTGGGAGTAGCCGCTGTAGACCTCTTCACCTATGTACATAGTACGTGTAGAGAAAGTAAAAATAAAATATTTTCGTTTCTAATTGCTACTGCACGAATACTTATGTCCATGACTGTATGCACACATTCCTCCACCTGAGGGTGTGCTAGGATAATGCATTTAGAGGTTATGTACTGTGTTAGAAGCTGGTTCGTCGATGTTTTCCATTTCTACCGAGCATCAAACCATGTTACTGCTAACAATTACGTATAAAGCTTAATTAATACGCGAAATATGCAATGCCATTACGCTCTTGCCTTCGTGGTCGTTAAATTCAATGGCAGCATAACCTTCTCTAGTTTTAGACTTACCTTATCCGCTTTACAGTTGTTTGCAGATAATACTCTCCATGCTGTAGGTATATTCTCAGCACTCTTTCTATGAAGTTCGTTGAGGATGAAGTTAAAGCACATTATTGAAAAACAACATTAATATGAACACAACTTTAGCTTCGGTTTCATACATTTCACGACCATAGCACAATATACAAATGTCGACTGCCACCAGGCATCAGTGCGGTAAACTTAGGAAACAAATAACTGACATGCAGTTGTTTTCAGCATACTGCTGACAGGTTTACCTTCTCTAAGACGTGTGTATAGTAGGTAGAAAAGGTATTGTAATCCACCCCAAAATTCGATACCGAGATTGCACCGGAAATATAGTCATGAACACCCGAATAATAATAATAATAATAATAATAATAATAATAAAAACAGAGTTTTAAGAAAAATGCCAAGTCTGTGTCTGTGATTCAGAAAAATTCCCCACCTCAAACTATCCTTTACATGGAAAACTTTTCAAAGCTTTTGATTTTCTTAAATTGTCTTTACCGTTTTTTAATTAAAATGTCATATATTAAAGATATTTACATTGCAAATAAAATTAGTATCTTGATAACCTCTGAAGCCCTCTTCATTCTGAATGTCTTTGCATAAACCGTAAGATACATTTACTTTCTGTATACTACTATGTACATAGTGTATAGAAAAGGTATTGTATTGTACCCAAAAGTTCGATACCAAGAATTCACCTAAAATACATATTTTGAGATCCCCTGAATCAAGAAAAAAGAAGCATTTTTAGTATAACGTCAGTTTGTCTGTTTTGGAATTTAAGTTTAGTATCTTCCAAGGACAAGACTCTAAGATTTTTAAAAAAATACCCCACCCACTACCCTTTTCAAGGAACAAATTGGAACATTTTCTTTTTTTTTTAAATTAGGTTTAACGATTTTAATTAAAATACCGCATATAAAGATATATGCATTACAAGTAAAATGTATATCTTGAATTTTCTGGGAATAGCTTCTAAAGACCTTTTCATTTTGGATGACCTTTGAATAACTGGCAAAAAAGTTCTGTTTGTTTGGCCAGGAGTTAAAAAAGTGAATAACATACACCCTTGCCATTTGAGAAAAAGTATGGCAACATTTTAACAAAAAACAAAAAAAAAAAAAAAAAAAAAAAAAAAAAAAAAAAAAAGGAATATCTCGGAAAATAGTTACCTCCTTAAAACTTTTATTGGATATATAAAAAACATTGTTTGTTAACGACGTTGTGAATTGCCAGGGTCATATCGGCGTCGTTCGTACTGGAATTTCGCCCTGCAGGAGTATTTTATCATGCCAGGTAAATCTACTGGCATAGAGCTGTCACGTTTAAGCACACTTAAAAATTATCAGATGGGCCGGGTTTGAATGCACAACCTTCAATTCAGAAGGCTAGAGCCTAACTAAGCCACCCAGACCGACTGCGTGGTTGAGGTTAGGCTGTTCATAAATGGACATATTATTTTCTGAAAATGTTGACGCTTTTTGGACATATGATAGTATCTGATATCGAATTTTGGGGAGTATAGCGATTCCTCCAAATTGAATTCCTAATTGCTAATTTCTTTGAAATTCCTTGGAGTCAGAAGAAAAAAAATTGTCTTTGCCTTTACTAAATGTTGCTACAGATAATGAGAGTATTTATATCATGTCCAAGGAGACAACATATTCTTAGTATATATGTAATAGATAAAGCGACTTAAAATCTGTATAAAATAATAACATTATCAAAAATATTCCAAAATCTAATGTGTAACAAACACGGTACTCTTGGACCGTAATTGTGTAGTCTCGTACTTTTTACTGTACTGTTTGCTACAAACCAACAAATTTGTATCAAGTTTCATTTTCTTTTGATCGTGTTTTATTTACATTTATTTTTTCTGAGGCAAGGAAGTTGATGATCTAAAAGTATTGAAAAGTTGCCTATAGAGTAACTAAAGCTTCTCACCCGGAGGTCCCGGGTTCGATTCCCGACTGGAGCGGAGAATTTTCTGTTAACCAGAATTATTCCCTATGCCCCACAGATTCCGGAAGTATGTATGAGAGAGTGAATGTGAGTGTGTTTAGTAATAAAACAACTGATTTCCTAATGTTTTATACCTACAGAAATATGAGTTCTTTCAAAAGTCAAAGCCCCCGGTATGACCATTGAAGGTAAAGGGGGCTATACAAATGAAACAATTAAAAATAAATAAATAAATAACTATAGGGCAGATAGTTATGAACACACAGAACAGTCAGCAGAATAAAGAGAGGGCAGTGGGGATGGGTTTTTCTTTTTGGTTTTTTCATTTATATAACCCCCATTAACATCTAAGTTCATATCGGGGGCTTTGCATTAAAAACTGGTATGAAGGTTCTTTACGTTGGGTTTTTAAATTGCTTTATTTCCTCAAACATACACACATTTACTTACATACTTCCAAACTTTGTGAGCAATAGGGAATCATTTTTGTTAAACAAAAATTCCCCACGACAGCCGGGAATCGAACCCGGGACCTGCGAGTGAAAAGTCAGCTCGCTGCCCACTCGACCACCGAGACAGTCTAGCGAGGGGATTGTACTGTAAACATGCGCGCGTTTAGGTATAAATCTGCTCCAAATGTAATTCATTACATGTATTGACATTATGTGCATCATTCTAATTCATTGAATAACACCATAAAATAATGATTTCACATTATGATTGGTAAATAAAATCGTTTTGTTCCTATACAAATAAAAGTATAAAGCTTGATATAAACAATCAGGATAATAATGTCCAAAGATTTGAAAAGACAATGAATATAAATCAACCAAACTCATTCAGAATTCATTGAAGTGAATTGAAAGATGCATCCTTACTGTATCGAAAGATAAGGCTCTCCTCCTGTCACTCAAAATATGTTAGAATCATTCACAGCTTTGTTGAGTGTCGAATGCCTATCCTTTCTTATTTTTAACAGTTTTCAATCTGTGTTCTCTTTCAGTGTTCACTGGTTTAGCTACTAGCAGAAATTGAACGAGGCTAGGCAGTGAGCAATGCTAGATAGTGCAACACGTTTCAAAATGGACTGTAGAGACCATGCCCCGTGAGTCGGACCGAGCTGTAATAATAGCTTTAAATGTATGAAATTATCACCTAAATTACTTTGAAATTACCTATAAAATGAAATTAAATTTATGAAAATATGACAAAATTTATAAAACTGACCTATTGAAAGTGTTATATGTGACTCATTTAACATTGCAGAAAAAAATCATAGGCGTTAGTCTTAAAGAACATTTCCAAACGTTGAAAACCTTTTCGCTTACGGCATTGATACATAGCAGAAAGGGCAGAGTCTCCAAGCGAAAAGTCCTACACAAGTACTTCAAAGACGAAAAAAAAAAAAAAACCAAAAAACAAAAGAACTTGTATAATTCAAAATCTTCTCGGGCTTCTAGCCAGGTAAAAACTTGGCTTGACACCAACGTTTCGAAGAAGTACATCTTCCTCGTCTTCAGGGTGAATTGAAGACGAGGAAGATGTACTTCTTCGAAACGTTGGTGTCAAGCCAAGTTTTTACCTGGCTAGAAGCCCGAGAAGATTTTGAATTAACACGTCGCCAGGAAAGCTTTAGTTCTTATTTTAACTTGTATAATGTTATCAATTTTACACATGACTAGACTAACGTTCTTATTGTTTAATTTTCCTGCTATTATTGCAATCAACTTTTCCTGAAGAATGGCCCAAATGCTATTTGGCACGTTGTATCTACGCGAAAACTGAATGTATCCTCTCACACAGTCATAATTGGCGTTGTCAAAATTGAAAAATTAAACAAATCTTCAAGTCAGCATCAACCAGTAAGTCCTGACAAATGCTAGTGCTGGAGCACTTTGTGTGTTATAAATGCCAATCGCAGGATTTCATTACATCAACATTATAAGAATAATGTAACATGACTAAATTCAGAACAATGCAACTAGAGGTAATATCACTATTACTTCAATTTATAGTATGGAATTACCTTACCGCTATGTCTAAAACTCATTTCTGACGTTGAAAGAGAAAAAATGTAACAAAACAATGAAACTTTCCATCCAGTAGAGAATAAAATGCTGATTTTTGTTAAAAAAAATGAAGTTATTTTATTTCATCTTGAAAAGAAACAAATATACATAGTATATACCATTTTCTGAGGTCTTATAGGAAAGATGGTATTTCATCAACTGATTCGTGTTGATCACGCTAACTAGGAAACTGAACAACTTGTGCTTACATACCGTTGCAAACATCTGCAAAGCTTCATGTTGAGTTTACTTTGGGTAACCCGACCTGCAGCCTTTGTCTTCGTGGCAATGTAACATTATAATGCGCGTTACGAAGCTTTCCGAGAAAGCCTGCAACTAGTTCAGTTTTATGTTACGTCGATATGGAGCTTGTCAGTAGACATTTTAGGAAACAAGCGTAAACATACAGAACTACAGCTGCTAAAATCATAGTTTCAGTCACAAAGAGAAAATAACATACGGCGGAAAATAACGTAATTCCCTCCGTGGAATTCTATTTTGCAACAATTATGTGGCCAGCATTAATAATCTGTAAAGAAAGAATGAAAATTCGATAAATAGTTTTCTCGTTTTTCTAAACAGAGCAAAGATTATGCATTGTTCCATTGCAGAACAACAATGTATAATCATAGGTGCAAACTGTTGCTACATTTTACACGTGGAAGTTTTCCAGCCTGATTTTTATAACCTTATTGTCAGCTGTTCATACTATTCGAAGACTTGTTTGTGTTGGTGTAATACCAAATATATTCTTAGTCCTTTAAGTCCTATTTAAGAATTAGTCCATTCTTAGTCTTATTTAAGAATTGTGGAAATAAGTCTAACACAGTGTTTAACCACACATATACAAAAGAGACCAGGAATTCGTCCTTGGACCGGAAGGACATAATCTGACTGAGGAAGGTAACGTTTTGGAAATGTTTGATTTCTATTTGGCAATTTATAGAATTAGTATTGAGACATGTTTTAAACCCTCGTTTGTGTAATTTCTCTAACGTGACCAAACATTATAAAACGTATTCCGATTTAAAACTTACCGATGTTGAATTATATTATAGCATTAAATAAAACCTTACGTTAATTAATTAAAGGAATTTATTAAAAGGAAATTAATTATTCATAAAGCAGTTATATTTGTTTCGTCACAAATTCGCTGTACCTGCATTAAATTATACTTGTAATGTACTATATTGCTTTCATTTCAAGTTCAATGCTATTTTAGAGTATAATTTCTAATTTAACAGGGAAATAATTAACTTTAAAGGTAATCAAGATGGGTTTTCGGTATCAAAATTACCATAATTTTTCTGTCAAAATACTCTTTAGGTAATTTAAATCCCAAAATGCAAACAAACCCTTTACCTGATCAGACTGAAATTCAATTCATGCCGAAAGCATTATATTGTGTTATGAAGTTTTAAAAATTATGCTATGGGTTTGTTATTAATAACTTATTACTAATTTTCTGGCAGGAAAAGCACGTCCCTCGTAAACCGAAAATAAAATTTTTAATATCTTGAGATGAGACTAAAATTAAAAAGAATAACGAAGAAGGAAACACAAAGTTGAATCAGTTTAGTTCTAGTTTGAAGAATTTTATATTGCATACTCATGTAATTTTTTCGAGTTCAATGACCTATAGGCACTTCAAAATCGTATCTATTTAACACTTTTGAGGTTATGTTACATAATTTTTGAAGACAGCATTCAATAAAGGCTTAAATTATTATTTTCTCAGCCCTTCTGGGCATATTGCCCCTATGATACCATTATGTCGCAGAAATTCCTGTATCATATCACATCAAAGGTAACTTAAGAACATGATTTTGAGAAAACTACATTTGATAGCTTTTTTTCTGCGTATGAGTAGGTATACATATTGACCTTTTTGGGAATTATACTTACAGGGAAAATTTTCGATTATTTTTTAATTTAAATGACAAATAAAATGTACGTATATTTTGTATTTTCCGAATAGCAAGACCTCTTCATTCTAGATGCCTTTGGAATAACTGATAAACCGTAAGAGGCAGACAATAGCTTACTATACATAAATGTAGATCTTTAAAAGTCACACAAATTATGCCATATACATTTTTGAGTTAACCATTTACAAGATATTCTTTGTTATTAGTTTCCAGTTTGTAAAAATTCTACTTTTTTCAAATTGTAGTCCTCATTGGTTTCTTTCGATTTATCCTTAGTCATGGAATGAGAAACTAATTTCAAATAGAATAGCGACAGCTTTTAAAAGAGTGATCACTTTAGCCAAGTGTATTCTCTTATTTCCCTTATGCTTAAAAGGAACTAAGGAATAAGGCTATTTGTGGTAATATTTATTTTAATTAGCACGATGTAGATAGAAATAATCTTTTATAAGAATAGTTTGTTACAAAACAACTAGAGAAAGTCAAATGAATGGAACGCATATTACTTTCTCTATACGTTCTATGTACATAGTGCATAGAGAAGGTATTGTATTGAACCCAAAAATTCGATACCGAGATTTTACCGGAAATATATTTTTTGAGACCTCCCAAATAAAAACAAAACATTTTTAGAAACATGTTCATGTGTGTCTGTCTGTCAGATGTCTGTCAGTTAGTGTGTGTGTATGTGTATGTGTGTATCTATCGGCAGTATAGCTTGGTTTTTAACTTCAGTGTCTTCCAACGAAGATTTTCAAGACAAAAATTATGGAAACTTTTTCGAAAATTTTGATTTTCTTAAAAACAATTTTGATTTAAGATTAAATCTTGAATTTTCTGGAAATAGCTTCTGAAGACATTTGCGGAATTTTGCATAGCTGATAAACCTAAAGAAATAGACAAAAACTTACTTAATAGAAAATATTGAGCTCGTTAAAACATACAATTTATGATATATACATTTTTTTCGTGGAGTTTATCGTTTCTGAGATATTCCTTGTAATTGGTTTCAGTTATAAAGTACTAATACTTTTCTCAGACAGGAAGTGTCTGTTTTTCTTTTGTTCTACTTCTGGCCAAGCAAAGAAGCGATTTGCAATGACAATCGCATAACGACAGCTTTTAAAACATTTGACTATCAGTTTAGCGTAGCGCATTCCTTTAGGTCCTTTCTACTAATAAGGAACTAAGTAATAAGAACATTCTGCTAATTCTTATCTCGATTAGAATGGTGTAAAGAGAATAATAGTCTTTGGTAAGAAACCTGTTTGTAGATCAACTAGAGAAAGTCAAGTGAGTGTAACACATCAGATTTTTGTTGTTGTTGTTGTTATTGCTATTGTCAGGCTATGGTATCTTGCAGGTTGGTACCATTAGTGTCCCCTTCCCTGCATTAACTACTTTATGCTACCCTTAACTTTTGATTAGTATCAGATATCTAGGGGCGACATTGTGGACTGCATGTAAATATGAAGGTATGTTTACCTAATGATGAGTTTTGCTAATGGGGACGAACGTTGCTATGGAGATTTCTTCTTTTGATTCCGCACGTAAACAGCCTTCTTCCTCCCCCCACCCTTGTAGCTGGCTTTTTACCAGAGTACGAACCAATTTATTATTTTTGCCCGGTACTCTGGAACTGCCCCAGCGGATTTCAATACCCTCTGATTCACTCATAAAATTAGCTGAAATAAGAAGTCAGCAGAAGTTCACTTACATTTGGCTCGAAATTTTACAAGCTAGAAAATTTTTATTCAAGTTACACATAAAATATTTTGGGCTTATTATTTTTTTACCTTCAAAGATACAAACTTAACGCTAACCTAAAAAGCATGTGTTGAATTCACATGTCGTTATCTGTCCATTTTAAATAAGTTATTTTTTAAAAGTTTATTCTTCTACTTCAATTTAATTGAAATGCTTTTATTACATAATAGGAATCGGGAAATATACTCATATCTCTTAACCCAAATACATAACATAATATATATATATATATATATATATATATATATATATATATTTCCCTGTTCACTAAAATTTCCAATATTTTAAGCATTAGAATTTTAAAGTAAAAATTCGCCATTGGTTATTTCTTTTTATGTCATGCAAGGAGTATGGACTTTCTAAACAGCATACCTTTTAAAACACCGTAAAAACGTAAAAATGTTGCTGCTATGTAGTAATCATTTCCACTGTCATTTATATTGATTGACATGAAGCAGAAGGGAAAAACCTCCACCTATTTGAATAACTTGTTTAACAACTATGAAAATAAATAATAGCGGGTTAAGGAAGTTGTTTGGCTGTAAGACGGCAGATGCCATTTTCTTAGAAATACCATTTAAACCAGTCACAAGTTCTTTGCATCCAGCATTGGTGTAGCAATAAATCTTATCAGCCGTCATGCATTACTGTTGGAAAGTGGGCCAACTTTTGGACATTCATCGCAGAAAATGTGTCCCATTTGACTTCTCCCCTTTTTTGTTTGCCCTACACTTTGTAACGTATAGCCCATCATATCTAGATAATTTTTCCAACTTTGTGATAAGGATAGAAAAAATCTGATGTATTCCATTCACATGACTTTCTCTACATCTCTGCAACAAATTATTGTTAGAAAGCTTATGCTTCTATTTACCTGATATTAATCGAGAAAAATTAGCACAAATACTCTTATTACTTGCTTCCTTGTAAGAAGAAGGCAAATAAGGGAGTAGCATAGGTTAAAGTGATAGCCAAAAGCTGGTTGTTATGTGACTGTAGTTCCTTTGTTACTATGGGCAGTAGTTGACAAATTCGTGTTTCTCAAATCTGAAACCAAAAACTAAGAATGTCTCAAAAACGATCAACTCCTGGAAAAAATGTTTATAACATAAATTGTGTGTTTTAACGTGCTCTACATTTTTTGTGTTTTAAGTTTTGGTCCATCTCTTACGGTTTAGTAGTTATGCAAAATTCTCTAAAAGTCATCCAGAATAAAGTAGTCTTCAGAGGCTATTCCCAGAAAATTCAAAATATACATTTTATTTGCCAGGTAAATATCTTTAACATATGATATTTTAATCAAAATTGTCAGAGCCATTTTTGACAAAATAAAAATTTTCGAAGGTAGTTGGGATGGGGGGATTTTCTTGAAAATCTTCGCGTCGTATGCTTGAAAGATACCAAACTTAAATACCAAGTTTGATATTTAACGGTTTTTTCGTTTTTGAGCTATGCTGTCCACAGACACACACATAGACATACGCACAAAAATGCGTCACCAAATGCAAGACTTTCTCTACCCTAAGAGAAACGCACGCACACAGTGTTGCCGCTTGCAACTATCACATTTATGCTGATGATAATGTTAATGGAAGACCATGCTTCTACAAATCCTCCGACTCTAGGGAGGGGGAGGGGAAGAGAACTGCTCAAGTTTCAGTCTCGAAACAATCGAACTGCTCTAGCAATGAGAGCCAATTTTTCGATCCCGCTCCGGCAGCCATTATAGAGGGGTTTGGGCGGGGGGTGCACTACCACATCCGTCATTAAAGTTTCAAATGAAAATGGTGAGGTCATTTGGATTATCGGGAACGGCTTTGTCAGGAAAATGTTGGGGTGTATAAAAGGATGGGCCCCCGGGCTTATCTCCAACCCTTCCCTCCCCCGTTATTTTGGTTTCAGGGGGCCACTTTCATTGAGTGAATTTGTAAGAGCCTTCAAGACTTTTTTTTTAATTCGGATTAATGACGTCACTTCTATGTAGTTTTAATTAGTCGCTATTGTGTACTATTTGTGTTTAAGTATCTTGGAATTTGGCATATTGTTGGGGTGGTTGACTGTTGATTTAGCCAGTAGTGTAATGATCTCATATACTTTTGCTGATAAAACGGTATTTGATTTATCAAAGGGATATTATTTGGTGGGTATTTTCAGTAATTTGTAACATGTATTGCCTGTTACATCATTTGTAGGCTTGAAGCAACTCCTGAACCCACGCAAAGATAAAAATCTGAGTGTTCCATTCACATGACTTTCTCTACATTTCTGCAAAAAATTATTGTTAAAAATCTTATGCTACTATTTACTTCATGCTAACCGAGAAAAAAAAATAATAATCTTATTACTTCCTTCCCCTGATAGAAGCGAAATAAGGGAGTACTATAGATTAAAGTGATAATCAAAGGCTGGCTGCTATGTGACTGAAGTTCCTTTGTTTGTATGGAGTTGACAAATTCCCGTATGAGAAAAGTATAAGTTTTTCAAATCTGAAACTAAAACAAGGAATATCTGCAAAACGATCAATTCCACGAAAAAAACGTATACAATTTAAATTGTGTGTTTTAACGTGCTCTACATTTTTTGTGTGGTAAGTTTTTGTCCAACTCTTACGGTTTAGTATTTATGCAAAATTTCGTAAAATTCATCCAGAATAAAGTAGTCTTCAGAGGCTATTCCCAGAAAATTCAAGATATACATTCTATTTGTCAACTTTAATATACGATATTTTAATCAAAATCGTTAGAGCCATTTTTATAACATCAAAATTGTCGAAAAAAGTTCCTTGCAAGGGATAGTTTGTGGTCGGGGAATTTTTCTCAAAATCTTTATGTCGCATCTCTGGAAGATACTAAACTTAAATACCAAGTTTGGTATTTTACCGACTTTTCGTTTGTGAGTTATCGTGTTCACAGACACACTCACACACATTGACATTTTTCTGAAAATGCTTTTTTTGGATACAGGGGGCTCTAAAACATATATTTCCGGTGAAATCTCGGTATCGAATTTTTTGATGGAGTGCAATACCTTCTCTATACACTATGTCATAGTACGTGTAGAGAAAGTAAAAATCTGATGGGTTCCATTCACAAAATTTCTTTTATCCACTTCATGCTAACCATAATAAGCATTATCAGAAATGCTATTATTGTTGTTATTATTATTATTATTATTATTATCATCATCATTATTATTATTTGAATTAGTTTCTTGTAATCAGAAAGAAAATGAAGGAGTCAAATAGACTAAAGTGATAGTGAAAGTTTTAAAATCTGTTTTTCGTCATTGGAATTCGGCTCTCTTTCCAAGGCCAAGAACAAAACAAAAGAGATACGAAACAAAAGATAAGCTCGCATTTGAGAAAGTTTATGTAGTTTAACATTTAACATTTAAACCAATAACAAGGAATCACTCGGAAACGGTTAGCTCTACAAACAAAAACAATAAAATAAAATATAGGCAATAAAGTAACAATAAATTAAAGAAATGTATGTGACAAATTATGTTAACTAGATCTATATTTTTATGTAGCAAGTTTTTGTCTATTTCTTACGACTAACCAGATATGTAAAATTCATCCAGAATGAAAATCTCTTCAGAGTTTATTGCCAAAAAATTAAAGCTATAAATTTTATTTGTCCTGTAAGTATATTTATTATACGGTATTTTAATCAAAATGTTAGAGAAATTTTTAAGAGAAACAAACTTTTTAATGAGTTTGCATGTAAATGCTTTTCTTGAATATCTTCGTGTCGCAACCTTCTTTATTAGCAATGAGGAACATACCTACAGTTTCACGTTTTATCATTGGTATCACAAGAAAATTCCGCTATCGAGGTAACAATAGAATATTTTTTGGAAAAAGGTTGAGTCACGTGTCCTCACTTTCTATTGCCCTAGCAGCAGCAGCGCAAGAAGCTATTTTGACTTTTAACTGGATGAATGCTGTCACATTTTTTGCAGAGTTGTTTCCTGTTGAGATAATCGAATTTCTTGCCGTGTCGTGCACAAGTTAATCGGCATTCGGTAGCAGCATGGCCACGGGAGAGAGCTTCTGGTGAACAGGGGAACCAACATGACCCCCACAACGCTTCTTTACATGGACACATCCAGGACTGTCCAAAACTGATTCTGTCCCCAGCAGTGAATACACATTCTGAACTTTTTACTTCTTCTACTGTGTACATACATTTAGACGGTAGGTAGAGAAGGTATTGCATTCCACCCAAAATTCGATGCTGAAATTTCACCGGAAATATATGGTTTTAAGACCTCTGAATCCATTAAAGGCATTTTAGGAAAGGTCTGTGTATTTGCGTGTATCTGTGAACAGTATTACTGAAAACTGAAAAGTCAGTTAAGTAACAAACTTGGTATATAAGTTTAGCAACTTCCTAGAATGCGTCAGGAAGATTTTCAGGAAATTACCGCATCTCAAACAATGGTAGAACATTTTTGCAAATGCTGGATTTTTTAAAAAATGTTTCAAACGATTTTGATTAAAGTACTATATATTAAAAATATTTACACGGCAAATAAAATATATATTTTGAATTTTCTAAGAAAAATCTCTGTAGTCCTCTTCATTCTGGATGCATTTGGTGTAACTGGCAAACCGTAAGAGATAGACAAAATTTTGATCTCGTTAAGGTACACGATTTATATCAGATACATTTTTATGGTGTTAACCTTTTGCGAGATATTCCTTGTTATTTGTGTAATTTTTGTAAATTTTCCAATAATTAAACTTTTCTTAAACAGAATTCGCTAAGGTTTTTCTTTTAGTCTGACTCATTTTTCAATGTAAGATACAACGCTTATGAGACACCTAGAGTGCCTCTCGCTTTGGTACAGTAGAGTAGCCTCACCCCTAACAGTAAGACATGTTTCAAATGGGAAGAGTTTTACTCTGCAGCGAATGAGATGCATTATCGTGCTCTGCGGCGCCAGACCTGCCTCTCGACGTAAGGAAACCCAAACTGATTTTTCTAAACTTCTATAATTTTGCAGTTTTTTAAATTTAAAACGTAAACTTGCATATTTGCATATTATGTACCACACGCTTTCTTAAATTCTATATTATTATAGTTTATGAATTAACTGCTATTTTAATCCAATGGAACTGCCAGTGGCTCCTCCGTATCGCTATCATCAGTTACGTCAAAAGACAATAATTCATCATTACTGCATTTTTTTTTAAAACACGTATAGACCCTAAAATAATATGTGAACCCCGGCTACGCAAAACCTGCCTCTTAGATTGGCCACTAAATTCACCACTAAAACGTATTGCACTTCCTGACTGAACAACAACTGAAAACTGACTTGAACTCTGTAGGAACTAGGGTTAAATAAACGCGAGCTATGATTTCGAGACATAAACATGCAACAGCTGACACATCATTCTCAGCTAACAAGAGTGTGTTCACTCTCTGTCTCTCGACTTTAACAGCTTGCTAAACGTAATAAATGTAATAATTCTTTTAGTACCTTCAAGTCAATAGTTTACATTTTAGTTCTGTGTAATTACGCATGTATATACATATATAGTAGAACATACATATATAAATACTACTACTACTACTACTACTACTACTACTACTACTACTACTACTACTACTACTACTACTACTACTACTACTACTACTAATAATAATAATAATAATAATAATAATAACTATTACAGTGCTTATGTAATTCTGATTATGATAAAATAGATGGGTATGTTTATTTATGTATAACGAGAAAGCTATTTGAGCTAAAAATCTGTGATATTTATAGTTCTGCTAGTTCTGCTATCTTCCTCATCAATTAATTTTTGCAAAACTTGAATATTTTGCCTTATCGCAAGTAGTATTTATGATAGACGGAATCACTTAGGGCGTTACTCCCCAGTTAAGCGGAAATGCAAAATGTTTTCACAGCAGCACTCCGGTTGGCTGCCGGCCTGGTGATGTTCAAGGACAAACCTCATCCCATTTAATAGTCACTGTAGTTGCTCATGATATCAATACGTTGGGTGAGAAGAGGAACTAAAAGGTTACGAAACAAGTGGGCGGAGCATCGGAAGTTACTCTCACAGTCTCCTTTCCCCTCTCTTACTTCAAATCCCAAGTCTTGAGGATTTCAGCAGCACCGTGGCGCCCTCCTACAAGAACATTTATATGGTGGTAGAATAGTAGAATTGAGTAGCCTGGCTCTCCCCTCACAGTAAGACAATGTAAGACACAACACTTGTGAGCCCCTCTCGCTGACCAAGGGACCTCGAGGCTGAACGCGCATGGAAAATAAGGTTAAATCTCTGTGGCTAATTCAATTTTCGTTATTAGGTACATTCAAAAGGGTTCTCGAAATTCCTGTCTGGATTTATGATCATGGAACACATTGTGTGCCCAAAGTTTACTTCATCAGCAGTGCGCAAGGAAATTAGCTTTTAGATCCTGCTCCTTTTTGCTGTTGGGGTAAGCTGTGTTTACCCTTTCATGGAGGGTTAGCGAGCCGACCGACCGGCCGCGTGGTATTGTGCGTTCCTCCCTGCAAGAAAATTAGTTTGTGTGGCCTTAGCGAAACGGGATTCTCTTCACTTGCAGATTGGTATAAGAGCGATACCATAGATGTGGTCACGGCCACGAAAACTGACTCATTGTTCAGTAACGGGAACAGAAAACCACTACTTACTTAGAAACGGTTATAAAAAGTAACCGGAATAAAATTGCTTTTTTTTTAGAAACGGTTAAATAAAGTAACGGGAACAGAACTAGCCAGTTTCTTGGAAATAATTAAATAAGTTAATCGAAACAGAATAGCTAATTTCTTAGAAACGGTTTTAAAATTAAAGACAACATCAGTAGTTATTTATAAACAGTTGCTAAATAAACCGGAACAGAATTTAATAGTTACTTAGAGATGATCACACAAATAACGGGAACAGAACTAGCTAGATACCTAGAAATTGCTACGAAGCTTTAACGGAACCAGAACTATTAAGCTATTTTAGAAGTCGTTACGAAAGTTTAACTGAAACAAACTAGAAGTTACTTAGAAGTAGTTAAAACAGTTTAACGGGAACAGAACTAGTTATGTTACTTAAATATGTTTGCAAAGGTAACGGAAAGTGAGCTAATTATTTAAAAGGGTCACAATAGTATCTAGTTACTTAGAAACGGTTATAACAGTAGGTAACATGTACAGAACTAGCTAGTTACTTAGAAATGGTCACACAATAAACCGGAACAGAAGCAGCTAGTTACTTAGGTATAATTACATAAGAGTTCGGCAGAGAAGTTGATAGTTTCTTAGAAATGGTAAGAAATGTTTAAAAAATAACTAGATAGTTACTTAAAAACAATTAAAAAGTAACAGGAGCAGAGAATTATCGTTATTTAGCAACGGTTATGAAAACAGAGGTGGCTAGTTTCATGGAAACTGTTATAAAAAATATAAATAGCAAGTTACTCAGTAGCGGTCACAAGATGGTTATTTAGAAGCAGCTTCATAACGGGGAATTTGTTACTCAGATTACAAAGGATAGAATGACAGCAACTGACTAGTTACTTATCAACAGGTACAAAGGTAAAGGGAACAGAAAACAATCTAGATCCACTAACAGTTTCATAAGTAGCAGTAGCAGAAACAAAACAGTAAGTAATGGTGATAAGTTTCTCAGCAGCAGTTACAAGAAACAGCGACAGAAAGTAATTATCCGGTAACTGTTACAAAAGTAACGAGAACACAAACTAACTGTTACTTATAAACAGCAACTGGAAGGGAACATAACTATAGTTGTTCATTAAACTTTAAAAATGACGGGGACAGCTAATACATACTCAGTAACAATGGCAACAGAAACAAAGGTATTTGATTACGCCAGCTGCTAACTAGTTATTCAGTAACGGTTACTAAAGCAATGGAAACAGAAAGTATATAGGTACTGGCTAACGATTACAGAAGTAAGTTACTCTGTAACACGTATGAAAATATCAGTAATAGAAGCTATCTAAAATGTATCCATCTTGGAGGCTTTCTATCTAAATATTCTGTGATATCTTACTTAACCCTTGTCTACCACGTAAATGTATATAGTAGGTAGAGAAAACATTATATTCCACACAGAAATTTCATACCAAGATGACATTTTTTATAGTGTTTAACGCTCGCTTTTACTGCTTATGGCATCGCAGGCGAGGACGCGATGATACTTCGGAAGAAGGTGGAGCTCGGTGGAATGCGATGTCGGGAGAAACCGGAGGACCGGGAGAAATTCCCGCCCCTGCGCCGCTTTGTCCACCACAAATCCCATATGCGATCGCCTGGGAACTAACTTGGTGAGAGGCGAGTGGTGTAACCACTCAGCCACGTAGCGGCCCCAAGATGACATCGGAAATATATATTATGTGAATCCCCGAATAAAAATAAACAAATAAGTCAAAGTATTTACAGGTCCGTGTGTGAATGTGATATATGGAATATATGGATATGTATCTATTTAGAATTACAGTACTTCATATAGAAAAGCGAAAAAAGTAAAGCAAAAAAAAAAAAAAAAAAAAAAAAAAAAAAAAAAAAAAAAAAAAAAAACTTTGTGTGTTCCATTCATATAATTTTCTCTACCTGTTCTACAAACAAAATATTCCTATAAAAGATTATTATTTTATCTGCATACTGCTAATCGAGGTAAACATAGCAGAATTGTCTTATTACTTCATTCCTTGTAAGTAGAATGAAAAAAAAAGGGAGTACAGTAGACTAAAGCGATAGTAAAAACTTTTAAAAGCTGGTCGTTATGTGAAACAATTTAAATATATTGTCTTTGCATGGTCAGGAGTAAAACAAAGGAGGTATGAAACGATAGATGACTTTCCGCTTTAAGAAAGTTTAAGTTGTTTAAAATTGAAACCAATAATAGGAATATCTTCGAAATGGTTACTTAACAATAAACAAAAATTAACAGACTTATATTGTGTATTTTAACGAGATTTACATATTTTCTATAGTAAGTTTTGGACCATATCTTAAGGTTTATCAATTGTACAAAGGTCATGCAGAATGATTAGGTCTTCAGAAGCAATTTCCAGAAAATTCGAGAATTCATTTTCGTTTGCCATTAAAATATCATAAACATAGTGTATTTTAATAAAAATCCTTAGAGCCATTTCTGAGGAAATTAAAATTTCCGAAAAATGTTCTATGTTAAGGAAAGTTGAGAGCACGGAGAATTTTATTGAAAATCTTCGTATCGTCTCCTTGGGAGATACTGAACTTAAATATTAAGTTTGGTATCTAAGCGATTTTTCCTTTATGGATTATGGTTTACATACCCACACGGGCCTTTTTCTAAAAAATGCTTTTTTTGGATTCAGGGGTCCTCAAAATATGCATTTCCAGTGAAATTTCGGAATCGAACTTTTTGTTGGAATACAGTACCTTTCTAGCTACCTACTATGTACATAGTACATACGTGCTAGAGAAACAAAAATGATTTTGGTTTGTGAAGATGTAATATATCAATCAGGGCACCTCACACATAACCTGTATTTGTGTGAAATCTTGTTATTCAATTTTTTGTTCGGTTACTACACTTTCACATCTTAAGTAAGCGTAAAAATGAAAAAGCGCATATGAAATAGAATTTGGGTTTGAGAAGATACAATTTTGGTTTTCAGCGAGAATTGATAAGTGGTATGTGATTGTGAAGGCGGGTCCTAACTGACCTCACAAATTGCTTGATAATAAATACGTAAAGTGCTGCGGCTGCATGCAAGCGCGCGTGTTTATGCTTTTTTGTTTCTTTCGGTGCATTGCGGTCGTAACTAGGGGTTTTGCCCCTGTGGCCGCAGGGAGTTTCACCAGATAAGCTCTTTCGCTCTGTTCCATAAAGGCGTGAGAGGAACGCGAGTGATGGATTGGAGGCTTCAGGGGTTAAACCCCAAGTTTGAATGTGCACCCTTCTTTTGCTTTTTGTTTTAGTGGGGGCGGAGAAATTCACAGCTTTCGAACCGCATTTGTAAAGAACACATATTCCTCATACGCTTTGGGTTCTGATTTTAGCTGCTGAAAATCCCATATTTTAAAGCTGCGTTCAGAATATCATTCATTCCATATTACTTTGAAATTTTCTTGCTTCGAAATTGAAAAAGGTAGATATGTATTTATTTACTTAGGAAAAATGTTAAATATCAGAAGACGTGCAAAAAATTTAATTACGGCATATTCTAAACCAGGTATTCCTGACCCCGTTGTTCACCGCTTATCACACAACCTTCAAAGCCTTCCCTGTCCACTTGCTGTTTACAACACACTAGTTCAGTGCACAGTATTGGTGGGAGACGATTTGCACTCCACAGTAGTTGGTCGGACATTTAGGGAAGAATGGGTTCTTGCATATTGAGTTGTAGTATCAACGATTCTGCAATGTAACACACACATAGGGAGAGAGAGAGAGAGAGAGAGAGAGAGAGAGAGAGAGAGAGAGAGAAACATACGATTTATTACCTAACTCAGCTTCTCGCAATTTAAGGCTGCATAAACAAAACAAACTAAAACAAAAGGGGAAATTAACACACAATTGAACTTACAAGGAAAATCATAAACTTAAAGTTGTAGTTGTGTAAAACAAGATTAGAAATAATTAATCGGCAAACATACATAGAAATGATTTTTATCCAAAACAAACAACTTTATATACGATTAAATTGGTTAAGTACCATTAAATAAAGCACTTGATTGTGTTTTGTCACTTAATAAATACCTTTCATTTTACTTTCCCTACACATACTAAGTACTATGCAGTAAATGGAGAAGGTATTTATTTCCTACTCCAAAATTTGTGTCAAATTTCACCAGAAATACATGTTTTGATGTCTCTGAGTAAAAGATTTTAGTAAAACCTCCGCATGTATAGTGTGCATATACATTACCATATTTCGCTTCTACTTAGAAGGAATACAGGCATTTCCATAATGTTTATCTTCATTAACAAGAAGAAAAACGGATAAGCTTTTGTAGGAATAGTTTATTACAGAATAGGTAGAGAAAGTCATTTGAATGGAATAAATTATTTTATGTGTATAATATAACAAACGGGTATCCTTGAATTTGTCATTGGTAGAGAAACTCGCGCTAATCATAACATCAAATTTTAAAACCTCTTTTCCACATCAGTTATGTTAAAGAAAACATTTTAAAAAGAAAATGAATTGTTGTTTTTTTACTTTTCGCCTAACATCTGCGCCTGGCAATTTTCTTTTGAAACGCACTTCCATTGTTTTCCTGAACCACGCCCTGAAAATATTCTATATAAGGTCTGTGTTCCTTTGCTGCAGATATATTTACAAGCCAAGACAATAAAAGGAGAGTGGTATTGTAATCCGGGATTTGCTACAGGCTTGCGGTGGCGTTCAATTTTGGGGCAAATCCACCTTCTGCAATACACCTTACCTTCCTGGTGGGGGTGGCGGCGGGGCGCAGTCGAGTCCTGAGGCCATACAACGTATTCCCTAATTATACTCGAGTCCTTCGCCACATTAGAAACTTGAACAAAAGGGGGTCTCGTCTTTGTTAAGATAATATTTAATTAATTGCGGCAATATGATAGGTGGCGCTATATTCTCGGTGCTTCCGAACTTTATTTGTAGTGCAACAGGTATCACAGTAAACAGCGCCTCGCATGGAAATAAAGGTAACTACAGCGGCGTTACCGGACAAGCGAAATTGATACAGAATATGATGGTTAGTGTTAAGAGTATACTTAAATTTTAGGTGCGTTTGCAGTATATTTGGATGCATAGGACTGAATTTTCTAACTTCTTTAATTTTAAACTTAAAATTTGACACACTTATAGTACCACCACTATATATCCAGCTCTGACATTTCTCATGATTGAGATAAACAGTATTGCCAGATCTTGTTACTATTTGTTTTCCCGTGACCTGTCACTATGGCTGTGAATTCTGGGTTACAGCGATGTAGAGAAAGTCATGTGAATAGAACTCATAAGATTTTTTGCTTTCTCTAACCCCATATGTACAATGTACATAGGGATAGAGAAGTATTGTATTCCATCCAAAAATTCGATACCGAGATTTCACCGGAAATACATGTTTTAGGATCCCCTGTATCCAAAAAAAGCATTTTGAGAAAAAGGTCCGTGTGTGTGTGTCCGTGTGTCTGTGAACACGATAACTCAAAAAAGAAAAGTAGCTAAAATACTAGGGATGCGACACGAAGATTTTGAGAAAAATCCCCCCACCCCAAACTAGCCTTTACATAACTTTTTTCGAAAATTTTGATTTTCTTAAAAATGGCTCTAACGATTTTGATTAAAATATCATATATTAAAGATATTTACCTAACAAATAAAATGTATATCTTGAATTTTCTGGGAATAGCTTCTGAAGACCTGTTTATTCTGAATGAACTTTGCTTAATTTGGCATAACTAGCAAACCGTAAGAGAGAGACAAAAACTTACTATACAAAACATTTAGGTCTTGTTAAAGTACAAAAGTTATGTCATATACCTTTTTCTCGTGAAGCTTACCATTTTCGAGGTATTCATTGTTGTTAGTTTCAGTTGTGAAGTACTTATACTTTTCTCAGACGGGAGTGTCCGTTTTTCTTTTGTTCTACTCCTGGCCAAGAAAAGAAGCGATTTGTAATGACAATCGCAAAACGACAGCTTTTAAAACATTTGACTATTGGTTTAGCCTAGTGTATTCCCTTATTTTCTTCCTACTTATACGGAACTAAATAAAAAGATCATTGTGCTAATGAGTACCACGATTAGCAACGTGCAGAAAAAAGAAGAATCTTATGTATGAAGTTTGTAGAACAGCTAGGGAGAGTCATGTGAGTGGAACACATAAGATCTTTTTTAGTCTCTCTTTAGTTGAGGGAAGAAGGGATTTGGTCACCGCTCCTTTTGTGGTGTTATTGTGTGTGATGAAGAACTGACATAGACTCCATTAATACGATGTTAACAGCATATTAACAGTACTTCGACTGTAAAATAGATGAGGATAAACCTTGGACAGCATAAATTTGCTGTAATAGCTGTCCAGTAAATCTCTGAGGCTGGTTGAGCAAGTCAGTACGGTCAATGCCTTTCGTCGCTTCCATGACATGGCGACAGCCTTCAAATTATGTCAGTGAGTGCTATTTCTGCATGATGGAATTTAGGGACTTTCTTGACATCTCTGTAACACATTATTCTTAAAAAGCTTCTTCCTTTATCTGCTTCATGATAATCGAGATAAATATTAGCAGAAATGGGGTTGCTACTTTGTTTCTCATAAATAGAAAGGAAATAACGAAATACACTGGGCCAAAACCGCAGCCGAACATAAGAACTGGAATGAGACCGAAAGGATTTCAAGATATGGAATGGTTGGATAGAGATCAGTGGAGAAGAAAATCTCACATGCCTTTCTTTACATCTCTGCAACACATTATTGTGAAAAAAGTAATTGCTTCCTTGTAAGTAGAAGTGAAATAAGTGAGAACTAAGGGTTAAAGTGATAGTCAAAAGCTGGTTGATATGTGACTGAAGTTCCTTTGTTTGTATGGACAGCAGTTGACAAATTCCTGTATGAGATAATTATAAGTTTTTTAAAGCTGAAACCACTAACAAGGAATATCTCAAAAACTATCAACTCCACGAAAAAAATGTATATGACATAAATTGTGTGTTTTGTCGAGATCTACATTTTTTGTGTTGTAAGTTTACCAGATATGCAAAATTCAATAAAAATCATCCAGAATAAGAAGGTCTTTAGAGGATATTACCAGAAAGTTCAAGATGGAATTTTTATCATAACCTTCGTGTTGTATCCTTGGAAGATACTAAGTTTGGTATTTAACGGTCTTTTCGTTTTTGAGCTATACTGTCGTCAGACACATACACGGACCTTTTTTCAAAAATGCTTTTTTTGGATTCAGGGAGACCCAAAGCATGTATTTCCGGTGAAATGTTGGTATCGAATTTTTGGGTACAATACAATACCTTCTCTTAACACTATGCACATAGTACGTGTAGAGAATGTAAAATTTTTAGGCACAGAAAAATGTGAAAACATTTATATATAAATAAATTAATTATTATTGTTGTTCGTATTAATATTATTATTGATATTATTACCCATTTAAAGCAGCTAAGTTTGCTTCTTTGATAAATTACTAATAATCAGTTTTGCTTTTTCTTTTGCGCGAAATAATTAGGGAAAATACTGTATTCCATCCAAAAATGTATGTCGGGATTGCACCTGAAGATAGAAGTTTTGTGGCCTCCTAAATCGCCAAATCTGACGTGTTTCATTTACATGACTTTCTCCATATACTTATCTGTAACAGATTATTGTTAAAATGCTTAGTTTCTATCTACGTCATATTAATCGAGATTAACATGAGATGAAATGGTCTTATTACTTGCTTCCTTGTAAGAAGACAGGGAATAAGTGGTACACCAGGCTATAATGATAGCCAAATCTTTAGCTTTACCAATAGAGTAGGATTTCCACTTTCTAGATGAATTAACACACTAAACATATATTTGCTGCAATAACATTGAAATTGTTTTCTTTGCATGCTCTGGAGTTGACGAGTTACCACAAGGGAAAAGTTTAACTATTTTAAAATTGAAACCACTACAAGGAATATCTCGGAATAGTAAGTCCACAAAGAAATTGTATATGACATAAATTGTGTATTTTAACGAGCTGTACATGTTTTGTGCAGTAACTTTTTGTCTATCGTTTACAGTTTACCAGTTATACAAAATTCATTCAAATTCCACAACGAGACTTCACTGGAAATACATGTTTTGAGACTTATATCCAAAAGAAAGAACAATACCTGTATGTTTCTGTGTGTCTGTATGTGTGGACAGTATAGACCAAAACCAAAACTAGCTTGAAATGAATACTTGGTAATTAGGGTGGGCATCTTCCTGGATGCGATACGAACGGTTTCAAGAAAATACCAACCCCGAACTACTCTTTAAAGGCTCAGAAATGGCTTTTGGATTTTGATTAAAATGTCATATGTTTATGATATTTTCATGATAAACGAAATGTATATTTTGAATTATCTGGGAATAACCTTTGAAGTCCTCTTCATTTTGGATGACTTTTTTATAACTGGTAAATCGTAAGAGATAGACAAAAACTTACTACATAAAATATATTTATATACTTATTTATTTATTTGTAAAGTTAACCGTTTCTGATATTGGTTTCAATATTAAGCTACTTAAATTTTCTCAAGCGTTAAGTCAACTTTCTTTTAGTCTCTTTTGTTTTACTCTCAGGAATACAAAAGAGAACAAAGTTTCAATAGCGATAGCTTTAAAAAGATTTGACTATTGCTTTAGCCTTGTGTAATCACCTATTTCTCTTCTACTTACAAGGAAGCGAATAAGAAAATTTCTGGTAATGTTTATCTCGATTAGCATAATATAGATAAAAGAATAATCTTTTGTAAGGAAAGTTTATTTGTGAAACAACCAAGTGAATGGGGCACACTATGTTTTGTCGTTTAATGCATCTCTTAATTTAATAAATAGCAATTTCTAGTTTTTCAAAACTAATAGTATATTATCCCTCTGTTTCGTAGGAGGTGTAACTTTGTTACGTCACAGTACTCTCCTTCTTACGAATGCAACCCATGTTGGCCCATTCTAGTTTAGATATTGCACAGGGCCATTTGCAACACTACAATAATTGGTTGGCATTGGTGTGTTGATTTTTACTTTTAGAAAATTCTACATTATGGAGCAAATATTTATTTTAAATTCAACGTCTGTATTAATAACGGTTTACAAGAGAGTACTGTTTTAAAACAACAGAATGCCCCAAAACGTTCATATTTTCACATTAAAATGTCCCAAGACGGAGTAAAGCGGAGAATCTTCCTCATTTGTGTAGGAGATTAAAAAATGACAAATGTTCAGAGGTGACAGTGACATATAGCTGTTTGTTATCATTTCCTTTTCAATTTTATCTCTTTATCCACATGTTTGCCTTACGGCTTGCTTTTTCCTCACCTTTATTTTATTTCAGCTTGATTAGCTTATTCTCTTGGGTGTTTAGAACACCGACTTACTCATAGCCTGACATTCTTTCAATTAGGACACCAGCCTTAGATTGCATGAAAACCTTACAACTATGATCAGGAGTTTTAGACTTTAATTAATTACTTTCTCTAGCACGTATGTACATACAATGTAGGCACACTTTAGCTAGAGAAGGTATTGTATTCTACCCAAAAATTGGATGTCGAGATTTCACCGGAAATATATGTTATGAAGTTCTCTAAAAGAAACACTTTTAGAAAAATGTCTGTGTGTGTCTGTGGACAGCAGAGCCGAAAAACTAAAATAATATCATTAAATACCAAACTTGGTATTTTGATTGAAACACCCTATACTAAAATATTTACATCACAAATACAATTAATATATTGAATTTTCCGGGAATAGATGAAAACCTGTTAAATCTGGAAGAATTTTGCTGAATTTTGCATAACTGGTAAACTGCAAACGATAGACAAAAACTTATAACACAAAAATGTAGATCTGGTTGAAACACACATCATGTAATACATTTCTGTCGTACAGTTGGTAATTTCTGAGATATTTCTGGTTTCAATTTTAATTACATAATTTTTTTTTTCAAACGGGGTCGCTTTTTCATCTCTCTTTTGTTTTACAGTAATGCAATACAATTGTTAACATAACGACCAGCTTTAAAATATTTGACTGTCGGTTTAGCCTAGTGTATTCCCTTATTTCGCTTCTACTTACAATGAAGAAAGCAATTTTTAACATTTATCTTCTTTAGCATAGTGTAGATGAAAGAATAAGCTTTTGTAAGAATAGTTTGTTTACAGAACAGGCAGAGAATGTCACGTGAATTGAATATATCAGATTTTTTCCTCGTTTTAAGTAACGAATTTCAATGTATACCTATATTCGTTTTACAGTTCCTGAGCAAAATATTTTAATTTTATTCCATCTAAAATATCTAAATGAGGAGTTGACAGTTGAAGTAACCTAAATAGCGGCTTTACCTTCTTCAAATAAAGAATGGATGAAAGGAAAGATTTCTGCATTGCAAAGACCAAGAAATTGCTCGCGTGTCCCATTCTTGTCGCTTTCCTTACATATTTTAAGACACATTTTTGTTTTATACCAGAAAAGTTATTCACCTACCACTAAATATATCTCCGAATATTATTGGTGATATTTCTAGAAAAGAAAGGTAGTTGCATATTCAGCAAAGCTGCAGAAGATATTTTTATACATCGTCGTTTTTGAAGAAATGAAGGTCGTCAGTTAAGTATTATAGGGGGGAAAAAGTGTACAGAAAAAATACCCCTAGAACTATCTGCAAGAGTATATGTTACGTGCGATCTCTATTGAAAAAAACTCTTTACTTTCTTTAGCAGGTATGTACAAATTAAATTAAATTTAGTGTTATTTATGGACGCTAACTGCCATAGCTCTCAGCTTTACTTTCCTTCCGAACGAAGCCATGCTATGGACTTTTACTCTGGAAAAAAAAAAAGAAAAAGAAAGAAAGAAAAAAAAAACCCCTACACCCTCAGCTCGGTTTGAACCCACGACTTTGAGAACCACTGGCTAGCATTTTACCCCTATATCACGTAGGACAACTTTTGAAGGGGAACTGGAACGTAACGAAGCGCGGATAAATGGTTTATGAGGGAAGAATTGAACAAAAAATAAAATTGATGTTACATTCACATGACTTTCTCTGCATCTCTGTAACAAAGTATTGTTGAAAAGCGTATTCCTCTATTTGCTTAATGCTGATCGAGTAGACATTGTCTTATTACTTGCTTCCTTGGAAGCAGAAAGGAAAGAGTACTATAGTAAAGCGATAGTCAAATATTTTAAAAGCTAGTTGCTATATGATTGAAATTTCTTTGTTTGAATATCTCAGAAACGGCGAGCTCTACCAAAAACGTTTACGACATAACTTATATTTAACGAGATCTACATTTTTGTGTAGTAAGTTTTTGTCTATCTATTGCGGTTTAGCAGTAATGTAAACTTGAACAAAACTCATCCATCATAATGAGACCTTCAGAGGTTATTCCCAGAAAATTCAAGACATACATTTTATTAGCCATGTAAATATCTTTAATGTACGACAGTTTAATCAAAATCGATAAAGCCATTTTTTGAGAAAATCAATATTTTCGAAAATATCTCCCTGTAAAGGGTAGTCTGGGGTGAGGGATTTTCTTTAAAATCTTCGTGTCGCATCTTGGGAGATACTAAATTTAAATACCAAGTTTGGTATTTAACGAACTTTTCATTTTTGAGCTATGCTGTCCACAGACACACACAAGGGCCAAGCTGTGGCCGAGTGGTTAGACCACTCGTCTCTCACCTAGACAAGGTTCCATACGACCGGATGTGATATTTGTGGTGGACAAAGCAGGCGGTTTCTCCGGTTTCCCCCGCCATCGCATTCCACCGGTGCTCCTTCTTCATTCCATGTGTCGTCAATGTCATCGCCTGGAGTGCCACAAGTGGTAAAAGCGGGTGTTAAACACTATCAAAAAGTAGACACACACACACATACACACATACGTTCAGACAGACAAGCACACTGACCTTTTTCTATTTTTTTTTTGATTATGGGGGTCTCAAAACATATATTTGCGATGAAATCTCGGAACGGAATTCTTTTGTGGAATACAATACCTACTATGTATAATAGTACTTGTAGAGAAAGTAAAAAAACAAAGACCTCAAAAAAATCAAAATTTACTAACTCTAAAGTAATTTAATGCTAATGAAATTAGCTACTGCTACATTAATCTATTAATTCAAAGCTATCTCTTCGGGACAAACTTATAAAAAACAAGGATTACCTTTAAGATCGTATTTTTTACATGTATCATATATCACCAAAATTCCAACAAAAAAAAATGCCTTAACCCTTAACTGGTACTATGCGGTCTTGTGGACCGATGGTGAAATGTTAAGTGATATATTTTCGCGCTTTATTAAAATATATACATCTGCACCCCGCTACTTTCTTATCAGTGAATCTGCAGTCTGTGTAGGAGGTGGAAGTATTCTGCTTGTTTGCATTGTTGAGTTTTATCGTCTGGAACTCAAGAAGCGGTCTCTGAGGCGTCTAGTTCCAGTTACGTTATTTGCAACAAATTAAATATTTTTACTTATTCATATTTTTTAATTATCGATTTAAATTGTTGAGGAAATAATGCTTAATATCCCTACTATTAACTAAACATACTATAATGTGTATATATTATATATTACTTAATATTTAAAAATATTACTTATATATACAAATTTTCGCTGTAAATTAAATGCATATACACGAATATGTTTTTTTTTAAAAAAAAAAAACATCTACATTGTAACAAATATAGCTGGTACTAGCATATAGGGGATTTTTCTCGATTCATTTAAAGAAAATGTCGGAAAACCCGGAAAAACATGTACTCTGTGCTCCCCGAAACTGAAAAGGAAGCCAGGATACCCTTGCTACAAATGTAGAGCGTGCAATATGTCGAAAAGTTTGTCAAGAAAAGTGTGTCGAATTTCTGCAGAGAAAGAGTTTATGTCATTCAAAAGTGTTCAGTTACACAAATTAAACAAATAAATACTATTATAAAGCTATTTAAATCAAAAAGTGTTTATTAGTGAACGTTTTAATAATATGAAACCGTTTTTAAACAACTACGCTGTCAGGATTGATAACCATAATTGTTTTAAACTTACGCGGTCTCTCAGCCCTCCTGTACCAATTATGTTATAGGTATTTTCGTACCGTACCAGTTGAGGGTTAAAATGTTGCTATATGTTTCAATAGATTTGGAAGACCTAATATCTGCCGAAGTTAGTGGAGTAACTAATAATCATTATTCATAGTTAACTGCCGCGGAAATGTTTACTTACCACACTCATTTTACTTACAATGTAAGAGATGATACATCGCGAAGTGTTGGGGTCAAAGGCAAGCAGTAGAGGGTTGGAAATGAAAATCTTTGTCTTCTCAGAGTCATTATCTCTCCTGCTTCTGCTCCAAGTGCAATTAAACTCGGTTGAATGGATGTCGAGTGAAATTACATCTCAAGAAGAAAGAACTAACTGTCTTGGCGGCAAATTGAGCAGCACTTACGTCTGTATACACATAGCTAATGGAGCTGCTACAACTTTGGTTTTAAGCAACCGTGGTCATGTTTCTTCACCACCAACACAATCTTCCTTCCCTACATTCACACGTATTTAACCATGCTAACATAAAAGGAATTCTGACGTGATAAATTCAAAACACTCTCAACCGGTTACAAATTCACCAAGAAATAATTTAAAATTCTTAGCTGCAACAGGTGGAATAACATTAAAATGTTTATCCGTAATAACAAGCTCTTGTGATGTTAAAAGTCTGATGTGTTCCATTCATACTATCAAGATAAACATAAGCAGAAGTAGTCTTATTACTAGCTTCCTTGTTAGTAAAAGGGAAATAAGATATGCACAGGCTAGTCTCATCCTTTAAAACCCGGTCGCTATGTGAAACAATTGCTTGGCAGGAGTAAACAAACCAGGTGGTCTTAGTATCCCGTATTTGTCGTTTGCAGATATCCCTTTGTGCGTTAAAAGAGCTGCAGAACTCACTCAACTCAAGTTAAAACCCGCCAGTGGAGGACTGGATAGATCGACTTTCGCTTTGCCCATCGTCTTTATCAGGGGAGATGACGCAAGGGACAAAGACAGGGTTGCTATCGCCAGTTCTCCACTGACGGAGTTTAACTTGAAACAGCCCCGCTGAGTTCAAGTGTTTTAAAGCTCAAAGAATCAGTCAGGCTACTTTTTTTTTTTTTGTGTGTGTGTGTGTTTAACTCCCACTTTTACCGCAGAAGCACCGCAGTGACACTGATGATACCTCGAATGAAGATGTATCACCGATGAAATGCGAAATATGATGGCGGGGGAAACCGGAGAACCTGGAGAAAGCTCTCTCCCCTGCGCGCTTTATGTATCATATATCCCACATGAGGTTTGGACCACCTGGTATATAAATATACAGATGGGTACTGGAACTTATACGGATAAGACTATATGGAGTTTTCATTATCAATAGTTTTTCAGAGCACTCTCAAATAGCTTATCCTTACATCGTTTTAAATATGTGGGCAGTTCTTTATGAGGCAATAAACTCATAAAATTTGGATCTATTTGTAAATATTCACGTTAAAACCGTGCCTAAAATAATTGTTTGTTTCTTTTGGACGAGTTTTATTTCCTCTGCTGGGTTACTTATAAGCATAACGTAAATATCGGTTTATCTTTAGATATGTCGTTATATGATTCACGGGAGTCATACTGAATACCAATATCAATTTTATTATCCTTTTTATTTTGTTACCACAAACATAGTGAGTAGAGAAGGTATTGCATTCCACCCAACTTTTCGATACCGAGATTGTATGTGTAAGTGGTGAGCGTGCCTCTGTCTATAAACAGTATAATTAAAAAACGAAAACTAAGTTAAATTCCAAACTTGATGTTTAATTTCAACACCCATCAAGAGAGCGACATGAGGATTTTCAAGAAAATCTCCTTACACCTAATTACCCTATACACAGATTTTTTTTCGAACATACTTTTTTTTCTCTCAACAATGACTCGAGATATTATGGTTAAAACTACATATTTTAAGACATTAAAATGTATGTCTTGAATTATCTGAGAGTAGCGTTTGAAGCCCTCTTGATTTTGGATGACTTTTGCATAATTGGTAAATAAAATCTTTACAGCATATTTTAGTAGTGGAGTTAACTATTTTCTAGATATTTCTTGTAATTAGTTTCAGTTTTCCAATATTTATAATTCCCTCGTTTTTCATTTATTTTCATCTTGTCTAGAAGAATAGAATTTCCATGCATCACATAGCAGCTCTTAAAAGGTTTATTTTCGCCTAGTATTCCCCTGGAAGTATATAATAAAACTATTTCTGTAAACATATATCTGGATTAACATGACATAGGTAGAAGAATAAACATTTTTAAGCATAGTAGGTAAAGTTATGCGAATGCAACACATCAATGATCGAAATACCTTTCCCATTACAATTGTTTACCCAAGGGAGTTTGGTTATTGATTATTTACTTTTCATAATAATGCATACAGATTCTGAAACTATTATTGTGGCACAAACTTAAACAATGGATGATACACGTTTATGCGACGCATTAACCATAACATTTTCATTATGTACATCACTTATTAACTGAATGTATCACATGAATAGTTGATGAAATGCTTTCATTATGGAATGAATAGAATTTCAGTGGCACTTTGGTCACTCCTGGTGCGTCCCCTGCTGATAAAAATGGCTGGAACATTCCAACAGCAACGTCATCATTGTTTTGTATGGCTGTGTAAAATGTTTTGCCAACTTCTCAACCCAAAATGTCCCTGGTGCAGGGTAGTAAACATGCGCCGTGGGGTTGAGGGCTTGTTCCATTTGCATTGTTTATCAGCTCTCCCCCACCCCCTAGTGTGGTCGAGTGAATATTTGTCAAACTAATCGAATGCTATTTTCGAGCCGCTTCGTCCCACTGGTATTTGGATTTCAGCGCTGCTGTGTTGTGTGGTACGCCTGGCAAAGTGGATTCCATAGTGAAACTATTCTTGTGTTTTCATGACAGCTAATTTACTTGTAATTTCTTGTTTTGTTTGTATCTGTGTTTGTCGGCTTTTCAAACCAAACTGCAGCGGTGATATTGGATTGTGATCGAGAACAGAATTCTTCGGCGCATAAGGAACATGAGGTTCGTATATGGGAAAGCGTTAGAAAACGATCACTTCGAGACTTTGTATGTCATATGAATTTGTTTTTAATATGAGAGAAATTGTCATCCTATCACATCTAGACTGTTTAAAAGTATTCTGTTCCGAATGCAAACTTACAAATTTGATCATATCACTTGCAGTGTACAAGAGAAAGAAAATCTGTTATGTTCCAGTCACATAACTTTTTCTAGCTGTTCCAAACATAAACTATTCTTACAAAATATTATTCTTTAATCTACGTGATGCTAATCGAGTTAAACATTACCAGGATTGGTTTTATTACTTGCTGTAATGTAAGCAGAAAGGAAATAAGGGAATACATTATATTAAAGCGATAGTCAAATATTTTAAAAGATGATTACTATGTGAAACAACAGAGATTCGGATCACTTGCCTGGCCCCGTTTGAGAAAAGTTAGGTAGTTACAACTGAAACCAATAACAAGGAATATCTCAAAAACGGTCAACGCTACAAGAAACATCTCTTAAGGTTTAACCGTTATGCAAAATTGTGCAAAACTCCAGAATGAAGAGGACTTCAGATACTATGCCTAGAAAACTTAAAATATACATTTTATGTCATCTAAATATTCAACTAAATATCTTTAATGTATGATATTTTAATCAAAATAGTTAGAACCATTTATTAAGTTTTTTTTTTTTAAATCTTCATGACCCATCATACTAAACATAAGTACCAAATATGGTTTTTAACGGCTTTTCGTTTTTGAGCAATGCTGTCCACAGAATTACTCACATATACATGGACCTTTTTCTAAAAAATGTTTTTGGGGCACAGAGGATCTCAAAAAATATATTTCCTGTGAGATCTCGACTTCGAATTTTTGGGTGGAATGCGATACCTTCCCTAGCTACTGTGTGTATTGCATGTACATCGTGCTACAGAAAGTAATAATCTATTGCTATAATCTATCTCACTCAAGAATATTCCTAATGTCAATATATGGGAGGGAAGAAACAGAGGAATAAAGATAGCGACACAGAACATTCTATGGCCGCTGATTGGCGAAGCGAAATTCATGGGTGTTTCATTTGCCATCGTGCAATATCTGCCTCTAAGAAGTTTATGCATCATTGTAAATAGTTTTCTAGACCTTTTCAGCACGAACTCGTCTCAGAAAAAGAAACGTAATATTTTTATTCATTTCTCCTCCGCTCGTAAATGCTGAAAGGAATGTTTAAAAGCATAATATACATTAAGCATAAGACAGCGAAATTATTCACTTGTTATTGTTTAATCGTACGCATTTTAGCTTTGTAATACTAAACAATTATATGTACTACATTCTGCAACAAATAATTCTTAAAAAGCTTATACTTCTATTTACTTTATGCTAATCAGAAAAAATTAGCAGAAATAGTCTAATTACTCGCTTCCTTGTAAGTAGAAGCGAAATAAGGGACAAATGTAGGTTAAAGTGATAGTCAAAAGCTGGTTGCTATGTCAATGAAGTTCCTTTGTTTATATGGATAGGAGTTGACAAGTTCCTGTATGAGAAAAGTATACGTTTTTCATAGCATAAACCAAAAATAAGGAATGTCACAAAAACGACGAACTCCACGAAAAAAATGTATATAGCATAAATTGTGTGTTTTAATGTGCTCTACATTTTTTGTGTAGTAAGTTTTTGTCCATCTCATACGGTTTAGCAGTTCATTCAAAATTTAGTAAAATTCATCCAGAATAAACTACTCTTCAGAGGCTATTCCCAGAAAATTCAGGATATATATTTAATTTTTCAGGTAAATATGTTTAATATACAAAATTTAATCAAAATCGTTAGAGCCATTTTTGAGAAAATCAAAATTTTCAAAAAAAGTTCCATGTAAAGGGTAGTTGGGGGTGGGGGGATTTTTCTCAAAATCTTTGTGTCGCATCCCTGGAAGATACTAAACTTAAATACCAAGTTTGGTATTTTATCGACTTTTCGTGTTTGAGTTATCGTGTTCACAGACACACGGACACACGGACACACACACACACACACACACACGGACCTTATTGTGAAAATGCTTTTTTTGGATATTGGGGACCCTAAAACATATATTTCCGGTGAAATGTCGGTATCGAATTTTTGGTGGAGTGCAATACTTTCTCTATACACTATGTACATAGTGCGTATGGAGAAAGTAAAAACGACACTTCGTGTCTGAGAAAAGTATAAGTACCTACTTCATAGTTGAAATCCATAATAAGGAATATCTTCGAAACGGTTGTTACCACCACAACAAAAACGTAAAGGACATAATAAATCTATATTATTTGTATAGTACGTCTTTGTCAATCTCTTACGCTTTAGCAGTTAAGCAAAATTCAGCAAAATTCATCCATAATAAACAGGTTTACAGAGGCTATTCCCAGAAAATTCAAGATATGCATTTTATTGAGATCTAAATAGTTTTAATATACGGGATGTTAATCAAAATCTTTAGAGCTATTATTAAGAATGTTCTTAAATTTTCCCATATAAAGGGTAGTTTGTGGTGGGGGGATTTACTGAAAATCTTCGTGTCGCATCCTTGGAAGATACCAAACCTAAATACCAAGTTTGGTATTTAACGGTCTTTTCGTTTTTCATTTCTGCTGTCCAAAGCCACACATTCAGACAGACAGACACACTCACGGACCTTTTTTCCAAAAATGCTCTTTTTGGATTCAGTGGGACCGAAAACATGTATTTCTGGTGAAATCTCGGTATTGAATGTTCGAGTGCATTACAATACTTTCTCTATACACTATTACATACTATATGAAGAGACAGTAGTAGTGTACGACACACGTGCTAAACATATTGTTCGTAGGCATCGTTTCACAAGCTTCCCACTCACAATATAAAACACCAGTTTTATCACTTGTATCATATATAATGTTATAGGATATAGGGGACCCTAAAACCTGCATTTCCAGTGAAATCTCTGTATCAAATTTGTGGATGGAGTGGAATACCTCGTCTGCCTATGTACTATGAACTAAGCAGAAAAAGTAAAAAGCATATGATACGTTCGCATGCTCACATAATCCGTTATATAGTATAATGTTATGAAGGGGCATCAAAATAATGAAGAGTTATAAAAGGAAGGGTTTATCCAGCTCCTTACCACGTGGTATGGACCCTAGAATGGAAGTTTCGTTCCCGCGTTGCAAAGCTAGAATTTTGAAACAAGGTAAATATATCACCTTGTGTGTAATAAATAACTGGTATAAATTTCAACATTGAGGATTTTCGAAATGTCAAAGTTGCATTATCTTGTACAATAATTGTTTAATAATTATTTTTTACTTTCTCTGCATGTACTATGTACATAGAGTATAGAGAAGGTATTGTATTCCACCATGGTAAGCGCATGCTAATTAATAGACACTCCCAGCTTTAAAGCTTATAATCTCGAGGACTTTTTCCAACGCATTTCTGCACTCAAAATGCTCTACACAATCTTTTTAAAAATCAAGAGTTTTGTGAAGTAGGAAAAGTAATAATTGTTCTACATTAATTAGGGCTAATATGACGACTATAATATGACAGGTCTACTTATAAACGCATTTACCATATAACTAGATTTGTATGCGAATATTTTAAAAATGCATAACATGTCTCATTTTCATTTAAACAGTGAATTTGGAAAATAGAAATCTGATGTGTTCCATTTACATAAGTTCTCTAGCTGTTCCGCAAACAAACTTTTCTTACGAAAGATTATTCTTTTATCTACATAATGTTTCTTTGCAAGTAGAAGGGAAATAAAGGAATAAATAGGGTAAAGCGATAGTCAAAACTTTTAAAAACTGATCACTTTGTGAAACGATCAATATTCCGTTCTCTTTGCTTGCAAGGAGGGAAAGAGAGACGAAAAGAAATATGATTTTCCATTTGAGCTAAGTAGTTTAAAACTGAAAACAATAACAGGGAAGATCTCAGAAACGGTTAGTCGTATAAGGAAAAAAAAAAAAAAAGAAGAAGAAAAGATAAAGACAAATTGTGGGTTTCAATGAGAGCTACATTTTTTTGTTTGTCATAAAATTGTCTTAAACATATAACATTTTATTCAAAATCGTTACAGCCATTTTTGAGAAAATCAAATTATCGAAAAATGTTCTGTATAAAGGATAATAAGCAGTGGGGGTTGGGGTTTGCTAAAAATCTTAATGTCGCATCCTTGTAAGATACTGAACTTAAATACTAAAGTTGGTATTTAACTTACTTTTCGTTTTTGAGCCATTTTGTCCACAGACACACACACACACAGGGCCCTTTTTCTAATATTTTTTATTCAGAGGACCCTAAAAATGTATTTCCAGTGACATTTCGGTATGAAATTTTTGGGTGGAATACAATACCTTCTCTATCTAGTATGTACATGTTTATTTATTTATTTATCCTGTTTGGAGTTAATACCCTAAGGCCTTCTCTTCTACTCTACCAGTTAATACATTAAATGCAACACAGTAGTTATACATGGATAGAGAAAAAAAAATGCAATTCTATACAACTTAATAAAACAAATACAAAAAGGTGCAACAAGTATACTGAAAAGAAAAGAAAAAAAAAAACTGTAAACAAAATTATTTTAAGTGGAATATTCATGCAGGTTGAAACGTATATTAAATAAACCTGCTAGAGAAAGTAAAATTAGTATTTAAATAGTAATGCAAGCTTGAATTCGTATACTTTGCAAAATTATCAACACTATTTTGTGTAGTTGGTACACATTTCAATAAGCTATCCACATATTTCACAGTTATCTCAATCTGAAGTGCTAATCTCTGGAAATGTTGTGGAACGTATTACGTATGCAAATGTATGCATTTCTTACTAGTGGTTTGTTAAAGGTCAGAAGTCGGTGTGGTGGACCAATGGACGCGTTGTGATCGTCGCTTGTTTGTTGGTGGGGCGCCAGGGAACACGTGTCACGCTTGTGTAGCTCGAATGTAAAATGTCAAACAAATCTGTCAGAGATGAATCACACTGCGAGATTTTTGTTCATGAATAAACACGCCATGTCACATTGGTAAATACCAATTGCTGTCAAACTTGATTGAGTGCGTCGAGCAGCCTGCTGCTTTCACAATTTTGAGATCTGGGCACATTTTTTTACAAGCTTTCCAGGGATTGTTCCCTTATCATTTATTAACTGCTTTCACTGTGACCTCATTTTACACATTAATGCAACATGTTAGCTTTTTAAAAAATCTGATGTGTTCCATACGCGTCACTTTCTTTACACCCCCTGTAACACATTAATGCTAATAAGCTTATTCTTCTATCTACTTCATGCTAATTGAAATAAACATTAGCAGAAACGGTCTTATTACTTAGTTCCTTATAAGTAGAACGGAATTAAGGGCATACACTAGGCTAAACCGACAGTCAAATGTTTTAAAATATGGTTGCTGTGAGATTGAAATCCGTTTCTTTGCGTGGTCAGGAGTGGACAAATTCCAGTATGGGAAAAGTAAGTATTTTAAAACTAAAACCAATGACAATGAATAACTCAGAAACGATCAACTCTGCAACAACAATGTATACAACACAAATTCTGTGTTTTAACGAGAGCTACACTTTTTATGCACTACATTTTTGTTTATATCTTACGGTTTACCAATTATACAAAATTCATCCAGAATGAACAGGTCTTTAGAAGTTAGTCCCAGAAAATTGAAGATATACATTTTATTTGTGATGCAAATACTTTTAATATGTGGTATTTTAACCAAAATCGTTAAAACATTTTTGAGAGAAACCGATTTTTTTAAAAAATATGCCATGTAAAGGATAGTTGGAGTGCAGAAATTTTCTTGAAAATTTTTGTGTCGCATGCTTGGAATATACAAAAAATACCAAGTTTGGTATTGCACGGTCCTTTAGTTTTGAGGTATGCTGCCCACAGACACACACACACGGAACTTTTTCTAAAAACTTGATGTGTTCCATTCACATGACTTTCTCTACATCTCTATAACACGTTATTGTTAATAAAGTTATTCTTCTATTTCATACTAATCGAGATAAGCATCTTATTACTTAGTTTCTTTATAAGAAAAAGGGAAATAAGGGGATACACTTCCCTAAACCGACAGTAAATGTTTTAAAATTGCGTTTCTATGGGATTAAAATGCGTTCTTTGCGTGGCCAGGAGTTGACAAGTTCGCGTATGAGAAAAGTTTGTATTTTAAAACTGAAACCAATAACAAGAAATATCTCGGAAATGGTTAACTCTGCAAGAAAAATGTATGTAACATAAATTGTGTATTTTAACGAGATCTACATTTTTGTATAGTAAGTGTTAGTGTATCTCTTACGGTCTACCAGTTATGCAAAGGAAATTCAGAATGAAGAGAACTTAAAAGGTTATTTCCAAGAAATTCAGGATATATGATTTATTTGCCAGGTAAATATATTTAGAAGGATTTTTAATCAAATCGATAGAGCCATTTTTTAGAAAACTTCTAAAACTGTTCGTTGTAAAGAATAGTTTGGGGTGGGCGGATTTTCCTGAAAATGTTTTTGGAAGATACTGAACTTAAAATACCATGTTTGGTATTCAACCCATTTTTCGTTTTAAGTTATGCTGTCCATAGACACAGATACACTCACGCACACACACACACACTCACTCACAAATTCACAGACACAGATACTCATACACATGCAGACGTTTTCTAAAAATCTTTTTTGAGTCATTATCTTAAGCATATTCTATTAATGATGTTATCGATAAAAATACAGTTAAAAATACATGCTCTCGTCTTATGATGTTTTCGTAATATATGATAATATATGAATAATACTGTTAAATACCACGTGATCTCGCCCTTGCTTATAATTTGTACGATGTTGTCATGTTTCTCAGATTTATTCTGCCACACATATACTGCGTAGTAACATTAATGATAACAATACAATGAAACGGCACATACTGTCATCTTTGCATATTTTTCGTTCCGATGTTTTCATGTTTGGTTTATTTTGCTAGGCGTATACTGCGAAATAATAATACTAATACTACGACTGCTACTACTACTACTACTACTACTACTACTACTACTACTACTACTACTACTACTACTACTACTACTAATAATAATAATAATAATAATAATAATAATAAAAATTGAAACATTGCGTGATGTAGTGTATGAATATTTTTCATTACATGTTTTCAGTTTGATTTATTCTGCTAGGCGGAATAATATTAGTGAGGAGAATAATATAGTAAAACACTACGTGCTCAAGTGTTTGCATACTTCTCGTTACGATGTTTTCATGCTTTGCTTTATTTGGTTAGCGCATACTGATAATAACATTAATAATAACAAATGAAACACTACATGCTTTCGTGTGTGGATGTATATTTTGACGTTTTTATTTATTCTGCTAAGCATATATCTAAACTAATAATGATGATAACAGTGAAACACCAGGTGCTCTCATATTTTAATATTTTTCGTACGTTTTCACGTTTTGTTTAATTCAACTAAGTTCACGATAATAATAATAATAATAATAATAATAATAATATTAATAATATCAATAAAATCATCAAGGACTCCAGTACGATTCTCTCACAGTTTTCGCTGATGTGCAAGAGATGTGCAACGGTCTCTCACGCTATTTTCTCACCCGCCACTGACCGGTGTTTGCTTCCAGTTGCCCTGTTGAATTTTGAGAAATATTTATCGCACTGCTTTATCATCAGTGGTCCACCTGATAGAGAAACCTCCTTAGCTTTCAAACTATCAGGATCCTAAAGTAATTTAAATTTCACTGTAACAGTTTTTCTTTTACATTTCACTGCTTATAATACATACGCGATTCTTCTTTAGTCTTTTGTTCTTCAGTAATAAAAAACTAACGACATGAAAACAGTTGTGTTTGGTTTACTGTATACTGCATGCAATCAAGTTCATATTACTGAATTTAGTTAATTATATTTGTATTAAAATATATAGTGAAAAATCACTTTTTATATGAATTATCTAGTATTACGCATTGCATTGTATACAGATATCCAAGAACTATGTCGTATTTGAATGTTTTATTTTTATCTTGGCTATATTATAATTATTAAGGGACATTATGAATAGAATTTTAACTACAATGGATCAAAAATCGATTTCATCAAAAATCAATTTTTCGTAGCAAATACCTGTTGGATTTTTTGGCAATCCGTAGAGAGTTAAGTTTAGCTGCCCTCTTTTGCTTCGGGCTCTACAACTATTTAAGGATCATACAATACGTTTCTTAGCATACTATTTTATAAATCAGTTATTCTTCTCAAAGCTAAATTTTCTCACTTTCATAATGCTCGAAGCGTCTAAGGGTTGTTTAAATACGACTAAGCTTTCCCAGAATAGGCAGAATTTACTATAATATTACAAACAAATTAAATTGTCCTAACATCTACAGCAATTTTTCAAAAAAAATGTTTTAAGCTTTTAAAAATATATATTACTTCAGTAAAAAAAGTAATTAAATATTACCGCGTAAATTTTTGAGTGTAGTTCACATCTCCAATTCAAAAAATTCAAGCCAATTTTATAAAATTTTGGAATGTGTGGAACATTTTCAATGTGCCATATATTTGCATAATAAAAAAGTTATGACGTAATTTATATATTGTAAAGCATTTATCTAATTTGAATGAAACTTTGGATTAACATTAACATATCAGCTCTGCAATCACAGTAAAGTTCTCAAAAACATCGATACAGAAGTATAGTAATTTTAAATTTCGCACCCTTAAGGAAATATATATGAATTATGAAGTTATTTTCTCTCTTAATATCCACACACACCTGTCATCTGTTTGCAGCACTCAGAAAGCAAAGCATTTATCCAATTTGGATGAAACTTTGATTTGATATTAACATACCGGCTCTGTAATCACTGTAAAAGTATAAAAATATCGATACAGAAGTATAGAAATTTGCAAGTTGACTCCCTTAAGGAAATATATATGAATTATGAAGTTATTTTCCCTCTTAATATCGACGCACCAGTCATCTGTTGGCAGCACTCAGAACACGAAACAAAAGCCGTCGATGTTTATACAATTATTATTGCGGGCGTTGTTTTGTTTGCCAGTTGCCCAAGCTGTTATAAATCACCGCAATTTGCTACAGATTCGATGAGATGCCGCGAAAATCCCACAATGAATGGATAGTTCTCATCGCTGCCGATAGATAGCTCCATAATTTCCAAAGATAAATCATGTAGAGGTATGGAGGGGGGGGATGTTTGGAAATCAATAATGCCTATTGGATCATTCTGCTTGGTTTTGTACCTAACAGGAATTCTGTTAGCACGTGCAACAACCCCCCTCCAGCCCTTTGAAAAAATAGTTCCACCCACAGCACAATTTATTACAAAAATTAGCGACAAAACGTTCCGCATTGGTTTTCGATCACCAGAGCCTTTTGTTCACGGTAATTGTTTTCCATTTAAAAGCTGAATTGCTTCAAAATGAAAGCGAACGGTTTGTGTATATCAACAGAATTGGCTGTCAACTTCAACGTTGACTACTAATTCTTTATATAGTAGCTAGCGAGGCTGTAAAATGTCCACAAAAACATGCTAAGACCATTAGCGTTACTTTGTTAACCTGCACACCTAAAACAACTTATGAACCGTTGCATGTGGCAGGTAAAATTTTGTATACGAGGTCATTCAGTCGCCCCCCCCCCTTATTTCTAGTTTTGTCAAAACCTCAATTTATTGGCGGGTTTTAAAAATTGGGTGCTATAATGTGTAAATATTGTATAGTTGTTTTTTAGCTTACACACATGGCAGCTAATGTTGTACACCTCATTCCAGTTTCTGAATGCACTCAAAAAACGTTCATTGTTGGTACGAAGCATTTGTGCAATAGAAAATGAACACTGTCAACGTAAAGGTTTCATATGTATATGGCAAGGTGTCTGTCAGCTTAATACGCAGTGCGTACGTATAAGCAAAATGCTCGATGAAAATTCTGCTCGTAATTTTGGGGGAAACATATTATTAGAAACCGGATTTTAATAACCTAAAATGTTTAAAAACTGATGTATAAAACTACTAACTTTACACTCTCTATCAAGTTTTTTACTTTCTCTACACGTACTATTTATATATTATGTGTAGAGAAGATATTATATTGCACCCAAAAATTCGATACCAAGATTTCACTGGAAATACATGTTTTGGACCCCCTTGAATCCAAAAAAAGCATTTCTGGAAATAGGTTTTGTGTGTGCCTGTTTGTCTGTGAACAGAATAACTCAAAAACGAAAGGCCCTTATATACTTGGAATTTCACTTCAGTGTCTTCCTAAAATGCGGTACGAAGATTTTCAACAAAATCCCCCCCACCGCCAACTACCCCTTATATGTAAAAATATTCAAAATTTTGATTTTCTGAAAAATGGCTCTAACGATTTGCTTGAAATGTCGTATATTACCTGACAAATAAAATGTATATCCTGAATTTACTGAGAATAGCCTCTGAAGACATTTTATTCTGGATAAGTTTTGCGAAATTTTATATAGCTGGTAAAACATAAGAGATAGACATAAACTTACTTATTAGAAAACGTATATCTCGTTAAAACACATAATTTATCTTATGTACATTTTTTCGTAGAGTTGATCATATTTTAGATATTCCTTATTATTAGTTTCAACTTTAAAATACTTATACTGTTCTCACGCGGAATTTATCAACTACTGTCCATACAAACAAAGGAACTTCAAGTAAATTGCAACCCTCTTTTGACTATTGTTTTAGCCTATGCTACTCTCTTATTTCCCTTCTACTTAAATGGAAACAAGTAATAAGACCATTTCTGATATTTTTCTCGATTAGCATGAAGGAAATAGAAGAATAAGTTTTTTTAACGACAATTTGTAGCAGTGATGTATAGAAGTCATGTGAATGGAGCACATCAGATTTTTAGAAAAAGTTCCGTGTGTCTGTGGACAACATAAGTCAAAAACGAAATGACCGTCAAATACCAAACTTTGTATTTAAGTTTAGTATCTTCCAAGGACGGGACTTAAAGATTTTCAAGAAAATATTCGAACATTTTTATTTTCTCAAAAATGGCTCTAAGGATTATGATTAAAATACCGTATATTAAAGATATTTACATCGTAAATAAAATGAATATCTTGAATTTTCTGGGAATAGCCTCTGAAGACCTCTTTATTCTGGATAGTTTTTGCTTAATCGCTAAACCGTAAAACATACACAAAAATTTACTGCACAAAAAATGTAACTCTCGTCAAAACATACAATTTATGTCATTGGTAATTAGGAAGTGTCCGTTTTTCTTTTGTTTTATTCATGGCCAAGTAAAGAAGCGATTTGCAATGACAATCGCATAACGATGGCTTTTAAAACATTTGACAATCACCTAGTTCTTTCCCTTAGTTCCCTCCTACTTATAAGGAACTTAAGTAATAAAATCTGCTAATGTTTATCCCGATTAGCATATTGTTGAATGAAGAATTTTCTTTTGTAAGAGATTTGTTTGTAGAGTAGCTAGAAAAGGTCACGTGAGTGTAACGCATCAGATTTTTCAGTATTTCATTGTTATATGCACCTTCCATTCAGCTTTGGTAATTTTAGAATAAATTATGTTCGGTTTTAGATTCACGTAGTAAAGTGAATTCCTCATATAAAACAAAAGTAGACAGTAATCCGCATTAAGATTTAATCGCAGATCTGGTCCTTGGTTTGTCTGGAAAAAAGAGAGAATCGCTCGTTGCACATAAATCTCACACTGCTGCCAACATCTGCAAAGAAGAAGAAGACCGCACGCAATTTTTTTTCACAGCAGTGTGTTAAATCGATAGCGCTGAAGGAGGAGGAAGAAAGTAAATAGAGAAGGAAAGGGAGGTGGAATAAGTGGAATAAGAGAAGAAAAGGGGTAAAACTCCATTGGGGAAAAAAACCCTCACGTGTTTCGAGCCTTTAAGCGGCCCGCTTCAAAAGGAAAGAGCAGGAATTTGAAATAAAAGTTTGGTTGAGTAATCGGATCTACTTCCGGTAGATTTATCGTTTAACCGAGATTATCTCTTAGCAACCACTTTCGTTTTTGTACGTACTTTTATCTAACAGTTGAAGCTTCCGTAATTTCCAGAACTAAATCAGGTTTTTACATTCAACTGAGCATTAAATACACTAAGGTGGAAATACACACACCTATCACGTTGAAAATTCGACCTTATGTATTCACATATTGAAAAACATCGACACTTTCCCAATAAAATACGTTTATTACTTTCTCTATACGTACTATGTACATAGTGTATAAAGAATGTACTTCATTGCACACAAAAATTTGATACAGAGATTTCACCGGAAATACGTGTTTTGGGACCCCCTGAATCCAAAAAGAAAATTTAGAAAAATGTTCGTGTGTGTCTGTCTGTCTATCTGTCTGTCTATCTGTGTGTATGTGTGTGATTGTAGGCAGCATAGCTCAAAAACGAAAAGAACCGTTAAGCATCAAACTTGGTATTTATGGTTGCTATCTTTCAAGAAAATCTCCCACCCACAACTACCCTTTCCATGGGTAAAAATTCGATAATTTTTATGTTATCAAAAAACTTTTATTAAAATATCTTAAGATATTTACAGGCCAAATAAAATGTATATCTTGAATTTTCTGGTAATATCCTCTAAAGACCTCTTTATTCTGGATGATTTTTATTGAATTTTGCATAACTGATAAACCGCAAGAGATAGATAAAAACTTACTATAAAGCAAATGTAGATCACGATAAAACACACAATTTATGTCATATGTATTTTTTTCGTGGAGTTGATCGTTTTAAAAGTATTCCTTGTAATTGGTTTCAGTTTTCCCATACAGGAATTTGTCAACCCCTGTCCATACAAATAAAAGAACTTCAGTACCATAGCAACCAGCTTTTGACTATCACTACTCCCTTATTTCACTTCTACCTTCAAGGAAATTAGTCTGCTATTTTTTTCTCGATTAGCATGAAATATAAAGAAGCATAAGCTTTTTAACAATAATGTGTTACAGAGATGTATAGGAAGTCATGTGAATAGAACACATCGGATTCTTTTTTAACATATCTGTCCTATCCAATGTCTAACCAAATGTTAATGTTTTATTCAATCGTAGAATTATAAAATAGTTACTTATTTATAAGAGTTAAAAGCGAAAATTGCTTGAATGTGCGTACATTACTACAAAATTTCTACTTTCTCTTCTATGTATCGTAGGCACAGGAAATATTGTATTCCACCAAAAATTCAATTTCAAAATTTCGCACTAAATAAATACTTTCAGGCTCTTAGAATAAAACAAATTCTGATATGATCCATTCACATGCCCTTCTTTATCTGTTCAGCAGAAAAACTATCCAAACAAAAGATTATTCTTTCATCTACATCACGCTAATCGAGATAAACCTTAGAAAAAACTATTATTTCTTCCTTCCCTGTGAGCAGAAGAGAAATCAGGAAATATATTAGGTTAAAGCGATACTCAAATCTTCTAAAAGCGTTCACTATGCCAAATAATTGAAATTCGGTTTTTTTTACATGGCTAATAGTAAAACAAAAGCGGTATGAAAAGAGCCTTCTCCTTTATCAGAGAACTGAAATACTTTAAAATTGAAACGAATAATAAAGAATATTTTGGAAACGAATAACTCTACAAAAAATATATAAGATATGTGTTTAAAAGATATCTACGTTTTTTGTGGAGTTAGCTTTGTCTATCTCTTATGGTTTACTAGTTATACAAAAGTCATCCGGAATGAAGTGGTCTTATAGATTACTTCCAGAAAATTCAAGACATACATTTTGTTTGTTGTGAAAATATGTTAAACATATGGTATTTTAATCAAAATTTTTGAAATAATTTACATGTAAATGGGAAGTTGGGAAGAGGAGTATTTTCTTAAAAATCTTTTTGTGGCACATTAAACTTCAATACCACGGACATTTTGGTACATTTTTACTTTTTTTTCATTTAGAAAGTCTGAAACCATATATTTTGGTGAAATCTCGATATTTTATTTTTGGGTGGACTACAATATTTTCTCTATCTACTAAGTACGTATGTGCTAGAGAAAGTAAAAATAAAACGCATTAAAAAAAGAAGAAAATCCTGGGCCTGTGTATGTCAGTGTGCGTGCCAAATAAGAAATGTCCGTGAAATACTAGACTTAAAGTTTAAATTCTGCATCTTCCAAAAATACCACACGAAGATCTGCAAGAAAATCTCCACAACCCCAAAATTCTGTACTTGAAAATATATCTTTCGAATTTGTTGTTTTCTCAAAAAACGGCTGTAAGAAATGTTACAATACCAAATGTTTAATATATTTTTATAACAAATGAAAGTATATATTGAATTATATGGGAATAGCCTCTGGAGCTCTCTTTATTTGAAATGAACTGTGCTTAACTGGTAAATCACAAGAGAGATAAAACCATACTACGCAAAAAAATGTAGATCTCGTTAAAATACACAACTTTGTCAAATACATTTTTTGTGCACTTAACAATTTTCTAGGTTTTCCCTGTACTGTAGGTTAAATTTTTCTAACACTTCATATCTTTCTCAAATTAGAAAACCGTTTTCCCTTTCTCTTTCATGCAATGAGAAGGAATTTCCATCCACCACATTGTGACTCAGTCTTAAAAGATTTGACTACCGCATTAGCCTATTGTATTCTGTTTTTTTCCTTGAACCTAGAAAGAAATGCACAATACAAATATTTATACATCTGTGTATCTCAATTAGCATGAAATAGGAGAATAAGCCTTCACAGGAATAGTTGTAGCGAAATAAGTAGAGAAAGTGCTGTGCACGTTACATATAAGATTTTACTTTCTGTACTACACATAATAAGTAGAAGAACCATTGCATTTAGGCAAAACTTCGATACCGGAAATACACATTTTGAATCTAAATAATTATTTTTAGAAAAATGTCCGTAGGTTTTCGGTTTATTTGGTAGAAAGCAGCATAACTCCAGCTATTTATCGAGCAGTTGCGACGCTGTATGACCAATCTGATAAAGCGATGGAAAATAAAAATAGTTTAAAAAGTGTGATGTTTTCCACTCACGTAACATTTTTTATGTGTTCTGTTTATTCTCACAAAAGATTTTTCTTTTGTCTACAATATGCTACTCAAGATAAACATTCGCAGAATTTGGCTTATTATTTATTTCTTTATAAGCAGAAGGGAAATAAGGGAATGCGTTAGATAAAGAGATAATAAAATCTTTAAAAAATTATCACTATGCAATTGCATTCTCAGGAAAAAAAAAAGAAGAGATGAAAGATATGAGGGCTTCCAGTATCAGAAAATTCATATATTTTAAAATTAAACCAATAAAAGGGTATATCTTTCAAAAATATATATATGTGTAACATAACTTTGTGTTTTTAATTTATATTTTTACTTTACTATTTTAATTTACTATTGTTTTGTAATTTAGCTGTGTGTTTTTCTTAACATTTCTTGTGCAGCAAGTTTTTGTCTGTCTTATGATTTATCAATTATGCAAAAAGCATTCAGAATGAAGAGGACTTCAGGGGCTATTTCCAAGAAATAGAGGATATACTATACATTTTATATGCCATGTAATTAACTTTTAATATACCTGTTTTAATCAAAATTGTTAGAGTGTTTTTAATAAATACAGCATATTCGAACATTTTTCCGTGTGATTGTTAATTTGAGGTGGGGAGACTATTCCGAAAAAACTTCATGTCACATCCTTGAAAGATATTAATCTTAAATTCCAAGTTTGAGCTATACTGACCACAGGCACAATACTTACCTCACACAAACATATAATCACACAGACATGCATACTGATCTTGTTCTGAAAATAATTTTTTTTGGATTCAGCTGTCCTTAAAAGCATGTATTTTCGGTGAAATTTCGGTATCGAATTTTGGGTGGAATACAATACCTTTTCTACTTGTGCATAGGTAGAGAAAGTAACAAGCTTTCGTAAGCATAGTTTGTATGCATACTAATAAACGGTAGTGGTTCAGAAAGTCATGTGAATGTGACGCCATTTTTTGTAATTTGTTCGGAGTAACTTTACCTGTTTCTGTACTTTAGATAACTAATTAAACTGCTTATACACCATGTGCCATGGTAACAGAATACGAAAGAGGCAGCCCAGGCCTTACCTGACTAGCAGAGTTCGATCCCCGAAGAGTTAATAAAGCTGGAAGTTTCCACTCGATTAGAGAGTGATCGGGGAGGTGTTACGAGGTTCACCAGGAACGTGACGGGCCATTCAAGTGGAGGATTACGGGTTTGGAGCCGCTTTCTTTCACACTCGTGACCTAATCTCCTTCTCGCTTTATCCAGTTCGACACACTTACCACTTTAAATTCTTGCAACCCCTAGCAGCGTAGGCACGGGGAGGATTTTGATATATTGCTAGCGACGGTTCCTTTTCAATCTCGTGACCCCGAGGTTATCGTGCTCACACAGAACAATGACGAGATCCACAAAGCGATTTTCCTTGGAGATCGACCGTGCACAATGCAGTTTGTAGCATTAGTGTTTTGTAGTAACTAGGGCAACCCTTTCTCACAGGAAGATGGGTACGAAATTATCATTAGATTGCATGTTTGGGTTTCTCGATAGTATTGTATGAAAATATATTTTTGAAATACTTGATATGTAGGTTAATATTCTGAACACATGTTTGGTAGTGTAAGCTAAGTTTATAATTCAGTTATTAATTTTCATTCCTATAAGCACTGTAAATATTTACAGTAAGGGTGTGAGAGGTCATTAATACTTACAGAACAATTAGGAAATGACGTAACACTTAAGACATGTGCTACTTCAAGTATAAAATCTATTGCAAAATTCATTAACAAAAGAATCCGCCCGCCTGGGTAGTGTGGTGGTAGCGTGTCTGCTTCACATTCAAAAGGTCTGAGTTCGAATCTCGCTTGGGGTGAGTTTCCCGAATAAGGTTCTTTTCGGGGTTTTCCCTTAACCTGAGAAGACGAATGTCGAGCAAATTTAAACTCCATGGACCCCGAGATCATTTAAGCATCATTTCAATAATTTCATTCATCGTACCATAAAACCAACCAGGTTAAGCTTAAAAAAAAATCATTAAGAAAAGGAAGTATGAGAGGCTTTGTCCATATAATTTAGATGTAGCCTTTCATTTGTTCTAATCGAGAATTCACTTTTACTTTCTCTACACTACTATGCACATTGTGTATAGAGAAAGTATTGCACTCCACCCAAATATTCGATACCGAGATTTCACCGGAAAAGAATTTTCAGAAAAAAGACCGTGTGTCTGTGAACACGATAGCTCAAAAACGAAAAGTTGATAAAATACGAAACTTGGTATTTAAGTTAAGTACCTTCCAGGGATACGACACGAAGATTTTCAAGAAAATCCCCCCACTACAAACTACCCCTTTACATGGAAAACTTTCGAAAATTTTGATTTGCTCTAACGATTATGATTAAAATATCGCATGTTGTAGATATTTACCTGACATATAAAATGAATATCTTGAATATTCTGGGAATAGCCTCTGAAGACTACTTTATTCTGGATGAATTTTATGAAATTTTGCATAACTGCTAAACCATAACAGATGCGCAAAAAGTTACCACAAAACAGTCACGTTAAAACACAGAATTTATGTCATATACATTATTTACCTGGAGTTGATCGTTTTTGAAATATTCCTTGTTATTGGTTTCAGCTTTAAAAAATATTACTTTTTTCATTCGGGAATTTATCAACTCCTGTCCATACAAACAAAGAAACTCCAGTCACATAGCAAACAGTCTTTGACTATCACTTTAACTTATGGCACTCCCTTATTTCGCTTCTACTTACAAGGAAGCAGGTAATAAGACTATTTCTGCTAATTTTTTCTCAATTAGTGTGAAGTAAATAGAAGAATAAGCTTTTTAAGAATACTTTTTTATAGTGATGTAGAGAAAGTCATATAAATGGAACACAGAAGATTTTGTTTAATTTTGGTTACAGAGGACCCTAAAACATCTATTTCAGGTGAAATCTCGGTATCGAATTTTTGGGTGGAATGCAATAGCTTTGCTATACACCATGTACATAGTACGTGTAGAGAAAGTAAAAATAAACACACGTTCGGTGATTACGGCACACGGCGTAGTCACAGTAACATACAACTAAAATGTAAATGGCGTTTTATTTATGGATGCTCTTTAACTAGTGTGGTTCTTTGCGTCCCATTCTATATTGGGCGTGAAAGACCCTTTACTTTTGCTCAGAGGCCTCTCTATCAAGGTTCTTTTACGTGCCATAAATCTACGACACGGGACCAACGGCTTTACTTCCCTTCCGAAGGAAGCCATGCTAAGGCTTTTTACGTCCGAAAAAAATCCATCGTCCTCCGCTGGGTTTGAACCCGCAACCTTGGGTATATGCAGCATGGTAACCATTACACCACGGAGGTTTATAAAAGTAATAAAGTTTTATTTAGGAACATCAGTTGATTCATCTAATTCTACCTTCTTTTGTTTCAGATTACGAACGCTGTTAGAAGCCAGTCATGTTTATAGGCCTCCTCTATATCAGGTAAGTGTTTCACTTGATTGAAACTTATCAACCGGCATATTCAGGATTATTTAAATTATTATATTATATTATTATACTTATTGTTATATGAACATATTGAAAAGCTTTGGTGTGGAATTTTTCACTGTGGAAATTTCAAAATATGTTTAAATAAGTGCACTTAATACATCCAAACATTCCTTATCCTAAAATCAAAAGAAGTTATTTTTAGAAAATTGTCCTGTGTGTCTGTCTATCTGTCCATCTGTCTGTGATTGTGTCTGTGGGCAGTATAGCTCAAATACGAAAGTCGGTTAAATACCAAACTTGGTATTTAAGTTGAGTATCTTCCAAGGATGTGACAAGAGCATTTTCAGGAAAATCCCCCCAGCCCCAACTACCCTACACATGGAACACTCTATACATTCCTTATGTAGATATAAGATATTTTTATAACAAATGAAATATATATCTTGAATTTGCTGGCAATAGCTTCTGAAGACCTCTTCATTTTGGATGACTTTTATATACCTAACTGGTAAACAGTTAGAGATAGACAAAAACTTACTACACCAAAAAGGAGATCGTATTAAAACACACAATTTATGTCATATACATTTATTTGTATTATTAACCGTTATGGAGATATTCCGGATTGTTGGTTTCAATTTTAACCGACTTAAATATTTTCTCGAACAGGAAGTCATCTTTCTTCTCGCTTCTCATTTGTTTACTACTGACAAGCAAAGAGATTTGAATTTCAATTGTTTCACATATCGACCTGCTTTTAAAGGATGAAAGTACCGCTTTAGCCTGTGCATTTTCTTATTTCCCTTCCACTTACAAGGAAGCAAGTAAGTAGTCCAATTTTGTTTATATTTATCTTGATTAATATGATAAAGATAACAGATTAATCATTTGAATAAAAGGTTAACTTACCGAACATGTGAATGGAATACATTAGATTTCTTCCATCTACTTACAAGGAACCAAGTTCTGCTAATGTTTAACTCAATTATCTTGAAGTAGCTAGAAGAATACGCTTTTTAACAGTAATTTGTTACAGAAATGTAGAGGAAGTCATGTGAATGGAACACATCAGTTTTTTAAGGTAGGTACAACAAGTTTAGGCGGCACCGCTCGCCGGGTTCGATCCCAAGCGCCCGCATGTGGGATTCATGGTGTACAAACGACGACTGGGCGGGTTTTCCCCGGGACCTTCAGTTTCCTCCGCGAATCATTTCACAATTGCTCCATCATCAACTTCGCTTATATTTCATATCATGTTCATGCCTGGCTACGGGCCGACCTCTCGTAACAGGTTCTTCATTCTGTGGTTTCGTACCGTAAGTCCTAGGAGTGTGTCAGTCCTACGTGGAGGGTAAGACGATTACGAAATAAAACGTAACGAAACTATAAGTTTAACAATTTCGACCATATAAGTACCTTAATCGAGTATATACATTTATTTCCATGTATTCTATGAGAGCAAAATAGGGTTTTACTCAAAATCCGAGGTTTAAGAAGTGCGGTAACATCGTTTTACATGTGGAATAAGGTATAAGGCATACTTTTATTCAAAATGCGTTTATTGTTCATGACTACAGTTGCTGTTTTTAGATTCGCATTAGTTTCAGTTGTGCTTTATTTGCTCTGTAGTTGCTACAAATGCCAATGCGATGGGTTACTTGAGCTGTACATATAGGAAATGTGTGGTGGAAGTTGCATCATAACTACCATCGATCTCTGTACCCAGATGTTGCGTGCTCCACGCTCTAAGCACTTAAGCCGAGCCTGGCCTTACTTCATAGCCACATTAAATTGATTTAATAGTCTTTGGTACAGCTGTGACTCGCTCCTATCTTGGAAATATGGGGACTATACTACTTGTACCGTAATGCTGGCCTGTTACCTTGGTAACCGCACTACCGGTGTCTAGAAGTAGTAGCTGTGTTGCCAAGGTTACGGCTGTGAGGGAAACGTGGCGAATTATATCTACTGTTCTGTAATGCTTATTGCTTTCTCTACATCCACTATGTACATAGTGTATAGAGAAGGTATTGTATTCCACCCAAAAATTCGATACACATTTTGAGACCCCTGAATACAAAAAAAAAAAAACATTTTTATAAAAACTTGGTATTTAAGTTTGGTGTCTTCCAAGAATGCGACACGAAGATTTTCAAGAACCCCCCCCCGCCCCAAACTACCCTTTATATGGGACAGTTTTTGAAAATTTTAATTTTCTCAAAAACGGTTCTAAAGATTTTGATTAAAATCTCTTATATTTAAGATATTTACAAGCCAAATAGATTATACTTTTAATTTTATGGGAGTAGCCTCTAAAAACTACCTATTCTGGATGATTTTTATTGAATTTTGCATAACTGGTAAACCGTAAGAGATAGACAAAAACTTATTACACAAAAAATGTAGATCACGATAAAACACACCATTTATGTCACATTCATTTGTTTCGTAGAGTTGATCGTTTTTAAGATATCCCTTGTTAATGGTTTCAGCTTTAATAAATTTTTTTCATACAGAAATTTGTCAACTCCTGTCCATATAAACAAAGGAACTTCAGTCACATAGCAACCAGCTTTTGACTATCACTTTAACCTATAGTACTCCCTTATTTCGCTTCTACTTACAAGCAAGCAAGTAATGAGACAATTTCTGCTAATTTTTTATCAATTAGCATGAAGTAAATAGAAGCATAAGCTTTTTAACAATAATTTGTTGCAAAGATATAGAGAAAGTCATGTGAGTGTAACACGTCATATGATTTTTAGGCATAGCATCTTGGGGACCGAAAGCGGGACAGAAACGAAGTTACCTCAGCATGGTATATAGATACGACGTGTTTACAACGTACTGTGTACGTGGTGATACTAATAGTAGGAAAATGGAGCAATGGCTGGGTGGTAAACTGATGCTTTAACTAGCAGTTGAAGGCCATTGAGGTTGGATGAGCGGTAAGCACAAATACTGCTGATTATCGGAACTCAAAATTTTAATATTTTCAAAATTTATTTGCAACAAGTCATTAGCATCGTTGTCAACTCCATTTGGTCTGCAGATATGAGACTACAATGCTCAATAATATACATTCTCAGCCTCTCAAATGTGAATTGTCTCCGATTGGTGCATAAACATTTCTCATATTGTGAAATACTTGGCAAAATGGTCCAGATAGGTAACGTAATAACCAAAACTAGGAAGTTCATACCAATTTCCTTATGCAGAGTAAGAGCGGCCAAGGTAAGCAGTATCATGCGGCGATACTTGTGCGAGCAAAGGCCAACGTAGAGTGCAACCCATTACTGCAGAACAGCTATCACTGCATAAGATAGAACCACGTTGGTAGGAAGGAAGGCGTTCGAATATCATCTTTGTTCTGCTGAACTGTGAGCAAAATTAATTTGCTTACTCGTGTACTTATTTAGAAACCAGTGACTGTCAAACGTCTAGTAACAGAACTGCTTCACAGAAATATATTTTTGATTGCAAATTTATTCAAAAAGTTACCCACAATGTTACAGTTCAGAGGTATGGAGCTGACTGAATCTATGCTGCATGTAGAACTGTCAAGACGGATTTACTGATTCACGAGCATCCTACCTGAGATAAAGGTGAAAATGAAAAGCGTAATTGAAAGGAATGCAGACTTTAGTGTGATATATCACATACAAGCTGCACTTTTAAGTCCTAACAAATGTTATTTGCTTGTTGATACTAATACGGAACTGATAAAGTATTTCACATATGCCCTGATGACACCATGCGAAGTGAAACGAACTTCTTGGTATAATACATCTTATTTGTCGGGACGTAGAATGAGTTTTGATTTGAAAGGCTTCAGAAGTACCTACATATTGTTTTCAGTAATACGACTGCAGATGAGTAATGATTTAGTGCCATTCCCGCTTTGGTGTTTATCTAGTAAGTATCTTAAAATATTTATGAAATTAATTTTATTATTTGGATGTTATTTTACATTCAGTCAGTAAATATTACTATATGGTTACAGTTGCTTAGGTGTTTTCATAATATACATATGTAAAGAAGAAATCAGTAGCTCAGCCCGTATATATATATATACAACAATTTGTATGTTGTATATAGTTATCTAAATCGGTACGTATTTACGAATGCCTCGTAGGTCATTTGTGTTCTCTGGAAACAGTACTGTTTACTTGACAACAGGTTTGTTTACCTCCCCACCTTGCGTTGTTATCTATGATTTGTTTTGATGCGGCGAAACGGCCGGTCGCAACCTATATGATGGGACGGTGAACGGTACGAACTTCCTAGCTCTGCTAATTATCTATTCACTCTTAGGTCGATCCGTACCACGCTAGATTGTAGATTCTAATTAAGTTTTAGACTGAGCTTTTCTGATGGTTGCTAAGACAATATGCCTGCGGTTGTGAAATTTCGTTTGAGGTTAAGTTACGTTAGGTTAGGTGTGTCTAAATGAACTGGGTTGAAATAAGGGGTAAAATAGACTTTCTTAAAATCGGTTCTTCTTTTCAATGTGAAATGCGCAGTCTTCCGTTCGTTCTGTCTACTTGCGTATGCGCAGTCAGGTTGGTCAATCGACCAATGGCAGAGTTCCAGTCTAAAACTGAATTAGAATCTGCAATCTTGGCCGCATCCCAATGAACCCACGTGATCAGTGCACCATGGTACAACACAGTAGTAATGCGCGCAGGAAAATAATCCCATGCTAATAATCCAAATTTCAGAATGAATTTATTCTTAAATGGTATAATATTCTGTAAAACGAACTAAGAGCTTCTTTATCAAATTAAATAGAGCTACACGTCCCATCATGCTATTTGGATGAGTCACTTGATATCCGGAATATTGTTTACAACAGTTGCTTTTTTAATCATGGAGGACGGTTACGTAAAACCTAAGGCTGGTAAACTATTGATTAGAGGTGATAGAACAAGTGTTGAATATACAAAGTGTCAAGGGTGTGAGTGCGCAGACGTCAACAGCAACCTTTTACGTTAAACTGAAGCGTTAGTCCACGTACCATTTTCCTGTAAAGTGTATGGTTGCATAAATAATAAAATAAAATTGATCAAATGTTTGATTGTGAATATGTCACCACTCCTTTATTGTTAACTTCTAAAATAGTGACGCAGAGCTCAAAAGACGAGTTATTTGTGGTTTTACAATTTTTTGCTAAAATGGTTCGTTTAGCCACAAAATGATATTGAAGAACTGGATTCCAATGTGTCTTCTGGAATAACATCGTGATTATACGCTTGGCAACTATGCCACTTTGGGCGTTATGTGTAGAGCGGAAGGCCGGGATTGTTGAAAGAAAACCATCCACCCCTTAATGGCAGTAGCTGATAATAAGCACACAGGCAAGTAGCGATCCGGATTACAAGCACAAACCACAATAAAACATCTCCGGTACTTTTCAAGATAAATGTACTTTTATTATTAGTCACGTTTCAATTTCCCAGCTTGCGAAATGTACGCACTCATACCTCCAACAACATGTATAGTATAAATGAGTGATAAATATCCAACGCTTCCCGCAAAAGTGGCGAAACTAACGCCTGAGTTCACCGGTGTTTCGGGTACAAGTATAATCAGTGTTCGTAAAGAAAAAGGTGAAACAGGAAAAGTAAATACATCCGGAAAAAATCAGATGTGTACCATTCTCTATATCCCTGCAACAAATTATTCTTAAAAATGTTATACTTCTATTTACTTCATGCTAATCAGTAAAACTAGCAGAAATAGCCATATTACTTGCTTCCTTGTAAGTAGAGGTGAAATAAGGGAGTTCCATAGGCTAAATTGATAATCAAAAGCTGGTTGCTATGTCATTGAAGCTCCTTTGTTTGTATGGACAGCAGTTGACAAATTCCTGTATGAGAAAAATACAAGTTTTTCATAGCAGAAACCAAAAACAAGGAATGTCACAAAAACGACCAACTGCACGAAAAAAATGTATATAACATAAATTGTGTGTTTTAACGTGCTCTACATTTTTTGTGTAGTAAGTTTTTGTCCATCTCTTATGGTTTAGCGGTTATTCAAAATTCCGTAAAATTCATCCAGAATAAACTACTCTTCAGAGTCTATTCCCAGAAAATTCAAGATATGCATTTTATTTTTCAGGTAAATGTCTTTAATATATGACATTTTAATCAAAATCGTTAGAGCCATTTTTGAGAAATTCGAAATTTTCGAAAAAAGTTCCATGTAAAGGGTAGTTTGGGGTGGCGGGATTTTCCTCAAAACCTTCGTGTCGCATCCCTGGAAGATACTAAACTTAAATACCAAGTTTGGTATTTTACCGACTTTTCGTTTTTGAGTTATCGTGTTCACAGACACACGGACACACACACACACACACACACACACACAAACACGGACCTTATTCTGAAAATACTTTTTTTTGGATACAGGGGACCCTAAAACATATATTTCCGGTGAAATCTCGGTATCGAATTTTTTGGTGGAGTGCAATACATTCTCTATACACTAAGTACATAGTGCGTATAGAGAAAGTAAAAAAGGGATGTAAAATACGTGATGCAAGAATGTGACGATATTGTGTAGTACCTATTTTGTCTAATAGTGCATAATTTCTTTTTAATACAGGCAACCTACAGCTGATAAAGTGTTACAGCAAGTTTAAGCTGATCCAGATTTGCCTAATTTCATAGCAACAGTTGTGTGAAATTAGGTTTGAATTTGTCAAAATTGGACGAAATGTGGGCTATCGTATACCTTTTACTTTCATTTCGCTCCGTCTTTTAGTACTATTATATGTGCACCTATTTATTTTACTGCCTATAGAATCACCAATGTTGTGGGAATAAGGGCTCAGAGTGTCACGTGTACTCGTCACGTAGCCAAGAAAGTATGACGCTATTTCTAAATTAAATGGCGCAAGATTGCATTATAACGCTGCACTGGTAGTCTGGGGTTTATTTTGTGGCAGATCAACTTAAGGGTGAATAGATAATAGAACACTAGAGCTGCCCGCTACCTTAGTAACCGCACTACCAGTGTCTAGACATAGTGGCTGTGTTGCCAAGGTTACGGCTGTGGGGGAAATGTGACTGTACTTGTATAATATCAGAAAAGTAGTGCTGCCCCTGTTACCTTAGTAACCACAATACCAGTGTCTAGACTTGGCTCTGTTGCCAAGGTTACATCTGTCTGTCAATGTGGGGGAAGCTGTAATGCTTAAAGTACTAGCTTTCCCCTGTTACATTGGTTTAATGACATACATCCTGTCCTCTAGAGTGTCGAATTATGCTGTAATTGGTTTAGCCTTTTTTTTTTTTTTGTACCAATCGTAGCGAAAATCTTTCATAGAGACGGTATGCGACCAACCCCTACATTTCAAAACGTTTATAACATCGTTCATTGGTTAGTTCTTGTGACCCTGTTTGTTTTTCAGGACTGTAACATAGAGAACTGATACCAGCTGGGGAGGAGTCAAGGTTTGGTGACCTACCTTACAGGGACAGAAATATTTAAAATCTAAATTCTTGTTTCTAATATAAGCGTGTAGTATAGTGTGCCTGAGGGGATTCCACACCTCAGCCATTGCTTGGCTTTTTGTACTCAAATCCAGGAGTATAAGATGAGAGTAATTACAGCGGGCAGTCGGGACCGTATGTCGGCAGGGGCCATGAGGGTTCCTGACAGGTTCCAAGCAGTTCTTCATTCTCGAAGCAGGAACCGCTAGGAGCCCGTCTAGAGACGAATCCCAACGTCATCGAGCTGTCGAGAGCAGAATTTCCAAAGCGAAGACACCTCCACGAGAGAGCGCCACCGCCGTTGTCCTCGCTGACATTTACAACCCTTAAATGAAACGAAGGATGAAATGAATGGACAGGAAATTCGGGTGAAAGAATAGACCTCCTAATATTCGCCTAGGGACCCGGGAAACTCTTGAAAAAAAAAACAACAAAAAACCATGGGGCAGAGAGATTGACCGCGGGGAACTGATCCCACGAACTATCGAATGCCAATCCCAGACGGAACGCCTGAGCCAGCAGGCTCGGTTTTGCTTCTTATAACTTGCCCCACAATGATATATCAATCCTTTGAATGGTGACACAAACGTGTGCCACGAAAGGGTAGATGATAAAAGCGATATGAACACTACCATGATGGATACGTGTTTTCGTCATCCTGAGAGGTTTAAAACAAAGGAGTCTCCCATCTATTAGTAGATTAAATTTTACTGCAGTTAGATGCAGTAACTCTGTTATGTAATAAATTTGATTCACACAGCTATGAAAATGAAAAGTTTACAATTCTCTTCGGATATAGAGTACGTTCATTTTACGCCAAAGCTGCGAATCGCGTGAATGTGCATATCGGCGAAGATGGCAGTGACAACGATATTATACCACTACGCAAATCCCCGCAGGGCGTCCCAAGGGTGCGTTTATTAGCTATAAGTGTCTCACTTGTAGCTTTTTTTATTCGTGTTATGACTTTTTCGATAATATGCGTGTTGCTGTGATTGCCTTAGGAATGTTATTCTTTTATTAGTCCATGGAAATGCCTGCCAACAAACTCACATTTGAACAGCGATTTTTAAGTACGATCATACATGAAAACTGAATCATATAGGAATGTCTGTAGAAAATTTCAGCAGCAATTTCTGGGTTATTCAGTTCCACGTACAGACACCGTGAGATATTTGGACAATAAATTTAGAAAGATAAATGCTAAACTAAGAAGCGAAAACGAAATGTTCCAATGGAGCAAAAGCTAGACGAAATTGGTGCTACATTTGAACGCTCGTCTAAAAAGTCTCTCAGCCGTGTTGCACAGCAAGTGGGTATTTCACAAACTTGTATAAACACATCTACCTCGGTATTGAACTTTTAAAAACTGCGACTATAGTGCAGAAATTATGAACATTCCGCAAGAAAATTTGCGTGTGAATTGCAATTTCATCCGCCGATGTCAAAATGTCTTCGCTATATACAGGTTATTAATGAACTGCACAGAAATAATTTGCGAGATTGTGCACGTGACTGATATAAGTAATATTAGATCCGCGATGCATGGTTCCCGGATAAACATAACGCAGCTACATAGGGTTAAACGTGTGGGTATCAGGTGTTGATAAGTCGTTTGAAAAAAAGGCAAAGCAAGTTGAAAAAATGACTTAGAATGTCTTTAAAACTGCTGCCCGAGTATAGAAATATCGTTACTAGCGTTCTCAAGATTTAATGTCGCAAACATCTGTTTAATCTCGAACTAATCATTTGACAGTGCGACACTGAGCATTCATTAACTACGTTTTTGAATTATGTAGCCTACTCTGGAGGCGTTTTTTCAACTGCTCTGGTGGCTTAATGCGTAACGCGGGAAACTACTATCATATACGTCATGAGTTCTATTCTTGCCATAGAATAAACATTTATTATTATTATTATTATTATTATTATTATTATTATTATTATTATTATTATTATTATTATTATTATTATTTTCATTCCAGACAAGTGTCGTGCTACTGGCGTACTGACACTTCAGAAACTTATAACTGTTACTTCGAAATTTCAATAAACATGCCAGAAATCTCCTATCTCAAATTACTTATTTAAGTAATTTACATTTTCTGTGAAAATATTTCGGTATAGCTCATTAACATCCTATATATATATGTGTGTGTGTGTGTGTGTGTGTGTGTGTGTGTGCTAAAGAAGGAACTATTTTGTACTGCATGGCAACCTATTCCATAACAGTAGCCAATGACAGCTGATAGTCACGTGGCTGATAACAAGATACAGGGTAAGAAAAAAAATCTGATGTGTTCCATTCACATGACTTTCTCTATATCACTGCAACAAATTGTTCTATTTACTTCATCTAATGGAGCAAAAATTAGCAGAAATAGTCTTATTACTTGCTTCCTTGTTAGTAGAAGCGAAATAAGGGGGTACCATAGGTTAAAGTGATAGTCAAAAGCTGGTTGTTCTGCGACTGAAGTTCCTTTGTTTGTATGGACACAAGTTCACAAAGTCCTGTATGGGAAAAGTATGTCTTTATAGCTGAAAAAAAAAAACAGGAATATCTAAAAAACAACCAAATCTACGAACAAAATGTGTATAACTTAAATTGTGTGTTTTAAGATGCTCTACATTTGTTGTATGGTAAGTTTTTGTCCATCTCTTGCGGTTTAGCAGTTGTGCAAAATTATGTAAAATTGACCAAGAATAAAGTAGTCTTCAGAGGCTATCCCAAAAAAATTCAAAATATACATTTTATTTGTCATATAAATATCTTTAATATACGATATTTTAATCAAAATTGTTAGAGCCATTTTTTAGAAAATCAAAACTTTCGAAGAAAGTTCCATGTAAAGGGTAGTTTGGGGTGGGGGGATTTTTCTCAAAATCTTCGTGTCGCATCCCTGGAAGATACTAAACTTAAATACCAAGTTTGGTATTTTACCGACTTTTCGTTTTTGAGTTTTCGTGTTCACAGACACACGGACACACACAAGGACCTTTTTCAGAAAATACTTTTTTTGGATATAGGGGACCCTAAAACATATATTTCCGGTGAAATCTCGCTATCAAATTTTTGGTGGAGTACAATACCTTCTCTACTCACTACATACATAGCACGTATAGAGAAAGTAAAAAAAACCTTAAGAGAATGGGCCAATTATTATGCACGGAAGTATACATGGTAGAAAAAGTAATTCGAGTAAAACATAGTACAACGTTGGAGGACTGTAATTTCGGAGTCTTATAAATGGATATAGGATTTCTTTATTTCTCTCCTACCTCTACATTGCGATAATAACTGTCCGTCCATATTGTAAACTCACGGGCTTCCACGGCAGTTGTCTGGGCACTACCCAGAAAAGGAGTTCAACATAAGTTGCGCGAAACATCGGCGAAAACATGAGCTACAAGACACGTCCAAAACCGGAAGCAGCTACTAGTAAACTGCCCATATTATTTTATTTATATACCTTCTTTAGATTAACGTCTTTTAACCTGGGTGATCATTTCGGACGATGCATGAAATTGGTGAAATGACTCTCAAATGATCTCCAGGTCCTTGGAGCTTAACACATTGGAGCCCAAGCCCGAGTATAGCTCGGGCCGTGCGAAATGTTCGTGCGGCCCATGTCCGAGTATAGCTCGGGCCGTGCGAAATCATGCGGCCCATGTCCGAGTATAGCTCTGGCCGTGCGAAATGTTCGTGCGGCCCATGTCCGAGTATAGCTCGGGCCGTGCGAAATCATGCGGCCCATGTCCGAGTATAGCTCTGGCCGTGCGAAATGTTCATGCGGCCCATGTCCGAGTATAGCTCTGCCCGTGTGAAATGTTCATGCGGCCCATGTCCGAGTATAGCTCTGGCCGTGTGAAATGTTCATGCGGCCCATGTCCGAGTATAGCTCTGGCCGTGTGAAATGTTCATGCGGCCTATGTCCGAGTATAGCTCTGGCCGTGTGAAATGTTCATGCGGCCCATGTCCAAGTATAGCTCTGGCCGTGTGAAATGTTCATGCGGCCCATGTCCGAGTATAGCTCTGGCCGTGCGAAATGTTCGTGCGGCCCATGTCCGAGTATAGCTCGGGCCGTGCGAAATCATGCGGCCCATGTCCGAGTATAGCTCTGGCCGTGTGAAATGTTCGTGCGGCCCATGTCCGAGTATAGCTCGGGTCGTGTGAAATGTTCATGCGGCCCATGTCCGAGTATAGCTCTGGCCGTGTGAAATGTTCGTGCGGCCCATGTCCGAGTATAGCTCTGGCCGTGTGAAATGTTCGTGCGGCCCATGTCCGAGTATAGCTCTGCCCGTGCGAAATGTTCATGCGGCCCATGTCCGAGTATAGCTCTGGCCGTGTGAAATGTTCGTGCGGCCCATGTCCGAGTATAACTCTGCCCGTGCGAAATGTTCATGCGGCCCATGCCCGAGTATAGCTCTGGCCGTGTGAAATGTTCGTGCGGCCCATGTCCGAGTATAGCTCAGGCCGTGCGAAATGTTCGTGCGGCCCATGTCCGAGTATAGCTCTGCCCGTGCGAAATGCTCATGCGGCCCATGTCCGAGTATAACTCTGCCCGTGCGAAATGCTCATGCGGCCCATGCCCGAGTATAGCTCTGGCCGTGTGAAATGTCCATGCGGCCCATGTCCAAGTATAGCTCTGCCCGTGCGAAATGTTCATGCGGCCCATGTCCAAGTATAGCTCTGGCCGTGTGAAATGATCATGCGGCCCATGTCCAAGTATAGCTCTGGCCGTGTGAAATGATCATGCGGCCCATGTCCAAGTATAGCTCTGGCCGTGTGAAATGTTCATGCGGCCCATGTCCAAGTATAGCTCTGCCCGTGCGAAATGTTCATGCGGCCCATGTCCAAGTATAGCTCGGGTCGTGTGAAATGTCCATGCGGCCCATGTCCAAGTATAGCTCTGGCCGTGTGAAATGATCATGCGGCCCATGTCCAAGTATAGCTCTGGCCGTGTGAAATGTTCATGCGGCCCATGTCCAAGTATAGCTCTGCCCGTGCGAAATGTTCATGCGGCCCATGTCCAAGTATAGCTCTGGCCGTGTGAAATGATCATGCGGCCCATGTCCAAGTATAGCTCTGGCCGTGTGAAATGATCATGCGGCCCATGTCCAAGTATAGCTCTGGCCGTGTGAAATGATCATGCGGCCCATGTCCAAGTATAGCTCTGGCCGTGTGAAATGATCATGCGGCACATGTCCGAATATAGCTCGGACAGGTATTTCTAACACTGTTAATGCAATTCCACGACCTTAACTCGGTCTTGGGCTATGCGGCAAAGAAAATACATCAGTTATCGTTTGGTTGTCTGATTTGTGCTACCATCTCTCTTTGCTTTAGTCAACTATTAGCAAATTTAGGAGAGTTAGTAATGTTGGTTGCTCGCGGGTAGTCGCGCCATTTTCCTTGAATGTGGTGATCTACTTGTTACGCTTTGTGTTCTTAAATGTTAAAATGCTGCATTTTCCTCGACTTCTGTGAATTGAAGCTGAAATGCAGTATACGTATGAAGCTCTAGAAAATTCCGATTCCGAGGTAGAGGTTTTCGAATTTTCAATAAATGGAGTGTAAGCAGCTTTACGCAGAGTTTTTCAAACTCTAATTTGATACTTGTTGCAAATTTAAAATAAAATATTAATACGGAAGTTATGACTATTTTCTTACTTGTTGAGAAGTCATTAAATACCATACTTTTAGATTGTCCCAATACTTTTTGGCAGATTTGATTGATGTACTGTAAATAACTCAAAGTAGGCGTAAAAACCCTGGGCTTCAAAGTGTTAAAGCTAGTCGACGTTTGTCTTCTCAGGATAAGGGGAAACCCCGATAAAAACCTTATCCGAGTAACCTAACTTAAGCGAGATTTGAACTCGCGAATTTTGAATGTGAGGCAGGCACGCTAACCCTGCACTACCGAGGAGGGTACCTATTAAGTTTTCGAGCTCCTGGTCGTAAATAACAGCCTTCATTGGAGAATTTGCCACTCCTGCTTCTGAAGTGTTGATCCTGCATATTTTGTATTTAACATCGAAAGGCAAATACATGCGTATACAATGCCACGTGCTGCTACACAAGTTTCCGTGTTCGCTTTTGTTTGAGTTTGCACACCTTAGGCTGGTGGTCATGGCAACACGATGATGTTTATTTATCTGAGACAGCAGCTAGTAAATACTGGCATCACACACTTGTTGACATCCACCGTACCACCCTGCCAAACTGTAGTCACTCAAGCGTATGCTACACGGTTACTCGAAAACTACTTCATCAAAACTGGCACCCCTTACTCCCTTTCCAGCAATATTCCTAAAAGCTTCTTTTGGTACGCTGCTCTTTTTTTTTCTGTAGCTGCAACACTATGAAAGATCACACAGATGTTTCTGTCGTTTGTTTTCGTAGCTGTCCTGCAAATTCTCCCTTTAGTCAGATGTGATTCTAGTTACGTAGGTAAGCCTCTCCATCTTGACTATTTTCTCTACTTACATAGAGAAGTGATTGCATTCCACCCAGAAATTCGATGCCGAAATACACGTTTTAGAGCCCCTGAAACCGAAAAATGCATTTTTAGAAAAAGGTCCGTGTGTCTATATCCATGCATCAAAATCCTGAGTCAGTTAAAAGCCAAACTTGACATTTAAGTTCAGCATCTTCCAAGGTTGCGACGCGAAGATTTTCAAGAAATTTTCCCTACGTCAAACAACCCCGTAAAAGTTCGAACATTTTTATTTTCTCAAAAGCGGCTCTACTGTGTATTAAAATACTCTTATGAGAAATAAAATCTATATTTCGAATTTTCTGGAAATAGAAAACCTTAATTCTGAATATCTTTTGCATAACTAGTAAACCGTAAGAGATAGACAAAAATGTTATTGCATAAAAATGTAGAGCTCGTTAATACACACCGTATAACATTTCTGTAGAGTTAAACATTTCCAAGATATTCCTTGTTATTGGTTTCAATCTTAAAATATTTAAAACATTTCTCATACAGAAGTTTTTCAACCCCTGGCCATGGAAAGAGACTGAACTTCAATCACGTAGCAACCAGCTTTTAACAGATATGATATCGCTTTATACTACTGTGCTCCCTTATTTGTCTACTTCTTATAAGAAATTAACGTTTATCTCGATTAACATGAAGTATATAAAAGAATAAGCTTTTTAAGAATTATTGTATAAAGATGTAGAGAAAGTCATATGAATAGACAGATTATTATTATTATTATTATTATTATATTTTTTTTACTTTCTCTACACCTACTAGTGTATAGAGGAGGTATTGAATTGGACCCAAAAATTTGATACCGAGATTTCACCGGAAATATATGTTTAGAGGCGCTCTGAATCCCATAAAAGCATTTTTAGAAAAATATCCGCGTCTGTCTGTTTGTCTGTCTGTCTGTCAGTGTGTCTGTTTGTGGCTATGGGCAGCATAGATCAAAAACGAAAAGCCCGTTTAATACCAAACTTGGTATTTAAGTTCAGCATCTTTTAAAGATCCGACGTGAAGATTTTCAAGAAAATCCCTCTACCTCCAACTACCCTTTACATAGAAACATTTTCGAAAATTTTATTTTCTCAAAAATGGCTATAATGATTTTCATTAAATTGTCGTATATTACATATATTTACGTAACAAATAAAATGTATATCTTGAATTTTCTCGGAATAGCCTCTGAAGACATCTTTATTTTGGATGCATTTTGAGGAATTTTGCATAACTGGTAAACCGTAAGAGTTAGACAAAAACTTACTTGATAGAAAATATAGATCTCGTTAAAACACACTATTTATTTTATATAATTGTTTTCAAGGAATTGGTCATTTTTGGATATTCCTTGTTATTTGTTTTAGCTTTAAAATAACACTTTTCTCATACGGGAATTTGTCAACTCCTATTCGTACAAATAAAAAGAAACTTCAATCACATAGCAACCAGCTTTTGACAATCGCTTTAGACTATGGTACTCCCTTTTTCCCTTTTACTTACAAGAAAACAAGTAATAAGACCATTTCTGTTGTTTTTTCTCGATTAGCATGAAGTAAATAGAAGAATAAGCTTTTTAACAATAATTTATACCAGATATGTAGAGAAAGTCATGTGAATGGAACACTCAGATTTATATTATTATCATCCTTATTTCATTTATATAGCCCCTTTAACTTCTATGGTCATTTTGGGTGCTTTGCTTTAGAAACAATTGCTGGTGACTTGCGTTAAACTGTAGTGGCTAAAAGTTAGCATTAATAATCCGAATTAATGGTGTTTGTGTTGAATATTCTACATAAATTTGCATTAGTTTTGCGATAATTTTCAGCATAATTAATGTAAAGATTTTATATACTCTATTGAGGCATCAACCAAACTGTAACATACATCTTTTTCGGTTTTCATAGTTATCATACACCTTCTCTAAACACTATGTATATAGTACGTATAGAGAAAGTAAAAATCTGATGTGTTCCATTCACATGACTTCCTCTGCATCTCTGTAAATTATTATTGTTAATAAGCTTATCTTTTATTTATTTCATGCTAATCAAGAAACATTAGCACAAATAGTCTTATTTCTTGCTTTATTGTAAGTACGAGAAGCTAAATAAGGGAGTACCATAAGTTAAAGTGAAAGCCAAAAGCTGGTTGCTATGTGACTGATGTTCCTTTGTTTGTATGGACAGGAGTTGACAAATTCCTGTATGAGAAAAGTGTTTTTCAAAGCTGAAACCAAGAAAATGGAATATCTCAAAAACGATCAACTCCACGAAAAAAATGTATCTAACATAAATTGTGTGTTTTAACGTGCTCTACATTTTTTGTGGGTTAAGTTTTTGTCCATCTCTTACGGTTTAGTAGTTATGAACAATTCATCCAGAATGAAGTAGTCTTCAGAGACTATTCCCAGAAAATTCAAGATATACATTTTATTTTTCAGGTAAATAACTTTAATATACGATATTTTAATCAAAATCGTTAGAGCCATTTTTTAGAAAATCAAAATTTTCGAAAAAAGTTCCATGTAAAGGGTAGTTTGCGGTGGGGGAATTTTTCTCAAAATCTTCGTGTCGCTTCCCTAGAAGATACTAAACTTAAATACCAAGTTTGGTATTTTACCGACTTTTCGTTTTTGAGTTATCGTGTTCACAGACACACGGACACACGGACACATGGACACACACACACGGACCTTTTTCTGAAAATACTTTTTTTGGACACTGGGGACCCTAAAACATATATTTCCGGTGAAATCTCGGTATCGAATTTTTTGGTGGAGTGCAATACATTCTCTATTCACTATGTATATAGTACGTATAGAGAAAATAAAAAGGGGAGCGCAAATCTCAGGGATATTTCCTACATATCCTTGCAGTCGGTTATGGAATATGGACTAGCATGTTGGGACCCATTCAGGGTTATTCGAACTGATTCGTTTGAAGAGATTGAGAAGGTGTAAAATCCATAAAGAGCGGTAAAGATTTTGAGCTTACGAAAGGCAAAAAGAATAAATATGAACCGCTAAAAGTTAGATGTAAAAGACATAGGTTAGTCGCAGTTTTTAAGGCTTATTTTGGTTTAAATGCATGGGTGAACGTTAGAAAGAGGTTAGAAAACTCGGTATACTACGGACGAAATGATCATTTGTTTAAAATTAAGAATACAAGGTACAGATAGGCGTAGGAAAATGTTCTTTTGCTAATAGGACCATCGAAGAATGGAATGAATGGCATTTCAGGGGTAATTTAAAGAGAATAGATGTTAGATAATTAATGAAAGTAAATATTGTGAAGTAATTAAAGATCTCAAAAACTGTTCTGTAACTATTAAAGTTGAGACTTCATAGTAATAATAATAATAATAATAAAAACAACAACTCCATGGCACGACAGCTTACAAGGCCGGCCACTGAGCCCCATTTCGGTTCATGACAGACGCCTCAATCCCACGCGTCCGGTTAATACGGTCCTCTTGACCTGGAGCCGCTACTTTTCTATCAAGTAGCTCCTCAATTGGCCCCCAGGGACCTCACGAGGCTGAGTGCAGCTCGGTCCAGGTCTCCCAGCGGGGGAAAAATCCCCACGCAGGTACCTCGAGTCGTACCCAGGTCTCCCGTTTAGCAAGCAACTACGCTACCACCGCGCTATGGAGACGGCCGAGGCTTCAAAGTAATTGTTTACAAACATGCTGGTAATTGACATAAGTAATACTATACTGACTAATAAGTAGTTACGTATCTCAAAAGCCACATATTTCAAGTGGTTCACCTGTCCCTTATTATTTTTGGAGATAGACAAAACTTCATACTCTGAAAGCAATAAGGTCGAAATTACCGTGCTTGTCGACCATTTGGTAACCACGCAAATCTAGCCTGCTTTTCATAGGAAAATAGATCTTAGCAGCAATAGTTACATCCATTCCAAAAACATGCAATTACAGTACATATACAGTACATAGGATCGCTGCCACATGTTCTGCAACATAAATTATAATGTATGGAGGTTAAACGAACAGCTTAAGCTACAAAAAGGAGTCCACAACAGTTATAAAGCGATGAGAAGCGGAGAGGGAGACATGTGTGACACTATACTTACAAGTTTTGACGGAAAAAGCGGTCGCAATGATTGTAGCTCAACTGGTTAATTTCATGTTCCTCATCACCTCCAGCGTGTCAGCGGTTCGGGTCCCACAGCCTGCGTGCACTGTTTTTTTTTCTTCTTTATGTATTGTCCATGAAAGTGCAAAGTTAGTTCAGTGTTTGTTAAACTAATAAATTATGATGTAAATTAAAGAGTATACGAATTAAGAACAAACAGCAGTTCATTTTACATGTTCTTCAGTTTCCGGTCTTTAATTTTCATTCTAATTGTTTTGAAAAAGAAACTTCACTAAGACTTTAAATAATACTGGACTGATAAAGTTAGAATAAACATAAATAAAGAGAACAACAATAAAAGCAACAAATAAGCAAATTAACATATGTTCTGATATCCCATCTAGTTTTGTGCAAAAAAAGGAAGAACGAAAGCGGGGGGGGGGGATTGTCAACGTTTTGTTAAAATTCGAGCCTGACTCGAGCATCTTGAAACTTAAAGTAACCAAATTCGCTACTGTTTAGCTATAAACTGCTGTGCCAAAGTCTATGGCCGCACCGTGGCCGAGTGGTTAGACCATTCGCCTCTTACCCAGACGGCCCGGGTTCGATCCCAAGCATGTGACGTTTGTGGTGGACAAAGAGGCGCAGGGGCGGGTTTTCTCTGGGTTCTCCGGTTTCCCCCGCCATCGCATTCGATGTATCACCAGTGTCATCCAAGGCACCCTTGGTAGTAAAAGCAGGCGTTAAACACTATAAAAAAAAAGCGCCAAAGACTATAATGTTTGTGTGCAGAAAATGGGTCTCGGGAACGATGCTTTCAGTTTAGCCTGCAATGTGCAGGTTGCATAAAACCAGAGAATAAGGGACAAGTGGGCCACCTCATATGTACAATAATACTCTATTAGCTACATTACTATAATTAATTTATATTTACTATTATTAATTGTAAGATTATTATGGAAGTGAATTTTGTACATTTAACTCTGTCACCGGGCAGTATTCAATTGCATTAAATAAATACATGCATGCATGACTTTGTAACAGTTGCGCTTTTGAACACAAATTCCGAGCTGAGTAACGCTCAGTTTCCTCTTCTATAGCATAGAGAACGCTGTCACGTAACCAAACATGAATTCAATAACAATTTTTGCACACAGGAGATATCTGTATGAGACCAGCAACGTAGACAGTCGGATTGTATTGTTGAACATGATTGCCCTAGATGCAAAGCAAGCAACAAGTTCAGCTCGTTACACAGTCACCACAAGTAATTGCATCCCCCAGCCAGTGGTATATGTGCACGCTAGATCCAATTTACCTGCAGAAGTAGATCTTTCACACTTCTCTCCGCTTCGGAACGAGTGACTGTCGGCTTTCCGCCTAATCCGAGAACATGTGAGGAAAATTCTAGAGCAAGCGATATTTGTATCGAGGGCAAATACTGAGTAACGAAGTTCTATTACAACAATATGACTATACAGGGTGCTCCATTAGGAGGGCATAATACAAATAAAAAAATCTAATATGCTGCATTCACATGACTTTCTCTAATTATTGTTAATAAGTTTATTCTTCTCTCTACTTCAAGGTAATCGAGATAAACATTAGCAGAAATGTTTTCTTGTAAGAAAGAGGTAAATAATGGAACACACTAGGCTAAAACAATGGTCAAATCGTTTAAAAGCTGGTTCCCATTTTTTTTTTTTTTTTTTTTTTTGCATTGTCAGGAGTTGACCATCGCATAAGGACAGCTTTTAAAATCATTTGAAAGCTGTCCTTATGCGATAGTCATTACAAATCGATTCTTTGCTTCGCCAGGAGTAGAATAAAAAACGGACGCTTTCTGTCTGAGAAAAGTATAAGCACTTTACCATTGAAACCAATATCAAGGAACATCTCGGAAACGGTTACCTCCACAACAAAAATGTAAATGACATAAATTGTGTGTTTTGACGAGGTCTACATTTTTTGTGCAGTTCGTTTTTGTCTATCTCTTACGGTTTAGCATTTAAGCAAATTTCAGTAAAATTCATCCAGAATAAAGAGGTCTTCAGCGGCTATTCCCAGAAAATTCAAGATGTACATTTTATTTGGTATCTAAATATATTTAACATGGGGGATTTAAGCATTTTTCTTTGTTGTTGTTTTAATAATACTTTTTAGTGTGTATTACAAAAGCACGTACGGTCTGTGGACCCGTGCGATTGTTGAAATTCTATGTACATATGATATTGTTATGTCAAAGGTACTTATTCAAAGGCATTTGACAATCACTTTAGCATAGCACATTCCTTTAGTTCCCTTCTACGTATAAGGAACTAAGTAATAACAAAATTCTGCTAATGTGTATACCAATTAGCATGATGTAGAAAGAAGAATAATCTTTTGTCAGAAGTTTGTAGATCAGCTAGAGAAAGTCATATTAGTGTAACACATAAAATGTTTACTTTCTCTACACATACTATGTACATAGTGTATAAAGAAGGTATTGTATTCCACCCAAAAAATCGATATCGAGTTTTCATCGGAAATACATGTTTTGGGTCCCCCTGAATCCAAAAAAAATTTTTGGAAAAAGGTTCGTATGTGTGTGACTGTGGACAGCATAGCTCAAAAACGAAAAGGCCGTTAAATACCAAACCTACTACTTAAGGTTGGTATCTTCCAAGGATGCGACACGAATATTTTCAAGAAAATCCCCCCCACCCCCAACTACCCTTTATATGGAATTTTTTTTGAAAATTTTGATTTTCTCAAAAATGGCAGTAAAAATTTTGATCAAAATAGTGTATATTACAGATATTTACCTGAAAAATAAAATGTTTATTTTGAATTTTCTGGGAATAGCTTCTGAAGACTACTTTATTCTGGATGACTTTTACGAAATTTTGCATAACTGCTAAACCGTAAGCGATGGACAAAAACTTATCACACAAAAAATGTAGAGCACATTAAGACACACAATTTATGTTATATAATTTTTTTTTCGTGGAGTTGATCGTTTCTTTAGATATTCCTTGTTTTTGGTTTCAGCTTTAAAAACCTTATACTTTTCTCATACAGGAATTTGTTAACTCGTGTTCATACAAACAAAGGATCTTTAGTCACTTAGCAACCAGTTTTTGACTATCACTTTACCTATGGTAGTCCCTTATTTCGCTTCTACTTACAAGGAAGAAAGTAATAAGCTATTTCTGCTAACTTTTTCTCGATTAGAATGAAGTAAACAGAACCATTAGGTTTCTAACAATAATTTGTTGTAGAGATATAGAGAAAGTCATGTAAATGGAACACATCAGATTTTTTAATATCATTCCTGGTTATTTGTTTAAATTTTCCAATACTTAAACCCTCCTGAAACTGGGAACCTTTGATTTATTTTGCTTTTGTTTTACTTCTGATTATGCCAAAAAAAAAAAAAAAAAAAAACCAGTTTCAAAGCCATCACATAGGAACCAACTTTTAAGAGATTTGAATGTTGCTCCAGTCAGAATAACCTAATTATACCATATCTACTAATGTTTATCTCGATTAGCATGAAGAATAAGCTTATAAGAATAATTTATTGCAGAATAGGCAGAGTAAGTCCTGTAAGTGTAATTTATCAGATTTTTATAATGAAGTTTGACCTATAACATTACATGAACCATTATTGCCATCTGTAGGCCATAACCAGAAGTTTCGAAACGAGAAGTTGCAGATCTGAAGCCCTTAGTAAATGATAAATGCGGCACAGGCAGTAAAAGTTAGTTTTTCTCGGGAAGTCGGTCGCCACCTTGAGCGATGCTCCGCTGATAGGTCACGTTCGAAGCTCAGACTTTTATTTGCTCGCTGAGAGCACGATCTTATCACAAAGAGTCAACTTCTCCTCGGTGTCGCCGAGCAGACTTATGTACAGACCCAGTAACAGCACTTGTTCTATCCTGGACCGCCTACACAGTTTCAGCCAGACATGGATTCTCTTCGGCAGTTTTTGAAACATTTTTAGTGTGCTACATTATTTCCTTCTGTCTGTGATTATTATGTTTGTTCATCTATTAAGATTAGTCATACAATAGTCAAGCAATCTGGGACTGACATTCGCGTGGTCATGGGTTTGATTCCCGCGGCCGATTTCTCTCCCCCATGCTTTTTCAGGGGGTTTCAGGGTCACTATGTGAAAGCTGGAGAGGGTTTTCACTCCCCCTGGCTTCCTGTCCCTTCATTTCATCTCCATTTGATTCCATCTGATCACTTTCAGGGTTGTAAGTGCCGGTGTGACTGCGGTGATGATGTCCCGTTATGGTGGTGATTGCTCTTAGGAAATACAACTCTAGGCGGCAAGGTGGCGTTGAAATCAACTTCAGGATTTGTTGGATTCAGTCAGGCCCACTACCGTAGCAAGCAGTTTCCTGATTACTCGAGTATACAGGCGACCCAGAGATCATGTTCGTGAGCTTTTCCATCAGGCCGGTGCCTATTTTATATACTGGCTCCCCTTGCAAGCAAGGACGGAAATAGATATGCCACTTAAGCGCGTCAACCCCTAGGGAAAGACATCAAAGACCTCGGTGGGGGCGATCTTTACCAGCTTGGGTCTACCAATTTTACAGGTTAGTGTCCTGAGTTACCCAATCTCCCACGGGTATCGGGCCACTGCCACATCGAGCCCAACTCAATCCGAACAACTCTCTTACGGGAGGGGCTCAGATGTACGACAAATTTGGGAAGTTCAGTCAGGCTCAGGGAATGCGGGCTTCTAGCGATCCCCGCGGTGAGATGAACAACTGTTTGCACTATGTTAGGGACCCACCTGGAGGCTCTTTCCTCGCAGTCGGTTTCAGCTGCCCGCTGGAGCGGGTGTAGTGACCGCAGTGTGGAACCCCTTCCGGAATCTATCTCCCTCTCTCTCACATACCCTCACACACGAACGCACACTGACCTTTTTCAAAAAAAAAAATCTGACGTGCTCAATTGACATATCTTTCTCTAGCTGCTCCGTACACAAAATTTCGTTATAAACATTATTTTATCTACGACATGCTAATCAAGATAAACATTACCAGAATTGGTCTTACTACTTGCTTCCTTATAAGCAGAAGGGAAATAAAGAAATGCATTAGCCTAAATCGCTATTCAAATTTTTATAAGCTGGTTGCTATGTGAAACAAATGCGGTTCAGTTCGCTTTGCATGGTCCCGTTTTTGAAAAGTAAATTTAAATTGAAACCAATATCAATGAATATCTCGAAAACGATCACCTCTACAAGAAAAACTTATATGACATAAATTAAGTGTTTTAATGAGACCTACATATTTTGGTACTAAGTTTTTGTCTCTGTCTCTTACGTTTAACCATTATGCAAAATTCTGCAAGCCTACACCAGAATAAAGAGTTCTTCATAGGCTGTTCTCAGAAAATTCAAAATAGACCTATATTTTGTTTGTGGTGTGGATAGCTTAAATATGCGTATTTTAATCAAAATCATTAGATCTATTGATTTCAGAAAATCAAAATTTTCGAAAAATGTTCCACGTAAAGGGTAGTTGGGAGTAGGGAAATTTTCTTGAAAATCTTCGTGTCACATCTTCGGAAGATACTGAACTTAAATACCAAGTTTGGTATTTAACCAACTATTTTTACTTTCTCAATACGCACTATGTACATAGTGTATAGAGAAAGTATTGCACTCCACCCAAAAATTCGATACCGAGATTTTGCCGGAAATATATTTTTTAGGGTCCCCAATATCCAAAAAAAGCATTTTCACAAAAAGGTCCGTGTGTGTGTGTGTATGTGTGTGTGTGTGTGTGTGTGTGTGTGTGTGTCCGTGTGTCCGTGTGTCTGTGAACACGATAACTCAAAAACGAAAAGTCGCTAAAATACCAAACTTGGTATTTAAGTTTAGTATCTTCCAGGGATGCGACAAGAAGATTTTGAGAAAAATCCCCCCACCCCAAACTACCCTTTACATCGAACTTTTTTCGAAAATTTTGATTTTCTCAAAAATGGCTCTAACGATTTTGATTAAAATTTCGTATATTAAAGATATTTACCTGACAAATAAAATGTATATCTTGAATTTTCTGGGAATAGCCTCTGAAGAGTAGTTTACTCTGGATGAATTTTACTAAATTTTGAATAACTGCTAAACTGTAATAGCTGGACAAAACCTTACTACACAAAAAATGTAGAGCACATTAAAACACACAATTTATGTTATATACATTTTTTTCGTGGAGTTCGTCGTTTTTGTGACATTCCTTATTTTTGGTTTCTGCTATGAAAAACGTATACTTTTCTCATACAGGAACTTGTCAACTCCTATCCATATAAACAAAGGAACATCATTGGCATTACAACTAGCTTTTGACTATCTCTTTAAGCTACGGTTGTCCCTTATTTCGCTCCTACTTACAAGGAAGCGAGTAATTAGACTATTTCTGCTAATTTTTTCTGATTAGCATAAACTAAATAGAAGTATAAGCTTTTTAAGAATTATTTTTTGCAGGGATATGGAGAAAGTCATGTGAATGGTAAACATCAGATTTTTTTACTTTCTCTATACTCACTATGTACGTGGTGTATAGAGAATGTATTGCACTCCACCAAAAAATTCGATACCGAGATTTCACCGGAAATATATGTTTTAGGGCCCCTGTATCCAAAAAAAGTATTTTCAGAAAAAGGTCCATGTATGCGTGTGTCCGTGTGTCTGTGAACACGATAACTCAAAAACGAAAAGTCGGTAAAATACAAATCTTGGTATTTAAGTTTAGTATTTTCCAGGGATGCGACATGAAGATTTTGAGAAAAATCCCCCCACCCCAAACTACCATTTACATGGAATTTTTTTCGAAAATTTCGTTTTTCCCAAAAATGGCTCTAACGATTTTGATTAAAATATCGAATATTAAGGTTATTTACCTGACAAATAAAATGTATATTTTGAATTTTCTGGGAATAGCCTCTGAAGACTACTTTATTCTGGATGCATTTTTCATAACTACTAAACCGTAAGAGATGGACAAAAACTTAACACACAGAAAATGTAGAGCACATTAAAACACACAATTAACGTCATATACATTTTTTTCGTGGAGTTGATCGTTTTCGAGATATTCCTTTTTCTTGGTTTCAGCTTTGAAAAACGTATACTTTTCTTATACAGGAATTTGTCTCCTGTCCATACAAACAAAGAAACATCAGTCACATAGCAACCAGCTTTTGCCTTTCACTTTAACGTATGGTACTCCCTTATTTTGCTTCTACTTACAATAAAGTAAGAAATAAGACTATTTCTGCTAATTTTTCTCAATTAGCATGAAATAAATAAAAGATAAGCTTATTAAGAATAATAATTTACAGAGATGTAGAGAAAGTCATGTGAATGGAACACATCAGACTTTTAACTATACTGTCCACAGGAGCGCACACACACAGACGAATAGAGAGATACACACACGGATCCTTTTCTAAATATGTTTATTTTCGGACTCAGAGAATCGCAAAACATATATTTCCGGTGAAATTTCGCTATTGAATTTTTGCATGGAATACAATATGTACGTTTTCTGTCCACTATGTATGTACATTGTGAATACGGGCTAGAGAAGATGAAAATGTTTTTTTTAATTAAGAGGTCCTCATAACATAATATGATTTCTGTGAAATCGCGGTATAGATATTGTATGTGCAATACAATACTTTCTCTACCTATATGCAGTGTACATACGTGTTAGATGAAGTAATACGATATAGGGTTTATAGTTTAAGGTTCAATTAATGGAATCAATCATATCAATGGAATCATTTATTTTCATCATAAATCATTAGGGTTCACATTAAGGGGAGTCGAAATGCCCTATTTTGTCAATCTTAAAGTTTGACATATCTCAGCAACTGTTTTCGTCGCCCTCAGTGGTATAACAGTTGCCAGGCTAACTTCATATACCCAAGGTCGCGCGTTCAAACCTGGCGGAGGACGATGGATTTTTTCGGGCGTAAAAAGTCCTTAGCATGGCTTCCTTTGGAAGGGAAGTAAAGCAGTTTGTCCCGTGTCGTAGACTAACGGTACGTAAAAGAACCGCAAGCAAAATTAAGCGGTGTTTCACGCCCAGTTTAGGATGGGAAACTGAGAACCACAGTAGTTAAAGAGCGCCCATAAATAACAGGCTATTTTTACTTTCTCTATACTCACCATGTACATAATGTATAGAGAAGGAATTGCACTCCACCCAAAAATTCGGTACCGAGATTTCACCGGAAATATGTGTTTTAGGGTCCCCTGTATCCAAAAAAAAGCATTTTCAGAAAAAGGTCTGTGTGAGTGTGTCCGTGAGTCAGTGTGTCTGTGAACACGGTAACTCAAAACGAAATGTCGATAAAATACCCAACTTGGTATTTAAGTTCAGTATTTTCCAGGGATGCGACACGAAAGCTTTGAGAAAAATCCCCCCACACCAAACTACGCTTTACACGGAACTTTTTCGAAAATTTTGATTTTCTCAAAAATGGCTGTAAGGATTTTGATTAAAATGTCGTTTGTAAAGATATTTAAGTGAGAAAAAAATGTATATCTTGAATTTTCTGGAAATAGCCTCTGAAGACTATTTGGTTGAATTTTATGGAATTTTGCATAATTGCTAAACCGTAAGAGATGGACAAAAACTTACCTGCAGAAAATGTAGAGCACATTAATACACAATTTATGTTATATACATCTTTTTTATTGAATTGATCGTTTTTAAGATATCCCTTGTTTTTAGTTTCAGCTTTGAAAAACTTACACTTTTCTCATACAGGAATTTGTCAACTCATGTCCATACAAATAAAGAAACTTCAGTCACATAGCAATCAGCCTTTGACTGTCAGTTTAACCTATGGTACTCCCTTACTCCGCTTCTACTTACAAAGAAGCAAGTAATAAGAATATTTTTTCTAATTTTTTCTCGATTAGAATGAAGTAAATAGAAGCATAAGCGTTTTAACAATATTTGTTGCAGAGATATAGAGAAAGTCATGTTAATGGAAAACATGTGATTTTTTTTATCTATTTTCGATAATGAGCTAAATTGTTCATGGTATATATACATATATATCCAGTATATATATATCCATACTGTTATTGATGAAAAATAGAATGCTTATGTTCATTAGAAGGAAAGATATGATTTAATAAATTTCTTAAACTTTTATTGAAAAATTAAAAAACTAACTAATCTACACACTTAACAACTAGTTCGCTAAAAGAAAGCATATTTGTGTGTGGTAAAAATCACAGCCCTTAAGGTCAATTGATTTCAGAGATAATGGGGTATTTGTATAGAAAATATTACTTCTTCAGAAATTGCTTTCAAACATAAAATTATAATATCAAAGTAACCTAACTTTCCAAATATAATTCAGCAGTACTTCAAAATTCTCACATGAAGTAAATATTTGGGGGATGCCACTAATGCGAGTAGCTAAAGTAAAACTTTCTGATAAAAAAATCTCTTCTCTGCTACTAATATTTAGTCATTGATATTTTACCAAGTGAGTGTATCAAAATGTTCTAAAAACTACTCCGCAGGATTATTTTCAACGATATTTTAAACTATTTACAATTAGTGTACATCTATGAAAGTTTTACTAAAATTAGCGGGAGATTCTAAATACTCATATTGAATTAGAACATGAAAATGGTGAAAAATTATGATAATTCCATTTCTGAAAATACATGTCAAAGTAGCTGCTGTTTACGGTACCTATCACGTACATCAAATACCCTTAATGAATCATCCGTCGTAGGGAGTAAGGTTTAGAAGCATTTGTGGTATTACAGCTAAGATATAAGTAAAGCTTTAAAAGAGAGAATGAAGCCCGATTTTCTTATGTTTTTGTTTCAACGATATCTTGTTGTGTTTCGTGAAGCTAGTTGCAATTTTCCAGAAAAATAGGGGCATACGTGTATGCTCAGGCATCTTTAATCTTTTATTTGCGACTGACTTTGCATTTATTAGATGTTTCCGAGCCGTGATCATATTGGAGTTAAGGAAGGCGTTCCCAGAAGATTTTCCTGATTTAAATGGAGATTATACTTGGGTTTTCATCCCGAAGCGAGAATATGGCGCGGTATAAATAATTTTCCTAAATTGGTTTTTGATGAGATGTGCTGGCAACCATCAACATCGTCTTACTAGAATAAGGGTAATCGTATTCACTCTTGTCCTTAGGGTGTTAATACTTTCCTGGCAAACATTCTATAATATGTTTATAACAGCGTTTATTTTTAATCAATGCGCTGTACTAACGAAAATACTTGCATACCTCCATACATACTGAAAAATCTGATGTGTTACACACATGACCTTCTCTAACTACTCTAAAAACAAACTTCTTAAAAATCTGATGTGTACCATTCACATGACTTTCTCTACATCTCTGCAACAAATTACTCTTAAAAAGCTTATACTTCTATTTACTTCATGTTAATCAGACAAAAATAGCAGAAATATTCTTATTATTTGATACCCTGTTTCTATGTTTGCTTTGTTCCTTGCTGGTTGCTATGTCACTGAAGTTCCTTTGTTTGTATGGAAGCAGTTTACAAATTTCTATATGAGAAAAGTATAAGTTTTTATAGCAGAAACCAAAAACAAGGAATGGCTCCTAAACGATGACTCCACGAAAACATGTATATAACATAAATTGTGTGTTTTAACGTGATCTATATTTTTCGTAAAGTAAGATTTTGTCCATCTCTTACGGTTTAGCAGTTATTCAAAATTTCGTAAAATTCATCCAGAAAAAAGTAGTCTTCAGAAGCTATTCCCAGAAAATTCAAGATATACATTTTATTTAATATACGAAATTTTAATCAAAATCGTTAGAGCCATTTTCAAGAAAATCTAAATTTTCGAAAAAAAGTTCCATGTAAAGGGTAGTTTGGGGTGGGGGGATTTTTTCAAAATCTTCGTGTCGCATCCCTGGAAGATACTAAACTTAAATACCAAGTTTGATATTTTACCGACTTTTCGTTTTTGAGTTATGGTGTTCACAGACACACGGACACACTGACACACACACACGGACCTTTTTGTGAAAATGCTTTTTTTGCACACAGGGGACCCTAAAGCATATATTTCCGTTGAAATCTCGGTATCGAATTTTTGGGTGGAGTGCAATGCATTCTCTATACACTATGTACATAGTGCGTACAGAGAAAGTAAAAATATTCTTCTTCTTTCTACACCATGCTAATCGAGATAAACATTAGCTCCTTATAAGTAGAAGGGAACTAAGGGAATACACAAGGCTAAAGTGATAATCCAATTTTTTAAAAGCTGTCATTGTCATTGCAAATTGGTTCTTTGTCCAAGAGTAGAAAAAACAAAAACGGTACGTCCTGTCTCAGAAAATTTTAAGTAATTTATAATTGAAAAACAATAATAAGGAATATCTCGGAAACGGTTACCTCTACAACAAAAACGTAAAGTATATAAATTGTATGTTTTGATAAGATTTACAGATTTTGTGTGGTAAGTTTTTGTCTATCTCCTACAGTTTAGCAGTTAAGCAAAATTCGGAAAAATTCATCCAGAATAAACAGCTCTTCAGAAGCTTTTCCCAGAAAGTTCAAGATATAAATTTTATTTGGGTTGTAAATATTTTCAATTTCGGGGATTTTAATCAAAACTGTTAGAGCCATTTTTGAGAAAATCCAAAATTTCGAAAAATTTTCCATGTAACGGGTAGTTTGTGGTGGGGGATTTTCCTGAAAATGTTCGTGTCGCATCCTTGGAAGATACTAAGCCTAAATACCAAATTTAGTATTTAATGGTCTTTACGTTTTTGAGCTATGCTATCCGCAGACACACACAGGCATACATACACGGACCTTTTTCTAAAATTGTTTCTAAAATATATTTCTTGTGAAACCTCTGTATCAAAATTTAGGGTGGAATTCAATACCTTCTCTATGCGGGCTAGAAAAAGTAATAATGTAATGTGGGTAAAACTCCGTTGAGAAACGACAACAAACTGCTTAACTGTGAACTTATAGGGTATTTCATAAGTAACTCATAATCAACAAAGTAAATTTTACAATTTATCTACTACCGACCTTTGATGGATAAACTATTTAATTCCAAAAATTAATCAGGTACCGAAATTTCACCTAAAATGTACGTTTTCAGGTCCATATAAAAAAACTTATGATGTTATATTTACATGACTTTTTCTACTCACTATTACATAAACCGTTTTTTAAAAATCTTTATTCTTTGTCCAACTTAATCGAGATGAATAATTGCAGAAATTGTTTTATTACAAGTTTCGTTTACGTACATGGAAATACAGTAGGCGCAAATGCTAAAAATTATGTCTTAGATTTTAAAATTACGTTCAATTTGCACGGCCACGAACCAAACAAGTATATATATTTATGTATGTATGTTCTATTGCATTCACACGACGTTCTTTTTCCATTCTTCAACAAATTATTTTTTAAAAAAAGGCGCATTCTTATATTTATTTCACTTTAATCGTAAATAAGCATTGGCAGAAATGCGTATATTACATATTTCCTTGTAGATACAGCGGGAATAGGGAACTACACTAGGTTTAAGCGATAGTCAACGCTTTTAAGAGCTGTTCGCTATGTGGTGGTTTTGAAATTGTGTTATCTTTGCTTGACCAGCACAAGAAAAACAGATAATGACTTGCCATTTGAGAAAACTATTAATTACTTTAAAATTGAAACCAATAGCAAGAAATATCTAGGAAATGGTTAACTCCACACGGAATTGGCATAAATTGTGTGTTTTAAGGACATATTTGTAGTCATCCATGTGCAATTTTCAGAAAATTCAAAATTTTGTCATAACATTTTCTGAAATGTGTATCTTTTAATGAAAACCGTTACAGTTATTTTAAGAAAAAGGAAGCTTTTCAAAAAACGTTCCCTGTAAAGGAATTAGCACGGAGTATGCGTAAAAATAAGCTTTTGAGGGAGTAATTTGTTGCAGAATAGGCAGAGAAAGACATGCGAAATCACACAGAATTTCCTCCTATGTGTCCATTATCCATCCAAACTGATTTACGATGTGCAGACAATTGTGTTTTGTTTTCTGCATTGCGTGTATAACAAAATTTATACTGATTAATTAGAGGCATACACGCCTAGTAGTGTGCTTTTTTAGTCCTTAGAGATCTCAAAATGTGATGTTCCTTTATTATTATAAGCAATACTTCCCCTAACTAGCACAGGTAAGCAGTTCAGAAAGTAACTTCGATCTGGAAACGAATGAAAATATTTGGAAACGTCCTGTAGAGCGATGCTCACGTGTTTTTGTACCCACAATATTTAATCTTGTGCCTCTTCATTAAAATCATGGCCGGCTCTGTTCGTCATTTCTTGCCACTAAGTAGCGTAACGATGCTCCTCCGTTGACAGGAGGCCTTGTTATTGTCTTTGTTTGACGTGCTATCTCTCGATCAGCAGCTGCCAACATACCAAAACAAATCTTCACGCTCAGCTTTCAACTGCCTTTTATTTATATTCACAGATATTCATCTGGCCTTCCTTTCAAACCAACTTTATCTCTGAGAGAGGAATATTTCATTCCAACATGTCGGATCCGAGAGTATCCGATTTATCCGATATCGGCAGACGGTTAGTGAGAACGTTTTGGATAAAAACAAAAAACAAAATCTGATGTGTTCCATTCACATGACTTTCTCTACATCTCTGCAACATATTATTGTTAACAGCCTTGTTGTTCTATTTACTTAATGCTAATCGAAAAAACTAGCAGAAATAGTCTTATTACTTGCTTCCTTGTAAGTAGAAGCGAAATAAGAGACTACCATAGGTTAAACTGTTAGTCAAAAGCTGGTTGCTATGTGACTGAAGTTCTTTTATTTGTATGGACAGGAAATGAGAAATATCTGTATGAGAAATTTTTTTCAAAGCTAAAACCAAAAACAAGGAATATCTTAAAAGCGACCAGCCTCACGAATATATATACAGCATAATTGTGTGTCTTAATGTATCTTGTGTGGTAAGTTTTTGTCTATCTCTTACGGTTTAGCAGTTATGCAAAATTCTGTAAAATTCACTCAGAATAAAGTGATCTTCAGAGGCTATTCCCAGAAAATTCGAAATATACATTTCATTTGTCAGGTAAATATCTTTAATATACGATATTTTAATCAGAATCGTTAGAGCCATTTTTTAGAAAATCAAAATTTTCAAAAAAAAGTTCCATGTAAAGGGTAGTTTGGGGTGGGGGATTTTTCTCTAAATCTTCGCGTCGCATCCCTGGAAGATATTAAAGTTAAATACCAAGTTTGGTACTTTACCGACTTTTCGTTTCTGAGTTATCGTGTTCATAGACACACGGACACACTGACACACATACGGACCTTTTTCTGAAAATACTTCTTTTTTTTGATACAGGGGACCTAAAACATATATTTCGGGAGAAATCTTGGTATCGAATATATTGGTGGAGTACAATACCTTCTCTATACACTATGTCATAGTATGTGTAGAGAAAGTAATAAACGACGTGATGCATTACATTCACTTCATATACTCATTGGAGCTTTTACCTCCTCTAATAGTACAATAAACAGAAGTATCTTATCCCAAGAAAATATTTAATGTCTATATTTTGTCCAAAATATAAACTTGCGGCACTCTGATCCATAAAAACAACCTTTACTTTTTCTACACGTAATGTGTGCATAGTACATAAGAAAGGTATTGCATTCTACCCCAAAAGTCAAAATTTCATTGGATGTACATGTTTTGAGGTCACCTTAAATAAAGGTACATGTGTGTATATGTTGTGCGCACTTATGAACACTATAGCTCAAAAATGAAAAGTCGGTTAAATACCAAATTTGACGATGCATGCGATACGAAGGTTCTCAAGAAAATTTCCTCAACCTATACTACAATTAACATTGAAGAAAACATTTATTTTCTCAAAAAGGTCTGTAACGATTTTTATTAAAGTATCATGTGCTTGACACTTTATACAGATGAAATGTATATCTCTAATTTTCTGGGAATAGCATTTGCAGAGCTCTTCATTTTGGATGAGTTTTGTATAGCTGGTAAACCGTAAGAGACCGACAAACACATACTAATAAAAATTGTATATTTCGTTAATAGGCCCAATTTATGTCTTATACATTTCCGATATATTCGTTACTATTCAGTTTTCAAATACTTAAACGTTTCTCAAACGGGAAGTCATTATTCGTTTCATATCTATTTTGTTTTCCTCATGACAGTTTGTTTTAATGTGTTACAGAGAGTAGGAAAATTATCTCAAGGAACACATCAGATTTATTTACAAAAGTCACCGCGCAGCTTAATATGTTTTGTTGTACCCAAGGTCGTGGGATCAAACACCGCAGAGAGCGATGGATTTTTTTTGGGTGCAAAAATACTTAGCATGGGTACCTTTGGAAGGGAAGTAAAATCTTCCACACGGTTGGTATATGTTTAATTCTTTACTGGCTTTTACGGTTAATTTCTGTTGACATCGTGTGAAACTCTCTCTCATATGCTCTACATTTGCCTCACTTACCAATGGACGACCGATTAACTTTCGCTTACAGATGCATCCCCTCGTTTTGAAGTCTTACCACTTACGGATACTGGGCACAATGGGTGGATCAACACCAAATTTTCTTCTTTCATTGTAAAGTGACAACAGACTGGGTTAAAGTGACAACATGCATTCCTGCCTTTGTTTGCAGCCATTTTTACTTTCTCTACACGTACTATGAATATAGTTTATAGAGAAAGTATTGCATTCCACCCAAAAATTCGATATCGAGATTTCACCGGAAACAGACATTTTACGGTCCCCTGTATCCAAAAAAGTTTTTAGAAGAAGGTCCGTGTGTGTCAATGTATCCATGTGTCTGTGAACACGATATCTCAAAACGAAAAATTGGTAAAATACCAAGCTTGGTATTTAAGTTTAGTATCTTCCAGGAATGCGACACGAAGATTTTGAGAAAAATCTCATCTACCCCAAACCACCCTTTACATGGAAGAAACTTCAAACATTTTGTTTTTATCAAAATGGCTCCAAAAGTTTTGTTAAAATACCGTATATTAAAGATATTTATATGGAAAATAAAATGCATATCTTGAATTTTATGGAAATAATCTCTAAAGACCGCTGTATTCTAAATGAGTTTTGCTGAATTTTGCGTAACGGGTGAACCGTAAGAGATAGAAAAAACATACTGCACAGAAAATGTAGATCACGTTAAAACACACAATTTATACCATTTATTACGATTTTTTCCTTGAACTGACCATTTATGAGATAGTCCTTATTATTTGTTTCAGATTTAAAGTTCTTAAACTTTTCTGACACGGAAAATTGTAAACTCCTGTCCCTGCATAGAAACGGATTTCAACCACATGGCAACCACCATTTAAAAGATTTTTCTATTGTTTTAGTCTAGTGTATTCCCTTGGTTCTCTTCTACTTACAAGGAAGCAAGTAATGAAGACAATTTCTGCTGATGTTTATCTTGATTTTAATGAAATAGACGGAATAAAACGCTTTTCAACAATAATTTGTTACAGCGATGTGGAGAAAGTCGTGTGAATGGAACACATTAGATTTTTCCGTTATATCATTTCCTAGCAACGACATTAATAAATATACAACAGGCTCACCAATACAATTAAAATATTTGAGATTCTGTTTCCATTGATACCAATATCATATTATACCAATAGTTATTTAAGTTTGTAATAGGAATAGTCAATTGTAATAACGCTGTATAATATATTAGATTTACAATGCTAAGAATAATTTTAGTTGTAATATCTGCAGTTTCTTCGACTAATCATCCCTGTAAATTCATCCCCTGTGAATTACACAGAAAAGTTCATATAAATAAATTATTATTTTAAACATATATATGTATGGTCCCCGGATAAACATAACACAACTACATAGCGTTAAACGTGTGGGTATCAGGTGCTGATAAGTCGATTTTAAAGCAAAACAGATTGAAAAAAAAAAAAGGCTTAGAATGTCTTTAAAACTGCTGTCCAAGTATAGAAATATCGATTTTTAGCAGCTCATTACTAATATTCTCAAGATTCAATGTCGAAAAATCTGTAAAATTTCGAAATAATCACTTGACAATGCAACACTGAGCATTCATTAACTACGTTCTTGAGTTATATAACCTACTCTAGAGGAGTTTTTTCAACTGCTCTGGTGGCTTAATGCGTAACGCTGGAAGCTGCTATTCCAAAATTCATGAGTTCGATTCCTTTCATAGAGTAAATGTTGGTTATTATTATTTTTTTCATCCAGACGAAGTGCCGCGAAACGTGGCGTACTGGCACTTAATAAACTTATAGCTGCTACTTCGAAATTTCAATAAACAGGCGATAAGTCTCCTATCTCAAATTACTTATTTAAGTAATCTACATATTCTGTGAAAATATTTCGGTATAGTTCATTGTATATGAATATATATCTCGTGTCCCTTGGAAGACACCGAGTTTAAACCCCTTAAACTGTCATTTCGAGTTTTATTGTACCGTTCACAGACGCGCATGCATAAGATCCTTTTCCTAAATCGGTATTCCTGGGTTCGAGGGAACTAAAACAGTGCATTTCCGGTCTAATCTCGATACCCAATATTTTGGGTGAAATACAGTACTCCCACCAAGCGGGTTGGCGTTAACGTCTGTGACCCGCATTCGGTGGTTCCGGATTCAAACAACCAGGCTGATCAAAGTTTTTTTTTTTTTCTCGCGGTTTTTGTCGGTCGGATACTGGTTGGATCATTTGATCCGCGAATTGTCGTATCGTTCCTTCCATCACTATATTTTATTTCCTTTTCTTCATCACCATACCAGACACTAAGCTCATCATCCATCCTGAAATGTTGGCCTTGGACATCGTTGCGGTTTGGTTGCATTCTGACTGAAAAACAGGTACACACAGAGTTTTACTGGGACATCCACCTCCCCAAGCACTATCGGTCATTCTCTCGAAGCAAGTGATTAATACATGTACAGTCTGTTCCGAAGGTACGAAGTCCAAAAGAACACATTTTGATTTTGATACATTCAGGTCGCCCTATTATTATTATTATTATTATTATTATTATTATTATTATTATTATTATTATTATTATTATTATTATTACACACTATACCGTAGTAAGAAAGCAAAACATCAATGCGATGTAACGAAAGTATACAAACACGATGGCAGGTAAAATTTCTCTGTTCTACGTGCTCTCATGATTATATTTCTTCATTATGAATACTTCATGTTTTATTTGTATTATGCTAAGGAAATTAATGATGATGTTGATAATAATAAAAGTAATAATATAATAAATATTGGAATATATGTTTTTTTTTTTTTTCACACAAGCCGTGTGTAGGACAGAGTTGGATAGGTGGAGTCAGACTGAAAAAATTCATTGTCGCAGCCGGGATTATATCCACGGATCTCCCGATCTCCAGCCGGTTGATTTGCCACTGAGCTACCATGGCAACATGCTAGCAGAGCATTGAATTTTTCAGCTGACGCACTTTTTTCCCGGTAAACCACAAGACGGTCTCAGATTATTTTGAGATGACAACTCCAATGACGACTTACAATGTATGTATGTAAGTATTTTAGACCCAGGATTCCTAGTATAGCCAACCATAATAATTGACCATAATAGTTGGCTATACTAGGAATCCTGGGTCTAAAATACTTACAACATTGTAAGTCACCGTTGGGGTTGTCATCTCAAAATAATTTGAAATCACCTTGTGGTTTACCGGGAAACATGCTAGTCAGTTGAGAAGTTCAATGCTATGCCGGCATGTTGCCATGGTAGCTCAGTGGTAGAGCAACCGACTATAGATTGGGAGATATGTGGTTCAAATTCCAGCTGTGGCATTGAATTCTTCAATCTGACTCTACCTATCCAATATAATAAATAGTTATACAGTGAAACGCACGTGGTGTCATGCATATTTTCATTTAATCTTAAAGTGAGTCTAGTCTATAATGTTAAATAAGTACAGCGTGTTAAACAATTACAAAACTAGATATTGGCAGATGTTCGTAGGTGAAATAGATATTTTAATTACTTGTGAATGTAAAGAGAGGCTTTTATCTCTGAAAATAAAGGCTCTGTAATTGAAATGAAAAACATGTTAACTTTCTCTGTCTGTTTACATTGTTCTTATATTCCTATCATCACGGAACTCTTAGTATAGGCCTGGAAACTGCCCCTCAATAATCGGGATCCCTTACCATTTACGCTTATATGCAAGAACAGAAGGTGGAAGCTCGCTCTCGATCGCAACGCCATTGACTGGCATATACTTGGATTTAATTCATACTTTCTCTATACTCACTATGTACATAGTGTATAGAGAATGTATTGCACTCCACCAAAAAATTCGATACCGAGATTTCACCGGAAATATATGTTTTAGGGTCCCCTGTATCCAAAAAAAGTATTTTCAGAAAAAGGTCCGTGTGTGTGTGTCCGTGTGTCCGTGTGTCTGTGAACACGATAACTCAAAAACGAAAAGTCGGTAAAATACCAAACTTGGTATTTAAGTTTAGTAACTTCCAGGGATGCGACACGAAGATTTTGAGAAAAATCCCCCCACCCCAAACTAGCCTTTACATGGAACTTTTTTCGAAAATTTTGATTTTCTAAAAAATGGCTCTAACGATTTTCATTAAAATATCGTATACTAAAGTTATTTACCTGACAAATAAAATTTATAGTTTGAATTTTCTGGGAATAGCCTCTGAAGACTACTTTATTCTGGATGAAATTTTCATAACTACTACCGTAAGAGATGGACAAAAACTTAACCCACAAAAAATGTAGAGCACGTTAAAACACACAATTTGTGTTACATACATATTTTTCCTGGAGTTGATCGTTTTTGAGATATTCCTTTTTCTTGGTTTCAGTTTTGAAAAACTTATATTTTTCTCATACAGGAATTTGTCAACTCCTGTCCATACAAACAAAGGAACATCAGTCACATCAGTCTTTTTAACATATGGTACTCCCTTATTTCGCTTCTACTTACAATAAAGCAAGCAATAAGACTATTTCTGCTAATTTTTCTCGATTAGCATGAAATAAATAAAAGATAAGCTTATTAACAATAATAATTTACAGAGATATAGAGAAAGTCATGTGAATGGAACATATCAGATTTTTACTTTCTCTATACGCACTATGTACATAGTGTATAGAGAAGGTATTGCGCTCCACCAAAAAATTCGATACCGAGGTTTCACCGGAAATATATGTTTTAGGGTCACCAATATCCTAAAAAATCATTTTCACAAAAAGGTCCGTGTGTGTGTGTGTGTGTGTGTCCGTGTGTCCGTGTGTCTGTGAACACGATAACTCAAAAACGAAAAGTCGGTAAAATACTAAACTTGGTATTTAAGTTTAGTATCTTCCAGGGTTGCGACACGAAGATTTTGAGTAAAATCCCACCAGCCCCAACTACCCTTTACATGGAACTTTTTTCGACAATTTTGATTTTCTCAAAAATGGCTCCAACGATTTTGATTAAAATTTCGTTTATTAAAGATATTTACCTGACAAATAAAATGTATATCTTGAATTTTCTGGGAGTAGCTTCTGAAGAGTAATTTATTCTGGATGAATTTTACTGAATTTTGAATAACTGCTAAACCGTAAAAGATGGACAAAAACTTACTCCACAAAAAATGTAGAGCACATTAAAAAACACAATTGATATTATATACATTTTTTTCCTGGAGTTCGTCGTTTTTGAGACATTCCTTATTTTTGGTTTCTGCTATGTAAAACGTATACTTTTCTCATACAGGAACTTGTCAACTCCTATCCATATAAACAAAGGAACTTCATTGGCATAGCAACCAGCTTTTGACTAACACTTTAACCTATGACAGTCCCTTATTTCGCTTCTATTTACAAGGAAGCAAGTAATAAGACTATTTCTGCTATTTTTTTCTGATTAGCTATAAAGTAAATAGAAGTATAAGTTTTTTAAGAATAATTTGTTGCAGGGATATAGAGAAAGTCATGTGAATGGTACACATCAGATTTTTGTAAAGGGTTATCTGCACTCACGAAATACAGCGGTTTTGGACTACTTGGTATACTGTAATCAATTGCTGTAGTTGTCTACGCATGTACATCATATATGCAACTGATTATTTCATCTACCACAACATAGATTTATTACTTTGTAATGTTAACTACAGAGCTTTATACTTACTCATCTACAGTTACAGTACAAACTCAAAGCGGGACTTCTGCCTCTCTCCTCTCCCCTCGCTTGTAAACAACTACCAGTATTCTAAACGCTAACTTTAACTAAAGTCATATCCAAAGCCTACTGATATACTATGATCCAGTATTTACTTGCTCCAAGAGAGACTAATGACCCAAGTCTCTGGTTTGAGGGAGTAAAGCCTATAAAGAAGCGGATAATCCATAAAAACAGAAGAAGAATGCAGTACTTCCTTTGCACCCTATTGGAGGTAGTAATTGTTAAATTCTGAAAATACAAATTTAAATATTTGAATACACCTGATTACTCACATTTAAATTACCATCATGCGTTTGTACCGGTTTGTTCCTTCCTGGGCGTTCTGACTGGAGGGAAGTTTTTAGTTGTTATGTTTTCGGTTTCCGTGATTTCTCTTTTGTTTTGGCGGCTTTGACGTCTAGCGAGAGCTGGGAGCCGGAATCGTGTAATTGGGCAGCGGAGTATGAGGTTTCTAATTGGTGTTAACTGTGGAACCGCAAGTGCAGGTACGTAAGTTTTATAAAAGTTGAGATTATCTTAGTTGGAAAATCTTTTAAATTTTATTTATAATTAATATATTCATTAATTTAATCATTTTATTTATAATTTACGTGTTACAAGCCGTTTCGAATTCGATACGTGTATAAAATTTGCGACTCTGGAAACTGGTACATTTAGACCAGATTTTAGATGCTATCCTATTTTGCCCTCGCTATTTAATTAAGAAATTTCGAGATATATATTCGATTCACATTTTCTGAAGCAGAATATGTGTATTTCATTGCACCTAAAGAAACGTAAACAGGCGGTTGACCCCTAAAATAATCCAAATAGCAGTTTTGCCTTCTTCAAATGAAGAAAGTTATAGCTTTCTCTACATTGTACAGGTATGTAGGTAGCCGAAGGTATTGCACTTCAACCAAAAATTGATACTGAGATTGCAACGGAAATACACGTTTTAGGGTTCCCTGTATCCGAAAAGAGCATTTTCAGAAAAAGGTCCGTGTGTGTATGTGTGTCGTGTGACTGTGAACACGATAACTCAAAACGAAAAGTCGGTAAAGTACCAAACTTGATATTTCAATTTAGCATCTTCCAGGAATGCGACACGAAGATTTTGAGAAAAATCCCCCTACCCCAAACAAACAAAAATTGAAAACAAAAATAGAATTTTTGATTTTCTAAAAAAATGGCTCTAACGAGTTTGATTAAAATTCCGTATATTAATGATATTTACATGGCAAACAAAATGTATTTCTTCAATTTTCTGGGAATAGCCTCTAAAGACCTCTTTATTCTGAATGAATTTTGCTTAATGGGTAATCCGTAAGGGATAGAAAATAACTTACTGCAAAAAAAAAAAAAATAAAAAAAAAAAAAGATACCCACAATTTATGACGTATAGGTTTTTTTTTCGTTGAATTAACCATTTCTGAGATATTCCTTGTTATTGTTTCGGATTTAAAATATTAAACTTTTCTCACACGAAAGTTGTAAACTTCTGGCTCTGCATGGAAACGGATTTCGACCACATGGCAACCAACTTTTAAAAGATTCATTTTAGCTAGTCTATTTCCTCATTTCCATTCTGCATACAAGGAAGCAAGTAATCAAGACAATTTCCGCTAATGTTTCTCTCGGCTATATAAAGTAGATAGAAGAATATGCTTTTTAACAATAATTTTCTACAGAGATGTGGAGAAAGTCGTGTGATTTTAACACATCAGCTTTCTAGAAATAGACCCGTGAATGTGTCCGTGTGTCTGTGAACGTGATAGCTCAAGAATGCGACACGTAGATTTTGAGGAAAATTTTCTCTCCCCAAACTACCTTTTACAGGGGAAAACTTTTTGATTAAAATACCGTATATTAAAAACTTTTACGTCACAAATAAAATGTATATTACTTTCTCTACACGCACTATGTACATATACAGAAATTATTGTATTGCACCCAAAAATTCGATACCGAGATTTCACCGGAAATACATGTTTTGGGTCCCCCTGAATAAAAAAAATTTTTTTGTAAAAAAGGTCCGTGTATGTGCTTGTGTGTGTGTGTGTGTGTGTGTGTGTGGACAGCATAGCTCAAAAACGAAAAGACCGTTAAATACCAATTTTGTTATTTAAGTTTGGTATCATCCTAGGATGCCACACGAACATTTTCAAGAAAATCCCCCCACCCCCAACTACCCTTTACTTGGAACTTTTTTCTAAAATTTTGATTTTCTCAAAAATGGCTCTAACGATTTTGATTAAAATATCGTATATTAAAGACAATATGACAAATAATATATGTGTATATATATCTCTCTTGAATTTTCTGGAATAGCCTCGGAAGACTACTTTATTCTGGATGAATTTTGAGGAATTTTGCATAACTGCTAAACCGTAATAGATAGACAAAAACTTACCACACAAAAAATGTAAATCACATTAAAACATACAATTTATGTTATATACATTTTTTTCGTACAGTTGATCGTTTTTGAGGTGTTCCTTGTTTTTGTTTTCAGCCTTGAAAAACTTATGCCTTTCTCATACGGGAATTTGTCAACTCCTGTGCTTATAAACAAAGGACCTTCAGTCACATAGCAACCATTATTTAACTATCACCTATGGTACTCCTTTATTTCGCTTCTATTTGCAAGGAAGTAAGTAATAAAAGTATTTCTGCTAATTTTTTCTCGATTGTATGAAGTAAATTTAGCCTAAGCTTTTTAACAATAATTTGTTACAGAGATGTAGAGAAAGTCATGTGAATGGAACACATCAGAACACATCTCTTGCTATATACTGAAGTTATAATGCCAAGATAATTCGCGCACGTGGTGGACAAAATACACTGCTTATACATGTCAACCTGTTCTGAAGGAGCGTCAAGTGGGGTGAAGGATGAATGGGTGGATTGCTCAATCGGTTTTTCATTTTCTTACTCTTCTGGTATGTTGTGCCAGAATGCTGCTCGTCGTAAGACCCGAGTTCCCGTCAAACGTTCGCATTTTCAGTAAAATCACTTCTTTGAGTGTACATAGAACGTGTAGAGAAAGTAACAATTAGGCAGATTATAAATGTAGAGACCTTAGCCCACAATAAAGTGCTCCAAAATAATAACATGCTTTGTCAATTTCAGGTGATTATATTAAACCTCAGAATGCGACCACAGACAGACACAGCTGGTGTGTTACTAAAAGTGCTCTCGTCGATGTTTCCGTACGCATTTTTATTAACAGGTTCTCCAGGTTATAAAACCGTGTGCAAAGCGAACCTGCGTCATCTGCAACTTGTGGAAGTAGGCAGTATAAATTCTCTGGGGATATTTTTCCACCTTTTTGTTACGCTCTTTCATTACTCTCGCCCTTACATCTGTTATTTTTCTAGATCCGCTATCTGGAACGTTACCTGTTTGTAATTTAGTTTTCCATTAGTGCTTTTTCCCCCGTGGTCTCCGCCGCTTATCTTTCCTTTGGACTCTAACCGCTCTCTCGCTTGCTTTCCCAGCATATGTATTTTTCATTACGAACCGCAGTTTCAAAACTGCGCAAAGAAGAAATGTTACATTTCTCGCTATGAACTGTGCTTCGCGTTTCGTGAGGAGATTTGGATTACTTTAGCTTCAATTATATTTAATGCCATAGGCGTTCTGGTTAGAGCATGTGCACACAACCTTCAATATTTTCAACTTAACAGTATTTTGCTTTTAGTTGCTTAAGGTTTTCACGAGTCTGAACCCATACCGGGTGGAAGGAAACTTATTAAATTCCTTCTAATATGTGCTTCATAGAAGCATTACAAATAATAACATCTGATGTGTTCCATTCACATGACTTTCTCTACATCTCTGCAACAAATTCTTGTTTAAAAGCTCTTACTTCTATTTACTTCGTGCTAATCGAGAAAAATTAACAGAAATAGTCTTATTACTAATTTCCTTGTAAGCAGAAGGAAATAAGGGAGTACCGTTGGTTAAAGTGATAGTCAAAAGCTGGTTGCTATATGACTGTAGCTCCTTTGTTTGTATGGACAGGAGCTGACAAATTCCTGTATGTTTTTCATAGCTGGAAACAAAAACAAGGGATATCTTAAAAACGATCAACTCCACGAAAAAAATGTATGTAACATAAATCGTATATTTTAATGTGCTCTAAATTTTTTGTGTGGTAAGTTTTTGTCCATCTCTTACGGTTTAGATGTTATGCAAAAATCGGTAAAATTCATCCGTAATAACGTAGTCTTCAGAGGCTATTCCCAGAAAATTCAAGATATACATTTTATTTGTCAAGTAAATACCTTAAATTTACAAGATTTTAATGAAAATTTTTAGAGCCAGTTTTTAGAAAATAAAAAAAAAAAAAAATGTTCATGTAAAGGGTAGTTTGGGGTGGGGGTTTTCTTGAAAATCTTCGTGTCGCATCCCTGGAAGATACCAAACCTAAATACCAAATTTGGTTTTTAACGGTCCTCTCATTTTTGAGTTATGCTGCCTACAGACACACACGGACATTTTTCTAAAAATGCTTCTTTTGTGTTCAGAGGGTCTCAAAACATATATTTCCGGTGAAATCTTGGTATCGGATTTTAGGGTGCAATACAATACCTTCTCTATACACTATTCACATAGTACGTATAGGGAAGGTAAAAAGTCTAATAGCATTAACTTCTTTGATCATTATATTTCGAAAAAATAAATGCTTTTTGATCCAAATTGGATGTGTAATTCCACAATAGTATACGAAGATAATAGCTTTTTACTTGTCAGATGCGTGGAGTAAATATTTATGACATTAGTTTCGGTAATAAGTATGGGATATCACACAGATTTTCGAAATAATTAATTACTTTAAAGAATTAAAGGAATATTCTGAGAGGCTTTGCCATTTGAAGTAGCTCAGCAACATTTCGTTGAGGTTGGTTAGGGACCTGAACCGGCTTCTGTAAGCAAACACGTCGGTCGCTTGCAAACACGACGCAGGGTGGTTTGGGAGATAAAGAGGCAACTGGCATTTTGATTGGTCTACACTGCTGTGGTAGCAGCAGTGGGGCATGCTTTTTTTTATGTACTGACCTAGTACACGTGACACACACACACACACACACACACACACACAGCCTGCAGCGTTGCTAGCTTGTCTTTCTCTCGTTTTCAACAAAACTAAAATATCTCCGTAGGAAACGGAAACAAAAACGTAGGATACAAAATGTGTTCCAAATACCGATATCTATCACTGGTTTAAATTAATGTAATGACTTCCATCCCACCCGGTATACTCACTTAGCTGCACTTTTTGTTTGATATTTATTGTTGTTATATTGTGTTGTTTACTGGTTGTCATCCGTTGTAAAAGAATGAGCTTTCTAACAATAATTTGCAACAGAAATGTGGAGAAAGGCATGTGAATGGAACACATCAGTCAGTTTATTCTTGGGGCTTAAAACATATGGATGTGGAGAAATCTCGGTATGGAAATTTTGGGTGCAAAACCATACTTTACGTAGCTTTTCAACCATCAAAAGGAGACGTTTTCTTTTGATTCCTTTTATTTCTTGGTTAATGCTTCATAATCTCTCCTTTGTTTTTATATTCTTTGGAAAATTCTACGCGTTTTTCCCTTTTTTTAATTTATTTAACTTTTTGATGAGAGATAGTCTTTTAGTCATTGTTTGTTTTAACAACGAAAAATTATATCTAAATAAGATTTTTTTGAAATCCGAGGACCACAGGCTTCAAGAAGTTTTTGTGGCAAAGGTAGCTACGCAACGAATCGTGGAGGTAATTATATCGCGAAATTAGCATCACGAGTATTAATATTATAATAAGTATTGAAGATTTGTATTCCTTAATCAAGGAAAGTACAATGTCAAATAGATATACCATTTACAGAAAATAAATAGTTCAGGAATATTTTTCCAGAATATTAGAAAAAGATAAAACAGATGTAACACATTCTAATACTAAAACTTCTATGAGTGACGTAGCCTTTCATTGCTTCGCAGTTTTGAGTAAATACATTTAAATTAATAAAGCCTACTACTTTCACAATAACCAAATGACAGAACCATTTCTTTGCATCTTCAACATTGTCGTCAGTAATTAATATATTAGCACGTCCAGAGGATCATCGTAATCAGACTCTTCTCGACCCTCTCTGAAACGTCGATACCATTCGAAACTCCTTGTCTTACTCATAGTAGAGTTTCCAAAAGCCACAGCCAACATTTCGAACAGTACTCCAATTTTAAGCAAAATGCAAGGCAAATTCGCTGAGCCTTTGAAAACACGTATAACCCTTTTAACTGTCAACAACAAACTATTTAAAACAGCTGAAAATACAAACATACATCAGGAACCTGTGTACCTACAAGATAAAAAAAAAAAAAAAAAAAAAAAAATTGAAAATCTGTTATACAAAGCCCGTGAAATTAAACAATTCCCGTTATTACTTTCTCTACACGTATTATGTATATAGTGTATAGAGAATTCATTGCACTCCACACAAAAATACGATACCGAGATTTCACCGGAAATATATGTTTTAGGGTCCGCGTGTGTGTGTCCTTGTGTCTGTGAACACGATAACTCAAAAACGAAAAGTTGGTAAAATACCAAACTTGGTATTTAAGTTTAGTATCTTCCAGGGATGCAACATGAAGATTTTGAGAAAAATCCCCTTACCCCAAACTACCCTTTACATGGAACTTTTCTCGAAAATTTAGATTTTCTCAAAATGGCTCTAACGATTTTTATTAAAATATCGTATATTAAAGATATTTACCTGACAAATAAAATGTATATCGTCAATTTTCTGGGAATAGCCTCTGAAGCTTACTTTATTCGGGATGACATTTACGAAATTTTGCATAATTGCTAAACCTTAAGAGATAGATAAAAACTTACTACACAGAAAATGTAGAGCACTTTAAAACACAAAGTTTATGTTATATACATTTTTTCGTGGATTTGATTGTTTTTGACATATTCCTTGTTTTTGGTTTCAGCTATAAAAAACATACTTTTCTCATACAGAACTTTGTGAACTCGTGTCCATACAAACAAAGGAACTTCAGTCACAAAGCAGCCAGCTTTTGACCATCACTTTAACCTATGTTACTCCCTTATTTCGCTTCTACTTACAAGGAAGCAAGTAATAAGACTATTTCTGCTATTTTTTTCTCGATTAGCAGGAAGTAAATAGAAGCAGAAGCTTTTTAACAATAATTTATTGCAGAGTTGTAGAGAAAGTCATGTGAATGGAACACATCAGATTTTTTTTATCACGCCTTGTATAATACACTGACTTTTGTATATTAGGAGTTATGAGTTATGTTAGCGCTTACAAGGGTAAATAAGCAATACTTTTGAATGTTGGTGCGTAACGTCGATACTGTATATAAACTAATTTCCTGTATACATCAGCAACTCAGTTGTTACTTCTGTGATAGTTAATTCTGGCACGAGTGACTGGGGCCGATGGTACCTGCGCTGCACGTATAAATATGAAAGTCAGCTATCCGAGACACTTGTGCTCTAATATTGACCGGAAACGCAATAAAATCCCTTTCAGGGGGCACCATCTTGGAAGAAGCATATTCGTTATAGCATGCATACATATACAAAGGCTTCTAAAATATTCAATACTCAGGAGACCTGGTCCAAGAGACGGCATTTCCATAAGAGCAAGGAGGGTTGGGGGCGAGTTTACTACAGATGGCGTCACGAGTTGAAATGGAGCGCAATGGACCAAGATGAGATGCTGCGAGATGTAATAGAAAGGTAAGCATATGGTGGGTGAGTGTGCTAGCTCAGGATCAGGAGTTCAAGTCCGGATACAATGGACCTAAATGAGATTCTGTGAGATGGCATATAAAGATGAAGATGAGAAATGAATGATTTCCTTGATGAGAGATCTGTTGCTCAGCGTCTGGGTTTTTTGTCCCGACACAGTAAATCACGAGGTTTGCAAGAATTTCCCAAACATATGGGGTCTCTTTGATGCCATCAGTTAAATTAAATTGTTTTTCGTGTTAACAACGCTGCCAACTGCCAGGATCATATCAACGCCACTGGTGAGCTTGAATTTAGTCACGGAAGGGTTATTTTGCGTGTTAGTAAATCTACTAACTTGAGGCGGTGGCTTTTAGGGTGATACGCCTCTCTAATTTTAACAAAAATTATAAAAAAAAATTAAAAAAATTATTTACAAACTGACAATTAATTCAAAAAATTTAAGAAACTAAATTGCGTCTCCTACTTGGTGAACTTAAACTACCAATTAACAGAAGCAATAAATGGTCATGTGCGTGTTTATTAATATGTACTCCCAGCTTTAAATTATATTTTCTCGCAAATATTTTCCAGTACTTTTCCATACTCAAAATGTTCCACATGATACAAAGTTTCACTAATTTGTTACAACATGTTTATATTGCCTCTCAAAGTGAATCCTAATCAGATAATGTTTGAAAACAAAACGCACGGTTATGTAGGATGGAGTTTCAGAGCGATCGATATTCTTCTCAAGGGATGGGGCAGAGGAGGGTTAACCATATGAACTGTTACATAAAAAAATCACAGAATATCTGAGATAGAGAATAACAGGCATTCTTAAACATCAAGAAATTTTGCCCATGATCATAATTTTAGAAAATAGTGAAAAAAACTGCAAATACTGGATCATCATATCGTCCTCGAACGCTGATACACATATTTGCATTTATTCACCTCCCATCTGCACATACGTACAAATATTTTATTGGAAATTCAGAACAATGTAGTGAACAACATTACATCAATATTTGCCTTATTTGCGGACTTACTTTTACTTATTAGGAGTGGCACGTTTTCAGATTGGTTAATACTTCCAAGTAGGCGTGGCACACTCAAGCATACATGGTTATTTTTCCTGAGACAGCGGGACGGAAGCCGTAACCTAGAATGGGCAGTCCTCATAATTACTGTTGTATAAGAACTGAGTTTGAATATTATCTGCAAGACCAATGACCCTACACTATCAGCCCAGCAAGTCACATTTTGAGGTATGGAAAGTAGAAGCAAAATGGATAGTCTACACTGACAGGCATTGTTCATTTCGCGGCATGTTAGACTTAGACGAAGAGAGAAATAACTAGCTTACCCAAGTGGGTATACATTAAGCTACGATTAATCAAAACATTCTTATTTATACCCGTAACACTCTGTATATATGTAAATTATACCTGTGCACCGTGCATCAGTCCGACTCGGCTCGGGACAATTCACAGTGAAGAACGGGAAAATAACTCAACAAGTGTAAGAAAAGAAAGAGACAGCGTTATTACTACAAATCAAGTAGTTGGAACTTGCATTTCGTCAATCTAGCCGAGTCATATTTTCCACCATGCAATACACTTTGAGAGACCCTGCTCTGATGCATATTGTTGCCATTTTTCAACAGAAATAAGTCGTCTTTTTACAATATTAATATTATACTGACATTTTACATTAAAATAAAGATATATGCAGCTTTTTATATCATAAATTTGTTATTTTACGACAAAAATCAAAATTCATGCAACTGCAATCGAATGTAGCCCAGTCATCATCCACGCGTGCTATCACAACAATTATTTTATGTGGGTCCTCCCCGTCCTTAACTTCAGTCGCTTGGATAAAAACTCGCGATGCTCGGATTTGAATGGATGATCAGTACATTACTTATCCCTTAACGATCTGGCTGTTCAAAGCTTGCAGTATAAGAAGCTTGAGAATCATAAGAAAAGCGAGATATGCAGCAAAATAGTAGATGCATTAGAAGTCTAAGGACGTGATTGTGTTTAATAATGTCAAATATAAGTACATCATCTCGTTTCACAACTGGACTAATGCGTAAACAGCTGCAGTTTTGGTATAGCTGAAACAAGTGTTATTGACAGGTGACAACGACAAACCAGAGACTGCCTTCACATAGATTGTCATTACTCGTTACATGGGCAAATGTAGACGTGGCTGACACCATGTTATTCAGGAAATCCACAATGTTTCCAGAACAAAAAAAAAAAAAAAAAAAGCAATAAAAAATCTGATGTGTTCCATTGATATGTCTTTCTTTACTTCTGTGTAACAAATTATTCTGAATAAGCTTATTCTTCTATTTATTTCAAGCTAATCGAGAAAAAGTTAGCAGAAATAGTCTTATTACTTGCTTCCTTGTAAGTAGAAGCGAAATAAGAGAGTATCATAGGTTAAGGTGAAGTCAAAAGCTGATTACTAGGTGACTGAAGTTCCTTTGTTTTTATGGACACGAACTGACAAATTCCTGTATGAGAAAAGCTGAAACCAAAAAAAAAAAAAAAAAAAAAGGAATATCTCAGAAACGATCAACTCCTCGAAAAAAATCATATAACATAAACTGTGTGTTTTAATGTGCTCTAAATTTTTTGTGTGGTAAGTTTTTGTCCATTTCTTACTGTTTAACAGCTATGCAAAATTCCTCCAGAATAAAATAGTCTTCAGAGGCAATTCCCAGAAAATTCAAGATATACATATTATTTGTCAGGTAAATATCTTTAATATACGATATTTGAATCAAAATTGTTAGAGCCATTTTTGAGAAAACCAAAATTTTCGAAAAAAGTTCCATGTAAAGGGTAGTTGGGAGTGGGGGAATTTTCTTGCAAATCTTCGTGTCGCATCCTTGGAAGATACCAAACTTAAATATTGGTAATTGACGGTCTTTTCGTTTTTGAGTTATGCTGTCCACAGACACACACGGACCTTTTTCCAAAAATTATTTTTTTGGATTCAGGGGGAATCCAAAACGTGTATTTCCGGTGAAATCTCGGTAATGAATTTCTGGGTGGCATACAATATCTTCTCTATACACTTTGTACATAGTATGTGTAGAGAAAGTAAAAATATATGATGTGTCTACATTCTCTACATCTGTGTAACAAATTATTGCTGGAAAAAAGAGTACACTCGGCTAAAGCGACAGTAATATCTTTTAAATGCTGGTAACCTTGTGAATAAAATCCATTTCTTGCATTACCAGGAGTTGACAAATTTCCATATGAGTAAAGTTAAAGTGTTTTCAAACTGAAACCAATATCTCAAAAATGATCATCACCACAAAAAATGTATATTTAATATGTGTGTTTTGTAGAGATCTACATTTTTTCTGTAGTAAGCTTTTGTCTATCTCTTACGGTTTACCACTTATGCAAAATTCAGCAAAATAAGAGTTCTTAGAGGTTGTTATTGGAAAATTAAAGTATAAATTTTATTTGCCATGTAAATATCTTTAATGCGCGGCAATGTAACCAAAATCGTTAGAGCCATTTTTGAGTAAAATGTAAAGGTTAGTTTGGGGTGAGGGGATTTTCCTCAAAATCTTCGTACCGCATCCTTGGCAGATATTAAACTTTAATTCCAAGTTTGGTATTTTACAGACTTTACGTTTTCGAATTATCATGTTGACATGTATACATACACACATGGATTTTTTACAAAAAATGTTTCTTTTGAATACAGCAGACCCTAAATCGTGTATTTCCGGTGATATCTCGACATCGAATTTTTAGGTGGAATGCAATACCTTCACTATACACCATGTACTTAGTAAAGGAGGGTGGTCAATTGTTGATCAGTTGGGTATCACCGATCACTCGAGAATACATCCTCTGAAATGATCAGTACGCTGTTGATAGGTTTTTCCATCTAGTGTCAGTCACATTGCATCAATTCATCATAAGCCATCTTTCAGGCCAGGGTTCGATTCCAAGTGAACAAAGCGGCGCAGGGGCGGGTTTTCTCCGGTTTTCCCCGCCATTTCCAACGGTGCTCCATCTTCATTCCAGTTATCACCAGGTTTTCACCTACGGTGCCATAAGTAGTTAACACTACCCAAAAATCTCATGTGTTCCATTCACATGACTTTCTCTACATCTCTGTAATATATTATTGATAAAAGGCTTATGCTTCTATTTACTTCATGCTAATCGAGAAAAAAATAGCAGAACTATTCTTATTACTTGCTTCCTTGTAAGTAGAAGCGCAATAAGCGAGTACCAATGGTTAAAGTAATAGTCAAAAGCTGGTTTTTATGTGATTGAAGTTCCTTTGTTTGTATGGATAGGAGCTGACAAAGTCCTGTGTGAGAAAAGTATAAGGTTTTAAAGCTGAAACCAAAAACAGGGAATATCTAAAAAACGATCAATTCCAAGAAAAAATGCATATGACATAAATTGCGTGTTTCGAAGTGCTCTACATTTTCTGTGTAGTAAGTTTTTATCCATCTCTTACGGTTTAGCAGTTATGCAAAATTCCGTAAAATTGATCCTTCCCCTGCGTGTAGAGAAAGTAATAAAAACCAGGATGCTTTCTCCACATTCACTACTCGTTTCAGGGTTGGACAAGCGACTCAAACATTTGCGGCTCGGTTTTCCTAAAAGGAGACATTTGCCAGTAGTTTCACAACTGGACAAAAGACTCCACAGACGCGGCTTCGTAGCTAACTCAGCAGTGAGAATGATTCCGGTAACATACCAGGAACTTTGTCTCCGGAGATATTCAGTACTAGCTATACACTAGACAAATATCTCAGCAGATGTTTAGCTGCATACAGCTGATTCAAAGCTTATTGAGCAAAGCAGCAGTGGCTCTATAAAATAAACCAGAGGAGTCTTCCACAGACGTATTCACATTTACTGCATAACTGGACAAGTACCTCAACAGGGCGACCTCAGCTACTGGTCGTCTCCTTAGCACGGGAGACCTGGGTTCGATTCCCAGTACCGGCGTGGGGACCTGGACCGGGGTGCACTCAGCCTCGTGAGGTCACTGGGGGGCCAATTGAGGAGGTACTTGATGGAGAAGTAGCGGCTCCGGGTCGTGAAGACCACATTAACCGACCGGGGGGGATCGAAGCGCTGACCACGTCTAACCCCATCCATGATGTCTGTAAAGGACCGAGATGGGGGACGCAGCGGCCGGGCGGCTGGCTCTAAGTGAGATGTGCCAAGGAGTCTACTCAGCTACTGAATGATGAAAATTGTAACTGAATTTAATTTATACACGCTCTTTAACTTCTGTGATTCTCATTTTATATTGGACGTAAAAGACCATTTATTCTGTTACAACACGGGCCTACAGACTTCACTTTCCTTCCAAGGGAAGCCATGGTAAGGATTTTTACGGCCGAAAAAATCCATCAGCCTCCGTTGGATTTTGAACCCGCGAACTTGCACTCCGTTAAATACTTATTTTGATCAAAAGTACACAAAAAGCCTGAATTATATTATTATCACTTTTATTATTTATATACAGAGTTTTAAAATGCTCATATCATTTTGTGTCTAAAGAATTTCTTCAGTCCTGTTGCTGTCATTCAAGTTCTATTTCCCGCATCCACGAGTTTCCTTTCCCTCTTCTTCCAGGTGAACTCCATTCCAACGCCTTTCTCGGTAACCATCTCCATTCATTCTTCGGACATTCCGTACCTTAATTGTCTGATATTGAGTTCTTAGTATTCATGTTTACTTTTTCTAGCACGTTAGTACAATGTATGTACAGTGTATGTAGAGAAAATACTGGATTTCCCAAAAAATCAATACCGAAATTTTACCCCCCTAAAAAAGGATATTAAAAAGGTGTGTGTGTATGTGGATTAAATAACTCAAAAGTCGGTCAAACGCGAAACTTGGTATTTAAGTTCATTATCTTCCAAGAATGCGACGCGTACCGTTTCAGAAAAGTTCTCCACCCCAAACTACCCTTTCCCTGGAACATTTTTGGAAATTTTCGATTTTTTATTAAATGGTTCAAACGATGTATAAAAATACCGTATATTAGAGATGTTTACGTGCCAAATAAAATGTGCATCCTGAATTTCTTGGGAATAGCCTATGAAGTCATCTTCATTCTAAACGACTTCTGTATACTGATAAACCTAAGAAGTTGACAAAAGCTTACTACACAAAGAAATTAAGATAACGTTAAAACACAATATTTATCATAAGCATTTTTTGTAGAGCTAACTAGAGATGTAGTTGTTGTCAATTTTAGAACACTAAGGAACTAAGTAATCAGACAATTTCTAGTAATATTAATCTCGATTAGCATGAAGTAGTTAAAAGAATAAGCTTTTGTAAGAATAGTTTGGTTGTAGAGCAGGTAGAGAAAGTTATGTGAATGGGACATATTTTTTTTTTAATATTATTATAAATAAATTATAATTATAATTATTTGTTACGATTTGCACTTATTACTGTTATTATTTCAGTTTATTATATCTATTTAAAGATGTACTGCTTGTTGTACATGGTAGCATTTCTTTAACGCTTACATACTAAAACTAGGTCTGCTTTAAGCCCATCTCTGTGAAACCCACTTCCAATATTTGATCATTACATTTCCCTCTAGCTGAAGATTTGTTTAGAAAAGGTATTGGTTGGTGGGAAACACAATTATCGATTGTCGACAATCCGACTAAAAGAGAAGGCAAACGTTAACGAAAATACGGAACAAATGCTGTTCTGCGGGGAGATTCATAGTTTTAAAAGTCCGAAAATATGGCACTTTCTCGCGTAATTTGAGACACATAGCTGCTGTATTTATTAGCCTTGAGCTATTCTAATCTAGAAACTATATTAATACAAAAACACTAACATTAAAATTAAAAAATATGCTGGTAGTATGTCTGCCTCACATTCAAGAGGTTTGAATCTCAGTTAAGGTGAGTTACAGGACGAGATGTTCTGGGGTTTTGCTTATCCTGAGAAGATAGATATCGGGTAATTTTAAGCTCTAGGACCCCGGAGTAATTTGAACATCATTTCACTCTTTTCGTTCATCGTCCAGTACGATCTACTAGGTTAAATCGTTAAATTAAGTGGACAGAGACCCAAAGGGCTATCAGAGCCCCATAATGTTGAGCGCAAGTTTGGATGGGGTCCCTAACGGTTATAGATTGAGTGTCTCAGCGTCGCCTAGGTCCATCCCAAAAGCCCCAAGCCTTCGCGGTACCGCGACCACGCGAGTAATAAACCTCTACAGCGCAAGCCACCATCCGCCCACAACCTGCCAAACACCGTCGCCTGATCCTTCAACCCTGTAACAGTCTACAAAGAAGTGAAGGGAACAGGAAAGGAATGGACAGGAAATTCGGATGACGTATGCAAACTTACCGTGATTCGCTAGGCAATCCGCGGAAACCCCCGAAAAAAGGGCACGGAAGTCGAACCTGACCTTCCGAATGTGATTCGCACACGTTACCGCGGGACCAACATGCTCGGCTCCTTCACATATTCTGACCAAGGGGTTCCCGTATGAAGGAGAGCAATTAAGTACCGTAAAAGTGAAAGCTCACTAGGGGAAAATTACTGTACAGTCAGTAGCAAATAATAATCTACCAAAGAACTTCGAAATACACAGAGAAGTTGCTTTGGATTGCAAACCATACAAACTAGCAAGAGATTTATAATAATAATAATAATATATATATATATATATATATATATATATATATATATATATATATATATATATAAACGAAAAAAAATCCTGAAATTGTGGCGGATAATCCGCAAAGCGTTTAATCTGTCCACGTTAATCGAAGTATATTAAGAATAGTCATGGACGGGGACCACAGGACTCTGAGCCACAGTACCGGATGTAAGCCCTTGAGGCCCTTTCCGACTTACATGACACAGGTGGGAGCGATGTTAGGAGAGAACCAAAGGGCGACCAGATCTGGATGACGACAAGTGCAAGCATGAATTAAGCTCCTATCGGTTTTACAGTTAGAACGTTTTCGATGCCGCCCTAGGCATGCTCACGAGGACTCTTAGGGAGCCCTGAAATGGGCAGTTGGGTCTCGACCTCGTGTTCCCGACGACGGCGACTTCAGGATAAACTTTTATAATGCGCATTTCACCATCCAGCAGCACTCCGCCGATCACCGCAGGTGCTTCAACCCTGAAAGACATGTATTAGGAAGTGATTAGAACAAGATATAGTCGCCCTCCGTGGTGTAATGGTTACCATGCTAACTTCATTTACCCATGGTCACGGGTTCAAACCTAGCGGAGGACGATGGCTTTTTTCGGGCGTAAACATCCTTAGCATGACTTCCTTCGGAAGGGAAGTAAAACCGTGGATTTACGGCACGTAAAAGAACCTCAAGCCTGATAGAGAGGTCTCTGAGCAAAATTAAGTGGTCTTTCACGCCCAGAATAGAATGGGACGCTGAGAACCACGACAGTTAAAGAGTGTCCATAAATAACACGCCAGTTCATTTCAGAACAAGAAATGGTGGACTGGAAAGTTTCAGAGATGGATTTATCTACCCAGTATTCACCTGGCGACCCGGGCAAACTCCGAAAAAACCCATGGGTCATGTAGGCGAATCCATAACCTGCCGAATGTTGGCCAGAGACAAAACCACCTAAGCCATCTCTGTTGGTTAAGTATATTACAATATGCATTGTTTTTTTATAGGTTTAATGCGCGATTTTAGAATTTCGGCACCACAGATAATAACACTGATGATACATGGAATGAAGATGGAGCACCGGTGGAATGCGATGGCAGGAGAGACCGGAGAAAACCCGCTCCTGCGCTGCTTTGTGCACCACTAATCCCATATGCACTCTCCTGGGAGCAAACCCGAGCCGCTTTGGTGAGAGACGAGTTGTCTAACCACTCCATCACGATGCGGCCTCTTTTATACATTGGCTTTTCTGTTAGTCGGTTGATTCTGAGTTGATTCTTCTGGCCTTCTAAAGCAGCGAGTCCGAGAGCTTTGAGGCGTGCTTAAAAGCGACAGTCCCATATCAATAGAGTTATTAGCATGTGAAAGAACTCCTGTAGAAGGAAATTCCGGCACATCGACAGCGGACAGCCTCATTAACAAACAAATAGTTTTTCTTCTGTGTTATTTACGGTGTTACGTTCTTATCCAGGCGTTCAAATCACCTAAGTAAAACTATTATGATGTACTTACATCTTCTCCTAACTATTCCAACGTTTTCAACTGTAAAATATAAATTTTGAAGTGTTTAGAATGGCATGACGACGTAGAGCGTTACCTGACGCCCTCTACTGGGAGCTACTGTAGCTTGTACAGAAAATCAATAGCTCAGGGTTACCTACCTGCGAGAGTTGCGTAGGTCCACGGCAGCCTCTGTCTCTCTCTACATACGTACGTATACAATTAACATGCTGGACCCCCGTCTTAACAGACAGTGGCGGACTGTCTAACCTCAAACTCTACTATTACTTAAACGTAAGGCAATGTCTTCATGAAAAATCATACTTTTAGTTTTCTTCTATTGACTTTGGTTTCTTTTTACGTTCTCTACACGTACTATGTACACATTGCATAGATAAGGTATTGCATTCCACCCAAAAATTCGATACCGAGAATTTCACCGGAAATACATGGATTGGGTAACTCGAATCCCAAAAACATTTTCAGAAAAAAGAAGCTTTTGTGCGCGCGCGCGCGCGCGCGTGTGTGTGTGTGTGTGTGTGTCTGTGAACAGCAGAGCTCAAAAACGAAAAGACAACAAAAAGGTATTTAAGTTTGGTATCTTCCAAGGATACGACACAAAGATTTTCAAGAAAATTCCCCCCATCCCTAACTACCCTTTACATGGAAACATTTTCGAAAATTTTGTTTTTCTTAAAAATGACTCTTAACGATTTTGATTAAAATGCAACATATTAAAGTCAATTTCATCACAAATAAAATGTATATCTTGAATTTTCTGGGAACATATTTATTCTGGATGATTTTCGCTGCAGTTTGCATGAAAAAAACTTACTACATAAAAAATGTAGACCTCGTTAAAACACACAATTTATGTCACATTCATTTTTTTCGTGGAGCTTAGCGATTTTGAAGTATTCCTTGTAATTAGTTTCAATTGTAAAGTACTTATACTTTTCTCAAACAGGAAAGTCGCCCTCCGCGGTGTAATGGTTACCATGCTGACTTCATATACCCAAGGTCGCGGGTTCAAACCCGGAGGAGGACGATGGATTTTTTCGGGTGTAAAAATCCTTAGCATGGCTTCCTTCGGAAGGGAAGTAAAGCCGTGGGTCCCGTGTCGTGGATTTATGGCACGTAAAAGAACCTCAAGCCTGATAGAGAGGCCTCTGAGCAAAATTAAGCGGTCTTTCACGCCCAATTTAGAATGGGACGCTGAGAACCACAGCAGTTAAAGAGCGTCCATAAGTAATACGCCATTTTTTTTCAGACAGGAAGTGTCCGATTTTCTTTTGTTCTACTCTTGGCCAAGCAAAGAAGCAATTTGCAATGACAGTCGCATAATGACAGTTTTTAAAACATTCGACTATCACTTTAGCCTAGCGCATTCCTTTATTTCCCTTCTACTTATAAGGAACTAAGTAATGAGAACATTCTGCTAATGTTTATCTCGATAAGCATTGTGTAGAAAGAAGAAGAATCTTTTGTAAGAAGTTTGTTTGTAGAATGGCTAGAGAAAATCATGTTAGTGTAACACTTCAGATATTTTTATTTTAGACACCAATAAAACGTCTATTATTTCTGGTTTCAGAAAATATATTGGGGGAGTTAAAGGATTTTAATTAATATAAATATAATTTGAATGCTAGTCTGCGTTTCTTTAAAGCTGTCGTGCAATGCCCCTTTTTAGAACAATTGTATCTTTAAATTCAGTTTTCTCAAGACAGCATTTTTGGATACTTATGTACCTTTTTCCGCAGAGGTTATGAGAATTGCAAAGCTGAAATTTTCAGCACATATATTCAACAAATAGTTGAACTTTCTGAACCACAATTGTGATGTTATAGTATATATTGATCATATTAAGAAAGCAACAACATTACAAATTTTCCACATTTTTACTTTTTTGAGTTTGCAAAAAAAAAAAAAAAAATTAATTCTACTGAAATTGTATCATAGCAAAATAATTGAGGTTCACGAGATATACGATTATACTAAGAACAAGCGGACAAAGTGTGATTATGTATTGCTAGTAGTATCAGAGAAAAAGATGCTTGAACTCACATGTTTTAAGACTAAGTTTTATTCATTTTCTGCTGAAAGAAATACTTTTTACAGGCTCAACCACATAAGCTATTAATGTAAAAATATATTTGAAATAATTTCAATGATTTATAGAATAATTCCTACAAATTTCTGGAAAAACAATTGAATATTATAAGAGCAGTGGTAATTCAACTCATTAAGGTGTAATTTCCGTATATTCAGACTACCTTGTCCCCTTAAGATGTATATTTTTACGTTCTCCATACGCACTATGTACATAGTGTATAGAGAAAGTAATGCACTCCACCAAAAATTCGATACCGAGATTTCACCGGAAATGTATGTTTTAGGGTCCCCAATATCCAAAAAAAGCGTTTTCACAAAAAGGTACGTGTGTGTGCGTGTGTCCGTGTGCCTGTGAACACGATTACTCAAAAACGAAAAGTCAGTAAAATACCAAACTTGGTATTTAAGTTTAGTAGCTTCCAGGGATACGACAGGAAGATTTTGAGAAAAATCCCCCCACCCCCAACTACCCTTTACATGGAACTTTTTTCGAAAATTTTTATTTTTTCAAAAATGGCTCTAACAATTTTGATTAAAATTTCGGGCATTAAACATATTTACCTGACAAATGAAATGTATATCTAGAATTTTCTGGAAATAGCCTCTGAAGAGTAGTTTATTCTGGATGAATTTTACTAAATTTTGAATATCTGCTAAACCGTAAGAGATGGACAAAAACTTACTACACAAAAAATATAGAGCACATTAAAACACACAATTAATGTTATATACATTTTTTTCGTGGAGTTCGTCATTTTTGAGACATTCCTTATTTTTGGTTTCTGCTATGAAAACCGTATACTTTTCTCATACAGGAACTTGTCAACTCCTATCCATATAAACAAAGGAACTTCATTGACATAGCAACCAGCTTTTGACTACCACTTTAACCTAAGGTTGTCCTTTATTTCGCTTCTACTTACAAGGAAGTCAGTAATTTGACTATTTCTGCTAATTTTTTTCCGATTAGCGCAAAGTAAATAGAAGTATAAGCTTTTTAAGAATTATTTATTGCAGGGATATGGAGAAAGTCTTGTGAATGGCACACAACAGATTTTTACTTTCTCTATACGCACATGTACATAGTGTATAGAGAATGTATTGCACTCCACCAAAAAATTCGATACCGAGATTTCACCGGAAATATATGTTTTAGGGTCCCCAATATCCAAAAAAAGCATTTTCACAAAAAGGTCCATGTGTGTGTGTGTGTGTGTGTGTGTGTGTGTGTCCGTGTGTACGTGTGTGTGTGTGTGTGTCCGTGTGTACGTGTGTCCATGTGTCTGTGAACACGATAACTCAAAAACGAAAAGTCGGTAATATACCAAACTTGGTATTTAAGTTTAGTATCTTCCAGGGATGCAACACGAAGATTTTTAGAAAAATCCCCCCACCTCCAACTACCCTTTACATGGCACTTTTTTAAAAAATTTTGATTTTCTCAAAAATGGCTCTAACGATTTTGATTAAAATTTCGTATATTAAAGATATTTACCCGACAAATAAAATGTTTATCTTGAATTTTCTGGGTATAGCCTCTGAAGAATAGTTTATTCTGGATGAATTTTACTAAATTTTGATTGACTGCTAAACCGTAAGAGATGGACAAAAACTTACTTCACAAAAAATGTAGAGCACCTTAAAACACACAATTTATGTTATATGCATTTTTTTCGTGGAGTTCGTCGTTTTTGTGACATTCCTTATTTTTGGTTTCTGCTATGAAAAACGTATACTTTTCTCATATAGGAACTTGTCAACTCCTATCCATATAAACAAAGGAACTTCATTGACATAGCAACCGGCTTTTGACTATCACTTTAACCTACGGTTGTCCCTTATTTCGCTTCTACTTACAAGGAAGCAAGTAATAAGACTATTTCTGCTAATTTTTTCTGATTAGCATAAAGTAAATAGAAGTATAAGCTTTTTAAGAATTATTTGTTGCAGGGATATGGAGAAAGTCATGTGAATGGTACACATTAGATTTTTTTGTAAGAGAAGACCGTTACCAAACACAAACTCAGTCACGGCGTTTCCCACGATGTACATAAAGGTGAATTTTTACTTTCTGTATTCGTGCTATGCATATAGTGTATAGAGAAGGTATTGCAGTGCACCAAAAATTCGATACCGAGATTTCACCGAAAATATATGTTTTAGGGTCCCCTGTATCCAAAAAAAGTATTTTTAGAAAAAGATCCGTGTGTCTGTGAACACAATAACTTAAAAACGAAAAGTCGGTAAAGTACCAAACTTGGTATTTAAGTTTAGTATCTTCCAGGGCTGCGACACGAAGATTTTGAGAAAAATCCCCTCACCCCAAACTGCCCTTTACATGGACCTTGTTTCGAAAATGTTGATTTTCTAAAAAATGGCTCTAACGATTGCGATTAAAATATCGCATATTAAAGACATTTACATGACAAATAAAATGTATATTTTTAATTTTCTGAGAATAGACTCTGAAGACTACTTTATTCTTGGTCAATTTTACGGAATTTTGCATAACTGCTAAACCATAAGAGATGGACAAAAACTTACCACACAAAAAATGTAGAGCACCTTAAAGCACACAATTTATGTTACATACATTTTTTCGTGGAGTTGATTGTTTTTGAGATATTCCTTGTTTTTGGTTTCAGCTATAAAGACTTATACTTTTCTCATACAGGACTTTGTGAACTCGTGTCCATACGAATAAAGGAACTTCAGTCGCAGAGCAACCTACTTTTGACTATCATTTTAACCTATGGTACTCCCTTATTTCGCTTCTACTAACAAGGAAGCAAGTAATAAGACTATTTCTGCTAATTTTTGCTCCATTAGATGAAGTAAATAGAATAATTTGTTGCAGTGATATAGAGAAAGTCATGTGAATGGAACACATCAGATTTTTATAAAAAATATTGAAGTCCCCCTTGAGTTGCCCACAATAAATGTATGTCCGGTGAAATCTCTGTATCGTATTTTTGGGTGAAATGCAATTTCTCTACCTACTATGTACACTGTACGTGATAGAGAAGTAAAAACCAAACAGTAATGGGTACAGAAAGTATGGTATGTCTATGTGGAATTGGTTAGCACTACAGAAACTGGTAGGTACGACAATATTCATAAACCCTAATATTATATCTTTACCTGGCTCGAACTGTGGCCCGTCTTAAACCCCCAGGACCCAGCACTCTTCCTTTTCCCCAGGTTTTCACTTCCTTTTCATTTATTCTGTCAGCTAGAAGCACGTTTCCTATGCTAATACGATGTTCCCCTCTAGAAATGCCTTTGACAGAACCCCTCATCTTCCATTCTTCACGCTTGAAGTTTCAGAGATTTGATTTAGTCACTTTTTATGCACTACTTTACTCCGACACCCTTGTTACTTTTCAAGCTAAGTGCTCTCTAACAAACTTGGGCATTCATTTATTTATTAAGGCCTGCAGCGTGTAGTGTAGCCCATAAGTGACGTAATATTCTGCAAGAGGCTTTGGAATTTTGTCGCTAAGCAAAGTACAGGGATTTACTGGCTATTCAAATAAACTTTGGTTCATTCTATTGTCATATGCAAGGCTTGTATTCGTAATGTCTAGAAGTCGATTCCCTTTGGACTGGTCACCCTAACGTTTACGCTTATACCGGAGCGGTTCACACAAGTTGGTGTTACCATCGGGTACTACAATTTGTTATACATCACAAAATCAATTTTGGCACTGATTTGGGAGGCATTGGAGTTAGTCGTTCAACGTAATTTAGCTAAAATGTAAAAAGTACAGTACTGAAGCGATTAACCTTTTGCTTTTAGATGAGAAAAATCACGGGATAGAAACGAAATTGGATGCTGTACATGGTCTTTTGCAGTCTATAAACAAGAATAATATTGTCTTAATTGTTTTTACTTTCTCTACATGCACTATATGCATAGTGTATAGAGAAGGTTTTGAATTCCACCCAACAATTTGATAACAAGATTTCTACGGAAATACACGTTTTAGAGTCCCCTGAATACAAAAAAAGGTCTGTGTGTGTAACAGCGTGTCTGTGTGTCATGCAATCGGCGCATAACTTCTAGGTAGTATTCCTTATTGACTGTGTAACCATATGGCAGAACCATTTGTTTGCATCTTCCACCTTGTCGTCAGTAACTGATGTGTTAGGACGTCCCGAGGATCGTCTTCAGTCTTCTCAACCTTCTTGGAAACGTTAATATCACTTAAAACCTCTTGTCTCACTCATAATAGATTTGCCAAAAGCCACTGCCAACACTTTTCAAGCAAAAAGCAAGGCAAATTCGCTGAGCATCTGAAAATGCCATACATCATTAGGGAGATGTGTACCTACGAGAAAAAAATAATTTTTGAAAATCGGTTGTATAAAGACCGCAAAATTAAAAAATGCCTGTTATTTTTTTATCACACCTCATATACACTTTCCCCCAGATGTTTCTTGTTTTTTAGTTTCAGTTTTAAAATATTTGAAATTTTCTCTTTTGGTAATTTGCAAACTTCTGTTCAAGCAAAGAAATAGATTTGAACCAGTTGGCAACCAGCTTTTAAACGGTTGACTATCGCCTTAGCCTGGTATATTCCCTTATTTCCCTTCTAGTTACAAGGAAACAAGTAATAAGACAATTTCTGCTAATGTTTATCTGGAGTATCTAATCTATGAAGTAGATAGAAGAATTAGCTTTTTAATAATGGTCTGTTGCGAGGTGTAGAGAAAGTCATGTGAATGCGATACAATTTTTTTTTTAAAAATTCTCTACTTACATAATACACCCATAGTGTATTCCTAAACGGTTTATTTGTAAAAAATCTGGTGTGTTCCATTCACATGACTTTCTCTACACCTCTGCAACAAATTATTGTTAAAAAGCATACACTCCAATTTACTTCATGCTAATTGAGAAAAATCTTATGTGTTACACTCACATGACTTTCTCTAGCTGTTCTAAAAACTTCTTACATGAAATTCTTCTTCTGTCTGCACCTTATTAATCGAGGTACTCATTAGCACAATGTTCTTATTACTTAGTTCCGTATAAGTAGGAAGAAAATAACTGAATGCACTAGGCTAAACCGATAGTCAAATGTTTTAAAAGCTGCCCTTATGCGATTGTCTTTACAAATCGCTTCTTTTCTTGGCCGGGAGTAGAACAAAAGAAAAACGGACACTCCCGTCTGAGAAAAGTATAAGTACTTGACAATTGAAACCAACAACAATGAGTACCTCGAAAACGGTAAGCTTCACGAGAAAAATGTATATGACATAACTTGTGTATTTTAAAAAAAAACTACATTTTTTGTATAGTAAGTTTTTGTCTATCTCTTACGGTTTACTAGTTATGCCAAATTAAGCAAAATTCATCCAGAATAAACAGGTCTTCAGAAGCTATTCACAGAAAATTCAAGATATACGTTTTATATGTCAAGTAAATATCTTTTATATATGATATTTTAATCAAAATCGTTAGAGCCATTTTTAAGAAAATCAAAATTTTCGCAAAAAGTTCAATGTAAAGGGTAGTTTGGGGGGGATTTTTTTTCAAAATCTTCGTGTCGCATCCCTGGAAGATACTAAACTTAAATACCAAGTTTGGTATTTTAGCTATTTTTCGTTTTTGAGTTATCGTGTTCACAGGCACACGGACACACACGGACCTTTTTCTGAAAATGCTTTTTTTTATACAGGTGGTCTTAAAACATGTATTTCCGGTGAAATCTCGGTATCGAATTTTTTGGTGGAATACAATACTTCTGTATCCCTATGTACTTTGTACATACAGGGCTAGAGAAAGTAAACATTAGCAGAAATAGTCTTATTACTTGCTTCCATGTAAGTAGAAGCGATATAAGGGAGTACCATAGGTTAAAGTATTATTCCAAAGCTGGTTGTTATGTAACTGAAGTTCCTATGTTTGAATGGACAGGAGTTGACAAATTCCTGTATGAGAAAGTTTTTAAAGCTGAAACCAATAACAAAGAATATCTCAAAAATGGTAAATTTCACGAAAAAAACTGTATAACATACTTGTGTTTCAACGAGATCTACATATTTCAAGATGTAGGCAAATTTCGTTTGACAGATAAATATGTTTAATATACGATATTTTAATCAAAATCGTTAGAGCCATTTTGGAGAAAATAAAGATTTTCGAAATTGTTTCTATGTAAAGAGTAGCTGGAGGTGGGGATATATTCTTGAAAATCTTCGAGTCGCATCCTTGGAAGATGCTGAGCTTAAATAGCAAGTTTGGTATTTAACGACTTTTAGTTTTTGATTTATGTGTTCACAGATACACGGACACACACGGTCGTTTTTATAAAAAATCTGATGTATTACACTCACATGATTTTCTCTAGCTATTTTACAAACAAACTTCTTACAAAAGATCTTTCTTCTTCCAACACCATGCTAAAAGAGATAATCATTAGCAGAATTTTATTACTTAGTTCCTTATAAGTAGACTGGCACTAAGGGAATGAACTAGGCTAAAGTGATAGTCAAATGTTTTAAAAACTGTCATGCGATTGTTATTGTAGAACAAATAGACCAGGAGTAGAACAAAAGAAAAACGGACACTTCCGTCTGAGAAAATTATAAGTACTTCACAATTGAAACTAAGAACAAGGAATACCTCTAAAACGGTAAGCTCCACGAAAAAAAAGTGTATGACATAGCTTGTGTATTTTAACAAGATCTACATTTTTTATGTGGTAAGCTTTTGTCTATCTCTTACGGTTTACTAGTTATGCCAAATTAGACAACATTCATCCAGAATAAAACGGTCTTTAGAAACTATTCCCAGAAAATTCAAGATATATATTTTATTTCGGATATAAACAACTTTAATATACGGGATTTTAATCAAAGTCATTAAAGCCATTTTTATGAAATTCAAAATTTTCGAATAATTTTCCATGTAAAGGGTAGTTTGTGGTGGGGAGATTTTTTTGAAAAAATTATCGTTTTGCATCCTTGGAAGATACTAAACCTAAATACCAAGTTTGATATTTAACGGTCTTTTCGTTTTGGGGGTATGCTGCTCAGACACACATATATTTTCGGTGAAATCTCGACATAGAATTTTTGGGTGCATTACAATACCTTCTCTATCGCTATGTACATTGTACAAATCGGGCTAGAGAAAGTAAAATACTTGTTTTTTTTTGGTTACAGGGATCCTAAAACTCTATTTCCGCTAAAATCTCCGTATCCAATTTTTGGGTGGAATGTAATATTTTCTCTATGCACTCTGTGCATAATACGTGTAGAGAGAGTAATAATAAATTATTTGTTTTGATTTCGACTGCAAGACAAGAGTGAATCTGAACCTGTTATTGTTTCAAACTGTAGTTTTCTGCAGCTCAAGAAACGCCGCTTTTCATTTCTTTAGGTCCCCTCTCCCTCCCTTCCCGGCCTGTTTATTTACTTACAGGGACGCCAACATCGCTAATTCTCTCATTCAGAACATCGTTTTTGCTTTTGTCGTCCTCTCTTTGTGCCGTCTTTTCTTCGTAGGGTGTATAGCATGTTTGTAGTGTCAGGTAAGGGATTTTGGACGAGCGAGGGATCCCTGAGAATTTACAGCAGGGCTTAGCAATTTGTCCCTGGACACCGCCTGCTGCCTTCTCTACGAAAACAACGTTCTTGGATGGATAGACAGGTGCTTCTATTTTGTGTGGATCAATACACGTCTTTCCTACCGCAAATACGTGGCAACGCACGCAAGAATTAAGGTAGTTTCCGGTTACGACCAACCTTACCTTAGTCCTCCTGGGAGAAAGAGGTAAATCGTACGTTTTCCACAAATTCCTTAAGGGACTTAGAGGCTGAAATTTTGTTCAAAAAGGCATTTTTAAAGTTGTTTTTACATACAAATTCACCGAGGTAGGAATCTTAGAAGTTTTGTCTAGGACTGGTATTCGGAAGGTCGTGGGGTCGGTTCCTCGCTGCCAACATCTCTGACATGGGTTGTTTGAAGGTTTTCCCGGCTAGTTACACAATTGTTGGAGATGTTTCTTTATTTCCCGAACTTCCTGTGGCTTCATTTCATTCCTAACCGGTCTCTTTCAAGGTTGTAAGTGTCGACGAGGACTGCGACAGAGACGCCATTTCGTGGAGGTGACTGCTCTCGATGGCGCTTGTGGCTGCCTGTGGACTCAGTTGTCTATCCGGGACTGAGGCAAGAGCGCTTGGCGCTCACCGCGTCGGAATTATGAACTGTTTATGAACTACTAGGGACCCTCCACGACGGCTCCCTCCCTGTTAGAATGTCCGCCCTTTGAAATTGCACTTCATCTCATCCTTCCTCCAGGGGTAATACCCCGCCGTAATGTACACACAAATAAAAATTCAATTTGGACCAAAATAGAGTATGTGACATGATTTTAAACTTCTGTCCTGCTTACCTATAGCAAGCATTCATTTTACCCAAAATTTTGATATGGAGGTTTCACTGGAAATACTCGGTTCGAAACCCCTGAATCCGAAACAAATACATTGTTACTTCCTCTACAACGTACCACATACGTAGTGGGTAGAGAAAGTACTGTATTCCACACAAAAATCTGGCACCGAAATACATTTTGAAGGACCCCTGAACATTTTAGAAAAAGGTCTGTGTATGTGTTTTTTGGAGCATAACTCAAAACGAAAAGTTGGTTAAATACTAATCTAAACTAAACTTGCATGAAATATTTTTTTAATTATTTCATTTTCTAAAAAGGACTAACACTTTTGGTTGAAGAAGCGTATCTAAAAGATATTTAAATGACAAAGACAACCCAAATTTTAATTGTTTTCTTTGTAAAGCTAAACTTTTCCGAGATATTCCTTGTTACGATTTTAACAGTTGTAATACATATATTTTTCTGAAATGGGAAGTATGGTTCACTTTTTTCATATCGATCATGCGAAGAGAAGGAAATTTTATTGCATCTCTCTGTATGTGGGATTTGTAATGGACAAAGTGGTGCAGGGGAGGGTTTTCACCGAGTTCTCTGGTTTCCCCCGCCATTATATTCCACCGGCATCTTCATTCCATATGTAGTAAAAGCGGGCGATAAACACTATACAAATTATATCATTCTACATTCGTTTTTCAGGTTAAGGGAAAATCCTCAGAAAAGAAATCTTATTTGGGTATCTCGCCCTAACCGAAATTCCAAGTCGGGACCTCTTGAAGTGAGGCAGACACGCCACCCCTACACTACAGAGGTGGGCCTTTCGTGATTATTAGATATTTCTAAGATTGGTTTACATAAAAAGTATACGAGGTAAGAAACAGTATGTTTCCCCGTTGGGTAGTGTGCTGGTAGCGTGTCTGCCTCACATTCCAAAGGTCGTGAGTTCGAATCTCGCTTAGGGTGAGTTACCCAGATAAGATTGTTTTTTTGGGTTTTCCCTTATCCCGAGAAAACAAATGTCGAGTAACTTTAAGCTCCATGGACCCCGAGATCATTTGAGCATCATTTCACCAATTTCATTCATCGTCCAATATGACCAACCAGGTTAAAGGACGTTAAACTAAAAATAAAAAAAGTATGCTGGTAAGGAGTAAATTGCTAGAAAAAATTGTATGAGTGTCTACACGTAAGACTTCACAGATCCAATGCTATTTCTAACACAAATCATATGACGTGGTTTTCCTCTCTTACACAATATATCACGACAAACATTTGAATATGACGTTTTTTCCTACTTCACCTGTTTGCTGGATGTGATATTAGCACGAGGAATCTTTCAGCTCCCCTTGCACTGGTGAAGAGTTATTTTTGAGCAGCGGACAGATTTAATAATTTCGCTCATAGGATTTTTTTAAAAAAAAAAAAAAGAAAGGGCGGTCCGGTAGCTCGCGGCGGGATACGTTCTCAAGAGCAGATTTCACAAACCGGTCCCCGCTTTAAACGTTATCTTCTCTGCGATTTTAGAAAGAACCTCGGACGCAAAATTAATTCTTGCCAAAACCAGATGCTGAGTGCTTACAATGGCCGTCCACTTTGAAAGAGCATGTCATAACGGAGCGAGGTAACGTCTTTCCACTGCAGAAACTCCACATGCATCCACTGAAGAAGCTAAGAAGTTAAACTTGGAACATTTCATATACGAGTACGAAGGGCGTTCAATAATCCTTAGAAAATCCAACAAATTACACTCCTATCATTGAAAAAAATTGTATTTAGTAACAGTCGTCTCTTACTAGATGGCAGTTAACGTTTCAGTTATATCCATCTCATAGTTTCGTTGCCGTAGAAGACTGAATCAACAATCTAGTGCTTCTTTAGAAAGACGGGGGGAAAACGAGTTTCGTGAGGTGATTAAACACTACTATTTAAAAGGTTTAACACCGAAAGAGATAAAAGCCGAGTTGGATGAAGTTCATGACACATCTGCAATCATGTTTGCAACAATTTACAATTGGATAAATTAATTTAAACATGGCCGTACATCCACAAACGATGAACATCATTACGATCCAGTAGAAGTGACTTCCTCCGAAATGATTGATAAAATTCAGGATTCCACCCAAAAATTCGATACTCAAGTTTCACCGGGAATACATGTTTTGAGTCCCCCTGATTCCAAAAAAAGCATTTTTACAAAAAGGTCCGTGAGTGTGTGTGCGTGTGTCTGTGTGTCTGTGGACAGCATAGCTCAAAAACGAAAAGTCTGTTAAAAACCAAATTTGGTACTTAGGTTTGGTATCTTCCAAGGATGCGACACGAAGATTTTCAAGAAAATCCCCCCCACCCCAACTACCCTTTACATAGAACTTTTTTTGGAAAATTTTGATTTTCTAAAAAATGGTTTTAATGATTTTGATTAAAATATCGTATATTACAGATATTTACCTGACAAATAAAATGTATATCTTGAATTTTTTGGGAATAGCCTTTGAAAACTACTTTATTCTGGATGAATTTTACGGAATTTGCATATCTGCTAAACCGTAAGAAATGGATAAGAACTTACTACACGAAAATGTAGAGCACATCAAAACACACAAGTTATGTTATATACATTTTTTTTCGTGGAGGTGATCGTTTTTAAGGTCTTCGTTGTTTTTGGTTTCAGCTTTGAAAAACTTATACTTTTCTCATACAGGAATTTGTCAATTCCTATCCATACAAAGGAACATCAGTCACATAGCAACCAGCTTTTGACTATGAGTTTAACCTATGGTTTCCCTTATTTTGCTTCTACTTACAAGGTAGTAAGTAATACAAATATTTCTGCTAATTTTTTCTTGATTAGCGTGAAGCAAATAAAACAATAAGCTTTTTAACAATAATTTGTTGCAGCGATGTAAAGGAAGTCATGTGAATGGAAGACATCAGATTTTTGTATACAAGCTTGCAATTAAGAAATTATGGCGAAGCTGATATTTAAGACAATACGAAGTTATGAAGGAGTATATTCCCCGGAAGTTGAAGTGGATTCCGTGGTCAGCAATATGATCTGCCCGGAGCTGATGGCCAGTCCTCGTTAGAAACACCGCACTCTCTCTCTCTCTCTGAATATTAAGTAGGTCTCCGGGGCATGGTGGTCTATACTTAAACAATTCTGGGAACATGAACCCTAAATGTGATAATGAACTTCAAATTTGAGGTTTGGTAAGGTCGTAAATCTACAGCGCAGTGTTTCAATATCGGGGTTATGAATAACATGCACATTTATCTTCTGTTTCCCTTAAAGACATGCCTAAATAGGAATTTTATAAGAACTGAGAGTGAAACGATAGAGGAATATGTGCTACAGTTAAGCTTATCTAACAGTCAGAGAAAGTATTCAATTTTCTGTTGTTTTAAATCCATGCGAATATTTTTAGAATCTTCTTTACTTACAAACGCTTTTTCTTTTACATATTGCTTATAAAACCAAATAAATCCAGCACAGGTTTGTGAATATACAGGGTGTTAGGGTTATGTGTAAGTCGATTTTGCGTGCTGAGAGATCCAATTGACGAATAATAAAGTTTAATAACAATTTCCTCTATCTTGAAAGGTAACAGAGATAATACAGCATTATTGAATACATTATTTGCTCAGAGTGGCAACAGACATGGACTTAGCAGCCGAATATTTTATCTTGGTTTGTAGCCAGGCCGATATTTTGTTTTGGTTTGAGCCTGAAATCCAGTTCGCCCTGTGCCTGTGTGTTTATAATCAGCTACTGCTACTAACGAGGGGTGGGGTGGTTTTCTTTCAACCTATCCAATCATATTCACGAGATCTTAACTAAGATTAGTCTGATAATCAAAAATAAAGCAAATTCAAACGTGAATTACAAAAATATCTCATTTAGGTGTGTCGTAATATAATTAAATCAAAGCCACAGATTTGCTAAACAGGACATTTATTAGCATCAACATCAATAATATGTTCATTTACAGTAGATGTTCAAAAGTGTTCGCATTTTCTTAGCCAATTTAGAGCTTCTGCGTTCTGCCTAATCCCTATAGCTTCTTCAAACTACATGTGCGAAGATAATCAATGGTAACAACCTCATCATGGTACACTTTAGTCCTAAAATGTCTCCAGAAATAATAAAGTATTGAGCTTTGCCATAAGCAAGAAGCATATCTAGATATTCTTGGTTTATAAAGATTGTCATAGGTCTGAATGCATTTAACGCATCAAAATGAACTGTTATGCAAGATATCAAGACACAATATTACTGTTAAACTTCCTGACCTTCCGCTCTACACATAACGTCTAATGTGGCACAGTTGCCATGTGTATTACCTCAACTTTATTCCAGTAGACACGCTGGAATACAATTCTTTAATATCATTTTTGGCTAAACACCTCACTTTGGCAACAACTGGTAAAAACACGAATAACCCATATTTTTTAGTTCTACCACACTATTCTAATTGCAGAAGTAAACGATAAAGGAGTGTGACAAATTCGAAATCAAACATTTGACTAATTCTATTTTTACTTTCTCTACACATACTTACTATATTCATATTGTATAGAGAAGGTATCGTATTGCACTAAAAATTTGATACAGGTATTTCAGTGGAAATACATGTTTTGGGAGCCCCTGAATACAAATAAAAAACATTTTTAGAAAAATGTCTGTGTGTGTGGGGGGGGGCCAACATAGCTCATAAACGAAGAATCCGTTCAACACAAACTTGATATTTAAGTTTAGTACTTTTAAAGGATGCGACACGGTGATTTTCAAGAAAATCCTCCAACCTCCAACTACACTTTACAGGGAAAATTTTTCGAAAATGTAGATTTCCCCAAAAATGACTATCACGATTTTTATTAAGATGTCACATGTTTAAGATATTGTTATGACAATGTTTGATTTGAATTTTCTGGCGATAGCCTCTGAAGGCCTCTTTATTCTGGATGATTTTTGTATAACTGGCGAACCGTAAGAGATAGACAGAAACTTAACACAAAAGAAGTGTAGATCTCGTTAAATCACACACTTTATTCATATACATTTTTTTCGTAGAGATGACAATTTCCGAGATATTCCTTGCTATTGATTTTAGTTTTAATATACTTAACATTTTCTCATGCGGAAATGTGTATACTCCTGGCCATGCAAAGAAACGGATTTCAGCCGCATGGCAACCCGCTTTTAAAAGATTTGACTCGCTTTACCCCAGTGTATTCTCTTCTACTTACAAGGAAGCAAGTAATGGGACAATTTCTGCTAATTTTTATATTGATTAGCCTGAAGTGAATTGAAGAATAAGCTTTTTAACAATTTTGTTAGAGAGATGAAGAGAAAGTCATGTGAATGAAACACATCATGTTTTATATATGTAGCCATGCTCTGTAGAGGAAAATGGTACAGGAATTTGTTTGATTTTAACACCAGGAAGTTGCCATTGAAGCCTGCGCATTCATACATCTAACATCTTGTATATTCTGGGTGGTCACACATGATAGAGGGTAGGATAGCTCTTGAAAATGTGAAATAACACATTGTACGTAATAGGTATGCTTATCAACAATTTGATAACAACAAATATGACGATGGGGATACACATGATAAACTGTCTTACGAAAGAAAAGGTGCTTCTCTAGATGTTTGCTACATACCAGAGTTGCCAACCAAAAACCATTGAATATAGCTACAAGTCGAGCAAAATTCCGCTACAAAAATACACACATTAAATTACCATAAAAATAACTATAGCATACCTTTTTATGACGTTCCAGATCACCAAGACGATTATGATGATATGAAATTATTTGCAGTGTCTTCTGTAACTGGTTGTAACCATTTCGAAAAAATATCTTCTTTCAACCACTTGTCCAAAAACAACTGTTTTCTCGCTTTCTTCTCATCTTTCGACAATTCTCCGCGGTATTCCCATTTCTTTTTCTTGGGACTGGAATACCCTTTATCACTCATTATAAACTATAATTAGTAATAATTAAAAGTACCGCACTATTTGATATAATCCAATACTTTAGTCGGCAAGCTGTCGGTATGATATTATAACTTGAAATGAGACCTGTGCCTGCGACGAGCGAGTGTTTCATCTTGGTGCCCAAGGTACAGAGTAAGTTATCATAGCTTGCATAAACTTTTTGAAAAGCATCAACTATCTGTATACTGATTATTGAATATGTTTTTAAGTACTGTCAGGCCGGGCGCTTGCATTAAATAAATATTAACATGAGTTATCAACTTATCTTTCACATGAGAGATTTCTTGACCTACTTCCCACACCATAGTTGCCTAACATAGGGCATTGGCGTTTACGATAAGCTGGCTGATTTTTTTTTTAAGTTGACAAAATTCGCTACATTTTCCCACTTTTTCGTTTTTCTCCGCAATGTCTCCCAAAGGCGCGAAATTCCGCTACGGTTGGCATCACTGCTACATACATAATTAAGTACAGTGTCTAACGAAGTAAATGTAAATTAAATTGCAGTTGAGAATATGGATAGTGTGAACTATATAGTTCCTGGCTCATATACCTTACTTCTGCCAAGGTCGCAGGATGGCAGATTTTAACGCACTATTACAACCATATATTGATAAATACAATTGTAAGACGCATTGATATTCCTGCCATCTAGCGACTTTGATCCCTACCCCATCTGCCATTAATGTAAAATTATACCGCTAGAGCGCGGTAAAGAAAGTGTCGTCACCGAGCACGCTTTGAACTGTGACGATGCGTATATATTTGACCCATAAGTTAATCACATCATTCCAATCGCGCATGCTTAAAATTTACTTAAAACGTGTACAAGACACAAGATATACTAGAGACGTGGCCAACTAGAAAGACGTCCGGTGAGGGGAATTACACATGTGAGAGGGGCTAGGAACGTGAGTGAGTATTACCTCTTCCCCTCCTTGGGTGCAAAGTGGCAGGTACAAATATTCGAGAACTATAGACGCTTTTCTTGAGCTGGCTATCTTGGAGAGAGCATGTCTCATACTTTTAGGAGTAAATCATTGTATTTATGAAGTAAGAAGGAACCATACAGTATACTTGTTTAAGATTGTGCGTGCGTGTGTAATTTCGGAGGGTTTCCACACTGCAGCTATTGGCTTATTGTACGTCAGACCTCACGAGGATGAGATGAGAGTATTATCAACGCGCGGCCGAGGCCGAACGACAGGGAAAAACCACCGTGGAGGGTTTGCTAACATATTTCAAGGAGCTCTTCATCTCGACTCGGGGAGCGCTAGAAGCCCGCGCTCCAGGTGTGACCGAACTCCCTGGGACTACAAACGCCTTCCAACGCCACTTCGCCGCCGATAGCATTATTTTCAGAGCACATTCACCACCACGGAAGGGCGTCACCATCCTCGCCGACACTTACAAGCCTGAAAGAAACCGGTTGGATGAAACGGAGATGAAATACAGGGACAGGAAGTTCGGGGGAATGAAGAAATATATCTCTAGCATTTGCCTTGTGACCCGGGAAAACCCCCGAAAAACCCTATGGGTCAGAGAGGTCGACGACGGTAATTGATCCTACAACCTCCTGAATGCCAGTCTCAGAAAAAAAGCCTGAGCGACTTGGCTCGGCGTTAAGGATTGTACATGGATACTCAAAAGGAAAGTTTTGCATAGCTAATGAAACACGAAACAAGTTAAAAAACTAATACTATATATCAAAACATCAACATAATAAACAGCTTTGTTCATCCCTTTGCGATGAATACCGGATTTAATACAAACCATGTTTCACAAAGTATATTTTTTAAATTAAAATTAAAATTCAACACAACTGCAATTAAGAAACTCTGGTACTATAGATTATCAAGGTAATTAACAATAATGCCACATTTCGGCCCACGCATCTCACGCCTTCAACTGCTTCCTCTTCCCGCTTTAGCCGACCGCTTTTCGGAGTTTAGAGGGGTACCGCGGCTGATTTAAATTACCGCATATTATCGCTCATATGTATGTTGCGTTTAAGAGCATTCAAAGAAAAATGTCCAATAAATGCATAAGGTGTCAACAATTTAGTTATTCACGTGCTCTTGTATAGCAGCCGCCACTGGTCAAATCTTTGCAGAAATACTTTTATTACACATTTCCTTATAGGTTTAAAATTAATAGAGGAGATTGAAACTGTAGTCTTCTTCCTTTGATATTTACTGTGCTCGTATGTAGGAGTTCCACCCCCATCACGATTTTCAAGCCAGTGCCTGGGGTCATATGCTTGTTGAGGAACAGACGGACTCTGTATCAGAGAGAAGATTGCCGGGATGTTGGAGAGGTAGAGTCAGACCGAAAAATGTAATTCCATAACCGGGATTTGAACCTCGGTTTTCTGGTCTACGTCCAGTTACCCTGACCATAGAGTATATGCCGGCACGGCACTAGAAAATTCTTTACGCTTCTCTTTTGTTTGCTCCTAGCAAGCAAAGAGAACCGAATTTCACATAGCGACTGGCTTTAGCCTAGTGTATTCCCGTATTTCCCTTCTACTTATAATAATATTGTAGATAAAATAATATTCTTTCGTAAGAAAGATTTGTTTATAAAACAGATAGAGAAAGCTATGTGAAATGACACATCAGATTTTTCACTAATTGTTTTTAAAATTTCTATACTTCCACTAAAAATCTCGTTAAATAATATAATCATATGCTTTTTGGATATAATGCTCCAGTTTTGAGAAACGTTATTAAACTTTGAAAATTCAAAAGTTTTGTGGAGTACGAAAAGTAATAATGTTTCTACACTGATTAGGACTAATATAACACAATACGACAGATATATTTGTAAACTCGTTTTGTGTAAAAATGGATTTTATGTGAATATTTTAAAAATGATTCTCAATGTTATTCGAAACCTTCGTTACAGATTGCATAAAGTTAAACATTTAATCAAAGGAACCTCTCCCTTGCCACTCCACTTGAAAAGCATAATATACATGTCATTGTTAGACCTATATGGATGTATGGTTGCGCAATTTGGGGATCTGCATCAAACTCCCAGATAAAGCGATCTCAAACAATCCAGAATCGGGCACTTCGACTCATCGCGGATGCATCATGACAACCTGCATAAATATTTAAACAAACCAACCGTTGATGCAACACTGATCTCTAGTTATAGACGTCTTTTCCGCAAAATAGAAAACCACCCCAATAATCTGCTCAACTGCATTCAAGCTCAACTTCCACCACCTCGGCATCTACGAACATATAGACATCATCTGACAATTCTTCCCGCTTGTCCAATGTGCCAAGCCCCGGATTCTCTCGCACATCGACTCTTGGAATGCTCAGGTAAAGGACTGATATGGACATGGCTCTTGAGCCGATGTCGGGAGTGGACTGGTGACACCTGGCAGCCTTCAGCAACGGATATTTTGCACCTGAATTTTCCCTGGACGCGCCCTGCATTGTGCAGAGCTCTTATTTGGACAGTAATGGGTACCTATACTTGGCTTAGTACCTTGGACACGCCAGCTGACTGTGTGGTTCCAGCTTTACGAAGTTTTTTGTATGCAGAGAGGTGACGGATGATTCGAGACAACAGAATCAGCGCCTTTAAACCCTGGATATACAAGATATGAGCACCTGATTGATTCTATATCGATCTGGAATGATCTTGGATGCAATATCATGCATTATTCCTCTTTATGCTGGCCTGTTGTGATGTAGAGCTCCTGCTTCTCCTGAAATAAATAAAGTTCCTAATTCCCAAAGGGGGTACCATGCCAATACAAACTAAATAAAAAAGAATAAATACAAAAATAAATTTAAAAAAAAATGCCCATTCTTCTCCTCCACAAGTGAAAATAATTTCAAACCTCCATTTATTGCTTGAATAACATTAAAAAAAAAAAAAAAAAAAAAAAAAAAAAACAGGGAAAGGGATATACGGGTTGCAGCTTAGCTGACAGCAGGCGAACAAAATTAAAAAGAGACACAAAGACTTCATTGAAATCTGCTTGTAAGTTTTTTTTTTTTTTTCGTTAAGCTTAACGTCCTTTGACCTGGTTGGTCATATCGGACGATGAATGAAATTGGTGACATGATGCTCAAAGGATCTCAGGGTCCATGGATCTTAAAGTTATTCGCCATTCGTCTTCTCAGGATAAGGGAAAACCCTGAAATAAACTTATCCGGGCAACTTACCCTAAGCGAGATTCGAACTCACGACCTGTTGAATGTGAAGCAGACACGCTACCACCACACTACCCGGGCGGGCGACTTGTGAATTATATTGTTGTGTATGTTTGGGGACAGTCATAGAAGTTACCTCAAAACACTTTTCTTGTGTATTTACACATATGTTTATTATACCAGCACAATAAAACTATCTTATGATTTAAAAAATGTTATTAGGACAATAAATTTAAATAACCATGTAAGCTAGAAGTTTGATACATGGCAAAGACATCACTATTTTTATTATTATTATTATTATTATTATTATTATTATTATTATTATTATTATTATTATTATTATTATGTATAGTAACTGCTATAAATTTCAACAAGGTGTCGGATACTATGGATTTTTCCAAATTTCAGAGCTGTATCACCTTAGGGTAAAGAGGCAGAAACAGAAGCTTTCGTAAGAATGGTTTGTATATGTAGTAATAAACGGTATAGGTTAGAGAAAGTCATTTGAAAACTGTAGGTTAGGATACAATTTCCAGAAATGTCCGTTGATATCGATTAGAATCGAAGGTACGTTACTAGCACTACTGCATACAAGCATCAAGAGCGTAATGAGCCCTTTACTCAGAGTGGAGCAATAGCAGCCGGCCCATTTGACTGCTGGACCGGCCCTGTTTTTCAGAGCCAGGGAGGAGAAGCAGGTAAACACCCTTGCTGGAGGGCTGGGCCACGTAAAGGGTTGTGGTGGGTCTCATGTTGACAGAAGCGACTAGTGATGCAATTAACATTCAAAGACTGATCGATTACTATCGCCTCGACCACGCCCAGTATCGATCAGAATTAATATTTAGAAAACTAATAGATTATGTATTGGCCTGGGGAGATGTTTACACAGCATCACAAAACCTGATCTCAAGTGGCCCACGCCTCGCTTCTTATGTTGACAAGACGAGCGTTTTGTACAAGCCACCACATACCCATATCCCCATAGCAACTAGGGCACATATGATCTTCACGTACAATCAATTAGGGCGGTTCAATATACAGGTGTTAATGAACTATACCGAAATATTTTCACAGAATATGTAGATTACTTAAATAAGTAATTTGAGATAGGAGACTTGAGGCCTGTCTATTGAAATTTCGAAGTAACGGCTATAAGTTTCTGAAGTGCCAGTACACCACTGGCTAATTTATCAACCATTTTGTTTTATTTCCATTTATAGATAAAATTACAACATTTTTAGTATAAAAACAAGGATATAAACTTGAACAATAAATTGACTCAGACAACCATGGTAATTTAACTGAGTTACACTCGGACACTGGTGCTAAATTGGTCACGTTCCCTGGTTTGGATGCTCCGTCCTAGTGGTAGAAACAACGGGAGTCTGGTGATTATATTACCATTAGAGCTAGGTGATCTGGATTCTCCTTTTCTGTACAGAATAGAAGCACAAAACATTAATCGCAAGCTACCTGGAAGGAAGTCATTGAATCTCGCTCCTTGTCACACATCGAGACATGCAATCTGTGCCGCGCACCGTTTCGCCATGGGCGACGTTAATTTAGCTAACAACCTTTTGAAAGTGACGACGTTCTTATTGGTCTCTGTGAAGACAAAATACTGGTACCCCATGGCAAACCATATTTGTAGAAATTCATATTTTGCGCCACTAGATTGCAACTGAAGAAAGAGGCCATCGAGACCATAACACGAAAAACGAAGGGACATATTACAGCGTACCTCTCTAGCGTAGCGGTTATGATACTGGCTTTCAAGTGCAAGATAGTTTCACGTATCGAGGCACTTCGTCTGAAATGAAAAAAATAATAATAATAAAAACATTTACTCTATGACAGAAATGGAACTCGTGACCTTTGGGATAACAGCTTCCCGCGTTACACATTAAGCCACCAGAGCAGTTGAAAAAACGGGACCAGAGTAGGCTACATAACTCAAGAACGTAGTTAATGAATGCTCAGTGTCGTACTGTCAAGTGATTAGTTCGAGATTTTACAGATTTTTGCGCCATTAAATCTTGAGAACGCGAGTAACGAACGAGCTGTTAAAAATCGATAGTTCTATACTCGAACAGTAGTTTTAAAGACATTCTAAGCCAATTTTTAAACCTGCTTTGCTTTGACACTAACTTATCAGTACCTGATACCCATACATTTAACGCTATGTAGTTGCGTTATGTTTATCCGGGGACTATGCATCGCCGATCTCAAATTACTTATATCAGTCACGAACACAATCTCGTAAATTATTTCGGTGTAGTTCATTAACATCCTGTATCCGCGTGTGAGCAATGAAGATGGCATTTTTACTTTCTCTAGTACTTATGTATTTACAATGCACACAGTAGCATATTATTATTGTTATTATTATTATTAATAATAATATTATTAGTATTATTTTACTGTTTCATTTGTATAGCCCCCTTTAACTTCAGTAGCCATTTCGGGCCCTTTGACTTGTGAAACTGTAGGTTCAGAACATTAGGTTAATAAACTTTATATTACTAAAAACACGCACATTTACTCTCCTACTCATACTTCCACACTCTATGGGGGAGAGGGAGTAATTCTGGTTAAAGAAAAATTCCCCGCCCCAGCCGGGAATCGAACGCAGGACCTCGGCCTGGCTGACCACTCGACCACAGATGCAGTCTAGCATATTATTGTATTCCGTCCAAAAATTCAATGTCTAAATTTCACTTTAAATATGTTTTGATGTCCCCTGAGGCCGTTTTGTTTTTTGAAAAAGGCCCGTGTATATTTGTCTGTGAACACATAACTCAAAAACAAAAAGACCTTAAATATCAAGCTTATTATTTATATTTAGTATGTTACAAGGATTCAACACGAAGCTTTTCAAGAAAATTTCCCCCACCACAAACTACTCTTTACATGGAAAACTTATTGAAAATTGTTTTCTTAAAAATTGTTCTAAGGATTTTGATTATGTACATTTTGAATTTTCTGGGAACAGCATCTGAAGACCTCTATATTCTTTATTTAACCGTAAGAGATAGACAAAATCTTACTAAAAAAAGATGTAGGTTTCGTTAAGACATAATTTATGTCATATACGTTTTTACTTTCTCTACACCTGATATGTGCATAGAGTATAGAGAAAGTATTGCATTTCACTAAAAAAAAATTGATACAGAGATTTCACCAGAAATATACGTTTTAGGGTTCCCCTGTAACTAAAAAAGCATTTTAGAAAAAGGTCCATGAGTGTGTGTGCGTTTTTCAGTGACCACAATAACTCAAAAAGTCAGTAAAATACCAAACGGTATTTATGTGTAGTATATTCCAAGAATGTGGCACGGAAGACTTTCAATAAAATCCTCTCATCACAATTTTTTGATGAAAAAATGTGTGAAAATTTTATTTTTCTTAAAAATGGCTCTAACGATTTTGGTTAAACTACCGTATATTAAAAATATTTACATCAATAATAAAATGTATATTTGGAATTTTCTGGGAATAGCCTCTGAAGACCTTTTTATTCTGGATGAGTTTTGCAGAATTTTTCATAACAACTAAACCATAAAATATGGACAAAAACTTACTGCACAAAAAATATAGATCTCGTTAAAACACATAATTTATATCATATACGTTTTTTTGTTTTTTTGTAAAGTTGACATTTTCTGAATTATTGCTTCAGTTTTAAAATGCTTCAACTTTTCTCATACAAGAATTTGTAAACTCCTGGTCATGCAAAGAAACGGATTTCAATCACATGGCAAGCATCTTTTGAAATATTTTAGCCTAGTGCACTCCCTTATTTCCCTTCTATAAGAATATTTTTGCAAATATTTATCTCGATTATTATGAAGTGGATAGAAGAATACGCTTTTTAACAACAATTTGTTACAGAGATGTAAAGAAAGTCATGGAAAGGAGCCAACAGATTTTTCAACGTTATTGTCATTGTTATCAAGACATTTATTGTAACGTGGTACCAGGTGGTTTTATTCATGTTTCTCATTTGTAGACAAATACCCAGGCCTTAACTTCTGTGGCGCACATTCTATAGGTCCTGGGTTCTAATCCTTTAAGCCAAGCAATCCTGCTGTTTTTTTTTTCTTCCTTGTTTTTCATCAGTGAGAAGGTAAATTCCGGATTGAATATTTAATACTACGGCCGAAAATTCCACCGTCAGTTTAGAACCATGGTAAAAGCTAAAAATAAACTGTTATTCCCATTGCGCTGCCATCAATACAGGAATAGTGCAAGCAGCTAAACTGCACGGCACCCTAATCCCATCTTTGACACGGATAAAAAAGTGGTATGGTGTAGAGGGATGAGACATAGAATGCTAGCTGCACTTCGCCTCTGACTACGGATGGCAAAGGAGATAAATTGGACGCACTCTTAACACAATCTGGTACCCAGATACCGGGTTTCTTCTGAAGGCTGGGAGCCAGATGTGGATGCTCGTTTCGTCTAGACGAGTGACCTTTAGCGAAGATACAGTGATAAATAGGTCAAAAAATACCTTTATGTTTCAATGAGAAACAGCTCTATTTCCTTATGATTACATTTCCAGAATGCACAGCGTACAGCTGACTGCAAAGTGTTGTGCGTTACGGGTTTATACCATTGTCAGTGTGTTTGACGAGAGCTGTTTAGTTGTTAATCAAAGTGACAGAAATTTAGAAGAAGAATATGAGGGAGAATTGACGGAAATAGAAGAAAGAGAAGAAAATTAAGTGCAAGTGTAGTGTAAGCAGTACCGAAGTTGAATACATGTGACTGATATCATTGGAAGTGTGGTATTTACGCAGAAACATGAGAATAACGTACACGGCATCTGAATGCCGGTTCTGCTTCTGTGTACCATTGCTCCAGTAAAGGTGACTAAGCGACTCGCATCTAACTTCTCATTTAAAAAATGTTATTCGTCAAGAACTGGCACGCGACCTTTACACTGACGGTTCGCGCTTCGGAGACAGGACGAGGCTGGAGCCTAGGACCCCTGGATCAGGACTGCCAAAACCTTGGAAGGTTTATTACTGTGTCATGCATATTTTAAGTATGCCAGGCAGGCGAGTGGTTATTCATATCTGGTCAGATATTCAGGCAGCTTTGAAAGCCCTTTCGGCGGTTAAAACGACATCCAGATTGGTGTAGGAGTGCCAAAGGATGTTGGATAGATTTGTGCCTACGGACATGTGAACGCTTTTGGGTTCCAGGTCATGCGGGCATCAGAGTTAATGAGATGAGGGATAGGCTGACAAAGCGGAGAGCGGTTTTTGCGTTTGTAGCATCAAGTATCAGCTAACCCAGCTCATAGCTAGGGCTCATCTTGAGCTTTGCAAAAAGCAAAATACCGCCAGATAAGCCCATGATTTTATTTCTGGGCCGGATGGCAAACTAACTCAGGCTCTTTGAACCTAACAAGAACCAGGCTCAGAGTGATGTTGTCTATCTCACTGGGCACGACACTGTGGGAGGACACATACATAATAGGAGTTATTGAGAAATTTGGGATGGAATTTGAAACTTTCCAGCACATTTTATCTGAATGCGAGGCACTTGCTTGTCATAGATATGCAGCCCTGACTTCCTTCTTTCGGAACCCGGGGTTATAAGAGAGGCAGATATCAGGAGCCTGGTACGATTTAATGGGATTATTGGCCTTCATTGACGCCCAGTTTATGAGGCATACGTGCGAAACCTCGTGATACGCCACTCCGTTTTTACTTTCTATACACTTACTATGTACATAGTGGATAGAGAAGGTATTGCATTCCACCGAAAAGTTAGATACCGAGATTTCACCGAAAATACATACTTTTTTTTTTTTGGAAAAAAGTCCGTATGTGTACACGTGAGTGGACAGCATAGCTCAAAAACGAAAAGACCGTTGAATACCAAACTTGGTATATAAGTTTGGTATCTTCCAAGATTGCGACACGAATATTTTTAAGAAAATCCCCCACCCTAACTACCCTTTAAATGTAACGTTTTTCTGAAAATGTTAATTTTCTCAAAAATGGCTCTAACGATTTTGATTAAAATACCGTATATTAAAGAAATTTACCTGACAAATAAAATGTATATCTTGAATTTTCTGGGAAAGACCTCTGAAGACTACTTTATTCGGGATGAATTTTACGGAATTGTGTATAACTGATAAACCGTAAGAGATAGACAATAACTTACCACACAGAAAATGTAGAGCACCTTAAAACACACAATTCATGATGTATACATTATTTTCGTAGAGTTGATCGTTTTTTAGATATCCCTTGTTTTCGATTAGCATTAAGTAAATAGAAGGTTAAGCTTTTAACAATAATTTGTTGAGCAGATGTAGGAAAAGTCATGTGATTGAAACAAATCAGATTTTTATCATTAATATTGTCATCAACACAATCTGTTTGGAACGAAGCGAAAGTATGATGAGGGGATGAGAATTTGGGGGTTAGGTACTTTCTACCAACGAATAGCTCATTGAACACATCCGTCGTGATATGACCTAGAACTTAACGCGAGTAAAATAAATAAAGAAAACTGTGTAAATATATCACTTTTTTCATTGGTATAGTCTCCTTAACGCCCCAAACTACTCTTTACCTGGAACATTTTTGAAAGTTTAGATTTTCTAAAAAATGCCTCTATCGATTTTGATTAAAGATATTAACATATTAAATAAAATGTATATCCTGAATTTCTTAAGAACAGTGTCTTAAGTTTTCTTCATTCTGAATGGGTTTTGCATAACTGGTGAACCGTAAGAGATAGACAAAAACTTACACATAAAATTTAGATCTTGTTAAACGACAAAAAGTATGTAATATACAGTACTTCTGTAGAGCTAACCTTTTCCGAAATATTCCCTGCTATTTGTTTCAATTTTAAAATACATAAAAAGAATTTCTCAAACGGGAAGTCCTCTTTGATTTCATATCTCTTTTGCTTTACTTTGGGTCATGAAAGAAAACCGAATATTTATGACAGCGATAGCTTTAGCCTAGTGTATTCCCAAATTTCCCTTCTACTTGTAAGGAACTAAGTAATAAGACCATTTCTGCTATTGATTAGAATGATATAAATAAAAGAACACTCTTTTGTAAGAATAGTTTATTTGCAGAACAGATAGAGAAAGGTATGTGAATGGAACACGTCTGTATTTTTTCTATTTATTAAATTGCATGGTTGTTATATGCCTCTCTATTTACCTCCAACTTAATTTTAAAATATGCACCTTCTACCTCAAGTAATATAAAATAACATAAAACTGCAGTGAAAAAGTACATTTAGCTTTAATGGTTTAGATTGATATGCATTACAATATCGATATATACATAAATGAATGTGTTAGTTTTCGAAGTGCCCCCTAGGTTAATTTATATTGATGGTTTTTCTTTCACGCTATCCTATGTAAATAGCAAGTTGGAAGAATTATAAATTACAGATCCTGAAATGAATAAAACATGCCTTGTAATGTTGATTTTTCCTTTAATCAATGAATTTGTGACTTCCATACAATCAGGCTTTAATAGAAATGTCTGAAAAATGGCGTGTCACATACACAAAACCTTCACTACATAGTTGTATAATACCACCTTTTATTCTACAACAAAAAAAAAATGGCGTGTCACATTTACAAGACTTTGACTACCTAGTTGCATTATACCACTTTTACAAATGATTCTTACTACATTTCATTTTTCTATTTAATTTCTTTAATATGGATTGCACAACAGTGGTAACTTTAAACTTTAAAAATACACAATAAAGTGCCGGTAAATTCAAACCAATAGCTACTCCCATCTTGAAAATGGTTATTTGGCATAAATTATGTGATTTAATAAGTTCTAAATTTTTCGTGCAGAAGATTTTTTATGATTCTTATCGTTTACCAGTTCTCCAGAGATTCCTAGAATGTTCGGTAGGTGGGGAGAAAGAAAGTTTTAGAACAATCCCATTATCTTCTGATAGCTCTTCTGGTGTTGATATTTGGGAACACAATTTCCAAATGGGAAGTCGGTAGATTGGTCGGTCGGTGCCTTTTATGCAATAACTGAGGCCCATAGTTGCGTCATAATATAATGACATATTTGACTAGATAAAAAGTAGAGAAAATCATGTCCTACAAATAAGGTTTTTGTACAAAAATGCATATAGCTGTTTGAAACGTCACAGCCATAATACACTGCTATTTATAAACTTTTTGTTTCTAAAACTAATTTTTGTTTACATATACCAGAAAGGATTTTCGACACTCGACCCATTCCTGTATTGGTAAAAGGGCTATACTGAATACATTTTGAAGATGCAAGTAGGTATCGTTTCCATGGATACAGAGAGGTTGGTGTTTGATGTGTCAGATGGACGTAGCTCTGCTGTTTAATAATTCATAACAGTTCACACTTGAGCGTTGTGTAGATGCCGACTGTAGGACCCCCGGGCATACAGGCTCGCCTATAATATCGATAAGTGCTCTCGATATTGATAGCCTTCTTTCGTTGCCTAGTACAGCATGCTCACCATGTGTCTTCACTCCAGCAGTGAAACCCCCAAGAAATGTGATTCCTTTTGCTCTGGAAATAAGACTATTGTGCTGTTATGAATACGAACTGGGGTTTATGTTAATGTGTTTTTGAAAATGAAAAAAATAAATGGGGCAGTTTAATTTAAATCTATTACCATAAAAATCTGATGTGTTGCATTCACTTGACTTTCTCTATATCTCTGCAACAAATTATTGTTAAAAAGCTTATACTTTTATTTACTTCGTGCTAATCTAGAAAAAAATTTGCAGAAATAGTCCTATCACTTGCTTCCTTGTAAGTAGAATTAAAATAAGGGAGTAGCATAGGTTAAAGTGATAGTCAGAAGTTGGTTGCTATGTGACTGAAGTTCCTTTGTTTGTATGGACTGGAATTGCTAAACTCCTGTATGAGAAAAGTATGTTTTTTAACGCTGAAACCAATAAACAATGAGTATCTCAAAAACGATCAACTCAACGAAAAAATATATATGAGATAAATTGTGCGTTTTAAGCTGCTCTACATTTTTTGTATTGTTAGTTTTTGTCCATCTCTTACGGTTTAGCAGTTATGCAAAATTACGTAAAATACATTCACAATAAAGTAATCTTCAGAGGCAATTCCCAGAAAACTCAAGATATATATTTTATTTTTCGTGTAAATATCTTTAATATACAAAATTGTAATCAAAATCGTTAGAGCCATTTTTGAGAAAATCAAAATTTTCGAAAAAAGTTCCATGTAAAGGGTAGTTTGGATTTTTCTCAAAATCTTCGTGTCGCATCCCTGGAAGATACCAAACTTAAATACCAACTTTGGTATTTTACCGACTTTTCGTTTTTGAGCTATCGTGTTCACGGACACACACACACACACACGGCCCTTTTTCTGAAAATGCTTTTTATGGATACAGGGAACCTAAAACATATATTTTTGGTGAAATCTCGGTATCGAATTTTTGGGTGGAGTGCAATACCTTCTCTATACACTATGTACATATTCCGTATAGAGAAAGTAAAAACATAGTAATGTGTGCCTAAGATAGATGAAGAATGGATCTGACTCAATAATTCAGTATCAAAATTCAGTAAAAAAATACATTTTAAGGTTGCAAGAGAGGTTTATTGAACATGGCACCACAGACGGTAGACAGTGATGATACACGAAATATATTCATTATTGGGAAAAACTAATTGAGTAAGAAACGCTCTAGACAACAATTTTGGGTACCTCTCGGCATTTGCCAGTTATGATGACTGTAAAAACCGGAAACAAAATCTGATGTGTTCCATGCACATGACTTTCTCTACATCTCTGCAACAAATTATTTTTAAAAAGCTTATGCTTCTATTTACTCCATGCTAATCGAGAAAAAATTATCATAAATAGTATTATTAATTGCTTCCTTGTAAGTAGAGCGAAATAAGGTAGTACCATAGGTTAAAGTGATAATCAAAAGTTGGTTGCTATGTGCCTGAAGTTTCTCTGTTTGTATGGACAGTTGACAAATTCCTGTATGAGAAAAGTATGTTTTTGAAGCGGAAACCAAAAACAAAGAATTTCTAAAAACCAATTTACTCCATCTCTTACGGTTAAGCAGTAATGCAAAATTCCAGAATAAAATAGTCTTCAGTGGCTATTCTCAGAAAATTCAAGATTTAATATGCCAGGTAAATATATTATATATACGATATTTTAATCAAAATTGTTAGAGCCATTTTTGAGATAGTCAACTTTTTCGAAAAAAATTCCGTGTAAAGGATAGATGGGGTTCGGGGGATTTTCTTGAAAATCTTCGTGTCGCATCCTTGGAAGATACCAAACTTAAATACCAATTATGCTGTCCATAGTTACACACACACCCATTTACAGAGACACACATACGCACATACATTTTTCCAAAAATTCACTTTTTGGATTTAGGAGGACCCAAAACATATATTTCCAGTTTTATATCGGTATTGAATTTTTGGGTGCAATACAATACCTTCTCTATACACTAAGTACATAGTACTTGAAGAGAAAGTAAAAACTTCAGTCAGGGCGGTTAGTTTATAGAAGTAAATCAGGATTTTAACCACAGACCTCCCCTTCACGACGGGTCCCTGCCTTAGCAACCTAGGTTTCCCTGTCAGACTTGAAGCTTTTCTAACAATTCCTTTGTTGCATACAGCAGTTTATATAGAAATGCGCTCATTATTTTTTATTTTCTCCAAATTCCCTCCAGTAATTTAAGGAAATTCCACAGAATTTTTTTAAAAAAAGTTTAAAAGCAAATTTTTATTCTTTTTATTAGAAACACTTTAAAGCTTCCATCTCAGTCATATATAAATGTCCTTCAGCATAATTCTCAACTGAGAGGGAAGTTGCAAATTAATTACACCGTTATCCAAACTCCATTTCTGCCACCTGTAGGTATTTTTCATTATTTCACACGAGTTTTACTCCAATCATATTGACCTTTCTAAAACAGCATTTGAAAATTCTTCTAATAAATCAGCGTATGCATTTTTCCAGGGTAATGGGTACTGAACTTGCTAATTTCTGTAATTTTTACTTTCATTATACGCACTATGTACATAGTGTATAGAGAAGGTATTGTACTCCACCCAAAAATTCGATACCCAGATTTCACCGGAAATATAAGTTTTAGGGTTCCCTGTATCCAAAAAAAGTATTTTCAGAAAAAGGTCCGCGTGTGTGTGTCCGTGTGTCTATGGAAACGATAACTCAAAAACGAAAAGACGGTAAAATACCAAACTTGGTATTTAAGTTTAGTATCTTCCAGGGATGCGACACAAAGATTTTGAGAAAAATCCCCCCACCCCAAACTACCCTTTACATGGAACTTTTTTCGAAAATTTTGATTTTCTAAGAAATGGCTCTAACGATTTTGATTAAAATATCGTATATTAAAGATATTTACCTGACAAATAAAATGTATATTTTGAATTTTCTGGAAATAGCCTCTGAAGATGGCCAAAAGCTTACCACACAATAAATGTAGAGCACTTTAAAACACACAATTTATTTTATATACATTTTTTTTTCGTGCAGTTGATTGTTCTTTAGATATCCCTTGTTTTTGGTTTCAGCTATAAAAAAAACATACTTTTCTCATACAGGACTTTGTGAATTCGTGTCCATACAAACAAAGGAACTTCAGTCACATAGCAACCAGCTTTTGACTGTCACTTTAACCTATGATACTCCCTTATTTCGCTTCTACTTACAAGGAAGCAAATAATAAGACTATTTCTGCTAAATTTTTCTGACATGCGTGAAGTAAATAGAAGTATAGGCTTTTTAAGAATAATTTGTTGCAGGGATATAGAGAAAGTCATGTGAATGATTCACTTAAGATTTTTTACAATTTTATTACGATCAACTACTACTACTGCTACTGTTACTTCTTCTTCATCGTCTTCTTCTTCTCCAACTGCTAAGCAAGCTAATACCTGAGGTAGATGCCTGTTGAGGAGCAGGGAACTATGGAACTGACAGAGTATCCAAAGATAAGTCCAATGTTTGGTATGAAAACGAAGAAGTAGATGATATGAAATGAAGACGACATGGAAAACAGAAAATGTGATGATCGAACAATTGGTGGAATGAGAGGACCCGCAAAAGCCCACCCAGACGCCGCGTTATCCACCACAAATCCCACGTGCGGCTACTTGGAATTGAACTCGGGACACCAGGTAAGAGGTGCGATCTAACCATTTTGCCACGGTGTCATGATCCTATATAACTAGCCTTACAAAAAAATTATTTTCACTGAAATTGTACCCGGGTGGCGCCGTGGACCAGTAGTTAGACCACTCCCCTATCATCTTGGCGGTGCGGGTTTGATCCTGGGATTTGTGGTGAACAAAGCAGTGTATGGGTATGTTTTCTCCGAGTTCTCCGGTTTCCCCTGCTACCCATTTCACTAATTACTCAATAATTATTTTCTGTCACCCACCTCACCTCTGACCCAGAGAGCCTTTTGCTCTTCAAAAGGCGTCTAAATTCAGGTGCTGGCTTGCAAATTCTGAGGGATACGAATGCTACAAACGAGGAGGGTAAACCGAGAGAGAAAAAGAATGAAACAAAGGGAAAAAATCTGATGTGTTCCATTCACATGACTTTCTCTACACCTCTGCAATAAATTATTGTTAAATAATTAAAATAAGAGCTAAAGCTTTCCTGGCGACGTGTTAATTCAAAATCTTCTCGGGCTTCTAGCCAGGTAAAAACTTGGCTTGACACCAACGTTTCGAAGAAGTGCATCTTCCTCGTCTTCAGGGTGGACTGAACTGAACTGATTTAGCTCTTATTTTATATTGTTAAACAGCTTATTCTTCTACTTATTTCATGCTAATTGACAAAAAATTAGCAGAAATAGTCTTATTACTTGCTTCCTTGTAAGTAGAAGCAAAATAAAGGAGTAGCTTAGGTTAAGTTCATAGTCAAAAGCTGGTTGCTATGTGACTGAAGTTCCTTTATGTGTATGGACAGTAGTTGACAAATTCCTGTATGAGAAAAGTTATATTCTACAAAGCTGAAACCAAAAACAAGGAATGCCTAAAAACGATCAACTTCACGAAAACACTCTATACAGCATAAATTGCCTGTTTTAATGTGATCTACATTTTTTGTGTGGTAAGATTTTGTCCATTTCTTACGGTTTAGCAGTTATGCAAAATTCCGTAAAATTAACCCAGAATAAAGTAGTCTTCAGAGGCTATTCAAAAACGAAAAACCAAATACCAAACTTGATATTGAAGTTTCGTATCTTCCATTGATGCGACACGAAGAGATTGAGAAAAATCTCCCCATCCCAAACCACATCGCACTTTTTTCAAAAATGTTTATTTTCTCAAAAATGGCTCTAACGATTTTGATTAAAATATCCTATGTTAAAGAGATTTGCCTGACATATAAAATGTATATTTTGAATTTTCTAGTAATAGTCTCTGAAGACTACTTTATTATGAATGAATTTTACGGAATTTTGCATAACTGCTAAACCGTAAGAGATGGACAAAAACTTACTACACAAAAAATGTATATCACGTTAAAACACACACTTTATGTTACACATATTTATTTCATGGTGTTGGTTTTTTAAATATTCCTTGTTTTTGATTTCAGCTTTGAAAAATTTACTTTTCTCATACAGGGATTTGTCATCTCGTGTCCATAAAAACAAAAGAACTTCAGTCACATAGCAACCATCTTTTGGCTATTACTTTAACCCATATTTCGCTTCTACTTACAAGGAAGCAAGTAATAAGACTATTTCTGCTATTTTTTTCTCGATGAGCATGAAGTAAATAGAAGCATAAGCTATGTAACAATAACATGTAGAGAAAGTCATGTGAATGGAACACATCAGATTTTTTGTTTCAGCTTAGACACGTGCAGGCATAGGAATTCAACAAGTTGGCGGAGGGCTGATTGTGAATGTTCATTTGTTTATCTAGTTATGATGACACATATGTGCAACAGGCGCTCCCTGCCTGGTATAGTGGTTACTAGGCAACGATAAGTCGATAGACATGCACAGGAGGCTTTGAAACGCCTCACTTTTGATGTGATGAAAACTTGCATTTAAAAGTTTTATTCCAGTAACATTAATCATTTTGCGAGGTATGTTTCCGAAAGCACTTTGGCTTATTTTACGGAGCGTGCAGCTTTTTTACAAGTGGAAGCGTTTTTATGTGACGATTCTCAACCGTAAAACTAGATGGGGCTTGCAAACATCAAGTTTAACGTGCAGTCGTAACATGAGTTCCGTTATGAATATTATATGGCATCTGGAAAGTGGCGCCACTACGCGCTTGCGGCCATGGCGCACACTATACCAGACGATCGGATTGATTAACTCTAATTTTCTGGTATATGTCTACCTCGTCTCATAAAACAAGATTTAATATCGTGACAAGATACGTAAACTGAATATTGCCTTGCAGGTGTCGATGTAAACTTTCTGGTGCGTTGCCGTGGATGTTCGCATGACAACCATAGCTCCAGTATATACTATTGACTGATCTCAAGTTACTGTCTGACAAGTTTTAGCTGATATAGTTGATTGGATTTAGGGTAGATGGTAAATGTTTTGTTGATAATGCTCTCTAGGATATGTAACCATGATGGATACTGTTAATTGATGTCTTCATTGAAAGAATATATAGGTAATCAAAGAAATTAGTTTTAAACTATATTCCTGTCTGAGGGGGATAAAACCATAATGAATAATTTTACTGGTGTTCTTCATCTAGGGGATATAACCATGGAAAATGGTATCCGTTGATATTCCTGATTGGGGAACACAACCTTATTGAACAATTTTGATGTCCATTACTGAGGAGATATAGTCATAGTTATTCCTGTCTGTGAGATATAGTGATTAGTTACGAGTTCTTCATTGAATATTTTTAATTGGTAATTTTGTCTGAGTGGATATAACCATCATGAATAATTTTAATGATGTTCTTTCAAGGATATAACCATGGAAACAGATTCAACTGATATTCCTGTCTAGGGGATATAAATCTGGCATAACTCTGGTGAATATTTTAATTGATAATCCGGTTTGAGCGGATATAACCATGGTGAGCAGTTTCGACTGATATTCCTGTTCGGAGCATATAATAATGGAAAACAGTTTCAATTAATATCCTGTCTGAGGAATAAAGCCATGGAAAGCAGTTTGGACTGATATTTCTGTGTGAAGGGATAAAAGGGTGGTGAATAATTTAATTGGTGTTCTTCCTTGAGGGGAAGTAGCCATGAGAAAAAGTATCAATTGATATTCCCGACTGGGGGATATAACCATGGAAAGTAGCACCAACTGACATAACTGACTAAAGAGCTATTAACAATTAAAAGTAGTGTTGATTGATATTACTGCCTGACGGAAGATTAGCATGGCAAACATTTCAGCTTATCTTGACGATTGGGACAGATAACCCCGGTGAATATTTTCAAAAGTTTCCATGTAAAGGATACTTTGAAGTGGGGGATTTTGTTGAAAATCTTCGTGTCGTATCCTCGGACGTTTTTTTTCATAGTTATGCTGTTCCCGGATACACACACACACACACACACACACACACACATTGTACATACATACAAGTCGTATGTATGTTTGACAGTGTGTGTGACTCACCACACTTCCCCTCCTTGCTGGCGGAAACGACATTTGACGTATAAAATTCGCAAGATATGATCAAGGGAAAAGGAAAAACAGAGAAGAACGAAGGATCCAATGATTCGATACCTACATGATTCCTAGAACACCTGAGCTGCTTCAATATTTCTAACTTTGATCGTTGTTAAAACTTGCTATTTTCATAGTCAAACTTTGATCTACGTATTCGTTGAGTTGAAAGATTTAATTGAGGTATCTGTGCCATGTAAGGAAACATATCTGATATGATACTAATGGGGCATCATTTAAAATTTCCACCTCAATGTTTCCAATATGTGAATCAGACTTTTGCTATAAATCGATGTTTCCTTGCTCCAGATTTTCTCCTGTAGCAAGGTATAACTTGTCTCATTATGCGAAACTAGAGGTCATGTAGTAGCCTTTCTGTTAAATAAAAAATAAAATAAAAACAATTTATTGTATCATTCACACGATGTTCTCTATCAACTCTTCTCCAACCTATTTTACTTTCTCAACCACGTATGTACAATGTGAATAGGATATAGAAAAGGTATTGTCTTTCATCCAAAAATTTGGTAACGAGTTTTCACCAGAAATTATGCTTTGAGACCCCCGGAATCCATAAACAGAAAACATTTTAGGAAAAGTTCGCGCGTATGTGTGTGTGTGTGTGTGTGTGTGTGTGTGTGTAAACAGAGGAACTAAAAAATCTGATGTGTTACATTCATATGACTTTCTCTACAAACTATTACTATAAAATACTATTCTGTTCTCTACATCGTGGTAATCGAGACAAAAATTGTCACAAATGCTTGTATTAGTTTCTTCTACACAAACAGAAGAGAAATAAGCTAATGCTAAAGCGATAGTTTAAATATTTTAAAAATCCAGTTGCTATGTAAAACACCTGAAATTAGGTTCGCTTTGCACGCCTAGAAGTAAAACAAAAAGGAGTTGAAAGGAAAGATGACCTCTGATTTGAGAAAAGCTTTAGTAGCTTACAATTGAAATCAATGACAAGGAATAATTCGGAAATTGTCAACTCTACGAAAAAACATGACATAAATTGTGTGTTTTAACGAGATTCACATTTGTTTGTTTAGTAAGTTTACGAGTTATGCAAAGGTCATCCAGGATGTACAAGTGGTCTTCAGAGGCTATTTCCAGAAAATTCAAGATATACATTTTATTTATGATATAAATATTTTTAATATACGGTTTTTTAATCATAATCGTTAGAGCCATTTTAGGAAAAATCAACATTTTCTGATTTTAAATGATAGTTTGAGTGGGAGAATTTTCCTGGAAATCTTCGTGACACATTCTTGGAAGATACTGCACTTAAATACTAAGTTTGGTATTTAACGGAATTTTTGTTTCTGAGTTATGCTGTTCACAGTCACATACATACACACCACTGCAGTATATCTGACAGTATGTGTGAATCACCACATTTTCCCTCCTTGACTGGAGTCGGAGGAAACGATATTACGTCAGTACCTATCAAGAGTTACCTTTGGATATGTCTGACCTAGGAAAAGGGGAAGCAAGGGAAAATAGAGGAGGCTATGAAACAATAATTACATGATTCCTAGCATCAGGAAATGGCTGAACTGCTTCCATATTTCTAATTATCAACGTTGTTGAAACCTGCTTTTCTCATAGAAAAACTTTGATTTACGCATCCGTTGTGTTGAAAGATGTGATTGAGATTAGTCTGCCATGCAAAGAAACGTCCAGAATAAAGTAGTCTTCAGAGGCTACTCCCAGAAAATTCAAAATATACACTTTATTTGTCAGGGAAATATTTGACATTTTAATCAAAATCGTTAGAGCCATTTTTGAGAAAAACAAAATTTTCGAAAAAAGTTCCATGTAAAGGGTGGTTTGGGGTGGGGGGATTTTTCTCAAAACCTTCGTGTCACATCCCTGGAATATACTAAACTTAAGTATCAAGTTTGGTATTTTACCGACTTTTCGTTTTTGAGTTATCGTGTTCACGGACACACGGACCTTTTTCTGAAAATTCTTTTTTTGGATACAGGGGACCCTAATACATATATTTCCGGTAAAATCTCGATATCGAATATTTTAGTGGAGTGCAATACCTTCTCTATACACTATGTACATAGTACCTATAGAGAAAGTAAAAATCTGTATTAATCCTCACTTGTAACTATAGTAAATGCAACAGTTACGTAAAATTTACAATTTTTAACCATAACATTTATAAGGAATTTATAGACATCCGTTGAATATCCGATACAAACTACAAAGTGTTTGAACCTTTAGAAAATCGGATTTAATTTATCCTGGCCATATCCGGAATATAGTGTTGGAAACATTTATTTATGACAAAGCCAACCATGAATGAAAATTATCAATTTTTAAATTTTAGTTGTATCATTTGGCATCATTAACATTAAGTTAATGTTTCGGGGCCATATTGTACGCGATATGCTACTGTCAATTTGTAGTGTGCGCGTGACGTTGCCATGGATACACATGGGGCGCTTATAGTATCGCTCAGGGCTGGCTCACCATGGAGCATACCAGAGGAGTCAGTAACTATTACAGGTATGGACTTTTTACTTTCCATACGAAGTATATATAGTAAGAAGAGGAGATACTGTATTCCACCAAAAATTCTATACGAGATTTCACCGGAAATTCATCTTTTAAGGACCCATGAATCCAAAACTAATTTTTACTTTAGCTTTACGTACACAGTGTATTGCACCCAAAAATTCAATACCGAATTTTTACGGAAATATATGTTTTGAGCCCCCTGAATCCAAAAAAGAAGCATTTTTTGTAAAAAACCAGTGTGTGTGTATGTGTCTGTGAGCAGCATAGCTCAAAAACGAAAGTCGTTAAATACCAAACTTGGGATTTATGTTGGATATCTACCACGGTTGGGACACGAAGATTTTCAAGAAAATCCCCCACCCCAAACTAGCCTTTACATAGAAAAACGTTCGAAAATTTGATTTTCTCAAAAATGGCTCTAACGATTTTGATTAACTATTGTATATTAAAGAACACAACCAAAGGCTCTACATACAAATCTATTCCAGCTATAATCCAAAGAAGGTCATTTCCTTAGAGTGGTGCTAGCGCAGCTGCTTGTCAAGCGCGAGACCTGGCTTCGATTCTCGGTGCCGGCGTGGGGAATTCTTTCCCGCTGTGTTACCTGGTCCGGGGTGCACTCAGCCTCGTGAGGTCCCTAGGGGGGCAATTGAGGAGCTACCTAATTGAGAAGTGGCGGCTCCAGACCGAGAAGACCGCATTAACCGGCCGGGAGGGATTCGAGGAGCTGGTTACGTCTTACCCTCCAGCATCGCACCTCATTCATGACGCCTTCGGGCCGAGATGGAGAATGCAGCGGCCGGGCTGAAGGCCAAGGCCCTTTTTGGACTGGAGCTACGTTATAATCCAAAGAATAAAACAGAACATCGCAATCAATAGAGCATTAACAGAAATTATGAGTGGACATGGGAAAATCAAGGCATACCTGTACAAAATATGTCCAGAAAGTAAGTACAGGTTTGGAAAACAAGTTCAGGCATAACATATTTTTTTCCACAAAATATGCTCTTTTCAAAGATAGCTGCCGCCAGTGAAGATAGCCGCTGCTGAACACATCACAAAGCATTTTTAATGTAAACCGTCTGTTTCCGCGAACGGCCTCATTCACTTGTTCAACAAAACCATTAGTGACAACAGAAGGCCGCCCACTCCGTGCTTCGTCATTAACATTGGATCGTCCATCATTGAATTTCTTACCCACTTTCTCACTACCCCATCTGTCATTACATTTTCACCATAAATGTCTTCAAGTTGATGATGAATTTCAACTTGCTTAACATTCCTTGCGTTCAAAAATCATATTACCAGACGCACTTTACAGTAGGCGGGATCAGAAATTGTCTTAATCATTTTGAATGTCTTCTAACAACTGTAAACACTACACGATATAGCTGTAATGGCGTTAATGTAGACAATGAACCAGAGAAAGAGGAGTGCGCAAGCGTGGAACTGTAACACTAGCATTGCAGTGACGGTAGTACGAAATGGTACTTACTTTCGGTACAGTTCTGAGCTTCATGTTTTTCAACCAACTATTAGATCAATCATTGTGAATTAATTATTTATTCCATACAAGCCGTGTTTAAGACAGGAGTTGGAAACATAGAGTCGGGATTTGAACCACGAATCTCCTAGTGTCCGTCTCCTGATTTACTGACACGGCACTAAATTAAACTATTTTCCTACTCTTCCAAAAAGAATAAGATTAAGAATTAATTTAACTAAAAATCTTATAACAATGTATTTCATCTATATTTTCTCAAAATTTCCTTACAAAAGATTATTCTTTTTTACTTTCTCTATACGCATTATGTACATAGTGTATAGAGAAGGTATTGCACTCCACCCAAAAATTCGATACCGAGATTTCACCGGAAATATATGTTTTAGGGTCCCCAATATAAAAAAAAGCATTTTCACAAAAAAGTCCGTGTGTGTGTGTCCGTGTGTCTGTGAACACGATAACTCAACCCCAACTACCCTTTACATGGAACTTTTCTCGAAAATTTTGATTTTCTCAAAAATGGCTCTAACGATTTTGATTAAAATTTCGTATATTAAAGATATTTACCTGAGAAATGAAATTCATATCTTTAATTTTCTGGGAATAGCCTATGAGGAGTAGTTTATTCTGGATGAATTTTACTGAATTTTGAATAAGTGCTAAACCGTAAGATATGGACAAAAACTTACTACACAAAAAATGTAGAATACGTTAAAACACACAATTTATGTTATATACATTTTTTTCGTGGAGTTCGTCGTTTTTGTGACATTCCTTATTTTTGGTTTCTGCTATGAAAAATGTATACTTTTCTCATACAGGAACTTGTCAAATCATATCCATATAAATAAAGGAACTTCATTGACATAGCAACCAGCTTTTTACTATCACTTTAACCTATGGTAGTCCCTTATTTCGCTTCTACTTACAAGGAAGCAAGTAATCTGACTATTTCTGCTATTTTTTTCTGATTAGCACAAAGTAAATAGAAGTATAAGCTTTTTAAGAAGAATTTGTTGCAGGGATATAGAGAAAGTCATGTGAATAGTAAACCTCAGATTTTTCTACATCATGCTAATCGAGACAAACATTACCAGAATTTGTCATATTTCTCGTCTCTTTGTAAGCAGAAGGGAAATAAGAGAATGCACTAAGGCTAAAGCGATAGTCAAATTGTTTTAAAACAGCTATTCCTATGAAGTAATCGAAATTCGGTTCTCCTTGCTTGCTAGAAGTAATCAAAAAGAGGCGAAAAGAAAGATATCTTCCGGATTAGGAAAAGTTTAAGAATAGCTTAAAACTGAATCTAATAAAGAGATATCTCGGAAACCGCTAAATCTATATAAAATTGTGTGTTTTAACGAGATCCATATTTTGTGTAGTAAGTTTTTATCTACCTCATACGATTTAACCGTTATACAAAAGTCATCCAGAATGAGAAGGTCTTCACAGGCTATTTGCAGGAAATTCAAGACATACATTACGTTCGGCATGAAAATATCTTAAACATGGCATTTTAATCAACATCGTTAGATCACTTTTTGAGAAAATCAAAATTTTCGAAAAATGTATCAAGCAAATGGTAGTTTGCGGTGGGAGATTCCCCTGAAAATCTTCGTGTCTCACAATTGGAACATACAAAGTTTGTTATTTAAATTACTTTTAGTTTAAATATCCTAATCCACTTTCTCACAATTTCATCTAGTCGCCCTCCGTGGTGTAGTGGTTACCATGCTAACTTCATATACCCAAAGTCGCGGGTTCAAACCCGGCGGAGGACGATGGATTTTTTCGGGCGTAAAAATCCTTAGCATGAGGGAACTAAAGCTGTGGGTCCCGTGTCGTAGATTTACGGCACGTAAAAGAACCTCAAGCCTGGTAAGAGAGGCCTCTGAGCAAAATTAAGCGGTCTTTCACGCCCAATATAGAATGGGACGCTGAGAACCAAAGCAGATAAAGACAGGCCATTTCATTTCATTTTACAATTTCATTTGTCTTTACATTTACACCGTGAATCTCTACAAGTTGATGCAGAGTTTCAGCTGGCTTAGCATTCCTTGTGTTCAAAAAGTGTATTACAGAACGCTCTTCACTGCCGGCGGGATCAGAAATTGTCTTAAACGTTTTGAATGATCAGTAACATCAGTAAACACAACACGACCCAGCTGTAATGTGGAACTTATTGTCTTAGAGACACACACATTTTTCTAAAAATACTTATCTTTAGGGTTCAGGGGGCCCCAAAACATGTATTTCCGGTGAAATCTAGGTATCTAAGTTTTGTTGCAATATAATGCCTTTTCTATACACTATGTACGTAATACGTGTGGAGAAAGTAATACATTTTTGCAAGTATGTTTGTTAGAAGAGATTAAAGGTAAACGATGGTGGCTGTAGAAAATATTGTAAGTGTACTTTTAAATATCACTTCAATTTTAAGACTTTGAAAAAAAACTGTAATGGCCTACGGTTAGCTTTCTACATGGCCTGTCGCCGAATTTTAGTGTCGTAGGTTTTGAAACAGGTTGTAGGTGTTAGATATGGAATTGTTTTGCTTGTAAATCGGCGGGCCCGAAGGAAGCAGGTAATTGTGGGCTCAGTTCGATATTAATAACCAGCCATGTTTTATATTCAGCCCACAAGGTGTTTTGTTTTCTTTTTATCGTATCAAACGCGTAACAACTTGGCGCCGCACAGCCATCTGGAAAAATAAAATGATTTTAATGGGACATAAGCTCTCGGGCATAGGCTCTAACTATTGCTGTTCTTATCAGTTATCACTAAACTTTGTTTAACTGATAACATTTGCTGTAAGAAACATAATAGTGTTTAAATTAGAAATGTTATAAAATTTACGTTAAACGGCACTGTAGCCTTATCTATTAAAGAGTGGTAAGTAAATGTACGCTCTTAAAACTTCTGAAATAAATAAACAAATAAGTATACTTATATAATCGCATGTCCAAATTAAAGGATCAGAGGGGTAGAGTAATAACTCTTTCCACTCCGTGTGAAGCTTAAGGGCGTGCTGCTATGCGACGTAATGGAATGTTTACAAGTCCTTTTTCATCTCCATCTGATGCTATCTTTATACTTTCTCTACGCGTACTATACATATAGTGTATAGAGAAGGTATTGTATTCCATCCAAACTTAAATTCCGACATTTCACCGGAAACACATACTTTAGGATATGGTATTAAGTTTAGTACCTTCTAAGGATACGACACGAAGATTTTTTTTTCTTTTTTGGTAGTTTAACGTCCTTTAACCTAGTTGGTCATATCGGACGATGAATGAAATTGGTGAAATTATGTCAAATGATCTCGGGTTCATGGAGCTTAAAGTTACTCGACATTCGTCTTCTCAGAATAAGGGAAAACCCCGCAAAAAACCTTATCTGGGTAACTCTGGGTAAGCATAAAGTTAAAATGAGAAGGAACCACCAGGTTTTTCAAAACGCGTCATGTGCACCCACACACACACACACACACACACACACACACACACACACACACACACACAGATACACGCAGAATCACACATTTTGACCTTTTTTTCAAAAATGCTATTTTTTGATTCATTGGGACCCAAAACATGCATTTCCGGTAAAATCTCGGTATCAATTTTTGGGTGGAATTCAATACAAAACTTACTGCACAAAAAATGTAGAGCACATTAAAACAAACAATTTGTGTTACATACATTTTTTTCGTGGAGTTGCTCGTTTTTGAGACATTCCTTATTTTTGGTTTCTGCTATGAAAAACGTACTCGTACTTTTCTCATAAAGGAATTTGTCAACTCCTATCCATAAAAACAAAGGAACTTCAGTGACATAGCAACCAGCTTTTGACTATCACTTTAACCTATGGTAGTCCCTTATTTCGCTTCTACTTACAAGGAAACAAGTAATAAGACTATTTCTGCTAATTTTTTCTGATTAGTATAAAGTAAATTGAACTATAAGCTTTTTAAGAATAATTTGTTGCAGCGATATAGAGTCATGTGAGTGGTACACATCAGTTTTTTTTCATACAGGCATTTGTCAACTGTGTCCATACAAACAAAGGAACTTCAGTCACATAGCGACCAGCTTTTGACAATGATTTTAACTTATGGTACTCCCTTATTTCGCTTCTACTTACAAGGAAGTATGTTATAATACTATTTCTGCTACTGTTGTCTCGATTAGCATGAAGTAAATGGAAGCATTAGCTTTTTAACAATAATTTGTTGCAGAGATGTAGAGAAAGTCATGTGAATGGAACGCATCAGATTTATCCATTGTCTAGTATTTTCAAAGCCTTCTGTTTTCGCATACAAAGCCATAACGCTTCTCTTATTCCCACCATTCATTGTAATGTACATAAATAAAACTTTAAGAAACACACAGTACATACCATACTGTAAAATACTTTAAAATTAACTAACACGCGTGGGCTCACTACAATACTGTATGTACAGGCACCATCTAGAGCAACAATCAGTCTGTTACTGCTGCAAAATGTGTAGCTTTTCTTACACATATTTTAATTGCTATTGTCACTGACTAGGGACTACTGTAACAATACAGTATATTTTGTAAAAGGATGGTACAATTGGGACACGCGGTCCAAATTAGTAAAGGGTTGACAAGGAAAGAGCAAGCGCACTCCTAACCTAACGGTAATAGAACCTGATGCCAACGCTAATGTGTGCATTAGGAACGAAAACCCCAAGTGGGACAGTTTTACTGGTATTGTACATGGACATTTGAAAGGAAGTGCACGCTAACGTATTAATACGGAATTTTACTCCGTTGTATATAAAATTGTAATTTGCTTAAAACCAGTTCAAAGTACACGGAATCTGGAAATTCCAGGGCTCTACTGCACTCACAGATAGACACATGGGCACCTTTTTCTAAAAATCTGATGTGTTACACTCACATGACATTCTCTAGCTGTTCTACAAACTTAATGCATAAGATTGTTCTTCTTTCTACACCTTGCTATTCGAGATACTCATTAGCACAATGTTCTTATTACTTAGTTCCGTATAAGTAGGAAGAAAATAAGGGAATACACTAGGCTAAACCAATAGTCAAATGTTTTAAAAGCTGTCGTTATGCGATTGTCATTGCAAATAGCTTCTTTTCTTGGCCAGGAGTAGAACAAAAGAAAAACGGACATTCCCGTCTGAGAAAAGTATAAGTACTTCACAACTGAAACTAATAACAATGAATACCTCGAAAACGGTAAGCTCCATGAGAAAAATGTATATGACATAACTTGTGTATTTTAACAAGACCTACATTTTCTGTGTAGTAAGTCTTTGTCTATGTCTTACTGTTTACTAGTTATGCCAAATTAAGCTAAGTTCATTCAGAATAAACAGGTCTTCAGAAGGTATTCCCAGAAAATTCAAGATATACATTTTATTTGTTAGGTAAATATCTTTAATATATGATATTTTAATCAAAATCGTTTGAGCCATTTTTAAGAAAATCAAAATTTTCGAAAAAAGTTCCATGTAAAGGGTAGTTTGGGGTCGGGGGATTTTTCTCAAAATCTTCGTGTCGCATCCCTGGAAGATGCTAAACTTAAATACTAAGTTTGGTATTTTAGCTACTTTTCGTTTTTGGGTTATCCTGTTCACAGACACATGGACACACGGACACATACACACACACACATGGACCTTTTTCTCAAAATGCTTTTTTTTGGATACAGGGGGTCCTAAAACATGTATTTCCGGTGAAATCTCGGTATCGAATTTTTGGTTGGAATGCAATACTTCTCTATCCCTATGTACATTGTACATATGGGGCTAGAGAAAGTAAACATCTGATGTGCACCATTCACATGACTTTCTCCATATCCCTGCAACAAATAATTCTTAAAAAGCTCATACTTCTATTTACGTTATGCTAATCAGAAAAAAATAGTAGAAATAGTCTAATTACTCGCTTCCTTGTAAATAGAAGCGAAATAAGGGAAACCGTAGGTTAAAGTGATAATCAAAAGCTGGTTGCTATGTCAATGAAGTTCCTTTGTCTATATGGATAGGAGTTGACAGGTTAAAATATGAGAAAAGTATACGTTTTTCATAGCAGAAACCAAAAATAAGGAACGTCACAAAAACGACGAACTCCACGAAAATAATGTATATAACATAAATTGTGTGTTTTAATGTGTTCTACATTTTTTGTGGAGTAAGGTTTTGTCCATCTCTTACGGTTTAGCAGTTATTCAAAATTTAGTAAAATTCATCCAGAATAAACTACTCTTCAGAGGCTATTCCCAGAAAATTCAAGATATACATTTTATTTGTCAGGGAAATATCTTTGATATACAAAATTTTAGTCAAAATGTTAGAGCCATTTTTGAGAAAATCAAAATTTTCGAAAAAAGTTCCATGTAAAGGGTAGTTGGGGGTGGGGGATTTTTCTCAAAATTTTCGTTTCGCATCCCTGGAAGATACTAAACTTAAATACCAAGTTTGGTATCTTACCTACTTTTCGTTTTTGAGTTAATCGTGTTCACACACACGGACACACAGACACACGGACCTTTTTGTGAAAATGCTTTTTTTGGATATTGGGGACACTAAAGCATATATTTCCGGTGAAATCTCGGTATCGAATTTTTTGGTGGAGTGCAATGCTTTCTCTATACACTATGTACATAGTGCGTATGGAGAAAGTAAAAATATGTATGATAGTTATAATGGGACCTAATAGCACGTACTTCCGTTAGGAATAATCTTGATATCGAATCTTAAGTTGGAACGCAATATCTTCTCTACTTATTATATATATTGCACTTGGATAAAAATGTTATTTAATTATTATGATGCACCTTATATTAAAGTTCTTATCTTCTAACAATTAAAGTAATTATTAAAACTTTATCTTGAAAATATTCTCTAATTTATTTTCAGTTTTTGATTCTTCATCAAATATCTTTAATTTATCAATTAATTAAGCCCATTTATTGGACTTCAAAATGTACAGGCGGTACTTTGGAAGACTTTCGTAATTAGTGTTACAACAACCTTCTATATTACCTACCCATTTAAATGAATATTATTAGTTATTATAAATTATTGTAAATACAATGAATTTCTAAGAGATTACAGTTATAAGGAGTAAAGCATTTACAGCTAAAATTATCTAGGCCACTAAACAATAATTTCATAATAGGTTGCGAGTTCGAATCTCGCTTAAGGTGAGTTACTTTAAGCGATTTCTTTTTTTGGGGGGCGGGGAGGTTCATATCCTGAGAAGGCGAATTTCGAGTAACTTTAAGCTCCATGGACCCCGAGATCATTTGAGCGCCATTTCACTGATTTAATTAATCGTGCGATATAATCAACCAGGCTAAAGGCCATTAAGAGATATATATATAAACTGATGTATTCAATTCACATGACTTTCTCTACATCTCTGTAATAAATTATTGTTAATAAGCTTATTCTTTTATCTATTTCATGCTAATATAGATAAACACTATCACAAATGAACTTATTACTAGTTCCTTATAAGTAAATGGGAAATAAGGGAATACACTAGGCTAAACCGACAGTTATATGTTTTAAAATTTGTTTTCTATGGGATTGAAATTACCAATCCCGGTGGCCGTGCTCTTTAAAGAGTCTCGCTTTGGCGCTTTGGTGCACAGGATCGTCGGTTCGAGTCCCGCCTTGGGCATGGGTGTTTCTGTGTTTGTAAATGTGTCTATGTTTGTGTATGTATAAGTAAAAGGAAAACGTTAAGAATAATAAGATCTACTAAGGATATATAGAAAAATGGAGAAAAAAGGAATACAGCGCCGGAGGCCTGACAAGCCTCCGGAACTGTATTTTTATTATAAAAAAAAATCCGTTCCTTTGCGTGGGCAGGATTTGACAAGTTCCCGTATGAGAAAAGTATAACTATTTTAAAGCTGAAATCAATAACAAGAAAGATCACAAAAAGGTCAACTCCATGAAAATAATGTGTATGATATAAATTGTATGTTTTAAAACCTACATTTTTGGTGTAGTGAGTTTTTGCCTATCTCTTACGATTTACCAGTTATCGAAAATTCAGAAAAATTCACCCATACAAAAATAGAGATTTCTTTAGAGGTTATTCCAAGAAAACTCAATATGTACATTTTATTTGTTATGTAAATATCATAAATATAGAAGGTTTTAATTAAAATGACTAAAGCCATTTTTGAGAACATCACAATATTCGAAATCTTTTTCCTTGTAAAGTGTAATTAGAGGTGGGAGGGATTTTTTTTTAAATCTTCGTATCGCATCCTCAGAAGATACTGAACTTAAATATCAAGTTTGGTATTTAACGGCACTTTATTTTTGAGTTATGCTGTCCACAGACACACAATTATACACACAACACTGGCATTTTGCTGAAAATGATTTTTTGATTCAAGGGTCTCATAACACATATTTCCGGTAAAATCTCGGTATCGAATTTTTGGGTACAATATAACTTTTCTTTTCACTATGTATATAGTAGGTACCCGTAGAGAAAATAAAAATAAAAAAAAATAAATCCATTCCATAAAGAATGCGTAGGGAGTAAATCAAATATTTACACATTTATAAAGCCAGTCGCCAACGTCAAGCAAGAAAGCGAACTGCTTTTAAAGCATATTCTCAAATGAAACATCCCATTTTGTAAGCATTTGCTATGGCTTATGAATGTTGAATCAGCCGCTAAAGTGTTTACCTAACACTTGAAGCCGGGATATGAACTGGATCCCCTAGCAGTGAATCAGATTGCGGCACCCCGTGTTCCGCATACCCCGAGGGTACCGCGATGATGTCCAGCTCACCGCCTCTGATTTACCAACAGAGGTAGTGGAGTATAACTCGTTATTACACTGATCTTAATTGAAAAAGACAATCTTCTATCATTATGTGGCCTTGTGCTCCGGTGGCTTGGAAACAACCACAAAACAAAGATTTCAAGTTATTGGCTTGTGGATCTTGGTGCAGAAATAATTTGAAAATTAATGTTGCAATTTATATCGAGTAAATTAGTGGTTTTAGCCAATTGTATTGCACCCTTTCATTGCTGCATCATTATATTTGAATATTTTGCAGAATGTAAGATACGTTACTAAAATTTTCCCCTAAAATTCAACACCTGAAGACTCTTCATCTTGAATAACTTTTGCCGAAGTGGTAAACCGTAAGAGACAGACAAAAACTTACTACATAAAAATCTGATGTGTTCCATTCACATGACATTCTCTACAACTCTACAATAAATTATTGTTAAAAAGCTTATGCTTCTATTTACTTCCTGCTAATCGAGAAAAAATTAGCAGAAATAGTCTTATTACTCGCTTTCTTGTAAGTAGAAGCAAAATAAGGGAGTACCATAGGTTAAAGTGATAGTCAAAAGCTGGTTGCTATGTGACTGATGTTCCTTTGTTTGTATGGACACGAGTTCACAACATCCTGTATGAGAAAAGTATATTTTTTATAGCTGAAACCAAAAACAAGGAATATCTCAAAAACAATCAACTCCACGAAAAAAATGTATATAACATGAATTGTGTGTTTTAAAGTGCTCTACATTTGTTGTATGGTAAGTTTTTGTCCATCTCTTACGGTTTAACAGTTATGCAAAGTTCCGTAAAATTGACCCAGAATAAAGTGGTCTTCAGAGGCTATTCCCACAAAATTCAAAATATACATTTTATTTGTCAGGTAAATATCTTTAATATACGATATTTTAATCAAAATCGTTAGAGCCATTTTTTAGAAAATCAAAATTTTCGAAAAAAGTTTCATGTAAAGGATAGTTTGGGGCGGGTAGATTTTCCTCAAAATCTTCGTGTTGCATCCCTGGAAGATACTAAACGTAAATACCAAGTTTGGTATTTTACCGACTTTTCGTTTTTGAGTTATGATGTTCACACACACACACACACACGTACACACACGGAGCTTTTTCTGAAAATACTTTTTTTGGATACAGCGGACCCTAAAACATATATTTCCGGTGAAATCTCGGTATCGAACTTTTTGGTGGAGTACAACACCTTCTCTATACACTATGTACATAGTGCGTATGGAGAAAGTAAAAATTAGATGTGAAACATTCATATGGTTTTCTTTACATCTACGCAACAAATTATTGATAACATCTTATTACTTTCCCTACACTACAATATACATAGTGTATAAGAAGGTATTGGATTCTTTCCAAAAATTCGATACTGAGCTTTTACCGGAAATACACATTTTAAGGTCCCTTGTATTAAACATTTTTACCTTCTCTATACATAGGATATACATAGGGTACAGAAAAGGTATTGCACTCAACTCAAAATTTCGATACCGAGATTTCACCGGAAGTACACGTTTTAGGGTTTCCTGTATCCAAAAAATTCATTTTTAGAAAACGGTCCATGTGTGTGTCCGTGGGTCTGTGAACACGATTACTCAAAACTGAAAGTCGGTAAAGTACTGAACTTGATATTTAAGCTTAGTATCTTACAGGGAAGTGACATGAAGGTTTTGGGAAAAATCATCCCCCTACGAACTACGCTTTACATGGAAACCATTTCGAAATGTTTGACTTTCTCAAAAATGGCTCTAATGATTGCGAATAAATTACTGTATATTAAAGACATTACGTGTTAAATCAAATGCATATCTTGAATTTTCTGGAAATAGTCGGTAAAGACTTCAAATGATGGACAAAAAATTACTACACAAAAATGTAGATGTAGTTAAAGCACACAATTTATATCATATACATTTTTCGTGGATTTAACCATATCTGAGATATACCGTATTATTTGTTTTATGTTTAAAATACTTATAATTTTCTCGCACGGAAATTGGTTAACTCCTGGTCATGCACAGACACAGATTTTAACCACATGGCAACCAGCTTTTAAAAGGTTTGACCTAGTCTATACCTTTATTTCCTTTTTACTTACAAGACTTATGACATGTTAATAAAAATCGTTAGAGCCTTCTTTGGATAAATTGAAAATTTTAAAAATGTTCCATGTAAAGGGTAGTTTATAATGGGAAGAGTTTCCAAAAAATCTCAATGTCGTACACTTGGAAGATACTAAATTTAAATACCAAATTCGGTACTTAACGGTCGTTTTGTTTCTTAGTTATTTTGTCTCCACACATACACACAAATGACTTTTGTCTTAGACAACCTTTTTTAGGTTTGAGGGGACCCCAAAACATGTATTTCCTGTGAACTCTCGATATCTAATTACTTTCTCTAGCGCGTAAAATCTACATAGTATTTGGAGAAGGTATATTCTACTCAAAAATTCAATGTCGAGATTTCACCACAAAAATATGTTTTGAGGTCTGCTGTATCCAGTCGGTGTTTGTGGCTCAGTTGCTTGGGTGCTGACGTACTGATTCCAAGGTCGCGTATTCAAACCCGGCCGGGATCGATGGTCTTAAACTGACTTAAAAGCGTCTTCCCCATGTCAGTATGTTAAAGAACTCCTGCAGGATGACATTCCGGCACATCAGCGGTGATGTTAGAATCCTGGCAATTGACAACGTCGTTAACAAACAAAATAATTCATAAGTAATGATTAAAAACGCATTTTTAGAAAATTACTCGGTGTGTATGTGTACGTCTGGATAGCATAGCTCAACAAGGCCGGGGGGGATGGGGGAGAAACGAAATCATTCAAAAATATCGTGGATTCTTTCGAATATGTGACAAGAGCGGCGAGAAAATGTTTTAAGTCCGAAAGGTACATGCGCAAGCATACGGAATGAACGGAACAATGTGCGTTTGGCATTGCAAAGGTGAGCCGATTTTCAGAAATCCCTTTTTACATTCTCTACCCCGTATGTACAATGTACATGTGGTTATAGTAGGTATTGTATTCCACTCAAAAATTCGATACCGAGATTTCACCGGAAATACTATTTTAGGACGCCCTGAAAAAAAAAAACATTTTCACAAAAAAGATCATATGTCATGTGTGTGTGTGTGTGTGTGTGTGGCTGGCTGGCTGTCCTGTGTGTAGCTGTGGAAAGCAAAGGCTATATACGGTTAAATAACAAACTTGGTATTTAACTTTGGTATCTTCCAAGGATGCGACACAAAGATTTTCAAGGATACATTTTTTAAAATTTTGTTTTTCTTAAAAATGATTCCAACGGTTTTCATTTAAATACCACATATTAAAACCATTTCCTTCAAGATAAAATGTATATCTTGAATTTTCTGGGAATAGCTTCTGGAGACCTGTTTATTCTACATGAATTTTGCCTAACTAGGAAAGCGTAAGAGATAGACAAAAACTTACTACACAAAAAATGTAGGTAAAATACACAATTTAGTTCATATACATTTTTTTCGTGGAGTTTACCGTTTTCGAGGTATTCCTTGTTATTAATTTAAAATGTGCCCGTTTTTCTTTTGTTCTACTCCTGGCCAACAAAGAAGCGATTTGACTATCACTTTAACATAGCACATTCCCTTAGTTCCTTCTTCTTATAAGGAACTAAGTAATAAGCGTATTCTACTAATGTTAATCTCGATTAGCTTTGTGTAGAAAGAAGAAAAATATTTTGTAAGAAGCTTGTTTGTAGAGTAGATAGAGAAAGCTGTGTGAGTGTAGCACATAAGATTTTTACCCCTTATTTCGATCCATTTCATTTACACACATCTAACCTAACGTAACCTAACCTCGACAAAGTCTCGAAATCAGAGCAACCTGTCACTCCCAGAGGCTTGCTACATCCTCCACTCGCATCATATTAGTTTTACAAAAAAAAAACAATTAGAAAACACACGAAATCCCGCGTCACATATTGGAAAGAAGAGACTGAAAATCCACCACCCAAACTGCCCTTTATATGGACAAATTTGTGAAAAAGTTAATGTTCTCATAAAAATGGCTCAAACAATGTTGATTAAACTACCGTATATTAAATATATTTACATTACAAATAAGGTGTTTATTCTGAATTTTCTGGGAATTGCCTCTGAAAACCTCTTTTTTTCTGGTTGAATTTTGCTGAATGTTGCATAACTGGTAAAACGTAAGAGATAGAGAAAAACTTGCTAAACGTAAAATGCAGGTCTCGTTAAAACAGATAATTTATGTCATATACGATATTTTTAGTAGAGTTGGCTGTTTCTGAGTTATTCCTTATTGGTTTCAATTCCAACTACATAACAAATTAATGCAGATCTCTTTAATACAGATAGTTTGTCAAACATGCTCTTCTCTTTTTTTTTTCTTTGTAGAGTTGGCCGTTTCTGTGTTATTCCTTATTGGTTTCAAATTCAATAACTTTCCAATAACTGGAAGTCACATTTTGTTTCATTTCTCTTGTTTTACTATTGGCCTTGCAAAGTGAATCGGACTTCACCTGTTTCACATAGCCACTAGCTTTTACAATATTTGACTATCCCTTTAGCTTAGCGTATACCCTATTTCCATCTACTTACTAGGAAACAAGAAATAGACCAGTTCTGCTAATAGTTATTAATTTGAATGATATAAATGTTGTAAGAATAGTTTGCATATGGAACAATTAGAGAAAGTAATGTGAATGCAATACTTCTCTGTCTGCTATTTACGTGATAAAGAATGTAAAAAAATCTGATGTGTACCATTCACATGACTTTCTCTATATCCCTGCAACAAATAATTCTTAAAAAGCTTATACTTTTATTAACTTCATGCTAATCAGTAAAACATTAGCAGAAATAGCCATATTACTTGCTTACTTGTAAGTAGAGGTGAAATAAGGGAGTACTATAGGTTAAAGCGATAATCAAAAGCTGGTTGCTATGTCACTGAAGTTCCTTTGTTTGTATGGACAGCAGTTGACAAATTCCTGTATGAGAAATGTACAAGTTTTTCATAGCAGAAACCAAAAATAAGGAATGTCACAAAAACGACGAACTCCACGAAAAAATGTATATAACATAAATTGTGTATTTTAACGTGTTCTACATTTCTTGTGTGGTAAGTTTTTGTCCATCTCTTACGGTTTAGCAGTTATTCAAAATTTAGTAAAATTCATCCAGAATAAACTACTCTTCAGAGGCTATTCCCAGAAAATTCAAGATATACACTTTATTTGTCAGGTAAATATCTTTAATATACGATATTTTAATCAAAATCGTTAGAGCCATTTTTAAGAAAATCAAATTTTTCGAAAAAAGTTCCATGTAAAGGGTAGTTTGGGGTGGGGGGATTTTTCTCAAAATCTGCGTGTCCCATCCCTGGAAGATACTAAACTTAAATACCAAGTTTGGTATTTTACCGACTTTTCGTTTTTGAGTTATGATGTTCACAGACACACGTACACACACGGACCTTTTTCTGAAAATACTTTTTTTGGATACAGGGGACCCTAAAGCATATATTTCCGGTGAAATCTCAGTATCGAAGTTTTGGGTGGGATACAATACTTGTCTAGCCCCGTATGTACAATGTAAGTAAAAAATATTGATACATTCATATAACATCATGCATGTATCATGAATTTAGTTGAGTTCGAACGTACAGAATTGTCTTGTGGAATGGTTAAGTAGCATTATTTTGTATAGTTGCCTTATCGGTGATAGTAATCACCGCAACCGTATCATTGCTAATCACCAGATCCTGAGGCTGGAGTTTGTCAGTGGAGAACATCTTAATCGGCTCAAGGATTGGCGGAACCTATTAAATGATTTCTGCTTGAGGCCCAGATCCGTGGCGTAGAAAACTGCCTTGTAATATATTCTGTTACTGTGAGGAATGTAATTTGAATATCCTCTTAGCTTCTCTGATGCTGTCATTGACATCATTTTGTGCTAGCAACAACTGCATGGGCTGCACTTTCAATTTTTACTTTCTCTGAATTCCATACAAATTATTCTTAAAAGCTTATACTTCTATTTACTTCATGCTAATCAGTAATCAATTAGCAGAAATAGCCATATTACTTGCTTCCTTGTAAGTAAAAGCGAAATAAGGGAGTACCATAGGTTAAAGTGATAATCAAAAGCTGATTGCTATGTCACTTAAGTTCCTTTGTTTGTATGGACCGCAGTTGACAAATTTCTGTATGAGAAAAGTATTAGTTTTTCATAGCAAAAACCAAAAATAAGGAACTCCGCGAAAAAATGTGTGTATAACATAAATTATGTGTTTTAACGTGTTCTACATTTTTTGTGTAGTAAGTTTTTGTCCAGCTCTTACGGTTTAGCAGTTATTCAAAATTCAGTAAAATTCATCCAGAATAAACTACTCTTCAGAGGCTATTTCCAGAAAATTCAAGATATACATTTTATTTGTCAGGTAAATATCTTTAATATACGAAATTTTAATCAAAATCATTAGAGCTATTTTTGAGAAAATTTAAATTTTCGAAAAATGTTCCATGTAAAGGGTAGTTTGGGGTCGGGAGATTTTTCTCAAAATCTTCGTGTCGCATCCCTGGAAGATACTAAACTTAAATACCAAGTTTGATATTTTACCGACTTTTCGTTTTTGAGTTATCGTGTTCACAGACACACGGACACGCACACACACACACACACACGCGCGCGCGGACCTTTTTGTGAAAATGCTTTTTTTAGATAAAGGGGACCCTAAAACATAGATTTCCGGCGAAATCTCGGTATCGAATTTTTTGGTGGAGTGCAATACCTTCTCTATACACTATGTACATAGTGCGTATAAAGAAAGTAATTAGATATCGATATTTCACTGGGGTGCACATTATATTGCCTCCTGTATAGAAAAGTATTTTTAGAAAAATGTAGTATGATGTAGATTCAAGAATAATCTGTTGTATTTTAATTTCATAGCTTCCTTTATTGTAAGGTGGCCTCAAGGACAACGTTTAAGAAATACAAACTTTAACAAGAGCACATATAAATGGTTGAATATAGCAAATACTGTGTTTGCAAAACAGGTAGAAAAAGTAACGTGAATAGAACATATAAGATGTTTACTCACTATGATATAAATGCAATTTCAATTGTTATGCGATCTTGTGAGCTGTTTCATGGTAAAATTGATCTTCTTCAGTGGTAGCCCGAATTTCTTTTCTGGGGTATGCGTCTGCGGGGCGAAAATGGACAACACAGGTTACTAAGAATTGAAACTAATAACTGATGTGCTTGGTACGAGTTGCCTATGCTGTTTTAAGATAAATAATCAACTTTTGTAGAATATAAGTCCAAAGAACTATAACTGTGACATGTTAAACCTCCTAATTTCCAGAGCATTAAGACATTTGTTTCTATAGTAAAGTTAAAGAGTTTTAGTAGTTATAGTAGTTTACGTAGTAACGTTACGGCGAATCCCTTAGCAATATCAATACGGGTGATGAGCCTGGCGTTGTGATACTTGTAGTAACACTTCAATAGCTTGTAACAATTGCAGCAAAAGTAACTTGAAGCACAGGAAGTGTAAGAGGAACTACATTTTAGCGAATCTCGTTCCTTTAATATCCTAAGTATTAACAATTACTAATGCTTCATGTTTTAAGTTGTCAAAATTTACACTTCATATTATCATCATTATCATCTTTAATTGTTCTCTAAGTCTCAGAAACGGTCTACCTGCAATTTCCTCATACGTCCCTTAGTTTTGTTTTGTTTGTTCGTTTGTCTTTCTTAGTTATTTTCTTCCATTCTCTGTTTACCTTCCTCATATGTAGGACTTTCACCCCCAGGAATTACAATCAGCGCCTGAGACCAAAGACTTGTTGAGGAGCAGAGGGTCTGAGTCATACAGAAGCCTGAATGTAAGTTCAGCCCGATGCCTGATATGAAATTAGGTTGATATTAAATGAATGAAATGGATAACAGAAAAGATGATTGTTGAGCATTTAGTGGAATGAATGGTGTAGGAAACCGAAGAACCCAAAGAAAACTGCTCAGGTCCAGCTTCGTCTATCACAAGTCCGACGTGCTGTCTCCTGTGATCGAACCCGCACCACCTAGGTGAGAGGCCTAACCATTCTGCGTCCCTTAGATTTTATAATGCATTGAGTTATCAAAAATTCACTCTGAAGTATAATGGAATTCTTGATTACTGATTTTCCCGGAACGGAATTACCTTCACTTCTCTAGCTTCGGGCAGATTACTTTCTCCACTTTGCTAATGACTCTTACCTAGCAAGAGAGATCTAACTTGTGTTCTTTTAACGCACCTAGGCCTTAAAAATAAGTTATTCACACAGACTTATAATTATGCACTTTTACATTATTCGTTGATTCTAGTATATGAAATTAATTATCGAATTATTTCTTTATTTCCCATAATTTGTTTTTAAAATAATTATTTAATACATAATAAATCCGATATTAGCGCTTACAAAGGCTGAAAATTATACGAGGTTCTTTTTTTTTATCAACCTCCGATAGGCTATAAATAAAAGACAAGTTCATAGAAAACAATTATTTTATTACTAAAAGTTTTGTACATTTATGGTTACTTTTCAACATAATCACCGAAAAGATTGAGACATTTATCGTACCTGTGCACAAGCTTTGCAATACCAGCTTCAAAAATGTTGTCGCCAATGATTTCAAATGATCATTGACGTTGTTTTGAAGATCTTCGTACTCTACTACGTTTTCGGAGAGCCATTCAAAACAAACGAAGAGGAATACTGTGATTTCAGGACTTATGTTGATCCATGACAACGCTCGTCCACACACTGCTGGCACAACCCATCGGCTCCTTGAACAATTTCAATGGGACATTTTCGATCATCCGCCGTACTATCCTGACCTGGCACCCAGCAACTTTCACCTTTTTCCTGAACTGAAGACGTGGCTAGGAGGGCAGTACTTTCAAACCAACGAAGATCTTCAAAAAGAGTCATTGCTCATTTGAAATCATTGGCGGCAACATTTTTTGAAGCGGGTATTGCAAAGTTTGTGCACAGGTACGATAAATGTCTCAATCTTTTCGGTGATTATGTTGAAAAGTAACCATAAGTTTGCAAAACTTTTAGTAATAAAATAATTGTTTTCTATGAACTTGTCTTTTATTTATAGCCTATCGAATGTTGAAAAAACGCCCCTCGTAGTACTAATGTATATCAGATTTTCAAAACAAAATTATCGCCGAAGATCTTTCTATTTGTGCTTATTAAAAACACCTTCCTTTTTCGCGACATTTTCTTTGAAAGTGAACATCTTGAATGACTGCAAATCTTTTGTCTTGTATTAATAAAAGCTTAATTACATCAAGGACGACTCAAATCCATATTATTCTCTCTTAATGACATGCCATATGAAAGGTCCGGAAGAAGACAAAAAATAAAAATTAAAAACTCGAAAAATAATTTAATCCGGGAGTTATCCATCCAGTTTTAGCTTCCGGCCGGCCCATAGCAGCTGTTTTATTCAGACAGTTTTTTTAACAATACAACAACAAAAAAGAATTGAAATTCACCCCCTCTCGTACATTCCTTTGTTTAAAACAAACATACAAAAAACTGTTGATGTACACAAAAACCTAGGCTTACATATTGTGTTGCTGTTTTATTTTCCATAGCTAAACAAAATACAACTGCATAGCGTATATTCTGTAGCCCATGTGGGAGTTAAAACTCCGACCTTTAAAACGGCACCTCAAATAGTTTTGTTATTCGGTGAATGGAAAAACGAAAGTATGTGTTACACTCACACGACTTTCTCTAGCTTCTCTACAAATAAACTACTGCAAAAGATTATCCAGATAAACATTAACAGAATGTTCTTATTACTTAGTTCCTTATAAGTAGAAGGAAACTAAAAGAATGCGTATGCTAAAGTGATAGTCAAATGTTTTAAAAGGTCTCGTTATGCAATTGGCATTAAAAATTGCTTCTTTGCTTGGCCAGGAGTAGAACAAAAGAAAAGCGGACACTTCTATCTGAGAAAAGTTTACGTATTTTATAATTAAAACTAATAGCATAGAATATCGTATCTGGGTTTTGGTGAATTACTCGGTTAGAATTTTTACGGCGTTTTATTCTGAAAAGATGAATATCGGATATCTTAAGTTATATTGACCCCGAGCTCATTTTTACATCATTATTTCACCCATTTCATTTTAAATCACTGTCCGATATGACCAACTAAGTTACAGGACGTTAAAATTGAAATAATCTGATGTGTTCCATTCACACGACTTTCTCTATATAGCCTACAAAAAATTCTTACAAAAAGACATACTGCTATCTGCTTAATGATAATGGAGATATACATTAACAGAAATATGGTTATCACTTGCTTGCAGGAGCAAGGGAATTAGGCAGTACATTAGGCTAAAACGATAATTACATTCTTTAGTAGATGATCACTACGTTATGACCTGCATATTCCGTTCTATTTACATAAACAGGATGAAAAAAATTATATCCGAGGGTTATCCAGAAAGTGACAGACGATTTGGCATAACCAAATAACGAAAGATATGAACACAAAACTTTATTTACAACATCTTAACGGATTTCATAACTTAATCTCCATTCTGTCATGACAGTTATTGTCACGTGGTTCCAGTTTTTCAATAACGATGATATATTTTTCTACTGCCAAAGAACTTATTAGTTTTTTTGAATGCACAAAGGTTCGGCCAATCGAATATTATAGGTAAATAACGCAAGCGTATAGTGATAATGCAAATAACGAATATTCAGTGATAAATGGCGCATAGTTTACGAGTAATTAAGGAATTAACGATAAAGATCGGAGTGAAAGTTCAATCGTTATAGAGGAGTTGAAAGCAACTGTTGATATACAACAATTCAGAAAAATCGGTGTTTCACTTTGTACACTTTTTTGGATGGAAAAGATTTCTCAACCGATGAAGACCTCTAAGTGAAAGTGACATTTTAGCTGATAACTTTAGCGGTGGAAGAGTAATTGGAAAAACCGATACCACGTGACAATAAATGTCTTGATAGCAATTGATTACGTTGAGAATTAGAGAATGATACTGTAACTTTGTAAATAAAGTTTTGTGTTGTTAATTTTCGGTATTGTTTAGTTATGCGAAATCGTCTGTCACTTTCTGGGTGGCCCTTGTATTTCTGTGTAGTAAGTTTTTGTCTATCTGCTACGATTTACCAGTTATGCAAAGCTATTTCAGAATGAAGAAGACCTCAGAGGTTGGTCCCAAGACATTTAGGATGTATGTGCATATGTCTATATTTTATGTTTTATTTATTTATGTTTTCTAGCTTAACGTCCTTTAACCTGGTTTGTCATATCGGAGGAAGATTGAAATCGACGAAATATTGCTCAAATGACCTCGAGCTCTATGGAGCTTAAAGTTACTCGACATTTGTATTCTCAGAATTTCGGCCTGTGTAGCTCAGTCGATTAAGCGCGGTCCTTCTGATCTTAAGGTCAGTAGTTCTAACCCAGACCAATGGTTTTTTAGTGTATTTAAAAGCAACAGCCTCATTAGATTTACTGGCATGTAAAAGAACTTCTGCTGCACCAAATTCCGGCACACCGACGGCAAGGCAAAACGCCGAAAAAATAAAAAAATAAAAAAAAAAACTTAAACGGATAAGTCACCATAAGCGAGATTCGAACTCGTGACTTCTTGAACGTGAGTCAGACATGCTACCTACAGACTACTGAGGTGGTTGTGTTTCATTCTGTAAATAAATATATTTAACGTAAAGCATTTTAATCAACATTTACAGAGGCATTTTTGAGAAAAATAAAAATATCATAAAATCTTCCATGTAAATAGTAGATTTGGTTGGGAAGATTTTTTGACAATCTTCTTGTCGCATCCTTGAAATAAACTAAACTTCATACACACATACACACACAAACAAGCACGCGTGCGCTCATAGATACGGACTTTTTTTTAACATCAATGCTTTTTACTTTCTCTAGCCGCCTATGTACAATGTACATAGAGACAGAGAGGTATTGTATTCCACCCAAAAATCCGATACCGAGGTTTCACCGGAAATACATGTTTTAGGACCCCTTTTATCCAAAAAAATTTCGCATATTAAAGATATTTACACGACAAATAAAATTTATATCTTGAATTTTCCGGGAATAGCCTCTGAAGACTACTTTATTCTGGATGAATTTTACGAAATTTTGCATAACAGCTAAACCGTAAGAGGTGGACAAAAATTACAACACAAAAAATGTAGAGCAGCTTAAAACTCACAATTTATGTCTATACATTTTTTTGTGGAGTCGATCGTTTTTGAGTTACTCCTTGTTTTTTGGTTTCAGCTTTAAAAACATACTTTTCTCATACAGGAATTTAACATTTCAGGTCCATACAAACAAATGAACTTCAGTCACATAGCAACCAACTTTTTACCATTACTTTAACCAACAGCACTCCTTTATTTTGCTTCTACTTACTAGGAAGCAAGTAATAGGCTATTTCGGCTGATATTTTCTCGGTTAGAATGAAGTAAATAGAAGCATAAGCTTTTTAACAATCATTTTTTGCAAGATATAGAGAAAAAAAATGTAAATGGCTGTTATTTATGGACGCTCTTTAACTACTGTGGTCCTCAGCGTCCCATTCTAAATTGGGCGTGAAAGACAGCTTAATTTTGCTCAGAGGCCTCTCTATCAGGCTTGAGGTTCTTTTACGTGCCGTAAATCTACGACAAGGGACCAACGGCTTTACTTCCCTTCCGAAGGAAGCCATGCTAAGGATTTTTACACCCGAAAAAATCCATCGTCCTCCGCCGGGTTTGAACCCGCGACCTTGGGTATATGAAGTCAGCATGGTAACCATTACGCCACGGAGGGCGACGAGATATAGGGAAAGTCATGTGAATGGAACACATCAGATTTTTTGGATTCAAAACCTGTATTTTTGGTGAAATCTCAGTATCACATTTTTGGATGGAATGCAATTATGCACGTAGGTGATAGAGGAAGTAGAAAAATGCTTCTGGCAGTTACTGCAGTTAAAATAGTGGTGAGGTAAAGTAGCTAGTGGCTACAGAAAATTAGAAATCCAGAAGGTAACAGTTTCTGAAGCAGATATGACACAGTTGGCAGGTATACTTGAACGTATGTGTTGACGACACACTGGACAAACAGCTCAACACTTCCTGTCTGACACAGGGTGTTATCAAACTGACAACAACAGAGGAACCCTGCAGTAACTCTGTCCCACCAAGTTTCAGCCGAAAGAACATCATATGATTTCCTAGTTGCTTGCTGACAGTGGTCTAACTTGTACAGTATTTTGCTAGCTCGGCTAACCAGCTATTGTCCCTTGGTTTCTATATCTCCTGCTACTGTGAAACGTAAAGAAATTATGCTAAAATATGAAATATATGACATTCATTAATTTGCACTAAGATTAAGAAATTGATACATTTACGAATTAGAGTTTTGAAAAATAACTTTTTACTTTCTCTATTTTAGTAAAAGTACAGATGTATATAAAAAGAAGCTGTGATGTATTCTAACCACAATTCGATACCGGGATTTCACTGTAAATACACGTTTTAGTGTCACCTGTATCCAAAAAATCTAATGTGTTCCGTTCACATTACTTTCTCTACATCTCTGCAACAAATTATTGTTAAAAAGCTTATTCTTTTATTTACTTCATGCTAATTGAGAAAAAATATAGCAGAAAGGGAGTACCATAGGTTGAAGTGATAGTCAAAATCTGGTTGCTATGTGACTTAAGTTCCTCTGTTTGTATGGACACGAGTTGAAAAATTCCTGTATGAGCAAAATATGTTTTTTAAAGCTGAACCCCCCCCCCCAAAGGAATATCTCAAAAACGAACAACTCCACGAAAAATATCTATATAACATAAATTGTGTATTTTAATGTGCTTTACATTTTTTGTGTGGTAAGTTTTTGTCCATCTCTTACGGTTTAGAAGTTATGCAAAATTCCGTAAAATTCTTTGAGAATAAAGTACTCTTTAGAGGCTATTTCCAGAAAATTCAAAATACACATTTTACTTGTTAAGTAAATATCTTTAATATCCGATATTTTAATTAGAATCGTTACAGAAAATTGTTGAGAAAATACCAAAATACCAAGTTTGGTATTTAATGTTTTTTTGTTTGTTTGTTTTTGAGCTAAGTTGTCCACAGACACAGATACGCACACGCGGACTTTTTTCCAGAAATGCTTTTACTGGATTCAGCGGGATCCAAAACATGTATTTCCGGTGAAATCTCTGTATCGAATTTTTGGGTGCATTACAATGCCTTCTCTATACACAAAGTAAAACGTACGTGTAGAGAAAGTAATTAGAAAAAGGTTCCTATGTGTCAGATTTCTTTTTTCTGTATTCACAGATTCTGAAAATATGCATTTCCAGTGAAATATCGGTACACAATTTTTGTGTGGAATGCAATTCTTTCTGTACATATATAATACCTAGAGAAGATAAAAATCTATGGTCAGCGTTGGGAGCTCTCGAGTCGAGGTCAGATATCTAGAGATTTACTCCTAGCGTCGACCACAGTAATATTCCCCATTTTTAATCCTTATCCCTATTAAGAAATTAAAAATAAAATACGATCTTAAACTGCACGTGGTCTCCTGATCTTTTAATATGTTATTTTATGTACTCGTAGCATTAAAGCGGCTTATTGCGACGGCATAAGTCTTGCAAAATTACTCTATTTCTGGCATCGGTGCCAGTAAGTGAATGACTTAATTACCATGGTAACAAAACAGCAATGACGTCACCATCGTCGCCTACATAATTTTTCTGTATGCGTACTATGTACATGGTGTATAGAGAAGGTATTGTATTGCAACCAAAAATTCCATACCGAGATTTCATCGGAAATATGTTTTCAGACTCCCTGAATCCAAAAAAGAAAAAAAAAATCATTTTTAGAAACATGTCCATGTGTGTGTGTGTGTGTGTGTGTGTGTGTGTGTGTATGTCAGTGGTTAGCACAGCTCAAACATGAAAAGTCCGTTAAATACCAAACTTGGTATTTAGGTTTAGTATCTTCCAAGGATGCACCACGAAGATTTTCAAGAAAATCCCCCTCACAAAACTACCCTTTACTCGAAAACTTTTAAAAATTTGGTTTTTCTCAAAAAGGGCTCTAAGGATTTTGATTAAAATAACGTATATTAAAGATATTTACAAGACAAGCAAAATGTGTATCTTGAATTTTGTGGAATTTTGCATAACTGGCATACCATAAGATATAGACATAAACTTACCATAAATAGTGTAGAGCTCGTTAAAACACTCAATTTATGATATATACATTTTTTTCGTAGAGGTGATCGTTTATGAGATACTCCGTATTATTGGTTTCAGTTTTAAACTACTTATGCTTTTCTCACTCGGAATGTTGTAAACTCCTGTCCATGCATAGAATTTCAACCAGCTTTTAAAAAATTTGAATATGTCTTCGATTGTCATAAAGTAGATAGAATAATAAGCTTTTTAAAAATAGTTTGTTACATTGATGTAGAGAAAGTCCTGTGAATGGAACACATCAGATTTTTTTCCTGTAAGAGAACCTCAGATCATCACTCTCGGTTAAATATGAATCATCAGGAGCTTCAACAAGAAATTGATTAACTTCAGATCTGGAGAGCATATTTGATGTTTTTTTGCTTATACTCCACTAAGAACTTCTTCGAGAAATCAAAAACCTTACCAAAATATGAAATATCGACATTTTCTTTGAATTTCAGCATACATTTCATCTTTGAATATACACATCAGAGCGTTGAAGACAAAAATCTTCGAATACAGCACTTACAATATAAATTACTTACAATATTAAGAAATAATATACATTACCAGCTATGAAAAGTATGTCTGTAATGTGGTTTTATTAGTCACACTAATGCATTTTCCTTTTTCCATCTACTGGCCTTTTCATATTCTTTTTCGTAAACATCTATTGAATTTTCTGACATTAATTAATCTTTCAGGACTCTTGGCTGCGTTCAAAATGTCAAATAGAATACAATGTATATTTTCAATGGTTTATCATTGCCTTCCATTTCCCTCTATAAGTGTTGTAACGAATGAAATAATATCTGCTTAGCAATCATATTACGTCATACACCTGCAATCTGTGATAGATCATAATTTAACACATTTATTGATTATTTTTACGTATTTTAATGCTAAAATTGCATAAAACGTATTTAAAACGCGTATAATCTCACTGTAACACTTCTAAAATTTTAGCTCATAAGCTAAACATTCATATTACACACCAATTAAATAAATAATTATTAAAATGCCTTTAAGCCACAGGAACAGTCAAAAAAGGTAAGATAAAAACGCATAAAAGATCTTCTCATTAGAATATGTGAATTTTCTATTTATTTAATTAATTAATATCTGTGTATCCGGCGGTAGGAAACAAAACAGATGCGATAAGCTTTGTTTTCCCGAAATGAACAGTTTTGAAGGGGGAAGTTGCCCCTGGGCTGTACAAATGATGTCGGGAAAGTTAATCGGCCGGAATACAATCACCAAACCATTTCAACTTCTATAGATTTGCTTGCGAGAGTCCCCTTCTCTCTTGGTATTCCTTTCACTTTGCCCAGGGAAGAGGAAAAACGAAATGGACGGGAGAGGCCTGGCACACGGTAAATGAGAAAGGGCTGTAAAAATGAACTTGTGAGTCAAGAATATTATCACGCGATAATGTTGCAAACACACACTCTATCGAAGTGTGCATAGGGTTCTTGAATAAGTAAGAAGGTCATCAATGAGGTAACAAACTAAATAATGAAAAAGATTTGATGTGCTCCAATAATACTTTCCCTATATCTCTGCAACAAATTATTGTTAAAAACGTTTTCTGTTTTTCAAAGCTGAAACCAAAAACATGGAATATCTCAAAAACGATCAACTCCCCCCCAAAAAATTAAATAACGTAAATTGTGTGTTTTAACGTGCTCTACATTTTTGTATGCCAAGTTTTTGTATATCTCTTACGGTTTAGCAGTTATGCAAAATTCCGTAAAATTCATCTAGAATAAAGTAGTTCTCAGAGGCTATTCCCAGAAAATTGAAGATATACATTTTGTTTTTCAGGCAAATATCTTTAAAATACGATATTTTAATCAAAATCGTTTGATTTTTGAGAAAACCATAATTTTTGAAAAAAGTTCCATGTAAAAGGTAGTTGGGGGTGGGGGGACTTTCTTGAAAATCTTCCTGTTACATCCTTGGAAGATACTGCATTAAATACCAAGTTTGGTATTTAACGCATTTTTAGTTTTTCAGCTATGCTGTTCACACACATACACACACACACACACACACACACACACACACACACACACAGGAGCCCAAAAGATGTACTTCCGGTGAAATTTCGGTATCGAATTTTTGGGTGGAATGCAATACCCTCTCTATACACTATGTATATAGTACGTGTAGAGAAAGTAAAAACATCTTTAGAAAACTGTAAGTTTGTATGTCTGTCTGAGTGTATGTTTGTGGATACCATAGATCAAAAAGAAAAATCCGTTAAATACCAATCTTACTATCTAAGTTTATCTTCCAAGGATGTGACCCAAAATTTTGAAGAAAATCCTCCCACCCCAAACTATCTTTTACATGGAAAAATAGTTTTTGATTTCCTCAAAAATGGTTTTAGCGATTTTGATTAGAATATCGTATATCAAAGATATTTAAATGACAAAAAATGTTTATCATTAATTTTCTGGAAATAGCCTAAGAAGTTCTCTTTATTCTGGATGATTTCTTTTTAATTTTGCATTACTGGTAAACGGTAGGAGATAGTAAAAAAACTTACTACATAGCAAATGTAGATCACGTTAAAACACATAATTTATGTAATCTACGTTTTTTCAGTGGAGCTGATCATTTCTGACTATTTATTATTATTATTTATTTCTAATTATTTATTGGTTTTAGCTTTAAAATACTTATACTTTTCTCAAACGGTTATTTGTCTTCTCCTGGCCATACAAACAAAAGAGTTTCAAAAATAATTATAGAAACTAACTTTTATAAAATTTGATTCTCACTTTAGTCTATTGTACTCCCTTATTTCCCTTCCACTTACAAGGAAGCAAGTATAAAACGATTTCTGCTAATTTTATCTTGATTAGCATGAAGTAGATAGAAGAATAATCTTTTTGACAATAATTTATTACAGAGTTGTAGAGATACTGCTCATTCTTTGGATTTAGAGGTCCCCTAAACAAGTGTTTCCGGTGAAATCTAGAAATTTGAATTTTTGGATGCTGAAATACAATACCTTCTCTACCTACTATATACGTACATGTACTTGGTAGAGAAAGTAACAAAATAGCAATTTGGAGAACAGTTTTAATATAATCCATTTACAGGCTTAACATTTTATTGGTATAGGATATGACATCAGAATGCTTCAAGATCGTCTTTGTGCCACTTTCTTTTGTCTTGTTAAAAGGCCAGTTAATGTGAACGAGTAACAGTTTTCAACCATAAAGAATAGAACAAAGAGGAATTAGTTAACTTTTTTGTCACAGGTGGAGCTGTAAAAAGATCTATTGGACCCTTCCGTTCTTCAATTAACTGTCTTCATCTCAACCTTTGTTCTTTTATCGCTTTCATCATTACCTACTTCTTTTGTCAAGGGACATTGTCAAAGGGCCCCAAACGGCGAACAATAAGGGTGAACGAGCTGTGTGTATGTGCATTTAGTCAGCTGTTTCACTCAGACAAGAATTTTACGTCTTGCTTAATTCCACTTTAGTAGCCCTGTTGCAATATCTACTAAAATACTAAAAGAGATCTAAATTTAAACTGTTAATGCTGAGCAAAAATATATTTTTACTTTTTCTACCACGTACGTACAATGTACATAGTACACAGAGAAGTATTGTATTCCACCCAAAATTCGATACCAAGATTTCACCGAAAATGTAGGTTTTGAGGACCCTTGAATCCAAAAAGGGCATTTTTAGAAAAAAAGATCAGTATGTGTGTGTAGCTGTTTGTGTGTGTGAGTCTGTGGACAGCATAACTCGAAAACGAAAAGTCGGTGAAATACAACATTTAGTATTTAGGTTAAGTATCTTATAAGGATGAGACACGAAGATTTTCAGAAACATCCCCGCCCCATGCAAACTACACTTTATTATTTTCGAAATTTTCGAATTTCTAAAACATGGCTAACAATTTTGATAAAAATGCCATATATTTAAGATGTTTATATGACAGGTTTAACTATTTTAAATTTGAAACAAATATTTAAATAGACAAATGGTCAAGTCCACGAAGAAACAAAAACAAAAGTAAACAAAACAAAAAAACAACAACAAAAAAACGCTTAACACATAAATTGTGTGTTTTAACGAGATATATATTTTTGTGCAGTAAGGTTTTGCCTATCTTTTACTGTTTACCAGTTACGCAAAATTCAGCGGAATTCATCCAGAATAAAGAGGAGGCTATTCCCAGAAAATTCAAGATACATTTTATTTGCCATTTAACATGTTTAATATACGGTATTTTAATTATAATCGTTAGTCATTTTTGAGAAAATTAAGCTTTCGAAATTATTCCCATGTAAAGAGGAGTTTGGAGTGAGGAGATTTCTTTTTTCAAAATCTTCGTATCACACTCCTGGAGATACTAAACTTAAATACCAGTTTGGTATTTTACCAACTTGTCGTTTTTAGTTATCATCTTCACAGAAACCGGACACACGGACCTTTTTCTAATTTTTTTATACAGGGGACCCTAAAACATGTATTCCGCTGAAATATTGGTATAGAGTTTTTATGTGGAATGTAATACTTTCTCTAATACACCATGTACATAGTATGTGTAGAGAAATAGTTGTACAAATAGTTTCATTTCGTAATCGGCTTACCCTCCCTTTAGGACCGACACCCCCCTAGGACATACAAGCCAATGGCTAGGGGTCAGAAAACAGTTGGGGTGCCAACAGCACGAAACCACAGCCCGAGGGGTCAGCCGTAGCCTGGAATGAACAAGAACTGAAATGTAAGCGATAGTGATGATTGGAAAGGTGATGGAAATGAGGGCGGGGGAAACCGGAGGACCAAGAGAAAACCCGCCCAGACGCCACATGCGGACGCTTGGGGTCAAACGATCTAGCCACTCACCTTGTACAAATAGTGTGTTGCAGAATTGGTAGAAATAATCATGTGGATATAACACATTTTAATTGGCCTAAAACACACATTCCAGTAAAATTTCGACGTTGAATTAAGGTTGATCATAATGCCTTCACTACGTATTAAACATATGACAGTAAGAAAGGAACATCTCGAAGCTTCTGTTACCATGACGACGTACAGCTTATCCATTACGAGCATAGGAAGCGCGTGTTCCCCTCGCTTTTTAACGTTCTCGCAGAGAATTCTGAAGCAAAGCATAAGGCGGGGAGATTTTTTAGGGATATTTGATTTTATTATATAAACCCGGTCCCTGGCATCCCCTTGTATTGATGCTGCTGCAGTTGAAAAGACGGGACTCAATAAGAAAAGCTAAGGTATAAATTGGGAGGTGATCCTTTTAAAAAGGAAAATGTCATATTCCACCCTTCACCCGGCTTTATCGCACGATACCGGTGCCCTATTATTGTTCTGCATCCCTGGGACACATTGTTGAAACACGCACGGCATCCACCAACTTGACGTCACAAAGAAACTTCGATACTCTAAATCACGCCGGCAAACTTCCTATCTGTAACCCTCATACGACATTCACAACCTATTCTTGGGGTTGTATTATTATACTATTCATATAACTTTATTCTTTCATCTTCTTTTCATTTTTCTTTCTCCACTTCATATCTATAGGAAGTAGAGGATGTATTGCATTCCACCCAAAAATCTGATATCGGGAGAAATGTTTTGAAGCCTCTTCAATATAAAAAATCTTATATCATCTAATCTCATGACTTTCTCCACTTCGGTGTAACAAATTATTCTTAAATAGCATATTCTTCTATCTACGATATGACAATCGAGATAAATATTAGCAGAAATGTTCTTAATTACTTGCATCCTTGTAAGTAGAAGTCGAATAAAGGAATACACTAGACTATAGCGATAGTCAATTTTTTTAAAAGTTGGTCGCTATGTGAAAGAATTGAAGGCCGGTTCGCTTATCATGGTCCGGATTGAGAAGTTAGTTTAAAATTGAAACCAATAACAGGGAATACTCACAAACGGCCAACTCTACAAGAAAAATCGATGTGTTACACTCACATGACTCTCCCTAGCTGCTCTACAAACAAACTTCTTACAAATGAGTATTCTTCTTTCTACACAATACTAATCGAGATAAACATTAGCAGAATGTTCTTATTACTTAGTTCCTTATAAGAAGATGGGAACCAAAGGAATGCACTATGCTAAAGTGATAAATGTTTTAAAAGCTGCCATTATGCGATTGCAATTGCAAATCGCTTCTTTGCTTGGCCAGAAGTAGAACAAAAGAAAAACGGACGCTTCTGGTCTGAGAGAAGTATAAGTACTTTACAGTGGAAACAAGGAATATCTCGGAGAAGGCTACCTCCACAACAAAAACATAAAGGACATAACGTGTGTGTTTTGACGAGATCTATACTTTTTTATGCCGTAAGTTTTGTCTATCTCTTACGATTTAGCAGTCAGGGTAAGTAAAATTGGGCAAAATTCATCCAGAATAAAGAGGTCTTCAGAGGCTATTTCCAAAAATTCAAGATATACATTTTATTTGGCATGTAAATATCTTTAATATACGGGATTTTAATAAAATCGTTACAGCCATTTTTGAGAAAATCAAAATTTTCGAAATTTTTTTCATGTAAAGGATAGTTTGGAGTGGGGGGATTTTTCTCAAAATCTTCGTGTCGCATCCCTGGAAGATACTAAACTTAAACACCAAGTTTGATACTTTACGACTTTTCGTTTTTGAGCTATGGTGCTCACAGACACATGGACACACATATACACACACGGAACTTTTTCTAAAACGTATGTGTTTCTGAGAAACGGTTAACATATTCAGAACGCTATTTTCACCAATTGCTCCACGCTATCTTAGTATATTGATGTAGCTAGGATCTGAATCCGCGTCTTTTCGGCAGGTTGGTTAAGTGGAGGCAATAATCTGGACCACAGAGGTTGACAAGTGACAAACGAAGACAAGCGGCGGAAAAGACCGTGACATGTTGACATTCAGACTATGGACAAGAGAACGTGACGGGATTTGATGAAATAGGAGCGTTCGTATCACAAAAGGTGGCTCTAACTTAAAACTGTAATGCTACAACATCTCTAAGGCTTGTTCTATATTACCTTGCCCTGTATCTCATGTCACTTATCAGTAGAGTCAGAATTTGTATGTGACATAAAACTGAGAAGTATGTACATAAATATGAGTAAAATATGGTAAAATTGGATGAAACATGTAATAGCAAAAATGAATAACAAATCATTTAAAATTACACTGAGAATTAAGATTTACAAAATTTTCGATATTTTATACTTCTGTACAAATTTCTCTAAAAGACTAAATGTGATTGCATTGTTTTCATATTAATACACACGAACGCTAAATTTCATTCACTCAAATTGGATAAGTAGTTATTACGTAAACTTATGGTGTAGATATATTGCATGATTAAAACCTTCCACACGCCTCAAAATTTGAGAAAATTGGTTGCACTTTCTGAAATACAGCTTCAAACCATACATAAAAACAAAAACGAGAACATTTCAATAATTTTTATTACTAAATTATTATTATTTTTAAAAAGTGAGGCATTTTAATCTTTTAAATAATAATTTTTTACAAAATATTTATTTTAAAATTTCTATTGGTGTTAAAATACTTTTGACATTATTAATATTACAATAGACACTACTGCAAATTCTGGGAATAGTTGTATTTCAAAAAAAATTGAGAAGCGTGGTGCATATTAAAATTGTGAAAATGTTAGTTTTGAGAAAAACGAAGTAAGGGGAAGATGGTTAAATGACAATGTTCTATACTGTCCAAAACTTGTATCAAGTATTTTTAATGAAAAAACTATTTTTGAATTTTATTTATTTTATTCACCAGATTTTCCTTATACTACCTCATTATTACACCGTACTAATACACAGTTGTTATTTTAAATGGGGGACTTTCACAGTTTTCATAGTGTTTTGTTAATATTTCAAATGTTATTTAAATATTCTGAAGCGCCCCCCCCCCAAGTCTTCATAAATATAACTGAAGAAGTTAAAAATGAGTACACAGCATAGACCTATTGTTTATTTCCTAGCGCATACCACAATTATTCTCATTATAAAAAAATACGGGAAGGAATGCAATGAAAGAAGGTAATATAATAAAGAAACAGCTAAATATTTATTTTATGTAAGATTGTACAGCATATAGAATATACGCTGAAATAGGTAAACGTATGTAAAATGAGACTTCAGTATAGCAATGTAAATGTTTCAATTCCTTGTGCTTTCTTTTTGGAATTGAACAAAAATGACAAAGAATGTGTAATTTTAATACAAATGTATCCAAAATAAAGTGCATTTTTACAATATTTGTCATTCTGAGATGTCTTAAATGAATATAATACATTAGCTCATTAGTTAATTCTTGAAATTCTTAAAATAAATGTAATTTTACACAGTTTAAGATTCTGTCAAGATGAATTCTGGGGCTCTCGTAATAATACCAGGTAGCCCAATAGCACCGTATTTTACGTGCGCAGATAAAGAATGCGTTTAAAGAATAGAGGGCTCAACAGGGCAAATTAAAGTAAACACCGATTAATGTGAATGTTAGTGCGGCAATCTCCTTTCTATTTGTCTTGCATACCAACGGAAACGGTGAGAGAATCGCGCTCGTTGATAGCAGTTCCCAGGTTTGTACTAGAGTCCGTGTGATCTCGTATACAAGAACAGTGCAAAAAGATCGAAAAGGTTAAATGCTTTCCACTTCAGTTACATAGCTTTTATTTTTGAGAGAACATAGTGACCTTTTAGATTGAAAAGTAATTTAAAATTTTCATTTCATATATCAGTATCCATCAATAGTTGATTTTATAATTGTGTATGCGCTATTCTTATTTAATATTAAAGATTAGCCTGTAGGCTTAAAACAAAGCATTAGGGCACCTCAAAAAGAACATGTATAAGAGCACGTATTCTTTTTCTTCTTATTCCTTTTCTTCGTCTTATTATTATTATTATTATTATTATATGAATATCCATAGAAAATCAGAACACGAAAGCATTCTAACGAAAAAACCCAAACACGGGGGCACGTAGCATTCCACTATATTATTATTATTATTATTATTATTGTTGTTGTTGTTGTTGTTGTTGTTGTTACTCCTGCTACTATTAAGCTCTATACGCATAAGGAGAGTACAACGGACATGTCAGCGTCGTAACGAAAAACATGAACGCAGGTAAAATTTCACTGCACTTGGTGTTCATTGTTTACATATTTTTCATTACAAAGTTTTCATGTTTTGACTTACTCTGTTTATGCGTACAGTGCTAGTTCGAACAATACAGTGAGACACTACGTGTTTTCGTATTTGACTTTTTATTATGAAATCAGAATATGAAAGCCCAAAACGCAAAATTTGCAGACACAATAGCACATAAGTTTCGCTGTATACTACTGCTAATAATAATAATAATAATAATAATAATAATAATAATAATTATTATTATTATTATTATTATTATTATACAACAAAACACTGTGTTCTCATGTAAGTTTTTTCATGCGGCATTTTAAAGTTTTATTTAACCCTATAGTGGGTTCAGTCACTAATGTTAAATAAGAACAGCATAAAACTAGCTATTGATGGATACTACTAGGTGAAATGAAGAATTTTTTTTTTGATTATTTTTCAATCTAAAAATAAAAGCTCTGTAACTGAAGTGGAGAGCATTTAAACTTTTCTATCTGTTTGCACTGTTCTTGTACTCGAGATCACGTACTCTAGTACAAACTTGGGAACTCCTCTCAATGAGCATGATTCCCTCATCGTTTCCGCTAATATGCAAGACGAGTATAATGCAGGTCGCTAGCACTAACACCGCCACTACATTTGCCCTGTTGAGCTCTGCAATTCTTTAAACGCACAGAGTTCTCTGCGCAAGTGAAATACGGAGCTGTTTGGCCACCTGGTAGGTATTTTCACAGATAATACCAAGTTTCTAATATTTTTCTGTAGTCTAATAGCTTAAAACAAGAGCAGAATTCGGGTAAAGAAGAACAATACCAAGTTACTCATATTTTCGTGTTGTCTAGTAGCTTAAAACAAATACAGAGTTCGGAAAAGAAGACTCAAAGATGAACCAGGAACAGAAACAAGAAACTGTTACAATATTCGACAACAGAGCCATCTGCAATAAAACACATACCACAACACTGACAGTAGCTATTGTTTTACCATTGTATGTAAAATAAAACATAAAAATCACAAAACTGTTACACAAAACAACGAACCAGTCACTGCCGTAATCTCTGACCTTATAAGTACAGATCCAGGAGTTTAAAACGAATATCACGTGCGAGAATTTCTTCTAAATCAATTGTTAATAGCCCCATGTACAGCCGACACCAAAAGTTAATAGTGACAGACAGTGACAGTGTTTGTCAAGGAAACTTATATACGTATATGATAATCTCTCCGGATAAACGCTTAATTCCTTCTGTGTGCCAAACAAAACGTAAACTTGCATATCTCTTGGGAAAGAGCTGTTGTATTTTATCGTAAAGCGCGTCGCTAGCAGAGGGGAGAATTGGAACTGACAGTGACGTGAGGAGGGGAAGTGGAGTTGTCTATCTCTTCAGACCAGCGACGTTTCAAAAGCAGTCGTTTATAGCACAGTGATGATTGTTGTGTTATGAGCATCTCATAAAAACCAACAAATGTAATCATAACTGCTGACAGGTATTTTTTTTTACCTTCTCTAGCACGTATTTTCAATGTACATAGTGTAGAAGGAAAGTATTGTACTGTAGCCAAAAATTATATCAGCAGAAATATATGTTTTGAGACCCCCTGAATAAAAAATCTGATGTGTTCCAATCACATGACTTTCTCTACATCTGTGCAACAAATTATTGTTAAAAAGCTTACGCATGTATTTACTTCATGCCAATCGAGAACAAATTAGTAGAAATAGTCTTTTTACTTGCTTCCTTGTAAGTAGAAGCGAAATAAGGGTGTACCATAGGTTAAAGTGACTGCCATGTGACTGAAGTTCCTTTGTTTGTATCGACAGGAGTCGAAAAATTCCTGTGTGAGAAAGGCTAAAACCAAAAACAAGAAATATCTAAAAAATGATCCAAAAAATGTATACTACATAAATTGGTGTTTTAACGTGCTCTACATTTTTTGTGTAGCAAGTTTTTGTCCATCTCTTATGGTTTAGCAGTTATGCAAAATTCCATAAAATTCATCCAGAATAAAGTAGTCTTTAGTGGCTCTTCCCAGATAATTCAAAATTTACATTTTATTTGTCAGATAAATATCTTTAATATACGATATTTTAATCAAAATCGTTAAAGCCATTCTTGCAAGAATCAACGTTTTCGAAAAAAGTTCCATGTAAAGGGTAGTTGGGGGTGGGGGGATTTTCTTGAATATCTTCCTGTCTGATCCTTGGAAGACACCAAACTTAAATACTAAGTTTGTAATAAAAAGTTAAAATTGAATCCTTAAAAAGCACAATAAAATCATTTGTAGAAAAGGGCCCGTTTTGTATGTGTGTGTGTGTGTGTTTGTGTGGGTGTGGTGTGTATGCAAACATCATACGTCAAAAACGAAGTCCCTTAAATACCATCGTGGGTTCGAGTCCCGCCTTGGGCATGGGTGTTATATGTTTGTGCAATGTGTATACGTTTGTAAAAGAAACAGTAAAACCAGTAAACCAGTAATCAGTAAAACCTACGGGGGGAAATGTAAATAGGGATACAGTACCGGAGTCCTGATCAGACTCCGTTAATGTTTATAAAAAAAAAAAAAAGTTGCTGTTTAAGTTCAGCATCTTTCAAGGATACGACACGAAGATTTTCAAGCAATCCCCCCCAACTCAAACTATCCTTTACATGGAAACTTTTTTCGAAAACGTTTGAGTTTCTCAAAGGTAACTATTCAATTTTGGTCAAAATACAAAAAACTTAAGATATTTTCGTTATAACTAAAAAGTATATCTTGAATTTTTTGAAAACAACCTCTGAAATCCTCTTCATTCTGGATAGTTTTTGCATAACAGTACGTAAACTGTAAGAGATAAACAAAAACTTACTATACCCAACAACAACTTTAAACAAATAATATATGTTGTACATTTTCTGTGGAATTAAGCATATCCGATATATTCCTAGTAATTGGTTTTTAAATTTCCGGCACTAATATTCTTCTCAATCCTGAAATCGTTATTCACTTTTTTGATCCTAGTCATGCAAAAAAGCGCGGAATTCCAAATGCATCACTTAGCGACAGTTTTTAAAAGATTTGACTGTCGCTTTAGCCTAGTGTATTCCCTTATTTAACTTGTGATTACAAGGAACTAAGTAAGAAGTCCACTTCCGCTAATGTTTAACTCGCTAACATTTGATTAGCATGAAGTAGGTAGAAGAATAAGCTTTTGCTAGAACAGGTTATTGCAGAAAAGGTTCAGAAAGTTATGTTATTGGAACAAATATTTTTTTTCCATTGTTTTTTTTTTTTTTATTTAAAGGTCTAGTTAATGAATAATTGCAGTTATATTATTACTCTTTATAATATTATAATACTAATTATTATTAGTTTATGTATTAAATTATAATTTATTGACATTGTTAAGGATAATTTTAATTAAACTCGCAACAAAAGTGCATACATTATTTGCCTAGTGAAAAAAAAAATTACCCAAAACTTGGCTTCAGCATATGCCTCTGACAGCTCAAAGCTCAATAGTTGCATCAACACGGTCTACATTTTGCAAGGTAGCTTTTGGCATAAGGCAAAAAGGAATTTCAATTTTGGAATTTACGTTTCTGGGCCACATATTCTCACTTTCTCTGTCTCTTTATCATACATACTTATACTAAGTGTTCATAAAATGAGTATATTACTTTCTCTATACGTACTATGTACACAGTGTATAGAGGAAGTATTGTATATCACCAGAAATACATGTTTTAGGACCCCCCTGAGTCCAAAAAAGCATTTATACAAAAAGGTCCGTGTGTGTGTGTCTGTCTGTCTGTCTGTCTGTCTGTGTGTCTGTGTGTGTCTGTGGACAGCATAGCTCCAAAAAGAGAAGACGTTAAAGTCCAAACTTGGTATGAAAGTTTGGTATCTTCCAAGGACGCGACACGAAGATTTTCAAGAAAATCTTGAAAATCCCCAAACTACCCTTTACATGCAAAAAAATTCCAAAATATTGATTTTCTTATAAATGGCTCTAACGATTTTGATTAAAATATCGTATGTTAAAGATATTTACATGACAAATAAAATGTATATCTTGAATTTTCTGGGAATAGCCTCTGAAGACTACTCTATCCTGGATGAATTTTACGGAATTTTGCATAACTGCTAAACCGTAAGAGATGGACAAAAACTTACCACACAGAAAACGTAGCTTACGATAAAACACTCAATTTATGTCATATACATTTTTTTCGTGGAATTGATAATTTTTAAGATATTCATGGTTTTTCGTTTCAGCTTTGAAAAACATACTTTTTTTCATACAGGAATTTGACAACTCGTGTCCATACTAACAAAGAACTTCAGTTACATGGCAACCAGCTTTTGACTATCACTTTAACCTATGGTACTCCCTTATTTCGCTTCGACTTACAAGGAAGCAAGTAATAAGACTATTTCTGCTGATGTTTTCTTGATTAGCATGAAGTAAATAGAAGCATAAGCTTTTTAACTACAATTTGTTGCAGAGATGTAGCGAAAGTCATGTGAATGGAACATTTATATGGCCCCGTTTAACATCTAAGGCCATATTGAAGGTTTTGTACCAGAAACAGCTCGTTGACTGTAAATTCTTTACGTTGGGTTTTAATCATTTTATCTTCTTCAAACACACACATTCAATCTCAGAGATGTACTTCCAGACTCTGTGGGGGATAGGGAATAATTCTGGTTAAAGAAAACTTCCCCACCCCAGCCGGGAATAGAACCCGGGACCTCCGGATGAGAACCACTGAGGCAGTAATGAGTATGTTGTTGTGGATGTAAACATACAATTACAGTGTACAAAGCGAGTCTACAATGCCCTTGATTGTATATTAAGATGTCTTACTTTGATTATTTGTTTACAGTATGGGTTATGACGTATCTCTAATCCCCTTTCCGTTATCACGGCTCTCAGTAAACAATTGAAGGGGAAGCAAGACCCCCTCCTACTGTCTTTACAACCCTTCATTTAGTTCCTTCTCAACAGGCTTATAGGATAGAATCAGCTATTTGCTGTCATTCTTAAATCATTAATCGTTTTATTTAGCCAGGTCGGTGGATTAGTCAGTTGGACCTTATCCCTGGCTACAAAGATCTTCAGATTTTACACCGTTGAATTTCTTTCCCTGGAAATACTGAAATGATTTGTTTTCAGAACTCCAGTAAATAGAAGCGGAGCTTGTAGCGAGAATAGTGAAAGCGGACGGCATGGGAGCCAGAGAAACCAGATGTGCTACTTAGCGACACCTATTTAATTATATGTCAATACATCACTTCTATTTTTAGGTTAAAAAGCTTATGTGTTATATTATCATGGCTTTCTGTATTCATTCTTCAATACAGTATTCTTAGAATTTTTTTTCTTTGCCTCAGTTAATCGAGATTAACATTTGTAGTTATGATTTTATTGCATATATCCCTATATATATATATATATATATATATATATATATATATATGAAAGAAGAATATCCCCCACTCCAAACTGCTCTTACGTTGAAGTTTGTTTATAAAATTTGGTTTTTCAAATATGCCTCTAAGGATTTTTATTAAAATAGTATATGTTTAAGATATTTTCATCGCAAATACAATTGAATTTTCTCTTCATTTTAGAGCCTTTTGCATAGCCGGTGAATCTAATAAATAAAATCTTACTGCACAAAACATGTAGATCTCGTTAAAACACACAATTTGTCGTCTGCTTGTCTGTGTGTGTGTGTTTGTGTGTGTGTGTGCGTGTGTGTATGGAGTTAAACATTTCTGAGATTCCTTGTTATTGGTTTCAATTTCAAAATATACTTTTCTAGAACCTGAATTTGCCATTTCTTTAGACCTTGGGTTACGCTGGCTGCAAAGAGAAATAAATTTCAATCGCATAGCGACAAGTTTTAAAAGATTTGACGATCTCTTTAGTCTAGTGTATTCGCTTATTTCCATTCTACTTATAAGGAACTTAAGACCATTTCTGGAAGTGTTAATCTCGATTAATCTTTTGTAAGATTAGTTCGCTGCAGAATAGGCAGAGAAAGTCATGTGAATAGAATGCATTATATTTTGTAAACTGACAGACATAAAAGCTAGACGAAAACTCAAAACACGACACGAATGATGTAGATATTCTCACTCACATATATATATATATTTTTTTTACACCCTGGTCATTTCAACACCGTCAAATAGTGACCAGCTGTTAGTGGTGAGTATATTTTTAAGAGCTTACCCTTTTTAAAATCAAATGAGAAATTATTTTACAAAAATTCAGATTTTCATAATTACGACACACGAAGTGCATATTTATTATCAATTGAAAATCATAAACTCGCAAAATATGAAAAATCACCTGCATATTCTGGCGTTATGCTTTTTAATAAGGTACCGTTGAATATACAAAAATTGCCTTATAACAGTTTTAAGCAAAATGTAAAACGATTATTAATGAATCAATGTTTCTATTCAGCAAAAAGTTTTTAAGTTACAAGTTTTAAAATGTTATTAGTTATGTATTTTACCATGTTATCAGTTATATATGTTACTGTATTTTTCTTATTGGCATATTACAAATAAATTTCAATTCAATTCAATATTATTTTATGCCTTTAAGAAAATATGTATTATATTTCCCTATAGGTTGTACCTATAAGAAAATAAGTAATAAAACCATCTATGCTAATGTTTATTTGGATTAGCATGAAGTAAATAAAGAAAAAGATTTTGCTGGAATATTTTTGAAGAGTAGGTAGAGGAATTAATGTGAATGTAAGTAACACATCAGAATTTTTGCTGCGAAATACACCGTTAGTATCTGTAGAGGAAGGGAATTTCTAGTTGAAGAAAAGTTGTTCTGCTGCTGCCGAGAATCGGACACAGGGTCTATGGGTTGAGAACCATATTGCTGACCACTGGACCACACAGACGTGACTTTATAATGGGTTTAACGCTGAAAAAAGACAGGAGTAACGTTTAAATCTGTTGTAGGTTTTATTGTCATTTGTTTGCTGCCTCATGAACGCTGGTGGCGTTCTAATGATTAACTATGTATATTTGTAACAAAATTATTTATTCTTTTAAAGTTTTTTGGACTATATGTGAGGTCGAGACTGGCGATGTTTGTGAGGAAGGAATTTTGTCGTCCAACTGTACTGTTGAAACCAGTTCTAACTCACGTACAACAAATTGCAGTGATGTAAACGTTTTTTGTTGCAGATGCTGCAGACGGATGGACTGAGCGAGTGCGTGCGTGCGTGCTATCTCGGATGGTTGACGTGGTGACGATGTTGCAGTCGGCGTGTAGTGTTCGGTAATACAGGGTGTTTGTGTAGAGAACATATCACAGTGATGAACAGACAGGGATACATGGCGCCGCTCTTGCTACTTGTTGCGCTGGGGTTGCTGGCGTCGTCGCGCAGAGTTCACGCCGGCCTGGATTATGGTGAGTACCAATCCATGTAAACAGGTCTGCCTAACCCAACACCACCTAAAGAGAAGGCCTTGCGTCAAACACTAGCACATAGCGTGACGTCACACTCTTTGGGCGTTGTAAGCGTATGTTTGATTTCTGTATAAATGCAGGAATATTTTTATATTAGTGGTTTAAAATTGTATTCTAAAACAACATAAAACATTCCATAGCCATTTTCAAAAGCATTTGTATGGTTTAAGCACAACATAAAATGTATTATGGATTATAAATCACTTTTTGTCCTCTTCTTCTCTTTATTGTTATAACTTTTATTTCTGTTGCACATCTTTTATAAGATTTGTTAAAATTTGTTCTCATAGCTTAAATTTTATATACCTATTATAACGTATGATAAAATATTTTTTGTGATACTCATAACATTTTTTTTGTTAAAAATCTCTAAATGTATATTATTCTATGTCACAAGGCAAACTCATTTACACTAATAAATACATAAACATAATGAGAGAGCATTCACCTAAAAAATAGAAATGTAATTTTACTTTCTTAGCACGTATGTACAATGTACATTGCACTCTAAACTTTGATACCGAGATTTCAATGGAAATACACGTATCAGGGACCCCAGATTAAAAAAAAAAAACTCTCTACATGAATTCTGCACTTAGTGTATAGAGGAATTATTGCATTCCACACAAAAATTCGATACACAGATTTCGCCGAAAATATTCGTTTTGAAGTTCCCTGAGTCCATAAAAGGTATTTTTAGAAAAAGGTCCTAGTGTGTCTGTGGACAGCATAGCTCAAAAACTAAAAGACCGCTGAATACAAAAATTGGTAATTAAGTTTGGTATCTTCCAAGGACTTTTATAAACTAGTATATTCTATTATCCTCGAATTACTGTAACTTATATGAATATAAATTGTAAACGTCCCATAGTTAAAAAAATGTTAATACTAACTTACAGGAATATTGCCAATTAAGTATCGGATACAATAAAATATGTATTACTACTATATCTGTATGAAACATGCGCTAGTAAAAGATTATAGAAAACAGCTTTCATAGATCGATGTAAACAAAACAACAGGTCAACCTAACTCAACACCACCTAAAGAGAAAGCCTTGCATCAAATATTACCACATAGTGTGACGTCACACTCTTTGGGGGTCGTAAGCACGGATACAATAAAATATGTATTAATACTATATCTGTATGAAACACGCGCTAGTAAAAGATTATATAAAACAGCTTTCATAGATCGATGTAAACAAAACAACAGGTCAGCCTAACCCAACACCACCTAAAGAGAAAGCCTTGCATCAAATATTACCACATGGTGTGACGTCACACTCTTTGGGGGTCGTAAGCACATTAATGTGTACACACACATACACATATATAAACATACAAGGTGGTTCACCTGTCCCTTATTCTCTGGTTTTACGCAACCCGCAGATTACCTAATAAACTAAAAACATCGTTCGCGAGATCCATTTTCTGCACACTAATATTATAGGCTTTGGCGCTGCAAGTTATAGCTAAACATTAGTGAATTTGGTTAACGCGCGCTGTTAGTTTGAGTTGCAAGATGCTCGATTGAGGTTCGAATCTTAGCAAAACGTTGACAATTTTTCCTCCGCTTCCTTCCTTACTGATTTGGCACAAAGTTAGATGGGGTATCAGAAAATGTGTTAACTTGCTTATTTGTTTCTTTTATTGTTGTTCTCTTTATTTATCACTCAAAGCCATTAGAATGAAAATTAAGGATCGAAAACTGAAAAACACGTAAAATGAACTGCCGTTTGTTCTTAATTCGTATACCTTTTAGTTTACATCACCTTGATGGATACTATATAAAGAAGAAAAAAAGTGCACGCAGGCTGTGGGACCCGAACCGCTGACACGCTGGAGGTGATGAGGAACAGGAAATTAAACAGTTGAGCTACAATCATTGCGACCGCTTTTTCCGTTAAAACTTGTAAGTATAGTGTCACACATGTCTCCCTCTCCGCTTCTCATCTCTTTATAACTGTTGTGGACTCCTTTTTGTAGCTTAAGCTGTTCGTTTAACCTCCATACATTATAATTTATGTTGCAGAACATATGACAGCGATCCTATTGATATAATATGTACTGTAACAGGAGTTATTAAGCGCATGCTTTTGGAATGGACATAACTGTTGCTGCTAAGACCTATTTTCCTATGAAAAGCAGGCTAGATTTACGGGGTAATCAAATGGTTGATAAGCACGGTAATTTCGATATTATTGCTTTCAGAGGATGAAGTGTTGCTTATCCCAAAAATAATAAGAGACAGGCTGTTTCAAAACGACACCAAACGAAGATAGCAGTCGATTAGCTTACACTTTGGCTTGTCCGAAACTTGATGTCGTAACTTTCAAACTCTTCTGTTTAAAGTTTTATATGTGTTTAAAATTAGCACACATTTGGAATTAGGCAGCGAAGGAACAACGGCTGTCATACGCCACGTAAACGTGTTATACGAAATACATAACAAAACCTACATACTACGTTTTCCATTACTAAGGTGACCTGTGCCGCGCCGGCGTGTCTATCAAACCACGCCTACAACACGCGACTGGGACCTTCGGTACCAACCAGCATCTCTCTTGGAGTGGGCCAGGCACGTACCACTTGGTTATGTACGACTGCCTAATCCTTGGTGATTTTATGCCAGTTTTTATATGCGCCGAATTTAGAGCTGAAAATTATATTCACGTATTACGTACAATTTGGTTTCGTTTTGAAACACCCTGAATGTGCAAGTTTGTATAACCCGGTAGCACAGCTATTTATTTATTTATATATATATATATATATATATATATATATATAAACACACAAAAAGCTACAATCAATAATGCAACGAACAATAAATAGGTAAGTATATGAACTAGCAGTTTTGAAACAGATTATTATAGCTACAAGTTTATGGCTCTGTACTGTTAGACTTCACACTACGTTCAGAAAGTTCTCGGAATGTGTAAAACCCACAGAAATAGATTACCTTAAAGTAATTTACACATTTCCTTCAAAATAGTTCCCTTCCACCACCGTGTGTAAAGAGACTGGTAGCACTGCTAGAAGCCATTTTCAGATACCTGTGGTAGTGCTCTTATCTCATGTACAGTAATTTCTTTAGTGTTCGAAAATCTTGACTGAAACGTTTATGCCGTTCATACACCTTAGTTTTTGTTATCGCTGCTTTGCCATAAGCTTCTTCCATCATTCACAATATCTCGGAGGGAGATTTAATAACACACACAACATGAAATGCGATAAAAGAACATGCCACAAAAACTACCTGCCAACAATGTTTTCTCTTTATCACTTTCTGTACTACGTACAGTAAGAAGAGGAAGCAATGCATTGCACTCAAAAATTCGTTGCTTATTTTACTGAAAATACACGTTTTGAGATTTCTGTAGTTGATAAAAGTCATTTTTAGAAAAATATCCGTGTGTTGTGTTTTGTTTGTGTGCGTGTGTGTGTGTTTGTGTGTGTGAACAACCTAACTCAAAATGAAAAATTGATTAAATATCTAACTTGATATTTAATTTCAGTAGTTTTTAAATAAATGACACGAAGATTTTTAATTAAATCTCCCAGTCCAAACTACAATTTGCATGGAACATTTTTCAAAAGTTCTGATTTTTCCCCGAAAATGGCTCTAAAGAGTATGATTGAAGTGCAATGTATGTAAGATATTTAATGGTAAATGAAAGGTATAGCTTGAATTTTCTGGAAGCAGACTCTGAATTGTTCTTTATTCTGCATGGCTTTTGTAGAAATGGTAAATCGTAAGAGATGGATATACCTAACCTTACGTTAAATCACTAAATTTATGTCTGATACATGTGATTTTGCGCATTTAACCATTTCCGAGATGTTCCTTGTTATTGATTACAATTTTGAAACTCTTACTTAGCTCAAATATTAGTCTTCAATTGTCATTCTGCACTCCTGACCTTGCAAACGGAACGGAATTTGAATATCCTTACTTAGCGACCTGTTTTCCAAAAAAACAAAAAAAAAAAAAAACAAAAAAAAACATACACCAAAATTCGACTTATTATTTGAGAAAAGTATAAGTTTTGCAAAACCTACACCAAAAGCAAGCGATATCTCGAAAATAGTTAATTCCATCAAAAATAAGTTTTGGACATGAATAGCGTGTTTCAGAGAGATCTACATTTTTGTGTAGTAAGATTTTACGGTTTACCTGTTGCGCAAAAGTGATTCAGGATGAAGAAGACTTCAGAGGATTTTCCCAGAAAGTTTAAGATACACATTTTATTTGGTATATAAATATCTATAATATATGATGTTTTAATCAAATTTTATAGCCATTTTTGAAAAAACAAAAATGCAGAAAAATCTTCCATGTAAATGATAGTTTTTGGGGATGGGCGGATTTTCTTGAAAATCCTCGTCACGTATCCTTAGAAGATAGTGAACTTAAATACCAAGTTTAGTACTTAACCAATTTTTCGTTCTTACTTTCTCTATACGTACTATCTATATACTGTATAGAGAAGGTATTGCACTCCACCAAAAAATTCGATACAGAGATTTCACCGAATATACATGTTTTGAGACTCCTGAGTCCAAAAACTCATCTTTAGAAAAATGTCCATGTGTGTGTGTGTCTGTCTATCTGTGTGTGTGTCTGTGTGTATGATTTAAGTTTGGTATCTTACAAGGATACGACATGAAGATTTTCAAAAAAATCCTCCCACACCCAACTACCCTTTACATGGATACATTTTCGAACATTTTAATGTTCTCAAAATGGCTCTAACGATTTTGATTAAAATCTCTTATACTTAATATATTTATGTGGAAAATAAAATGCAGGTATATCTTAAATTTTCTGGGACCAGCTTCTAAACAGATGTTTATTACGGATGAATTTTGCGGAATTTTTAATAGCTAGTAAACCATAAGATAAAGCGTACAACAAGAAATGTGTAGAGCTGGTTAAAACACCCAATTTATGTTATATAATTTTTTTTTCGTGGATTTAATCGATTTTGGGATATTTCTTCTTATTAGTTTCAGCTTTAAAATATTTCTCATAGGTACGGGAAATTGTCAACTGCGGTCCATACAAACAAAGGTACTTCAATCACATAGCTACCAACTTTTAAAATCTGTAACTGTGGTACTCCCTTTTTTTCTTTCTACTTACAAGGAATCATGTAATAAGACCCTTTCTGTCAATTTTGCTCGATTAGCATCAAGTAAATAGAGGGATAAACTTTTTAACAATAATTGATTGCAGATATGTAGTAAAAGTCATGTGAATGGAATATATCAGATTTTTTAATTATGCTCTTCACAGGTGCACACCTGGATCGTTTTCTAAAAATGCTTTCTTTTAGAATCAGTGGTGCTCAAAAATTGCATTTATGTAATATCTCGGTATAGAATTTTTTTATGAAGTGCAGAACCTTTTTTAACTACTATGTACGTGTGTACATGGTACATTGGACTTGGTGAAAATACAGTTTGTTGACAGTGGGTTCAGAAAGTAATGTGAAAATAAGCATCATAATTTTACTTTCTCTAGCCCTGTATGTACAATGTAATAGGGATAGAGAAGTATTGTATTCCACCCAAAAATTCGATACCGAGATTTCACCGGAAATACATGTTTTAGGATCTCCTGTATCCATAAAGAGCATTTTCAGAATAAGGTCCGTGTGTGTGTGTGTGTGTCCGTCCGTGTGTCCGTGTGGCTGTGAACACGATAACTCATAAACGAAAAGTAGCTAAAATACCAAACTTGGTATCTAAGATTAGTATCTTCCATGGATGCGACACGAAGATTTTGAGAAAAGTCCGCCCACCCCAAACTACCCTTCAAATGGAAATTTTTTCGAAAATTTTGATTTTCTTTAAAATGGTTCTAACGATTTTGATTTAAATATCGTATAATAAAGATATTTACCTGACAAATAAAATGTATATCTTGAATTTTTTGGGAATAGCTTCTGAAGACCTGTTTATTCTGGATGAATTTGGCTTAATTTGGCATAACTAGTAAACTGTAATAGATTGACAACAACTTACTATACAAAAAATGTAGGCCTTGTTAAAATACACAATTTACGACATATACATTTTTTTGGTGGAGCTTACCGTTTTCAAGGTATTCATTGTTATTAGTTTCAGTTGTGAAGTATTTATTCTTTTCTCAGACAGGAGTGTACGTTTTTCTTTTGTTCTATTCCTGGTCAAGAAAAGAAGCGATTTGTAATGACAATCGCATAACGACAGCTTTTAAAACATTTGACTATCGATTTAGCCTAGTGTATTCCCTTATTTTCTTACTACTTATAAGGAACTAAGTAATAAGAACATTGGGCTAATGAGTACCTCGATTAGTAAGATGCAGAAAGAAGAATTATAACATATAAGAATCTTTTAGAACAGCTAGAGAAAGTCATGTGAGTATAACATAACAGATTTTTATATGGTTGGTTTGCGACTCTTGCAGGGAAGTCTATCGTTCCGGGCGAGCTCAAATCTATACCCACAAGCAAAATCTGTCACGTTATTCACATCCTAACGGAATGAGGCAGAAGCAGATGAGGTGATGATTCCACCAAGTGTTCCTTCTTAATTTTAATAATTTTGTTTTTCTTCTTCTCCTCCTATGAATATTCACGTTGTGCCTTGGTGCAAGTAATTCGATTTTCATGATTTTAGCCTCTCCGCTTTTCCCGGAAATGGAAACTAATCAAATGCAAATTAGTTCTTTTAAAGCAATTATCTTGCTCTGAGCATATTCTCTTTCTAAATGAAAATTTGTAGAAAGTGCCAGATTTCGTTCTTAGGGAATGACTAACGATGTAAAATTTCTTACGAGGTGAATTGTTTCATCGATGCCAGTACGCTAGCCACTGTGTCTAATTGTTTAAGGAACTCCTTACTGAATTTTGATAACTTTCGAAAATAAAATAACTTTTTTTATTGTTTTTATGAAAAAATACTCATCTGATGTAAAATCAAGCTTCGAGTATGGTTTTGTCCTTCTGACCGTTTAACTCCTCAAACAAGACGTCGAAATGTGCATCTGTAAGGTGTAAGTGGCGTGTGAAGTGCAAAGAATTGAATTTATAAAGATGTGTTTTACTACGTGCTTGCTACTTAAAAATGCTTCAGATGATGCGAGTTCTATTCAGTTTTTACTTTCTCTATACGTACTATGTAGGTTCATAGTGTACAGAGAAGATATTACATTCCACACAAAATTTCGATATCAAGATTTCAATGGAAATATATTGTTTTGGGTCCTCCTGAATCCATAAACAGTATATTTGTAAACAGTTCCGTGTGTGTGTGTGTCTGTGGACAGCATAGTTTAAAAACGAAAATTCCGTTAAGTACCAAACTTGGTATTTAAGTTCAGTACCTTCCAAAGATTGAACGCGAAGATTTTCAAGAAAATCTCCCCACCCCCAATTACCCTTTACATGTAAAAAATTTCGAACATTTTGATTTTCTGAAAAATGGCTATAATGATTTTGATTAAAATCTCTCATACTTAAGATATTTACATGACAAATAAAATGTATACTTTGCATTTTCTGGGAATAGCCTCTAAAGACCTCTTTATTCTGGAAGATTTTATTGAATTTTGCATAACTGGTAAACCGTAAGAGATACACAAAAACTTACTGCACAAAATATGTAATCAGGTTAAAACACACAATTTATACCATCTACACTTTTGTTGTGGAGCTAGCCGTTTCCGAGATATTCCCTGTCATTGGTTTCAGTTTTAAAATACTTAAAACGTTTCTCATACGGGAATTTGTTAAACTCCAGGCCATACAAAGATATGGATTTCAGTCACATAGCAAACAGCTTTTAAAAGACTTGACAATCAATTTTGTTTAGTTTATTTATTTCGTCACCCTTCGTGATGTAATGGTTACTATGCTAACTTCAGGTACCCAAGGTCGCGGGTTCAAACGCAGCGGAGGACAATGTATTTTTTCGGGCGTAAATATCCTTAGCATGGCATCCTTTGATAGAACTTTGTTTCACTGCTTAGAGCATAGCCCGGTGGCAGCGCTGTCAATGCATTAATACAATGCACGATGTAATTTAAATAAATAATATGGATAATATAATACCGTGTCAGAATGACAATACTTCATATTATATAATTATCACTACAGTCATAATAATACAACATTAAACGCTTTATAATGCTACTGATAATGCAATATGGAAGGGAAGTAAAGCCGTTGGTCCCATGTCATAGATTTAAAGCACGTAAAAGAACTTCAAACCTGATAAAGAGCCCTCTGAGCAAAATTAAGCGGTCTTTCACGCCCAGTATAGAATGGAACGCTGAGAACCACAGCAGTTAAAGATTGTCCACAAATGAAACACCTTTCCTTTAATTTATTCCCTTATTTCCATTCTACTTACAAGCAAGCAAGTAATAACAACAATTTCTGCTAATGTTAAAATCGATTAGTATGAACTATATAGAAGAATAAGTTTTTTACTTTCTGTAGATATTGTAATGCACCCAAAAATTCGATACCGAGAATTCACCGGAAATATGTTTTGGGGTCCCCTGAGTCCGAAAAAAGCATTTTTACAAAAAGGTCCGTGTGTGTGTCTGTGTGTGTGGGTGTGTGGGTGTGTGTGTGTCTGTGGACAGCATAGCCCCAAAACGAAAAGATCGTTAAATACAAAACTTGGTATTTAGATTTAGTATCTTCCAAGGATGCGACACGAAGATTTTCAAACAAATCCCCCTACTAAAAACTACCCTTTACATGGAACAAATTTCGAAAATTTTGATTTTCTTAAAAATGGATCTAACGATTTTGATTAAAATCCCGTATATTAAAACTATTTATGTCCGAAATAAAATGTATATCTCGAATTTTAGGGGAATAGCTCATTAAGGCCTCTTTATTCTGGATGAATTTTTCTTAACTGCTAAACCGTAAGAGATAGAAAAAAACTCACTGCACAAAAAATGTACATCACGACAAAGCACACAATTTATGTCCTTTACGTTTTTGTTGAGGGGTAACCGTTTCTGAGATATTCCTTGTTATTGGTTTCAATTGTGAAATACTTAAACTTTTCTCAGACAGGAAGTTTCCGCTTTTCTGTTCTACTCCTGGCAAAGCAAAGAAGTGATTTGCAATGAAAATCGGATAACGATAGCTTTTAAACCATTTAACAATCATTTTAGTATAGTGCATTCGCTTCTTCTCTTCTACTTATTAGGATCTAAGTAATACCATTCTGCGTTGTGTACAAAGAACAATAATCTTTTGTAGGAGGTTTGTAAAGCAGCTAGAGAAAGTCATGTGAGTGTAACACATCAGATTTTTTTAACAATAATGTTTATATGGATGTAAGAAAGTCATGGGAATGGAAAACTTTAGATTTTTTAGTTATGCTGTCACAGACCAACGCAGAGAGATGTTTTTCTAAAAATTATATTTTATTCACAGGTCCTCAAAATTGCATTTTTGGTGAAATTTCGGAATCGAATTTTTGGGGAGAGTGGAAAACCTCTATTTCCTCTGCAGAGGAAGTAAAATTACATTATAGACACTTTGTATTGGCTGATAAGCAGAAATGATATACGTAGAAAGGCATGCAAAGGTTTTCAAATGTTCATATGACAGCAAAACATAGCCTACCATTAACATAAACATTTAAGGGTATGCATAATTCAAATTACATGAAAATTTACAAAAAAAAAAAAAAAAAACTGTTTTATTTTAATTCCATAAATAATTTGAACCTTCCTGAATTCACAAAAGGTATAATTGGCCACAAGGCGGCATTTGTAAATGCCTTAACTGCAGTTACAGTAAAGTATTAGAGGTGAAACTGGGCTTCAGTTCAACGAGATCTTATTCGCAGCGTGCAAAGTAAAAACAAAGCTATGCAGAAGTTTAGTAGCAATGCAAGAAGAAAAGGACAGAAAAGACAGCAGCAGAAGAAAGGAAAAGGAGGATCCAACCTAACAACCTGGTGGATTTTAATGTGAGCTATGCATTCAAATCTTTCTTTGTTTTCTCGCTATTAAAATTTTCAGAATTATTCATTCTGTAAAATGCTCCTTGCGGAGGAGTTTTTCTGTTATCAAGTAAAATTTGCTGTACATGTTCACAGAAGTACAGTGAATAAGAATTGTACTAGGTTTTACTGTCAGATATATTTAAAATTATGCTTTTAATTTTCAAACTCAAAAATGTATTTTTATGGCAAAAAAAAAAAAAAAGAAACAACATTCATAATTTTAAAAAATCTGATGTGTTCCATTCACATGACTTTCTCTACATCTCTGCAACATATTAATTTTAAAAAGATTAGGCTTCTTTTCACTTCATGCTAATCGAGAACAAACTAACAGAAATAGTTTTATTACTTGCTTCCATGCAAGTAGAAGGGATATAAAGCCAACGGCCATACCATGCTGAAAACACCGGTTCTTGTCCGATCACCGGAATTAAGCAGCACTGGGCATGGTCAGTTCTTGGATGGGTGACCGCTTGGGAACACCACGTGCCGTTGGCATTGACTACTCTTTAACTGCTCTGGTGGCTTAATGCGTTACGCGGGAAGCTGCTATTCCAAAGATCATGAGTTCGATTCCATTCATAGATTAGATGTTTTGACTGAGGCAGTGGTCGAGTGGTCAGCGAGCTGACTTCTCACCCGGGGGTTCGATTCCCGGCAGGGGCGGGGGACTTTTCTTTAACTAGAATGATTCCCTATCCCTCACAGAGTCTGGAAGTATGTATGTGAGAGTGAATGTGTGCGTATTTGAGGGAATAAAATGGTTTAAACCCAACGTAAACCTGCAGACAACGAGTTGTTTCTAATTCGAAGCCCCCGATATGACCTTAGATGTTAAAGGGGGATAAAAATGTATACATGGGGGAAAAATTAGTCAAAAACTGGTTGCTATGTTTCTGAAGTTCCTTTGTTTTTATGAACAGGAGTTGACAAAGTCCTGTATGTGAAAAGCATAAGTTTTTTTTTTTAAAGCGAAACCAATATTTAGGAATATCTAAAAAAGTATCCTCTCCACGGAAAAAAATGTATTTAACACCAATTATGTGTTTTAACCAGCTCTACAGTTTCTGTTAAGTAAGTGTTTGTATATATCTTACGGTTTACTAGGTATGCAAATTTCAGCAAAATTCATCCAAGTCTTCAGAAGCTATTCCCCAAAAAGTTCAAGATATACATTATTTTAATCAAAATTGTTACAGCAATTTTTGAGAAACTCAATTTTTTTTAAAATTTTACCGTGTAAAGGTTAGTAGTTGGGGTTCGGTGGGGGGCGGTTTCTTGAAAATCTTCGTGTCGCATACTTGGAAGATACCAAATTTAAATACCAAGTTTGGTATTTATCCGTCTTTTCGTTTTTGAGCTATGCTGTCTACAAACCTGTTTTCGAAAATTATTTTTTTGGATTCAGGGAGTTCTAAAACATGTATTTCCGGTGAAATCTCGGTATTGAATTTTTGGCTGGAATACAATACCTTCTCTCGACTGCCTCCGTGGTCGAGTGGTCTGCGAGCTGACTTCTCACCCGGATGTCCCGGGTTTGATTCTCGGCTGGGGCGGTGAAGTTTTCTTCAACCAGAATTATTCCCTATCCCCCACAGAGTCTGGAAGTATGTATGTGAGAGTGAATGCGTGTGTGCTTTAAGAAAACAAAATAATTTAAACCTACTGACAACGAGTTGTTTCAAGTGAAAAGCCCCCGATATGACCTTAGATGTTAAAGGGGGCTGTATAAATGGGGAAAAAAAACATATATATACACTTCTCTATCCACTATGTACATAGTGCGTTTACAGAAAGTAATATATTTGGAGCCCAAACTAAATGAGACACAGAGACACCTATGGCAATTTCAAAAAGCAGATGTATTGTGAACGTAGGGTTAAAATATTAAAACAATTTTTTTGTCGCAAGGGACTTTTTAGTGACGTGACAAAAACATAAACAAATTTGAGATATTTTCCTGACTATTAGAGCAAAATCGATGAAATTTTCACTGCAGCTTATTTGTATTATATTACATCTGTGGCAAAGTTTTTGTTTTTTAATTAGCATCATAAGTTTGGAATTTCAAACTTTCAGTCTTACTTTAATTCAGATAAGCCAAAGACCAAATATTTCCAGAAAACAAGGTGTAATCGACATACAAGTATCATATACCAGATCCAGCCATTGTATGACAAAGGTCTTTGTGATTTCCGCTGATATAAAACAGGTCAGATATTCTCATTTCCTGATAATCGTTTTTGTTAAAACAAATTGAGTGTGTTCGTTGTATTCAAAAGCCGGAAAATAAATTAGAGATACAGGACAGATCGTTCTGGAGCATCGATATATTGGTGCTGCCTTTTTTGCTTCTCGAATCCACTCTGTTCCCAATAGTATTTGGTTCACAGAACAAAAACAATAATTGCAAAACGTGCATGGCTTTTTAAAGCATAATATAAAAACTTCTCATTGTTAATAAAGATCTGCAACCTACATTGGCATTTATTCTTAATCGTGGTAACCATTGTATCTACATTGTTTAAGCATATTGTGACGCTATAGCATCGCATTTCTACGAAAAAAAGTATGCCAAATAATAGCATTTTTCATAAACTTCCCTTGTGTGGATATTTATTGAAATTGTTGTTCACCTCAAAGCTTCATTTCTCTGTAGTCTAATGAATCAAAGAGCTATTTTCAGCTTATAATGCGATAGAGTGTTTTAAAAAAATTTGATGTGTTCCATTCACATGACTTTCTCTATATCTCTGTAACAAATAATTATAAATAAGCTTGTTCTTCCATTTACATCACGCTAATCAAGAAAAACTTAGCAGAAATAGTGTTATTACTTGCTTCCTTGTAAGTAACACCGAAATGAGGGAGTACCATAGGTTAAAGTGATAGCCACAAGCAGGTTGCTATGTGACTGAAGTTCCTTTGCTTATATGAACAGGAGTTACAAATCCCTGTATGAGAAAAGTATAAGCTTTTCAAAGCTGAAACCTATAACAAGGAATATCTAAAAAACGATCAACCCTAGGAAAGAAATGTATATAACTTAATTGTGTGTTTTAATGTAATCTACATTTTTTCTATGGTAAGTTTTTGTCTATCCCTTATGGTTTAGCAGTTATATAAAATTCCGTAAAATTCATCCAGAATAAAGTAGTCTTCAGAGGCTATTCCCGGAAAATTCAAGATATACATTTTATTTGTAACATAAATATCTTAAATATAAGATATTTTAGTCAAAATCGTTAGAACCATTTTTTAGAAAGTAAAAATTTTCGAAAAATGTTCCATTTAAAGGGTAGTTGGGCATGGGGGGATTTTCTTGAAAATCTTCGTGTGGCATCCTAGGAAGATACCAAACTTAAATACCGATACCAATACCACACGGACATTTTTCTAAAAATGCTTTTTGGACTCAGGGGGTCTCAAAACATGTATTTCCGGTGAAATCTTGGTCTCGAATTTTTGGGTGCATTATAGTACCTTCTCTATACACTATATACATAGTACGTATAGACAAAGTAATAAGGTATTTCAAACGATTCTTCAAACATTAAACCGTTTTTCATATTATAATATATAAGATAGGAAAAACTCTGATGTGTTCCATTCATATGGTTTTCTTTACATCTCTGTAGCAAATTAATGCATAATAAGCTTATTCTGTTAATCGAGATAAACACCAGCAGAAACGGTCTTATTACTTCTAGTTGGTCATAAGAAGTAGAAGGGAAATAAGAGAATTCTCTAGGCTAAACCGCCAGCAAATGTCTTAAAACGTGGTTGCTATGGGACTGAAATGCGTTTCTTTGCCAGGTCAGGAATTGAAAATTAAGACAGAAGTTTTAATATTTTAAAAACTGAACAAATACAAGGAATATCTCGAAAATGGCCAACTCAAAAAAAAAAACAAAAACAAAAACAAAAAAAAAAAAAAAAACATATACGACATAAATTATGTGTTTTAACGAGATCTGCATTTTTATGTAGTAAGTTTTTGTTTATATCGTATGATTAAACCGTTATGCAAAATTCTGCAAAACAAGAATAAAGAGCTCTTCAGAAGCTGTACCCATAAAAAAAAAACAACCAAAATATACATTTTATTTGCGATATAAATATCTTTAATAGATGATATTTTAATCAACATAGTTTGGATTATTTTTGAGAAAAACAAGAACTTCAACATTTTTCCATGTAAAGGGTGGATTGTGGTTGGGGAGATATTCCTGAAAATCTTTGTGTCGCATCCTTGGGAGATACAAACTCTAGAGATGCTTTCTGCGGACTCAGATGTCCTCAAAACATATATTTCCGGTGAAACTTGACATGGATATTCTGGGTGGAATGCAATAGCTTCCGTAGCTACTATGTACGCTGTATGTAAAAAAAAATCCCGAGTGAATTATATATTATGCCTCTTTACCACAAATTCAGTTTTATATCATTTACTAGAACGAGAGAGGGCATACTTTTACAGCTCCATTCAATTTCCTGCCAGTTAAGGTCTGTTAATCTACTTGAGACACCTTTCCATACATTTTTACTTTCTCTACACGTACTGTGTGTTTAGTGTATAAAGGAGTTTTAATGCACCCAAAAATTCGATACCGAGACTTCACCACAAATATATATTTTGGGTTCCCTGAATCCAAAAAAAGCATTTTCAGAAAAAGGTGCGTGTGTGTCTGTGGACAGCATAGCTCAAAAACTAAAAGGCCGTTAAATACCAAACTTGGTATTTCAGTTTGCTAACTTCCAAGGATGCGACACGAAGATTTTCAGGAAAATCCCCCAAATACTCTTTATATGCAAACATTTTCGAAAATTTTGATTCTCTAAACAGGTTCTAACAATTTTGATTAAATATTCTATATTAAAGATATTTACTTCACAAATAAAACGTATATCTTGAATTTTCTGGGAATAGCCTCTGAAGACTACTTTATTCTGAAGAATTTTACGGAATTTTGTATAATTGGCTAACCGTAAGAGATAGACAACACCTAACTGTATAGAAAATGTACAGCTCATTAAAGCACACAACTTATACCATATACATTTTTTTGTGTGGAGTTGATCGTTTTTTGAGATATTCCTTGTTATTGGTTTCCACTTTAAAATATCTATACTTTTCTCATATGGGAATTTGTCACCTCCTGTCCATACAAACAAAGAAACTTCAATCATATAGCAACAAGCTTTTAAATATTACTTAAGCCTATGGTATTTCCTTCTACTTACAAGCAAGCAAGTAATAGGACTATTTCGGCTAATTGTTTGTCGATAAGCATGAAGGAAATAGAAGCATGAGCTTTTTAACAATGATTTGTTGCAGAGATGTCGGAGAAAGTCATGTGAATGGATTTTTGTCATTTGTTTCACCTCTTTGCCATACTGGCCTCATGCGTATTTTTCTCAATTTCGAGTAAGGGAAAGCATTTGTTGGAGACATACTTATGTATAGTTATGAGACCTGTATAAAGAGTGCGTTTTAAAAACTGCTTTCCCGCGGACATCTTTTTTATCCTAGAGCTATTTTATGAACACTGCTGTGGTGGATACACTCATTTATTTTTTATTATTTTGCGAATATTTCTATTTATTCAGAGAGGGTTAATTAATTTAAACAGAGTGGTAATGGTAACGTTGTTTTTTATTCCTAACGGAATTACTGCACAAAAGGAGTTAGATCGATTTATTGGTTTTGACTCTTTGCTGTATAATAGTCGTTTGTTTTTAAACAATAGAATAATTTACAGTTGGAAATTGGATATAAATTATGTATCTGACAGCAGTAGTGCTTATTCATGCATTTTTGAGTTTATTCTTGGAATAACATCACAAGCAAATTTATCGGCAATTTCAAATTCATTTGTTGCAATGCTTTAGGTAAAGAAGCTTCTGCAATCTTCAGGTATAATTCCAAGAGGGCAGAAAGTTGCAACAGTATATTAGCATGTTTTGCTCATTATTTTAATTATTAATTTGCACAAGTTTAGTATAGGAAAGATATTTGCTTCAGTAGACAAGACATGATAGATCGCAGAACAAAACATGAGGGTAATGAATGTGTTATTTTATATTATAAGGTTACTTCTTTTGTAAATCCAGAAAGACAACTGCTTTTGTAAGAGCAAGGTTTTTGTGCATTAAAGGTCTAAGTGACAGGGAATTTCTCAGAGACAGTTTTTTCCCCTTAAAAGCTCGTAGTTCGGGACTCTTTCAATATAAACAGCGGTCGCGTGAGCAAAATACAATGAACTACTAAAACTAACCACGTGATAGCTACATTTTCGCAATACTTAGTAACCAATCAGAAATGAGCACGAAGCTTGGATATTTTAGGTATAAAAGCAGTGTGCTCACGAGAAAATGGGCTGCTGTATATACGTTCTGTTTTGTATTTTTAATTCTTGATATGTGACAATCTTACGCAAAAAAGTGCAGTTAACACATTAGTTGAAGTGTAAGTTATATATCGCGTAATAGTGAATAAGCGATAACCATTAACGATTGCGGCAATGAGAAACTTTGTAGGCAGAAGAAATAGCACCAGTTATAAGCATATATTACTAAATCTACAAGAACTATGTCGGGAGTCGCTCGACGGATTAATGCCTCAATATTAATAATAATAATAATAATAATAATAATAATAATAAGTATGAATAAACAGCATCAATTCTTCGGAATCTATTCTGAAGTACTTATTTTTGTGTGACATATCCAGGTCATTCTTTCTCCCCTCAGCGAGTTCAAATACCGATAAGCTTAGCCGGCGCATCACCGCACATCAAGGAAGTATGTACACACTTATTTTAAAGTATTTCACTGACACTAATTCAGACCAACTCCAAGGTAGACGAAAGAGCTGCGACAAAGTCCAAAATATATATTGCAGTCATAAAGCGCAGTAGATAACATTTTAATTTACATTAAGTGTCTGAAGGGGCAGAATTGGAAATTTGAGAAACCGATACGCTGTGTTCGGTAACGAGCACCACAAGTATGTTAATATAGACCTTCATACCTAGGTATGAAGAACTATACAGGAACAGAAAAATTCCTAAAAATGTATTGGTATCCCAATATGTACAGAGGTTATATGGTACAGTTTACAAACCCCAGACTTCTCTTCTCTTTTCTTCTGTTCTATTCTTTCTCTTTTCCTACTCTCCTCCCCTCTCCTCTTCCCTTTCTCCTTTCTTTTATATTTATTCGTATCCAATATAATTTCTCATGTACAGCGATTTTGTGGTAATGTTTACAAACACCAGACTCCTCTTCTCTTCTCCCCTCTAATCCTCTCCACCTTTCTCTTATTCTTCTCCTCCCCTCTCCTCTGCCCTTCTTTTCTCTTCTATTTTCTTCTATATTTATTGGTATCCAGTATAATTACTCATGTACAGAATTTATGTGGTAATTTTTGCAAACACCAAACTACTTCTCTTCTCTCCTCTCCTCTTCACTCCTCTCCTCTCCTGCTCTCTTTCTTCTCTTCTCCTTGATGCTCCTCTTTTCACTTCTCTCCTCTTCTCATTTGTTCTCCTCTTAATTTTTTCTCCTCCTCCTCAAACTCCTCTTGCCTTTCCTAGTTTTCTTTGTTTTCTCTGTCTTTACCTTCTCCTCTTTTTCCTTGATTTCTCTTTTTTTCCTTTCTTTTCTCTTCTATTCACTCTTTCCTTTCCTTCACCTCTTTCTCCTCCTCTTCTCTTCCCTTAATTACTTTATTTTATTCTCTTTCTCTTCCTTTAATTTCTCTTCTCTTCCCTTGAATTAATATTTCGCTCTTCTCTTATTCTTCACATCTTCCTCTCCTTTTATTTTCTTGATATTTTTTCTCCTCCCTTGATTTCTCTCTTTCCCTTCCCTTCTCTTTCCTTCTTCATTATTCTCCTCCTTGCCCTTAATTTATCCTCCTTATTTTTCTGCTCTTTATCCTTCTCTTTCCTAAATGCATTTATTTGTTGATCTTTTTCATCTCCTTCTTTATCCCTTCTCTTGATTTCTCTTGGTGTTTTTCTTTTCCTCCGCCTTGATCCTCTTCTCTTCCTTTGATTTCTCTCTTTATTCATCATATCATTCCTCTCTTCCCTTGATTTTTCTTTTTATCCTCCTTATTAAACCTCCTGCTCTTTCGTTGATTTCTCTTCTGTTCCCTTGATTTGTCTTCTGTAGAATCTAGTCTGCCCCTCCCTCTCTCCATAATATTCCCGTTTTCCCCAGAGCACATCAAGATCGCCGATGTAAACCATTGAAATCTTCCCCATAACGCGAGAGATTTTCCCAGCAGTTGAAATGCTGATGTCGTTGGAAGGACTCCAACTGGCACAAGTTATGGAATGATTATCGACTATAGAAGGAACATAAATTATCATCATCTTGACGTCATCATGTGCGAATGTCGACGTCCAACAAAAAAAGAGCCGACTTCAACATCTCCCGAATTGCCTGTCATTTAGCAGTGGCACACTAACGAGTTCTATTGCTTGTTTAATGGCGTCGGTAAACAATGACTTTGCTCTTTTAGGATAATGAAATTGCAGTAACTACCAAGGGGTGTACAAAACCATGATAAAACCTGACGTGCGTCAGTCCAACGCCGTTCTCTACCTATTGGCATTTTTACTTTCTCTAGCCCGTATGTACTAAATGCATAGGGATAGGGAAGCTATTGTATTCTAACCAAAACTTCAATGTCGAGATTTCACCGAAATATATGTTTTGACAACCCCTGAGTCCGAAAATTCATTTTTAGAAAAAGGTAAAAATTTCCAAGAAAATCCCTCAACCCCCAACTACCCTTTGAATGGAACATTTTTCGATGCGTTTTATTTTCTCAAAAATGGCTATTGCAATTCTGGTTAAAATACATTATGTTTAAGATATTTTTATGACAAACGAATAAGCTTATTCTTATGTTTATTTAATGCTAATCGAGAAAAATTAGCAGAAATAGTCTTATTTCTTGCTTTATTATAAGTAGAAGCGAAATAAGGGAAAACCATAGGTTAAAGTGAAAGTCAAAAGCTGGTTGCTATGTGACTGTCAACTCGTGTCCATACAAACAAATGAACTTCAAATTCCTGTATGAGAAAATTATAAGTTTTTCAAAGTTGAAACCAAAAATAAGGAATATCTCCAACTCCACGAAAAAAATGTGTATAACATAAATTGTGTGCTTTAACGTGCTCCACATTTTTTGTTTTAAGTTTTTATCCATCTCTTACGGTTTAGTAGTTATGCAAAATTCCGTAAAATTCATCCAGAATAAAGTAGTCTTCAGAGGTTATTGCCAGAAAATTCAAGATATACATTTTATTTGTCAGGTAAATATATTTAATATACGATATTTTAATCAAAATCATTAGAGCTATTTTTTAGAAAATCAAAGTTTTCGAAAAAAGTTCCATGTAAAGGGTAGTTGGGGTGGGGGGATTTTCTTGAAAATCTTCGTGTCCCATCCTTGGAAGATACCAAACCTAAATACCAAGTTTGGTTTTTAACGGACTTCGTTTTTGAGCTATGCTGCCCACAGACACACACACACAAATACACACAGACACACACACAGACCGACAGACACACACACACGGACATTTTTCTATAAATGCTTTTTCTGGATTCAGGAGGTCTAAAATCATGTATTTCCGGTGAAATCTCGGCATCGAATTTTTGGGTGCATTACAATAGCTTCTCTACACATTGTACATAGTGCGTATAGAGAAAGTAAAAACACACAATTAATGTTATATACGTATATTATTTTTGTAGAGTTAATCGTCTTCGAGATATCCCGGATTATTAGTGAGTGTAGTGTAAACTTTAAGGCACTTAACGTTTCTCGAACGGCAAGGCATCTTCCTCCTCTATTGTTTACTGCTGGCAATGAAAAAGAAATGGAATTTCAATTGTTACTTTCTCTACACGTACTATGTACATGATATATAGATAACCTTTGCATTTCATCCAAAAATTCGACACTGAGATTTCAACACACATTTTATGATCCCCTGCGTCCAAAAAAAAAAACAACAAAACAACAGTTTTATTACAAAAAGCTTCGTGTGTGTCCGTATGTCTGAGAACACGATAACTCAAAAACGAAAAGTCGGTAAAATACCAAACTTGGTATTTAAGTCTAGTATCATCAAGGGTGCGACACGAAGGTTTTGAGAAACTTCTCCCTACCCGTACTACCCATTACATGGAAAAAAAGTTAGAACATTTTGATTTTCTTAAAAATAACTCCAAAGATATTGTTTAAAATGTCGTATATTAAAGACATTACATGAAAATTAAAATGTTTATCTTGAATTTTCTGGGAATAGCCTCTAAAGACCCCTTTATTCTGAATGCATAACTGGTAAACCGTAAGAGAGACAAAAAACTACTACACAAAACATGTAGATCACAATAAAACAAACAATTTATACTATATACATTTTTTTCGTGGAGTTCGTCGTTTTTGAGATGTTCCTTATTATTGGTTTCAGCTTTAATAAACATGTTTTTTTCATACAGGAATTTGTCAACTCCTGTCCATACAAAGGAACTTCAGTCACATAGCAACCAGCTTTTGACTATCACTTTAACTTATTTCGCTTCTACTTTCAAGGAAACCAGTAATAAAACTACTTCTGCTAAATTTTTCTCGATTAGAATGAAGTAAATGGAAGCATAACATTTAAACAATAATTTGTTGTAGAGAAAGTCATGTGAATGGAACACATCATATTTTTATATCCAGAAACGCCCTATATCCTGTAGGAGCCTTCTCGACAGATTATAAAACGTCTCTGCTGTTCCAATTCCAAGTTGATCTTTTAAAATGTTACGTAGTGAAATAAAACAGACAAAACATTCCACTTGATATTTCTCTTCGTGCGTCTGCAGACGTTATCTATTATTCTTACAACGACGGTTTGCCGATTTGAGCCAAGGAAGCAGGAATAAAAGGACTAAACTGGGGAGAAGAAATGTTGAGAAATAAGTATAAGTAATGGCTGAGAGAAGATCTCAATTGAATGCTGTGGTAGCGTTCCTTCTATTTTATTCGCTGCTCTTGCTTACTGGTTATACTTTCTCTGCTACCACCTTATAGAGGTAGAGGATATACTCTTTTCTATCCAGAAATTTGATATCTAGGTTTCCCTTGAGATACAGATTTGAGGCTCTTTGAAGGCAAATGTTTTTATTTTCTCTACTACGTATACTAAGTAGTGAAAGCTTGTATCCCACTCAAAAATTCAACGTCAAAATTTCATCAGTAATGTATTTGGAGTTAGACCGCTCGCCTCACATCTAGGCAGCCCGGGTTCAGTCCTAAGCGCCCGCAAGTGGGAGTTGTGGTGGACGAAGCGGCATCTGGCCGGCTTTCTCCGGGTCCTCCGGTTTCCCCCGCCACTCATTCAACCAATTGCTCCATCACCACCTTTTCTGTCATCCATTTTGCTTGCGTTTCATATCATCCACTTCTTCACGCTCATGCCTAGCCACGGACCGACCAGTCGTTCCAGGTTCTCTATCCTGTGATCTCGTGTCGTTGACTGCTCGACAGACTTCTGAACCAAGATGGGTATCAGTCCTAAATAAGGGGAGAGTAAACCGACTACGAAACGAATATATTTTGAAACCCCCTAAATCCAACGAAAACAACTTTGACTTTCTGTTCTTAGTATATGGTACATATGTAGAAAAGGTATTGCATTCTACATAACATTTGATATCGAAATGTCACTGGAAATAAAAATTCTAGGGTTTCCTGTATAAAAAATAAACATTTTTCTTTCTCTACTTTCTCTACACATATTTACAAAGCTGTAACAGAAGTATTATATTCCACCCGAAAATTCGGTGTCGAAATTTCACCAGAATATATGTTTTTGAGGTCCCTTGCGGCTGAATAAAAGCAGTTTTAGAAAAATATCGGTAAGTGGGTGTGTTTGTGTGTCTTTACACGTTAAATCAAAAGCGATAATTGATATTTAGATTCAGCACCTTCCAAGGATGCGACATGAATGTTTTCAGGAATACTCCCACCCCAAACTACGCTTTACATGATGGTACGTTCATTTTCTTAAAAATGGCTCTGACTGCATATTCAAGATAGTTACAAGAGACATAAAATGTAAATCTTAAATTTTCTGGGAATAGCTTCTTAAAAACTCTTCATTCTGAAGGTTTTCTGCATAAATAGCAAACTGTAATAAAAGATACACAATTGATACACAAAGCTATAAATCTTGTTATGTCACGTACAGCTTTTTGTAGAATTAAAGCTTTTCGAATTGTTCCCTTTATTTTAAGATACTTAAACTTTTCTCACTCAAAATCTCCTCGTTCGTTTCATTTCTCCTTTGTTTTACTTGTAGCCATAGAAAGATAACAGATTTTTAATGTCTTTCGCATAGCGACAGCTTTTTAAACATTTGACCTGCTTTAGCGTACCGTATTCCGTTATTTTCCTTTTACTATAAAGAAGCAAGGAATAAATTAATTTCTGCTAATGCTTAACTTGATTAGTGATAAAAGAATAATCTTCTGTAAGAGTTGTTTGTTTGCAGAACAAGTAGAGAAGATCATGTGAATGTAACGCATAAGATTTTTATTTTCTATACTTAGCACATAGTAAGTAGGTACATAAGACTTTTCGTTCCACAAAAAATTCGAGCGTTTCTTAAAAAAAAAGAAAAAATATTTTTGAGAAATGTCCTGGTGTCTGTGTCTCCTCTCATTAAAACAGATAGCTCATATATGTTTTTACTTTCCTACACGTACTATACACATAGTGTATAGAGAAGGTATTGTATTCCACCCAAAATTCAATACTGAGATTTCACCAATAATACATGTTTTAGGGTCCCCTGAATCCATTTTTTTTCTCAAAAGGGTCATTGTGTATGTGTGTCTGTATGTGTGTGTGTATGTCTGAAGATAGCATAGCTCAAAGTACGTTAAATACCAAACTTGGTATTTAAGAATTTAGTGTCTTCCAGGAATATGATATGAAGATTTTGAGAAACATTTTCCACCCCAAACTATCCTGTACAACGAAAAAATTACGAAAACTTCGTTTTCCTCAAAAATGTCTATATTGAAATATATTTGCATATTAAATAAAATGCAAATCATACATTTTTACTTTCTCTATACATATTATGTACATAGTGTATAGAGAAAATATTGCACTCCACCAAAAAGTCGATACCGGGGTTTCACCGGAAATATATGTTTTAGGGTCCCCTGTATCCAAAAAAAGCATTTTCAAAAAGAGGTCCATGTGAGTGTTCGTGTGTCAGTGAACATGATAACTCAAAAACGAAAAGTCGGTAAAATACCAAACTTGGTATTCAAGTTTAGTATCTTCCAGGGATGCGACAAGAAGATTTTGAGAAAAATCCCCCCACCCCAAACTACCCTTTAAATGGAACTTTTATCGAAAAATTTGATTTGCTTAAAAATGGCTCTAACGATTTTGATTAAAATAGTGTATAATAAATATATTTACCTGACAAATAAAATGTATATCTTCAATTTTCTTGGAATAGCCTCGGAAGCTTACTTTATTCTGGATGAAATTTACGGAATTTTGCATAACTCCTAAACTGCAAGATGTAGATAAAAACTTTACTACACAAAAAATGTAGAGCACACAATTTTTGTTATATACATTTTTTTGTGTGGAGTTGATCGTTTTTGTGGTATACCTTATTTTGGTTTCAGCTTTAAAAAAAACATCTACTTTTCTCATACAACAATTTATCAACTCCTGTCATAACAAACAAGGAAACTTCAGTCACATAGCAACCAGCTTTTGACTATCACTTTAACTTATGGCATCCCTTTTCTCGCTTCTACTTACAAGGAAGCAAGTAACAAGACTATTTTTGCAACTTTTTTTCTCGATTTGCAAGAAATAAATAGAAGCATAAGCTTTCTAACAACAATCTGTTGCCGAGATGTAGAGAAAGGCATGTGAACGGAACACATCAGATTTTTTCTATAACTGATAAACCGTAAGATATAGACGAAAGTTACCTACACAAAAAATGTAGATATCGTTAAAATACACAATTTATGTCACATGTGCCTTCTTAGTAGAGCTAACCAAGGAAAAATGTTTTTGTTGTTTTTCTCAAATGAGAAGTTATACTTCGTTTCAGCTCTCTTTTGTTTTTACTACTGACCTTTGTAAATAGTGCCTAATTTCAATTGTTTACATACCGAGAGGTTTTAAAATATTTACTGTTTTAAAAGATTTCTTTAGCTAACTGTACTCAATTATTCTCCTTATTTATAAGAAATAACTGGTAAGTCAATTTTTTCTAATGTTTATCATTATTAGCTAGAAGCAGATAAAAGAATAAGCTTTTGCAACAATAATTTGGTGTAGGAAGGTAGAGAAACTCATTTTTGTGGGGTTATCCACTTCCGAGATATTCCTTGTTGGATTCAATTTGAAAAGACTCATACAAGAGTTTGTGAATTGGCCGATCGAAGAGAACGAATTTAGTTGCATAACAACCAGATTTTAAAAGATTTCTCTGTCATTTTAACCTAATGTATTCCCTTTTTGCCCAATCAGAGTTTTTAAAAGCTGTTGTCATGAGATAACGAAGAGATAGAGTTAACTTTTCATGGCCAGGAGTGAAACAAAAATATATGAAATGAATGAAACAGTTAACTCCACAAAAATGTTTGGATATAAACTGTGTGTTTAAATGATATATAGTTTTTTTTTTGCAGAAAATTTTTGTGTATCCCTTATGGTTTACCGCATATGGAAAAGTCTTCCAGAATGAAGAAGTCTTCAAATGCTGCTAGCAGAAAATTCAAGATATACATTCTATTTGCCATAAAAATATTTTAAACATAGGATATTTTAATAAAACTCGTTAAAACGATTTTTGAGAAAAATAAAATGTTCGAAAAATCCTCCATGATGGGGAGGTTCTCTTGGAAATATTTGTATCGCATCCTTGGACGATATGGATTTAGATACCAAGTTTGTGTTTAATGCACTTTTCTTTATTGAATTACGCTGTTCACAGACACACGGACACCAACACAGAGCTCTTTCTAAAAGTGTTTTTATTCAGAGGTCCTCAAGACGTATTTCCGGTGAAATATCGGTGGTAAATTTTTAGGTGGAATACACAAACTTTTCTACCTACTATGTTCATACGTGCCACAGAAAGTAAAACTCTGATATGTTCCATTCGCATACTGTTCTCTAGTTGTTCCATATACAAACTATTCTTACAATTGATTATCCTTTTATGTGTATCATGCTAATCGATATAAACATAAGCAGAATGGTCTCATTACTTGCTTCCTTGTGAGTATAAGGGAAATAAGTGAATTCAATGCTTTATTCAAATGTTTTAAAAGCTGCTCGCCGTGTTAAAAGATTGAGGTTAGGTTCGTTCCTCATAGTCCCGTTTGAGAAACGTTAATTACTTTAAAATTGAAACTAATAATGAGTATCTCGAAAACAGTCAACTCTACTTATGTGTTTTAACTAAAACTACATTTTTTGTGTAGTAAATTTTCGTCTATCTCATCCGGTTTACAAGTTATGCAAAATTCAGCTGAAGTCATCCAGAATAAAGAGTTTAAGAGGTTATTCCCAGTAAATTAAAAATATACAGTTTATTTGTGAATTAAATACGTTTAATATACGGCATTTTCATCAAAATCGTTAAAGCCAGTTTCGAGAAAAATAAAAGTTTCAAAAATGTTTCCATATGAGGGATATTAGTAGTGGGAGATTTTCTTGAAAACATATGATAAATACCAAGTTTGTTATTTAACTGCCTTTTCGTTTTTCAGCTGTGCTATCCACACACACACACACACACACACACACACACACACACACACACACACACACACACACACACTCACTCAGAATGTTTTCTAAAAATCTGATGTGTTCCATTCACATAACTTTCTCTAGCTGTTCAAAGTCAAACTATGCCTATAAAAGATTATTCTTTTATCTAAATCATGCTAATCCAGAAAAATTAGCAGAAATAATCTTGTGACTGAGGTTCGTTTGTTTGTATGGACACGGGTTGGCAAATTCCTGTATGAGAAAAGTATGTTTCTCAAAGCTGAAACTAAAAACAAGTAATATCTCAAAAATGATAAACTCCACGAAAAAAATGTATGTAACATAAATTGTGTGTTTTAACGTGCTCTATATTTTTTGTTTGTTAAATTTTTGTCCATCTCTTACGGTTTAGTAGTTATGCAAAATTCATTCAGAATTAAGTAGTCTTTTGAGGCTATTCGCAGAAAATTCAAGATACGCATTTTATTTGGGATGTAAATATCTTTAATATATGGTATTTTAATCAAAATCGTTACATCCATTTTTGAGAAAATCAAAATTTTCGAAGATTTTTTCCATATAAATGATAGTTTGGGGTGGAGGTATTTTCATGGAAATCTTCACGTCGCATCCTTGGAAGATACTAAACCTAAATACCCAGTTTGGTATTTAACGGTGTTTTCGATTTTGAGCTATGCTGTCCACAGACACACAAACAATCACACACACGGACCTTGTTCTAAAAATCTGATCTTTTCCATTCACATGACCTTCTCTACGTCTCTATAAGAAATTATTGTTAAAAAGCTTATTCTTCTATTTAACTAATACTAATCGAGAAAGATTAGCAGAAAAGGCCTTATTACTTACTTCCTTGTAAGTAGAAGGCAAATAAGGGAGTACGATAGGTTAAATGGATAGTCAAATCTTTTAAAAGCTGGTTGCTATGTGATTGAAGTACCTTTGTTTGTATGGACAGCAGTTGACAAATTCCCGTAAGAGAAAGTATAAGTATTTTAAAGCTGAAACCAATAACAAGAAACATCTCAAAAACAGTCAACTTCAGGAAAAATATGTATAACATAAATTGTGTGTTTTAAAGGATCTACATTTTTTGTTACGTAAGCTTTTGCCTCTCTCTTAATATTTATCAGTTATGCAAAATTCCTCCAAATTCATCCAAAATAAAGAGGTCTTCAGAGGCTATTCCCAGGAAATTCAAAATATACTGTTTATTTGTGCCGTAAATATGTTTAATATACGTCATTTTAATCAAAATCGTTAAATCCATTTTTGGAAAAACAAACTTTTCGAAAATTTTTCCATGTAAAGGATAGTTTGGGGTGGGGGGATTTTTCTCAAGATCTTAGTGTCGCATCCTTGGTAGCTACTTAATTTAAATACCAAGTTTGGTATTTTACCGACTTTTCTTTTTAATTTCCCTACACGTACTATGTACATAGTGTGTAGAGAAGGTATTGTATTCCACCCAAAAATTCGATACCGAGATTTTACCTAAAATAAATGTTTTAGATTCCCCTGTGTCCCAAAAAAAGAATTTTTAGAAAAAGATGCGTGCCTGTGTGTGTCCGTTTATCTGTGAAAGCAGTAGCTCAAAAACTAGAAGTCGGTAAAATATCAAACTTGGTATTTAGATTAAGTATCTTCGAAAGATCCGACAGAAAGATTTTGAGCAAATCCCCCCACCACAAACCACGCTTTACATGTAATAACTTTAAAAATGTTGATTTTCTCAAAAATGGTTCTAAGGAATTTGATTTAAACATTATTAAAGATATTTACATGACAAATAAAATTTATATCCTGGATTTTCTGGGAGTAGCCTCTGAAGACCTTTTTATTTTGGGTGATTTTTGCTAGAGTTTGCATGACTAGTAAACCGTAAGAGGTAGACAAAACCTTACCACACAAAAAATGTAGACCTATAAAACCACAATTTATGTCATTATATAATATATATACATATATATATACATATATATATATTTTCGTGGATTTGAAAGTTTATGGATATTTTTTGTTACTGGTATCAGATTTAAAATACTTAAAACTTTTCTCATCCAGGAACTTGTCAACTCCCGGTCGCAAAACGAAACGGATTTCAATCCCTTAAAACATTTGACTCACAGTTTGGCCTAGTTTATTCCCTTATATTCCTTCACTTAATAAGGAAATAAGTAATTAGACCGTTTCTGCTGATGCTTATCTGAATTAGCATGAAGCAGATGGAAGATTGAGCTTTTTAATAATAACTTGTTACAGAGATGTAGAGAAAATTTTGTGGATGGTGCTCATCATATTTTTTAATACAATTACCCTAAATCGTGTATTTCCGGTAAAATCTGGAAGTTTTGGATGCAATTTAATACCTTCTCTATACACTATGTACATAGTACGTGTAGAGAACGTGTAAATGTGTAATAATGGCGTAACTACCCACTTACCACGCTAGTTCCCTTACAAAGGACACGAGATGCCACAGCTGGGGCTCGAAGTAAGTAAGCAGGGAAGGAAGCGAGTTCCTCACTTACAAATTGCAGGTGATTTCCCTGGTGTGTTGTACTTAGCATGGATCAGTAATTCCTGGGAAAGCCGCAGCAGATTCTCTCTGTATGTTAGGAGGAGGCGGTGAAAGTTTGAGCCAAGTTTGTTACGTGACGTGAAACCCGCCCTACAATCGACCAGCTGCAACACCATGCAAATCCCAGATTCATCTTCATCATACGCTCTTTCCCTTCTCTTCTTCCCTTCTTGCTTTTTACTTCGTCTAGTCCTCTATATGCAATATACATAGAGGATAGAGAAGGTATTGCATTCCATCCAAAAATCTGATGTGTTTCTCACATCTCTGCAATAGATTATTGTTAAAAAGCTTATGTTTCTATTTATTTTATGCTAATCAACAAAAAATCAGCAGAAATAGTCTTATTACTTGCTTCCTTGTAAGTAGAAGCGAAATAAGGGAGTACCATAGGTTAAAGTGATAGTCAAAAGCTGGTAGCTATGTGACTGAAGTTCCTTTGTTTGTATGTACATGAGTTGACAAATTCCTGTATGAGAAAAGTATGTCTTTCAAAGCTGAAAACAAAAACAAGGAATATATTAAAAACGATCAACTCCACGAAAAAAAATATATAACACAAATTGTGTGTTTTAATGTGCTCTACATTTTCTGCCTGGTAAGTTTTTGTCCATCTCTTACGGTTTAGCAGTTCTGCAAAATTCCGTAAAATTCATCCAGAATAAAGTACTCTTCAGAGGACATTTCCAGAAAATTCAAGATATACATTTTATTTGTCAGGTAAATAAATATCTTTAATATACGATATTTTAATCAAAATCGGTAGAGCCATTTTTGAGAAAATCAGTTTTTGAAAAAAGTTCCATGTAAAGGGTAGTTGGGTGTGGGAGTATTTTTCTCAAAATCTTCGTGTCGCATCCCCAGAAGATACCGAACATAAATACCAAGTTTGTTATTTAACGGTCTTTTCGTTGTTGAGCTATGTTGTCCAGACACACATACACACACGGACCTTTTTCCAAAAAATATTTTTTTTGGATTCAGGGAGTCCCAAAACATGCATTTCTCGGTGAAATCTCGGTATCGAATTCTTTGATGGAACGCAATACCTTCTCTATTCACTATGTATGTAGCACGTGCAGAGAATGTAAAAATAGGTCTTTATTTCATCGTAAATTATTTTAGCTCCCTTGTGAGCTTCCCATTCTTTAAATAATCAAAATTATTTCGACTTGCCTGGTAACAAACTAAGTCACTTTTTTTTAGCATAAACTAAAACTTCTTTGTGAATATCAATTTTCATTCATTTATTGATTTATTTGGTGGAGTTTAAAGAACCAGAAATGAAACTGTTTATTCCGAACAAACAACTAAAATTCAGTTTCACGCAATGAGTACTCTAATAATATTAATATAAATAAAAATAAGAATATTTCATTTAATATTAGGATATTATACTATTATAATATAAATAACGATTAACATGTACCTAACTTTGTTTTACGTTGCCAAAGCCCAGAATGGGTGTTATCTAAGTTTCGAATTTCAAATGTTTAAAATAAATGCAAGTTGTTGTGTGTTTGGTTGAGGCTACTCAACCGGAGAAGGTTTTGTTTCACCTCTCCTCTTTTATAAGGTTGCATAGAAAGGTTTGAGCGATCGAAATTAGAGAAAGGGAGGCAGGATTGGAAATTAGGCCGGGATGGTTGTATTCAGACCACGTCCCGACTTAACCGAGTCTATTAGGCAACCGGTCACGAAGAGCTCTGGGAACCGCAAACCGTTTGTTCGTCTCTCCACACACAAACCGCAGCATGCATCCCTCTCACTTGGTAGCCTACTTTGTTTTTATATTGGCATGGTATTAACTCTTTCCAAACGTTATACAGTGTTTATCTTTCTCACAATCGATGTACTTCTGTGACTCACATCAGGGCTTTGCAAGGCAATGTGAGTGCTACAAACTGTTCTGAGGAAAATTAAACGTGAGCCCATAAATATGCCGTATTCAACTCACATGAATTTCTCTACCTGTTCATACAAAAAGTTATTCTTCTTTCTACTCCATGCTAATCGAGATAAACATTAGCAGAATTGTCTTATTACTTAGCCCTTGGAAAGTAGAAGGGAATTAAGGGCGTATACTATGCTAAAGCCATACTCAGCCACGTCGCTGTGCTATTATCATTGAATTTTACTTCTTTGCATGGCCAGGAGTAAAACAAAAGAAATACGATTGATTTATTATTTATGAGAAAAATATAAGTATTTTAAAATTGAATCCAATAACAAGGGATATCTCGGAATGGTTAACTCCACAACAAAAATCGAAATAACTTTTTTACTTTCTCTACACGTACTTTGTACATAGAGTATAGAGAAGGTTTTGTATTCGATATCGAGATTTCACCGGAAATAGATATTTTGGAACCTCCTGGGAAAAAAAAACAAAAAAAACAAAAAAAAAAAAAAAAAACATGTCAAAGAATTTCCGCACCATGGCTCAAAAATGAAAAGTCCGTTTCATACAAAACTTGGTATTTGACTTAGTATCTTCCAAGGGTGCGAAAAGAAGAATTTCAAGATCTGCCCACCACAAATCACCCTCTACATGGAAACATTTTCGAAACTTTTGATTTTCTCAAAAATTACTCTAACGATTTTAATTAAAATGTCGTATATTAAAGATGTTTACATGACAAATAAAATGTGTATTTTGAATTTTCTGGGAATAGACTCTGAAGAAATCTTTATTCTAAATCAATTTTTGCGGAATTTTGCATAACTGGTAAACCGTAAGGGATGGACAAAAACGTACTTAATAGAAAATGTAGAGCTCGTTAAAACTCACAATTTATGTTGTAAGTAACATAACAACCAGCTTTTGACTATGACTTTAACCTATAGTATTCCCTAATTTTGCTTCTACTTACAAGGAAACAAATAATAAAACTATTTCTGCTAATTTTTTCTCGATTAGCATAAGTAAATAGAAGTGTAAGCTTTTTAACAATAATTTGATGTAGAGATGTAGAGAAAGTCATGTGAGTGGAACACATTTTTACTTTCTTTATACGAACTATGTACATAGTGTACCTATAGAGAGGTATTGCATTGCACCCAAAAATTCGATACCGAGATTTCACCGGAAATACATGTTCAGAGACTCCCTGAATACGAAAAAGAGCATTTTTAGAAAAATGTCCGTGTGTGTCTGTTGTCTGTCTGTGTGTATGTATGTGTGTCTGTGGGCACCATAACTAAAAACGAAAAGTCCGTTTAATACTAAACTTGGTATTTGGTTTAGTATGTTCCAAGGATGCGAAACGAAGAATTTCAAGAAGATCTCCCCCCCCCCCCCACAAACTACCTTTAACATGGAGCTTTTTTCGAAAATTTTTATTTTCTCAAAAATGGCTCAAACGATTTTGATTAAATTTCGGTATATTAAAGATATTTACCTGACAAAGAATATGTATATCTTGAATTTTCTGGGAATAGCCTCTGAAGACTACTTTATTCTGGATGAACTTTACAGAATTTTGCATAACTGCTAAACCGTAAAAGATAGACAAAACCTTACCTCACAAAAAATGCAGACCACATTAAAGTACACAATTATGTTATATTCATTATCTTCGTGGAGTTGATCGTCCTTTAGATATTCATTGTTTTTTTATTTCAGCTTTAAAAAAACTTATACCTTTGTCATACAGGAATTTGTCAGCTCCTGTCCATACAAACAAAGGAACTTCACTCACATAGCACTTTAACCTATGATACTCCATTATTTCGCTTCTACTTACAAGAAAGCAAGTAATAAGAATATTTCTGCTAATTTTTTCTCGATTAGCATAAAGTAAATAAAGGAATAAGCTTATTAACAATAATTTGTTGCAGAGATATAGAAAAAGTATGTGAATGGAACACATCAGACTCTTTTTTTTATTAAGGAGGTCCTAAAACATGTACTTCCGGTGAAACTTTGGTATCGAGATTTTAGGTGCAGTACAATGCTTTCTCTGTCCACTATGAACATTGTACATAGGGGCTAGAGAAAGTAAAAAAACATTAAATTTACATTATTAATTTCAATATTATCTCTAGGATAGTTGATTACTGGAGTTTAAAAATCTAGCTTTGCGTAAGCCAGCTAATTCACCAAATGGTTCATTTACTTGAATTATCTAAAGCCTAACCCTTTGGTTGCGAATTTCCTAAGCAGAGTTTGCCAAGTTTTACCCCAAGACCAGGTGTTGATCTTTTCCCTCTTGAAGGAAACTATCTCGTAGCACAGGCAGGGTAAACAAATGCCTGCCGCCTTCAGACAGAAATGCTCACTTGAACTTGATATGACGGCGAAGTGTTCCTTGTCATGCGTCTGTCTGCAGAATGAAGCTTCCCTCAGGAATTTCTCTCCCCTAGGAGACATGACACTACAGGGTTAGAATTCCTGGAATGTTTCGGCTTCTGAATGCAACCCCAGCGCCATCTTTCTCGTGTAATGTGATTGAGTCTGGAATCGCCGCATTATTTAGCTGCCTGCCCTAAACCACTGCAGCAGACCCCCCCCCCCCAATACCATCGGACCAGCGTTGGTTTCGCTAAAATACTAACAAACCTGTTGATTATCGATAAACGCTCGCTTCAAACGTTGTATACCACTTTCTCGTAAGGTACAATACGAATCGCATTCCACCGAAGAAATTCCATATCGATATTGCACTGCAAATACGCTATCTGCATTGTTCAAAAGCTGTTTTAGAACAAGATCGGAACGCCCGCGTTTGTGTGGCGTCGAATACCTTAACTTGAAAACTCTTGCTTAAAAATCTGATATTTTGCATTCACATAACTTCTGTATCCACTATAATCTATTAATTTCCCTAACATGTACACGGTTTTGCATTCCACACAAAATTCGATACTGAGATTTTACCTGAAATACATATTTTCAGCCCCAAACACTCACATGACTTTCTCTATCCTTTCTTTAACAAACTAAGAGGGTTATCCAGAAAGTTAAATTACATTGCAATGTGTGGATTCTGTTTTGAGATTAGAAACAAAGACCAACTCTAGGATGTAAATCAAATTTGAAAATACGTTTATTAGTTAGTCTTGATAATTATTAGTGCATTTATTTGCAAAGATTAACTAGTTAGGGATAAATGCTCGGCCGATAGATCCTCCATCTCGGTTCAGAATAGGCGTCAGAATGGAAATGTAGATGACGAGTTATTTATGGACGCTCTTTAACTACTGTGGTTCTCAGCGCCCCATTCTAAAATGGTTGTGAAAGACCGCTTAATTTTGTTCAGAGGGCTCTCTATCAGGCTTGAGGTTCTTTTAAATCTACGACACAGGACCAACGGGTTTACTTCCCATCGTCTGCCGCCGGGTTTGAACCCTCAACCTTGGGTGTATGAAGTTAGTATGGTAACCATTAGACAACGGAGGGCGATGAATGGGGTGCAGTACTGGAAGGTAAGACGTGGTCAGTGCTTCGAGTCCTTCCCGTCCGGTTAATGCGGTTCTCTGAACCTGGAGCCACTATTTCTCAATCAAGTAGCTCCTCAATTGGCCCCCAGGGACCTCACGAATCTGAGTGCAACCCGGAACAGCTCTCCCAAAGACGGAAAAATCTCCACGCAGGTACCGAGATTTGAACGAAGGTCTCCCGCTTGGCAAGCAGCCTAATATAGCATCATTTATAATTTACAATTACATGTCTGTTTCCAAAAACCAACTCGTACAGTATGCATTCTTAGAATATTATATTTTCAACACTGCATTAATTATTACCATTACTACTTTCTCTACACATACTATGTACATAATGTATAGAGAAGGTATTGTAATGTACCGAGAATACTTGTTTTGAGACACCCTGAATCCAAAAAAAAAAAAAAAATAGAAAAATGTCGGTGTCTGTATGTGTGTCTCATGCCATCATATCTCAAAAACAAGGAGTCCATTAATTACCAAGCTTTGAGAAAAATTCCCTCACCCCAAACTACCGTTTATATGGAAAAATGGCTCTAACAATTTTGATTAAAATAACATATATTAAAAATATTTAGATGAAAAATAAAATGAATTTTCTGTGAATATCCTCTAGAAATCTCTTTAGTCTGGATAAACTTTCTTCAATTTTCCATAATTGGTAAATCGTAAGACAGATAAAAACTTACTTCCTAAAATTATAGATCTTAAAACACACAATTTATGATATATACATTTTTTCGTGGAGTTGGACGTTTTCGAATATTCTTTGCTACTGATTTCAGTTTTAAAGTACTTAAAATGTACTCATATGGGAATGTGTCAACTTCTGGTCATTCAAATAAATGAATTTCATTTACTTAGCAACCAGCTTTTAAAACATTTGACTATCGCTTTAGCGTATGGTACTTCCTTATATACCTTCCACTCACAGGAATCAAGCAATAGGTCAATTTTAGCTAGTGTTTATCTCAATTAGCATGATGTATATAGAATAATAAGCTTTTTAACAATAATTTGTTAGAGAGGTATAGAGAAAGTCGTAAGAATGGAACGCATGAGTTTTTTTTTGTTTTTTTTTTTTATTTTTTTGAATGATCTCCATAGAAGGTGTGGGTAATGAGGTGAGTTTTTAATTCTGACCTAAAACAACCTTATCATTTCTCTGTGTCTAGTTTTCTGTTATGCATATCTGCGTTTTAAGTAACGAACAATTATTCAGAATTAAATAATAACGAAAGATATCAACACGAAACTTTATGTACAAAGTTACGGTACCATTCTTTGAAGACATTTGGAATTAATGTATTATTATTATTATTATTATTATTATTATTATTATTATTATTATTATTATTATTATTACGAGGGGCGTTCAATAAGTCCTCAGAAAAAGATAGAAAAACAAATTAGTTTTTATAGATTTTTATTACTTTCTCAACACGTACTATGTTCATAGTGTATAGAGAAGGTATTGCACTCTCGACACCGAGATTTCACCGTTTTAGGCTCCCCTGTATCTAAAAAAATATTTTCAGAAAACCGTGTGTGTTTGTGTGTCTCTGAAAAAGATAAAAAAGTGGTTACAGGATGCACCCATTCCAAATTACCCTTTACGTGGTAAAAAATTCGAAAATTTTGATTTTCTCAAAAATGACTCTAACGTTTTTGATTAAAATGTCGTAACTTAAAAGATATATATTGCAAATAAATGTATATCTTGAATTTTCTGGGAATAGCCTCTTAAGACCACTATATTCTGGATGAATTTTACGGAATTTTGCATAGCTGGTAAACCGAAAGAGATGGACAAAACTTACCGCACAAAAAATGTAGAGCACGTTAAAACATGCAATTTATGTTATATACATTTTTTTCGTGGAGTTGATATTCCTTGTTTAGGGTTTCAGCTATATACTCTTCTCATACAGGAATTTGTCAACTCATGTCCATACAACAAAGGAACTTCAGTCACATAGCAACTAGCTTTTAGCTATCACTACTTCCTTGTTTCGCTTCTACCTACAAGGAAGCAAATAAAAAGACTAGTTCTGCTAATTTTTTCTCGCTTAGCATGAAGTAAAAAGAAGCATAAGGTTTTTAACAATAATTTGTTGCAGAGATGTAGAGAAAGTCATCTGAGTGGAACACATCAGATTTTTACTTTCATTACGTACTATGTACATAGTGTATGGAGAACGTATTGTATTGTACCCAAAAAGTCGATACGAGATTTCACTGGAAATATATGTTTTGGTTCCCCCTGAATAAAAAAAAAGACTTATTAGAAAAAGGTCCGTGTGTTTCTGGGTGTCTGTGGACAGCATAGCTCAAAAACGAAAAGACCGTTAAATACCAAACTTGGTATTTAAGTTTAGTATCTTCCAAGAATGCGACTCGAAGATTTTCAAGAAGATCCTCCCACACCTAACTACCCTTTTCATGGAACTTTTTTAAAAAAAGTTGATTTTCTTAAAACGTGCTCTAAAGATTTTTATTAAAATATTGTATATTAAAGATATTTATCTGACAAATAATATGTATATCTTGAATTTTCTGGGAATAGCCTCTGAAGACTTCTTTATTCTGGAGGAATTTTACATAACTGCTAAACCGTAATAAATGGACAAAAACTTAACACACGAAAAATGGAGAGCACATTAAAGCACACAATTTATGTTATATATATTTTTTTCGAGGAGTTGATCGTTTTTGAGATATTCCTTGTTTTTGGTTTCAGCTTTGAAAAACTAGTACTTTCTCATACAGGAATTTGTCAGCTCGTGTCCATACAAAGGAACTGCAGTCACCTAGTAACCAGCTTTTGACTTCACTTTAACTTATGATACTCCCATATTTCACTTCTACGTACAAGGAAGCAAGTAATAAGCCTATTTCTGCTAATTTTTTCTCCATTAGCTTGAAGTAAATAGAAGAATAAGCTTATTGACAATAATTTGTTACACAGAAGTAGAGAAACTCATGTGAATGGAACACTTCAGATTTTTTTTTCAACATTAGCTACTTCTAGTCCGATACACTTTTTCTATCGTTTCTCCAACTATTTTAAGTCTTCCAAAAAGTAGGATTTTGGAAGGTCCTCAAAATAAACATCTGTTTGGGAGATGACCTTTTCGTTAGCTGCGAATCGTTGCTGCCACTTTTTGAATTTGGAAATAAAAAAAAGCCACTGTTATCCAAATCTAGTGAACACAGTGCATGCTGTAATCCGAACCTTGATTTTATAATTTTCGCCATCAAAACTGGTCAGGTATGTACCCTTGCATTGTCTTAATGGAAGAGATTTTTTTTTTTTTATTTTTTGCCAGGTGAGGGCGTTGGTTTTTCTCGTTCAACTGGTGCAATAACGAGGCACAGTACTCTCCATTTATCGTTCTTGCTTTCCGAAAGTAAACAATGTAGATGATTTCGCGTGCATCCCAAAAATCGAGGCTATCACCTTGTCTGCAGATTTTACCACCTTTACCTCCTTCGGAGCTGATTCACTTTTAAAAACTTACTGTTGCTACTGTAGTTTTGCCTCTAGAATGTTGTGATGTCTGCATGTTTTACCCACAGTTATGTATTGACGCAGAAACTCGTCAGGATTGTGACGAGAAAGTGCCAAACCAGCTTCCGAATTGCTCTCAGGATTGCGTTTATTCTCCATTGAGAGCTAACTCGGCACCCATCTTGCCAAGGCTTAGCTTTTGGTGCAAAATTGAGAACACTGTACCTTATGATATACCTGTGGCCTCTAGAACTTTGAATGTCGATCTGGATGTACGGCCACATTTAAATTTATTTATCCAATTGTAAGTTGTTGCAAACATAGAAGCAACGTGCCATGAACTTCATTCATCTCGTTTTTATCTCTTTCGGTGTTAAAGCTTTTATATAGAAGTGTTTAATCACCGCACGAAACTCATTTACAAGATTATTGATCCAATCGCCCATGGCAACGAAACCACGTAATGGATATAGCTGAAACTTTAACTGCCATCTAGTAAGAGGCGAGGTTACTAAATACAAACTGTTTTCGATGCTACGAGTATAATTTCTTGGATTTTCTATGGACTTATTGAACACCCCTAGAATTATAAAATTCATTACGTTTTAAAGTTTGAAGTGACTTTTGGAAGATGCTACATTTTCCTGTAGCGAATGCTGGCGCACCTGTCTGTAGCACATGTTCGATTTCCGGTGGGGTATGGCATAATTCTTCTCCGCTATTTCTCAGGTCACCTCCACTTCACAGAAGGCCTGGCAAACCACCGCGATTCTAGCCTGACTAGTGGCCGTTGTCGGGTTATGGTCTCTCCACCACGATTCCGTCCCGGTACCAATCAACTTTCGGGTTGTTCACCCCTCGTCATCATATGTATTTTAAAAACTGATCGATATGTGATGATGATATTGAAATTCCGTTCTGTTTACAAGGCCAGTAGTAAAACAAAAGAAAAACGAATGATATCTTTCTATTTGAGAAAGGTATGGGAAAATTTTAAAGAAATAACAAGGAATATCTCGGAAATTGTTCATTAAAAAATATTTGATATAAATTGCCAGTTTTAACAAGATTGCATTTTTATGGAAGGTTTTTGTGTACCTCTTACGGATTACCAGTTATGCAAAAGTAATACAGGCTGAATTTTCAGAAAAGTTAAAATACACGCATTTTATATGTCATGAAAATATAAACAATCTTATATTATTATAATGTAAATCGTTAGAAAAATGTTTTAAAAACTAGAAAAGCTTATTTTTTTTCCAAATAAGGTGTAGTTTGGGGGTTGCGGATTTTCTTTAAAATTACAGTGTCGCAGCCTTAAAATATGCTAGTTTTATATTTAACCGACTTTTCGTACTTGAGTTTACGCTGTTCACGCACGCGTACACCCACGCGCGCGCAGACCTTTTTCAAAAATATTTTTTTTTATTCAGCGGATCCCAAATATATTTCCGGTGAAATCACGGTAATTTTTGGGTGGAATTCTATACTTTCTGTACCTACTATATACGCTGTACGTGGTAAAGAAAGTAAAAATCTGATGTGTTCCATTCACATGACTTTCTCTACATCTCTGCAACAGATGATTGTTAGACAGCTTATGCATCTATTTCCTTCATACTAATCGAGAAACAATAATCTTAATACTTGCTTCCTTGTAAGTAGCGAAATAAGGGAGTACCATAGGTTAAAGTGATAGTCAAAAGCTGGTTGCTATGTGACTGATGTTCCTTTGTTTGTATGGACAGGAGTTGACAAATTCCTGTATGAGAAAAGTATACGTTTTTAAAGCTAAAACCAATAACAAGGAATATCTCAAAACGATCTATTCCACGAAAATAATGTATATGACGTAAATTATGTGTTTTATCGTGATCTACATTTGTTGCGTAGTAAATTATTTTCTATCTCTTACGGTTTACCAGTTACGCAAAATTCAATAAAAATCATCCAGAATAAAGAGGTAATAAGAGGATATTCCCAGAAAATTCAAAATATATATTTTATTTGTCAGATAAATATTTTTAATATACGATATTTTAATCAAAATCGTTAGAGCCATTTTTGAGACAATCAAAACTTTTGAAAAAAGTTCCATGTAAAGGGTAGTTGGGGATGGGGTATTTTTCTTAAAATCTAGGTGTCGCATCCCTGGAAGATACTAAACTTAAATACCAAGTTTGGTATTTTACCGAATTTTCGATTTTGAGTTATCGTGTTCACAGGCTCACGGACACACACGTATCGAATTTTTTGGTGGAGTGCAATACCTTCTCTATACACTATGTACATAGTACGTGTAGAGAAAGTAAAAAGGAAGGCATGAGTGATGTTTTGAATACTGCAGTACAGTTTAGTTGCACTTTCCGTGAGGACATATAACTCTTTCTCGACACACAAGTGGCAATAAACCAAACCCAAACAAGATAAACTCGGAGAACGTTCCATAATTTACGTCTACCCATACAAACCTAAAGATATCTAAATTAGATCGCGGCAGTGTCGTAGTTTTTTTATCTGCTATAAAGTTTTATTATTTTTTTATCCTGTCCGTCACTCATGTATAGCGCAGGTAAATTAAATCCTATTTCATTAGGGAGATGATGGAGTGAATTAGTCATCAGGAATCCATCCCACAGGAGTATTATATGTCACATTCACGTGATATACTAGCTGTCTCCCCCCCCCTAGCCTATTGAAATTTATATGAAGCACTAGGTTCGAACCCCTGCTTTCACTGCTAATGCTGTTAATTTATGAGGTATTATAAAATATTTACAGGACACAAAAATATGTGAGGGTTGCACTACAGTGAACAAAACTGGTGCTGTTTTCACGTTTGTGTAACACACAAACAGATTCTGTTATCATTTTATTTATGGACTAACACAATCCGCAACCCTGCTTGCGTTATTGCTATAATTCTATTGTGACGTTCTCTCACTTTCTCTATACGTACTATGTACTCCAAAAAATTCGATACCGAGATTTCACCGGAAATATATGTTTTAGGGTCCCCTGTATCCAAAAAAAGTATTTCAGAAAAAGGTCCCTGTGTCAGTGTGTGCGTGTGTTTATGCACACGATAACTCAAAAACGAAAAGTCAGTAAAATACCAAACCTGGTATTTAAGTTTAGTGTCTTCCGGGGATGCGTCACGAAGATTTTGAGAAAAATCCCCCCCCCACTCCAAACTACCTTTTACATGGAACTTTCTTCGAAAATTTTTATTTTCTAAAAAATGGCTCTAACGATATTGTTTGAAATATCGTATATTAAGGATATTCACCTGACAAATAAAATGTATATTTTGAATTTTCTGGGAATAGCCTCTTAAGACTACTTTATTCTGAGTGAATTTTACGGAATTTTGCATAACTGCTAAACCGTAAGGGATGGAAAAGCTTACCACGTAAAAAATGGCGAGCACTTTAAAACATACAATTTATGTTATATGCATTTTTTTCATGGAGCCGATCGTTTTTGAGATATTCCTTGTTTTTGGTTTCAGCTTTTAAAAAATTACTTTTCTCATATAGAAATTTGTCCATACAAACAAAGGAACTTCAGTCACGTGGCAACCAGCTTTTGATTATCTCTTTAACCTATGATACTTCCTTACTTCGCTTCTACTTACAAGGAAGCAAGTAATAAGACTATTTGTGCTATTTTGTTTTCTCAATTAGTATGAAGTAAAGAGAAGCATTAGCATTTTAACAATAATTTGTTGCAGAGATGTAAAGAAAGTAATGTGAATGGAACACATCAGATTTATTCACTGTCTCTCCCTCTTCCCTGCGCATTTCTCCTGCATCCGCATATTTTTCCTTATCCCACTTGCTCACTTGCATGTCCAAAGTTAACGCTTGCGAGTTACCGACGTCAGAACTCGTTTCTGCTGACTCCAGTGAGTTTTGGTGAGCCACACATATTGTCATACACACGAATATTACAGTGTTTAACGCCCAATTTTACTGCGTATGGCACCACAGTCGATGACACTAATGATACATGGAATAAAGATGGTGCAATAGTGGATTGCGTTGGTGGGGGAAACCGGAAAACCTGGAGAAAATCCACCCCTGCGCCGCTTTGTCCATTATAAATCCCATATGCGATCACCTGGGATCGAACTCTCTTGGTGAGAGTTTAGTGGCGAATATGCCGATTTTAAACAAACTTAAATAGAATGCCAATTGCGAAACGCGGAAGTATAATTTTCTTATCATTTTCAGAGGCGCTAAACTGCAAATAGAATTACTAGTTTTATAAAATTGTAATGTAAGCTCATGGCACGACAACCCATAAGGGACCTTGGCCTATCCGGACCGCAACATCCCCCATCTCGCGAATGGGGAGCAGTGCTGGAGAGTGAGAAGTGATCAGCGCCTCGAGTCCTTCCCGGTCGGTTGATGCGGTCTTCTCCGCTACATCTCAATTGGCCCACCCAGTGACCTCATGAGGCTGAGTGCACCCTGGACCAGATCTCCCAGGAAATTTCCCCACGCCGGTTATGGGAATCGAACCCTGGTCTACCGCTTGGCAAGCAGTTGCTCTTTCACCGCGCTAAGCAGACGGCCTTATAAAATTGTACGAACATAATATTTTATAAAGGAGGAAATAGGAAGTTATTTAAATCATTGCAAATTTCGATTCTTTGCACTTAATGTATGAAATATATTAAAATCCAGTATCACCGTTTGGTTCATCTATTAAGACTATCTACGTCATCTTTAGCAGCAGATATTGAGCCAGCAAGCACACTTCTTCAGCTGATTAGAGGTGCGTCTGTCTGCAAATAGATCAATGCTACATAAATAATGATGTTATCCTTTGTTTTTAATTGTTTCATTTGTATAGCCTCTTTTTAACTTCAATTGACTCGTGAAACAACTCGTTTTACTGTAGGTCAATCAATTTTATTGCTATACACACGCACACTCACTCTCACACTTCCAGACTCTGTGGAGGATAAGGAATAATTCTAGTTAAAGAAAAATTCCTTGCCCCAGTTGGGGATCGAACCCAGGACTTCTGGGTGAGAAGTCAGCTTGCTGACCAGTCGACCACAGAGACACTATGATGTCGTCCTTGTTGCAAGATGTAACAAACCTTTTTCAATGCAGTTTCAGTTGGCGCGAATATCCGCTTGTACTGCGCTATTTTGCTTTGCTACAGACTTGTAGCTTGTGCTTGTTTTTCGTTTTGACTTATTGTCCTGCTGTAACCGTGGAAGAGACGACGTGGCAACAGTGTGACGGAGTGGCCACGAGACGAGACAACTGTCAGGGAGTTTGTATTCCCTCCCTCTGCCTTCTCTTCCTGTATCTCGCTCCCTCTCTTTGTACATGTCAAATGACATTTAGAACATTGGGATTGCTAATAATAATATATAGTTTAAAATCTGTGTTCCATTCAAATGAATTTCTCTACCTACTCTTCAGCAATCTATTCTTGCAAAACAATTCTAATCAAGATAAACATTACTTAGTTCCTTATAAACAGAAGGGAAATAACGGCATATATAGCCTTAGCGATTGTAAACTCCAGTGGTGCCCAACCTACAACGAAAGAGGAGAGGGCAGATTTATTAGCACCCATTTGTTTGGTAGCGGAAGTCAAAAACTTCTCTATAACTTCGCTTTCTAGCAGTGGCGGGGTCTATATGCGATGGTAAAAATAATAACAAAACCTTTTTGAATGCTGTTCTTATTAGTGATTTTTTTTGGGATAATTTACTTGTAACCAGTGTTTGCAGACAGGGGTGAACAAGATAGTCTTAAAAGGCAGACCAAAGGATCCTACCCTCCCTTCCCTACTGCAACATTTGCTTTTTATTACTTTCTCTATACGTACTATGTACATAGTGTATAGAGAAGGTATTGTATTGTACCCAAAAATCGATACCGAAATCTCACCGGAAATATATGTTTTGAGACCTCCTGAATAAAAAAAAAAACATTTTTAGAAAAATTTCCAAGTGTGTGTGTGTGTGTGTCTGTGGGCAGCATAGCTCAAAAATGAAAGACCGTTAAAAACCAAACTTGGTATTTAAGTTTGGTATCTTCCAAGCACGCAACATAAAGATTTTCAAGAAAATCCCAAGTTCCAAAATTTTGATTTTCTTAAAATTGGCTCTAACGATTTTGATTAAAATCTCGTATATTTAATATATTTACTTGACAAATAAAATGTATATTTTGAATTTTCTGGGAATAGCCTTTGAAGACTACTTTATTCTGGTTGAATTTTACGTATTTTTGCATAACTGCTAAACCGTAAGAGATGGTCCAAAACTTACCGCACAGAAAATGTAGAGTACATTAAAATACACAATTTATGTTATATACATTTTTTCGTGAAGTTAATCGTTTTTAAGATATTCCTTATTTTTACTTTCAGCTTTGAAAAACATATACTTTTCTCATACAGGAATTTGCCAACTCATGTCCATACAAACAAAGAAACTTCAGTCAGATAGCAACAAGCTTTTGACTATGACTTTAACCTGTGGTACTCCCTTATTTCTCTTCCACTTACAATGAAGGCTATTTCTGCTAATTTTTTCCTCGATCAGCATGAAGTAAATAGAAGCATAGGCTTTTTAACAATAATTTGTTGCAGAGATGTAGAGAACGTTCATGTGAATGGAACACATACGATTTTTTAAGGAATTTTCGAGAAAATCTGTTCATAAATATATGTAGAACCAAATATTTATATATGTTTTGCAGCAAAATTGCGCAATTTGGGAAATCTTTCATTGGGAACAGATTTAAATAAATCCCAATGTTTCCTGTCTGGCCGTGCTCAAACTAAAGGAGGTGGGGTAACGCGACCAGGTGACGCAATTAGCTCATAAGAGCAGAGGTTGGGCACCCTAGGTGAACTCTTTTAAAAGCTTGTCACTATTGACTGAAATTCGGTCCATGTTCAGGAGTAAAACAAGAAAAACAGAAATGACAAATAAATCTTCCCAAAAAAGTCAACTTAAGCACCCTACTAGCCACGCAGAGAGCTAAAACCTACTGATTCAGTGATACGAGATATTTGCTTCTTGTGCTCCAAAATTAACAACAGAAGGAAAATGTGACATTAATTGGATTCCCTCCCATATAGGTAGAGATGGCAATTAAATAGGCGATCAAAATGCTAAAGAAGCATCCAGACATCCAGTAAGTGACTCTCTAAAGCCTCCTCGTGCTAAGATGTCATTACCTTTATTAAACGAGCGTACATGCAAAAATGGAAAACAGAGTGGCTATCGCCTGATAGCAAACTTCGTGAAGCTCGTTTAGGTTGTACTAGCTTCTTCCAACCCCTTCGAAAACTCAAACGAGGAACTCAAGTAATCATCTCCCGTCTAAGAATTGGCCATTGTAAACTAACACACTATTTTCTTCTAAACAAAGACCCGCTTGCAGGTCTGTAGCAAGTGCAACACTCCATTAACCATTCAGCATATTATTGGATTGTTCATTTATTACCGTGCTGCTCAAAAAGTTAACATGCGCTTTTATCTTTGTTAATATAAACATCTCAGCTAACGCACTGATTATTCTGGGATGTCGCCGACGTTTTGTAGTGAACCAATGAGCGCATCACTTCAACATAAATCACAAATGACAGAAAGATGTGGAGTACGCGTGGAATGAAACACAACATTTTATCGCAGCCTTTGAAGCCGACATGTTAACTTTTTCAGTAGCACGGCAGTGCTCCAAGAGTAGACAACAATCCAGCATCTCGGGCTTCTGCATGAACAAACCAGGATAGATAATAACAATTCTTCCATTTCTTAAAGATATTAACTTTTTGATAAAGTTTAAAAATGTAAGTTTCTGTCTTAATATTGAAATAATTATTGTGTAATGTTAGAAATAATATGTTCATAGTAAAATTATGTAAGTTCGTGATGAAACCAAGTAGTCAAAATGACGAAAAGTAAATTATTATTATTAATAATAATAATAATAATAACAACAACAAAAGAAATCTCGTTCAAGAATAGGTTTAAGCATTTTAAAATTAAAACAACAAAAAATATATCGGAAATGGTTAACTCTACAATAAAGAGTAAATGACAAAAATTGTGTATTTTTAGCGAGATCTACAGGTTTTGTCTGTCTCGTATGGTTTACCAGTTTTGCAAAGTCACCCAGAAAGAATAGGTATTCAGAGGCTATTTCCAGAAAAGTAAAGGTAAATGTTTCTTTTGTCATAGAAACAGCCTTATTTTAGTGAAAATCAAAATGAGAAAATCAAAAACTTTCGTAAAATTGTCCATGTAAAGGGTAGTTTGGGATATAGACATTTTCGTAAAAACCTTTGTGTCGTATCCTTGAACAATTCCGAACTTAAAAATCAAATTTGCTGCTTAAGTTTTGAACTATGATGTTCACATACACCTTTTACTAAAATTGCTTCTCTGGGAGGATTTAGGGGACCTCAAAACATGTACTTGGGGTAAAATCTATATATCAAATTTTTTGGTGGAATATAATACATTCTCTACCTGCTGTGTACATATTACGTGTAAAGAAATTAAAATGATCTATTCTGTGAGATCTCTAATTCCTCAGATTTTGCCATAAGGTCCTTAATTGCGCCGCTGAGTAGATTATAGCTGGCAAGTTGCAAGATTTACTTTTTCACACTCTCATACATACTTATAGGTTCTGGGGAGGTTAGGGAATAATGTGGGCTAGAGAAACATTCCCCATCCTCAGCCTGGGATCGAACCCGGGACCCCTTCCACAGCAGGCAGGAGCTCTAGAGCCTGAGCTGCGGATTCAGCCAGATTTATTTATGCCTTCCGTTCAAGAAGATCCGGCAGCACGGACCAGGTTGCCTGTGATTTAAGACATTACATTAACTGCAAAAAGAGCAAACAAATATTTTAATAGCCTTTGAAGGTTTGCGTGCCACAAATTGAATACCGCACATCTGCGCCACAAATATTTGTTTTTCAAATGAAGAATAATACATGGACCACCACAGTTTACGATGATGGTTATGACAGCCTCCTAAATATGACGCCGACAAAGAACACCTGAATCATGCTAAAAACAAACAATGGCCCGCTCTCGGAAATAACAAAAGAAGCCGAGATGTTTTCCCGTATGATAAACAATTTGTCATAAAACGTGCGGTTTGCTGTCAAAAATCGAAGCGAGCAGCAGAAATAATAATCCGCAGTCGGCGCATTCCTTGTTATCGTGTGCAGGAGCCGCTCAAATGTTTTATTTTTCCTCTTCTTCCTCCAGTTCAGTAGCGACACGTACCAAGAATAATGTCGTCCCATTAAAGTCCAGTCTATTTACAATGAATGGAGAGAGTTATACTGCAGAATTTCAGTCATGCGTGTTTTGGTACCACGATCACAAAACTAGAATACTAGCTTCGCTCTTTTAGTCAAAAAAATCTTATGTGTAACATTCACATGACTTTCTCTAACTGTTCTGCAAACAGACTTCTTATAAAAGGTTATTCTTCTTTCTACGCCATGCTAATTGAGATAAGCATTAGCAGAATGTTCATATTACTTAGTTCCTTATAAGTAGAAAACAACTAAAGGAATGCACTATACTAAAGCGATAGTCAAATGTTTTAAAAGCTATCGTTATGCGATTGTCGTTGAAATTAGCTTCTTAGCTTGGCCAGGTGTAGAACAAAAGAGAATCGCACACTTCCTATCTCAAAAAAGTTTAAGTATTTTAAAATTGATAACAAAGAATACATTAGAAACGGTCAACTCTGTCACAAAAATGCATATGACATAAATTATATGTTTTAACGAGATCTTCATTTTTTGTAAAGTAAGTTTTTGTCTATCTCTTACGGTTTAAGCGTTATACAATATTCTGCAAAACTCAACCAGAACAAAGTGTTCTTCAGGCGCTATTCCCAGAAAATTCAAAATATACATTTTATTTGTGTTGTGAATAACTTTAATATGCCTTATTTTAATCAAAGTCGTTGGAACCATTTTGAGAAAAACAAACTTTTCACACATTTTTCCATGTGAAGGGTAGCTTGGTGTGGGGGGATTTTCTTGAAAATCTGCGTGTCGCATCTTTGGAAAATAGTAAATTTAAATACCAACAACTTTGGTATTTAACGGTCTTTTAGTTTTTGAACTAGCAGACAAACACAGACATTTTTCTAAACATGCGATTTTTGGCTTAAGGAGGTCACAAAAGATATATTTCCGGTGAAATTTCGGTATCGAATTTTTGGGTGCATTACAATACCTACTCTATACATTTAAATTGCTATAATTGAATATCTTTGTATTTTTATTTCTCGGATTTACCCTTAATTCTTTATTGTTGTTTTAATATTGCTTTTGATTGTGGATTACCTTTGTCTTTTTATTTTCACAATTACTCTTAATTATGTGTTGTTGTTTTAATATTGTTTTTAATGTGTATTACAAAAGCACGTACGGTCTGTGGACCCGTGCGATTGTTGAAATTCTATGTACATATGATATTGTTATGTCAATAAATACTCTTATTCATTCATTGACGTATGTAATACGTGTAGAGAAAGTAAAATGTTGTTTCAGGCACATAACTGTTTGTACATTAATACTTTATAGCCATTAAAGCGTTATTGCTTTCTCGAAGAGAAAATTTTGCATTCCAACAAACATTTCATCTATATTTCAACACAATATATTTTTGGTCAACTAAAATATACTCTGATTACGTGTGACGTAATTGAATGGTTATACATCCGTAATACTTCAGCGACTTATGGTTATTAGACCTCGGTTTTGGGTTCCAAAGCGCACACAATTACGAACACACAGAGCAATCAGCGGTATAAAGAGAGGATAGTGGGGAGGTGTTTGTAGCGTAAACTTGCACGCGTTGAGGTATAATCTGTAACACACCATAGGTATTTACATGTATCGTTCTAATTCATAAAGTTACACAATAAACCAATTATCTAATACTATGATTAGTAAATAACAACTCCTTGTACTTTTACAAATAAAAGTATTCTCCTTTATTATATTGAAGGAAAAGTCTTTATTCCTGTCACTCAAAATACGAGGTACGTCCAGAAAGCAAGTTCCGTTTGGTAATAAAATTAAATTGTGTACAGATACAGAATAATTATTTATTGCACAAAATTCTACAACTCTTAAACTACTTTTCCACATAACTGCCGAAATTTTGCAGGCATTTGTCATAGCGTGGCACAAGTTTTTGTATACCTTCTTCATAGAAGTTTGCCACCTGTGTCTTCAAAAAGCTGGAAACATTTTCTTTCAGCTCTTCGTCATTGTTGAAGTGTTGACCGCCAAGGAAAGACTTGAGATGTAAGAACAGATGAAAGTCGCTAGGAGCGAGGTCAGGGCTGTACGGAGGATGGTCAAACACGTCCCAGCCAAATCCCTGTAGGAGGTTTTTCGTCACAATTGCAGTGTGTGGTAGTGCGTTGACATTTTGACAGCAATCCTCGGCGCTTATTCTGTATTGCGCGGCGCCATTTCCTAAGTGTCTCGCAATAAACATCTGCTTTGATTGTTTGACCATGCGGTAAGAAATCAATGAGTAAGATGCCTTTCCAGTCCCAGAACACTGTGCACGTCATTTTTCGAGGTGTCAAGATTGGTTTCGGCTTAACCGTTGCTGGGGATGAAGTGTGCCTCCATTCCATTGATTGCCGATTGCCGCTTACTTTCAGGGGTGTCGTAAGAAACCCAAGTCTCATCTCCTGTGACTATCTCTGTCAGAAATTCTTCGTCTTCATATTAACGGGTTAAAAACTGAAGTGCACTACCAATCCGTTTTGTTTTGTGTTGCTCAGTAAGAATATTTGGTACCCAACGTGAGCAAAGTTTACGAAATTTCAGTTTTTCGGTAACAATTTCATGAATTAGTGATCGTGAGCTTTGCGGAAATTCCATAGCGAGAGCACTAATTGTAAACTTGCTGTTTTCCTGGATCTTGTCATCAATCACGTGAACCAGTTCTGTAACCAAAGATGGGCGCCCACTTCGTTCTTCATCGTGCACTTCACTACGTCCTTCATTGAACTGTCGGACCCATCTTCTCACCATTGAATTCACTCATCGCATTTTGTCCGTAAACTTCGCGAGTTTGCCGATAAATTTCAATTGATGTCACTTTCCTAGCATTCAGAAAATGAATCACAGATCTGATTTCACAAGCGGCGGGATTTTCAATCAACACCGACATTGTAAACAAGCACAACAAAGCGTGTGTGGCTGACAGCGATCTCAAAAGGCGCACATTTCTTCTCCTTGATACAGAGCGTCTACCGCGCATGTACGGAACTGCGATCGCAGTGCTGTAGCGGAGATAAATTGAAACGGAATTTACTTTCTGGACGTACCTCGTATGTTTAAATCATCCACAAGTTTGTTCAGGGTCAACGCCTACCCTTTTGTGTTTCTATAAGTTTCAATCTGCGCTTTCTTTCAATGTTCGCTGGTTTATCTACTAGCGGAACTGAATGAGGCCAGGCAGTGAGCAATGCTACGAGGGCCGATTTTTTTCAGTCCCCGATAGGCTATAAATTAAAGATAAGTTCATAGAACACAATTATTTTATTACTAAAAGTTTTGTACACTTATGGTTTCTTGTCAACATAATCACCGAAAAGATTAAGACATTTATCATACCTGTGCACAAGCTTTGTAATACCCGCATCAAAAATGTTGTCGCCAATGATTTCAAATGAGCATTGCCGTTGTTTTGAAGATCTTTGTAATCTAGGATGTTTGCGGAGAGCCATTCAAAACAAACGAAGAGGAATGCTGACTTCAGGAATTGTATTGATCCATGACATCGCTCGTCCACACACTGCTGGCACAACCCATCAGCTCCTTGAACAATTTCAATGGGATATTTTCGATCATCCACCGTACAGTCCTGACCTGACACACAACGATTTTCACCTTTTTCCTGAACTGAAGACGTGGCTAGGAGGGCAGCACTTTCACACCAAAATTTTAATTTTTTTTTGTCGCGAGCTACTTTTTTAGTGACTTAATAAAAACATAAACAAATTTGACCTTAACTTTGCAAACCTTTAGAGCCAAATGGTTGAGATTTACACTGTAACTTATTTGCATTATATTACATCTATAGTGTACATTTAAAAATCTTATGTGATTAATTCAGATGACTTTCTCCACATCTCTGTAACAAATCATTGTTAAAAAGCTTATAGCTTCTAATTACTTCGTGCTAATCGAGAAAAATAAGCAGAAGTAGTCTTATTACTTGCTTCCTTGTAAGTAGAAGTGAAATAAGGGAACACCATAAGTTAAAGTGATAGTCAAAAGTTGGTTGCTATGTAACTGAAGTTACTTTGTTTGTATGGACAGGAGTTGACAAATTCCTCTATGAGAAAAGTATAAGTTTTTTAAAGCTGAAACCAAAAACAAGGAATATCTCAAAAACGATCACCTCCACGAAAAAGATGCATGTAACATAAATTGTGTGTTTTAACATGCTCTACATTTTTTCTATGATAAATTTTTGTCCACGATTTAGCAGATATGCAAAACTCGTAAAATTCATCCAGAATAAATTAGTCTTCAGATGCTGTTCCAAGAAAATTCAAGATATGCATTTCATTTGAGGTGTATACAGCTTGCATATACGATATTTTAATCAAAATTGTTAGAGCCATTTTTAGAAAATCAATATTTTCGAAAAAAGTTCCATTTAAAGCGTAGTTGGGAGTGGGGGATTTTTTTTTTTTTTTTTCAAAATCTTCGTGTCGCATCCTTGGAAGACACGAAACTTAAATACCAAGTTTGGTATTCAACGGTCTTTTCATTTTTGAACTATGCTGTCCAGACACACACACACACATATACACACGGACTTTTTTCTGAAAATGTTTTTTTTTTATTCAGGGGGTCCTAAAACATGTACTTCCGGTGAAATCTCGGTGGCAAATACATGGGGAAACCTCGGTATCGAATTTTGATGGTATGCAACACCTTCTCTATTTATGTACTACGTACTATGTGCCAAATAGAGAAAGTAAAATATTGTGGGGTGTCCCAATGAATTCCAAAAGGTGTATTTCTGATGGAAGAGCAATATCAAACGTTTGTGTCAAAATCAGTTCTCGCTCTATCTTGATAAATTGAAACTCTGAGGATGTTAATTTACCTTAATCCACTCGGCAGGTAATTTCAGACTGCTATGTAAATACGACAGTCGTATCATAACTCGTTAACTGGAAGAGACGCTCAATTTATTGACCTGCGGTTTTATGGTATGGCTGAACCAGTTCCCACCCAACTGCCAAATTAAATTTTACTGAATTTTTATGAGTCATTCCGTCAGAAGTCAATTCTTGTCATTTAGTAAGGCAAGGTCCAATTACTCTCAAGTGCAATTTAGGCAATGAACTATTAAACTTCCGTTATAGAAATTGGTAATAAACTTCGCGAAAGATTTACGATTCGCCTCGAGTTTATTTAAAATAATGAGCTGGGCAGAAATGGTTTCTTAAGGTCGCATCTACAGTTTAATGCCTCCCTGGTGTCTTAAGTAATTGGTTGTCTTGACTTCGAATCTTACCAGTATCAAACTGTCGTAAATTTCATGATACGTTTATATCCTTTTAATGAATTTACTCACTTGTGCACATTAGCTACGTCATCCAATATGGACCAATCAGTACATGGATACTTTACCGAGCCAGGTGGCTCAGATGTTTCGTCTGGGACTAGGTTTTTCGGGAGGTCGTTTGACCGGTTCTCCGCGGACCACCTCTCTAACCCATGAGTTCTTTCAAGGGTTTTCCCGTGTCACTAGGCGTATGCAGGGAGGATTTCTTCTTTTCCCCGAACTTCCTGACCCTTTAATTTCATCCTAACTGATCTCTTTCGGGGTTGTAACGAGAACTGCGGTAGAAGCGCCATTCTGTGGAGGTGACTGCGCTCTGGAAATACAGCTCTTGCTCTTAGTATTTGTCTGCGGAATCGGATAGTCTATCCGGGACTGAGCCATGGGCTCCCCACTTCGACATGAAGAACTGCTTGTGAATTGTTAGGGACCCTCCAAGGTGGCTCTCTCCCACTCTGGATGTCGACCGCCCTCTGAAATTACACTCATCTCATCCACTCCACCAGGAGTCTGATGTACATACAATAAGCTGCAGTATGGAATACCCTTCCTTAACGTTCACACACATACACACACAGACACACACACACACACACAAGAATAGTTTACAATATCATGAAAGGCTATACCAGATTTACTTAAAGTAACACCCATTTATGCTAGTTGAGAGTCTTGTATTGCATCCCAAAAAATCTGACGTTTTCCAATCCCATAAGCTTCTTTACCCATTCTACAAAAGCTATTCCTACAAACGCTTAGTTCTTCTATCTAATAATTGAGATAAATATGAGCAGTAACTGACTTTTAACTTATTTCCTTGTATGTAATGGAAATAAGTAAAAGCATTAAGTTAAAGCAACAGTCAAAAACATTGCTTTCTCTAGCAAATATGTACAATGCACGAGATTGTGGATACAGAAGGTATTGTATTCCACCCAAAATTCGATACCGAGATTTCAGTGGAAATTCATGCTTTAGAGTTCTCTTAATCCAAAAAAAAAAAAGTGGAGACATTTTTGAGAAAATCTAAATTTTTGACATGTTTCCATGTAAACAATAGTTTCAGGTGGGGGGGGGGATTTTGGTTTATCAAAACGCTCGTGTCGTATCCTTGGAAGGTAACAAGATTTACCGACTTTTCGTTTTTGAGTTATCGTGTTCACATACACACTGACTTATTTTTAAATGCTTAACTTTTAGATACAGAGACTCTAAAACGTGTATTCATAGTGAAATCTCAGTATCGAATATTTTAGTGAAATGCAATAACCTTCGGGTTGAATACTAGTCATTGTCATCATCATCATCATCATCATCATCATCATAATCAAGGAGCTAATAGGTTGAGTTACTTTAAAAAGTATTTGACATAAATGGTCTGCTTTAACGAGATGCACCAACTATACAGAAGTAGATATTCAAAGTTCGTAGAAATTGGAAAAGACTCCAAAAACTGCAACAAAAGAAAAACTAAAACAAATAGGTAATAAAAACAAAGTTAACAACCAAAGTAAACCAAAGATTTTTGTTTATCATCCACAAGTATCCTAAACATTTGATATTTTAAACAATATTGCAAGACACAACTTTGAGAAAATAAAAAATAAGAAAACTTTACAAACTTAGTAGTAGGTATTATGATCACCATCGCCAATTGCTAAGGCTGGGCTGTGGTTGTTCCCACGATTCCGTTCTGGACATTGATCGACCTTTGAATACTAGCTATCAAGAAGGGTACTACGAGATCCAGTTGCTTCAAAAACTATTTCATGTAAATCGTCTATTTTAACAAGATATATCGACTTTACCAAAGTAAACAAAGTTCGTGCAGATTAAATAAAAAAAAACTTCAAAGACTGCGCAAAAGAAAAACATAAGAAAATAAGAACGTAAATTTTATGTTGAATAAAAAATCTGATGTGTTGCACTCACATGACTTTCTCTAGCCGTTCTACAAACTTCTTACATAAGATTACTCTTCTTTCTGCACCTTGTTAATCGAGATATTCAGCACAATGTTCTTATTGCTTAGTTCCTTATAAGTAGGAAGAAAATAAGGGAATGCACTAGGCTAACTCGATAGTCAAATGTTTTAAAAGCTGTTGTTATGCGATTATCATTACAAATCGCTTCTTTTCTTGGCCAGGAGTAGAACAAAGGAAAAGCGGACACTCCCGTCTGAGAAAAGTATAAGTACTTTACAACTGAAACTAATGACAATGAATACTTCGAAATCGGTAAGCTCCACGAAAAAAATGCATATGACATAAATTGTGTATCTTAACAAGGCCTACGTTTTTGTATAGTAAATTTTTGTCTATCTCTTACGGTTTATTAGTTATGCCAAATTAAGCAAAATTCATCCAGAATAAACAGGGCTTTAGAAGCTATTCTCAGAAAATTCAAGATATACATTTTATTTGTCAGGTAAATATCTTTACTATACGATATTTTAATCAAAATCGTTAGAGCCATTTTTAAGAAAATAAAAATTTTCGAAAAAAGTTCTATGTAAAGGGTAGTTTGGGGTGGGGGATATTTTTCTCAAAATCTTCGTGTCGCATCCCTGGAAGATACTGAACTTAAATACCAAGTTTGGTATTTTAGCTACTTTACGTTTTTGAGTTATCGTGTTCACAGACACACGGACACACACACACACGGACCTTTTTCTGGAAATGCTTTTTTTGGATTCAGGGGGTCCTAAAACATGTATTTCCGGTGAAATCTCGACATCGAATTTTTGGGTGGAATGCAATACTTCTCTACATTGTACATACGAGGCCAGAGAAAGTAAAAAAATCCTAAAATTAGATATTTTAAAGAATATCCTTAGACATAGCTTTGATAGAAGGTAAAATAATAAGAAGAAGAAGAAAAAGAAAAAGAAGAAGACCTTTCAATATCAAAGGTGCCTAGAGATTTGTGGATTTTCTTGAAAATTTTCGTGTCGCAGGTGGGAAAGATGCCTGAAGAATGCCACTGATTAGGAGACTCATATACAAGACTCGTACTCACTGCGCACCATCTTTTTAATTTTGTTTCATTTACATAGCCCCCTTTAACGTCTAAGGTCAAAGCCATGCACTTGAAATAACTCGTTGTTTGTATGCTCTTTACACTGGGTTTAAATCATATTATTTTCCTCACACACACATACATTCTTCCAGACTCTGTAGAGGATAGAGAATACTTCTGACTAAAGAAAAATTCCCCGCCCCAGCCGGGAATCGAACCAGGGACCTCGGTATGAGAAGTCAGCTCGCTGATCACTCGACCACGGAGGCAGTCGCTCTATCTTTTGTCTTAGAATATTAACTGGTTCATTTGATTTAAAGTATGGTTTATGAGCATTTTCTTCTAAACGTAAACATTATTAATAACTTTATTAAAATTACAATTTCTTGTTTTGACTTTATTTATTATTTTGTATCTGAGGAGGATTTTCTTAGATAATGCAACCTTAAATCGAGCGCAGCTGCTTACCAAGCGGTAGACCTGGGTTTGATCCCCAGTACCGGCGTGGGGATTTTTCTCCCGACGGGAAACCTGGAACGGGGTGCACTCAGCCTCGTGAGGTCCCTGGGGGGGCCAATTGAGGAGCTGCTTGATGGAGAAGTAGCGGCTCCAGGTCATGAGGACCGCATTAGCCGGCCGGGAGGAATTCGAGGCTCTGACCACGTCTCATCCTCCAATACTGCACCCCATCCATGACGTCTGTCATGGACCGAGATGGGGGGGGGGCGCAGCGGCCGGGCGGTAGACCAAGGTTCCTTGTGAGCTGACGTGCCGTGGAGTTATTATTTATTGTAGCTGCAGCAGTTATAGTTCTGATTATGCTGCCTTCGTACAGTCAATGTACCGCGGCCCTTCAAAAATTTCAGGGGGCATATATATATATTTGAGAAATCTCCATACAGATTTTTACTTTCTCTAGGTGTACTATGTAAATGGTATAGAGAAGATATTGCACTCCACCCAAAAATTCGATACCGAAATTTCACCGGAAATATATGTTTTAGGGTCCCCTGTATCCAAAAAAAGTATTTTCAGAAAAAGGCCCGTGTGTGTGTGTGTGTGTGTGTGTGTGTCCGTGTGTCCGTGTGTCTGTGAACACGATAACTCAAAAATGAAAAGACGGTAAAATACGAAAATTGCTATTTAAGTTTAATATGTTCCAGGGATGTGACAAAATGATTTTGAGAAAAATTACCCCATCCCAAACTACCCTTTACATGGAACTTTTTTCGAAAATTTTGATTTTCTGAAAAATAGCTCTAACGATTTTGATTAAAATATCGTATATTAAAGATACTTACCTGATAGATAAAATGTATATTTTGAATTTTCTGGGAATAGCTTCTGAATACTACTTTATTCTGAGTGAATCTTACGGAATTTTGCATAACTTGCTAAACCGTAAGAGCAAGGCAAAAACTTACCACACAAAAAATGTAGAGCACATTAAAACACACAATTTATTATGTATTCATTTTTTTCGTGGAGTTGATTTTTTTTGAGATATTCCTTGGTTTTTTTTTCAGGTCGAAAAACTTAATTTTTCTCACACAGGAATGTCAACTCCTATCCATTCAAACATGGAACTTCAGTCACATAGTAACCAGCTTTTGATGATAGCTTTAATCTGTGCTACTCCCTTATTTCCCTTAAAATTACAAGGAAGCAAGTAATAAGACTATTTCTGCTAATTTTTATGTCGATTAGCATTGACTAAATATCTTTTTGAAACTAATTTGTTGCAGAGATGTAGAGGTAGACATTTGAATGGAACACATCATTTTAACATAGAAGACAGCATTTTTGGTATCTAGCAAACAGGTAATAGAGAGAAGAGCAATAAAAATTAATAAAAACTTTAAACGCAGTGAAAAGTTTGTTCCCAGATGTTGTTTCTGCAAGAAGGTAGAGTTATTTCCACTGTAGAGATGAAAGAGCGGAAGATGAGGTTTAGTTCACGTGCGTGCCTCCAGGGTTCGCGGTGATTTGAGTTCTCCTTCATATTATAACATCACAACGGCAGCAGTCATGAGCGAGAGATGTAACACTTGTAGACATTGCGATACAATTCTAGTTTCCTTATCACTAGTTCACTTAATTAATTTTATCCTTTATTGTAACATAAATTAATCCTAAAATTGTGTAATGCAATATTAATTTATTTAATGTACTCTTATATTGTAGATCTGGTGTGTTCCATTCACATGATTTTCTCTATATCTCTGCAACAAATTATTGTTAGAAGGTTTATGCTTCTATTTACTTCATGCTAATCGAGAAAAAATTAGCAGAAATAGTCTGTTTACTTGTTTCCTTGTAAGTAGAAGCGAAATAACGGAATACCATGGGCTAAAGTGATAGTCAAAAGCTGGTTGCTAAGTGACTGAAGTTCCTTTGTTTGTATGGACAGGAGTTGACACGATTTTTAAAGCTAAAACCAAAAAACAAGGTATATGTAAAAAAAACGATCAACTCCACGAAAAAAATGTAAATATTATAAATTGTGTGTTTTAACGTGCTCTACATTTTTTGTGTAGTAAGTTTTTATCTATCTCTTACGGTTTAGCAGTTATGGAAAATTCCGTAAAGTTCATCCAGAATAAAGTAACCTTCAGAGGATATTCCCAGAAATCTGAAGATATACATTTTATTTGTGAAGTAAATATCTTTAATATACGATATTTTAATCAAAATCATTAGAGCCATTTTTGAGAAAATCAAAATTTTCGAAAACAAATTCCATATAAAGGGTATCTGTTCTCAAAATCTTCGTGTCGCATCCCTGGAAGATACTAAACTTAAATACCAAGTTTGGTATTTTACCTACTTTTCGTTTTTGAGTTATCGTGTTCACAGTCTCACGGACCTTTTCCCGAAAATGCTTTTTTTAGTTGAAGGGGACCCTATAATATATGTTTCCGGTGAAATCTCGGTATCGAATTTTTGGGTGGAGTGCAATACCTTCTCTATCCACTATGTACATATTACGTTAGAGAAAGTAATTATGTGACCTAAATTGTGTTTTTAAGGTGATCTATATTTTATATGCAGTAATTTTTAGTCTGTCTCTTACGTTTTACTACTTATACAAAATTTGGCAAAATTTATACAGAATAAGGTAGTCTTCAGAGACTATTCCCAGAAAATCAAGATATACATTTTATTTGTCAGATACATTTTTTTTACAATACGATATTTTAATCAAAATCGTTAGAGACACTTTTTGAGAAAATAAAAAGTTTCGAAAAAACTTCTATGTAAACGTTAGTTGGGGCAGGGGGGATTTTCTTGAAAATCTTCGTGTCACATCCTTGGAAGATACTAAACTTAAATACCAAGTTTGGTATTTAATGGTCTTTTCGTTTTTGAACTATACTGTCCACAGACACACACATACACACACACACACACACACACACACACACACACACAGTAAGTAATGAGACCATTTCTGCTAATTTTTTCGGGATTAGCATGTGAATGGAACACATCAGATTTTATTAAAATACTGCCATTTACATGACAAATAAAATCTAGATCTTCAAATTTCTAGGAATAGCCTATAAAGATCTCTTCATTGTGGTTTTGCATAACTAGAAAACCGTAAGAGGTAGACAAAAGCTTCCTGCACAAACAAATGTAGATCTCATTAAAACACACAACTTATTAGTATTTAGTTTTGTTGTAGAGCTAACCATTTCAAGATATTCCTTGTTATAGGTTTCAGTTTCAAATAACCTAAAACCTTTTTCAAATGGAAAGTTAGGTTTCATTTCCTTTTGTTTTATTCCTGGTCTTGCAAAGAGGGCCAAGTTTCAATTTTGTCTCAGAGAGATCAGCTTTTAATCAATTTGTTCTGATCTAAAATAACAGGTTATTTTCGAGTTATGCTGTTTACACATACTTGGACCCTCTCCCTAAATATTGTGTTTTTATTTTTACTTTCTCTACTGCATATGTAGAATATACATGGTTGATTAAGAAGGTACTGTATTCCACCCAAAAATTCCATACTGAAATTTCACGAAACATAGATGTTTTGAATCCAAAGAAAGCATTTTAGAAAACGTCCGTCTGTGTATGTCTGTCTGAGTGTATCTATCTGTATGTGTCTGTGAACAGCATAGCTCAAAATCGAAAAGACCTTAAATACCATACTTCGTATTTTTAGTTCTTACAAGAATGCGACACATGGAATAAATTTTGAATTTTTTTTTCTCAAAAATAGTTCTATTGATTTTGATTAAAATACATATATTAAAGGTATTTACATCTCAAAAAAAGGTATATTTTGAATTTCCTGGGAGTAGTATCTAAGAAACCCCTTCTCTGGATGAGTTTTGCAGAATTTTGCATAGCACTTAAACCGTAAGAGATAGACAAACCTTACCACAGAAAAATTGTATATCTTATTAGAACACTAATTAATGTCATATAGTTTTTGTTATAGAGTTCACTATTTTCGAGATATTGTTTATGTTTTTAATTTTAAACTGCCTTAACTTTTCTCAAACGGGATCATGCTAAACGAGCTGAACCTCAATTGTTTCATGTAGCGACCAGGTTTTAAAAGATTTGACTATCGCTTTAGCCTAGTGTATTCCTTTATTTTCCTTTTCTTAGTAGTAAGATCAATTCTGCTAACGCGTATCTAGTTTAGCATGGCTTTCGAGAGCCATCAAGAAAATAACAGACGATTTGACGTAACTAAATAATAACGAACGATATCAACACAAAAGTTTATTTACCAAGTTACAGTACCATTTCTCAATGTAATCTCCATTCTGTCAAGACATTTATTGTTACGTGGTTATACTTTTCTGCCACCAAAGAACGTATTCGTTTTTCTTGAATACACAAAAGGTTCGGCCAATCGACTTTTGTATGCAAATAACGAACATTTATGGTGATACTGCAATGAACAAATGTTCAGTGAGAAAATATCGCATACTTTACGTATAATCAAGGCAGAACCAGTGGAAGTTCATCAATTTTTATGGAACGATTGAATGCAAATGTTGATAAAATTTGGACACCGTATATGACCTTATAGTTGGAAAAGATTTACCAACCGATGAAGAACTAAAAGTGACAGTGTCATCTTGGCTCATATCTATAGCGGTAGAAGAATATAGCATCTGCATTGAAAATCCGGTAACGTGACAATAAATACCTTGATAACAATGACGATTACGTTGAAAAGTAGAATAAGGCACTTTAACGTTTTAAATAAAGTTTTGTGTTGATTACTTTCATTATTGGTTAGTTATGCCAAGTCATCACTTTCTGAATGGCCCTCGTAGATAAAAGAATAATCTTAGTAAGAAAAAATTGTTTGTGAACAGCTTGAGAAAGTTATGTGAATGGAACACATCAGATGTTTTACTTTCTTATACGTACTATGTACATAGTGTACAGAGAAGGTGTTGTATTTCACCCAAAAATTCGATACCAATATTATATTATTTGAGACCCTTTGATTAAAAAAAATAATTTTTAGAAAAATGAGTGTGTGTGTGTGTGTGTGTGTCTGTCTGTCTTTTGTGTGTCTGTGTATGTATGTGTGTGTGTCTGTGGCCAGCATAGCTCAAAAACAAAAATAACGTTAAAAACTAAACTCGGTATTTCAGTTTGGTATCTTCCAAGGATACTACACGAAGGTTTTCAAGAAAATCTCACCCTCCCGCAACTACCCTTTACATGAAACTTTTTTGGAAAATTTTTATTTTCTTAGAAATGGCTCTAACGATTTTGATTAAAATATTCATATATAAAAGACATTTACCTGTCAAATAAAATGTATATCTTGAATTTTCTGGGAGTGGCCTCTGAAGACTACTTTATTCTGGATGAATTTTAGGGAATTTTGCATAGCAGCTAAACCGTAAGAGATGAACAAAAACTTACCACACAAAAATTTTAGAGCACGTTAAAACACACAATTTATGTTACATACATTTTTTCGTGGATTTGATTGTTCTTGAGATATTCCTTGTTTTTGGTTTCAGTTTTAAAAAACATACTTTTCGCATACAGGAATATGTCAACTCCTGTCCATACAAAGGAACTTCAGTCATATAGAACCAGTTTTTGACTATCACTTTAATCTATGGTACTCCCTAATTCGCTTCTACTTACAAGGAAGCAAGTAATAAGACTAGTTTTGCTAATTTTGCCTCGATTGGCATGAAGTAAATTGAAGCATAAGGTTTTTAATAATATGTTTGTATAGAAATTCATGTAAATGGAACATATCAGATTTTTTAAGAATAGTTTGTTGCAGAATAGGTAGATAAAATCTTGTGGGTGTAATACAGAGTTTTTATTTAGGGAACCTCAAAAACGTGACATAATTTTATAAAGAGTGCAATGTTGCATATAATCACTATAAGTAAGGGCTAACATATGCTATTTCCGTTGAAACTATATCTTAATAATCAATAAATGGGCAAAAAAACACAATTGATGTGTCAGGAGCATGTGGTACTTTTTCCCTGCATTAAATTTTACGAATTGAGCTTTAGTTTAAACGTTTTGCTTTAAACTCTATCGGTTTTATATTTGAAATAAAGGGAATATTGCTACCATATTTATGATCACCTGTTCAACTGATTTTAGTAGTAATTTTACAAACACGCACACACACTGTGATAGAAGTGTTAACTGACAAAGCATAAAGTTTGGACTGTACGGCGGATGCTACGCTACTGTCAGAAACACAAGAGGGAAGGGTTCGTATTCTCTGGAGCAACGTTTGTGTTAAAATACTCTCGTTATCAAAAGCATCCTTGACTAATGCCTTTTCTGAGAGTACTCGAAAACAGACACAAAGGAGCTGTTACCTTTTGTAGGTGCCTTTGTTGCGGACAGAGGGCAGGCTGACATCTCTGAAATTATTGTTATTAATTGAATTCTCCATTACAAGGGGTTTCGTCCTACATGTGCTTTCAGCCAGAAACACCCTCACTGTAAATTCTACATTTTGTCGTTCCTGTGTTGAAACAGTTTGCGCACCAGAGTAAACTAAAAATGATCCTGATCTAAATGCGTGATCAGTTTTGGCGCAGGGAATTCATACTGCAAGGTAACGAAATTCTAATTTAGTATAAGTACTAAATTAAATAATCCAGTAAAAATCATTAAGGGGACAATCATCTAAAAATCCGAGGTTTTTAACCAAATCTTTGAGTGTTTGTTTTTAAACAAATCTTTGTTTCTTTCTCTATTTAAAATGACTTTTACCTTGCGCCATTTTAAATATCTTGATGGCCAATTAGACTTGAGATTGTACGGCGTTTCTAATGGTGAATGCTTGTTTGCTTCGATTCTCAAAACTACATTTTTTCTTCGTATAGAAAGACCAATTTGGGAAAATTTTGACAGGTTAGTATTATTATTTGAAACACTTGTTTTATAATTGATCATTCATGGGTCTAATGAGAGTTAATAGGTAAGTTGAACTTTTATATATACTCGTATCCCTTGCTTTTATTAAGGAGCTAAATAGACACCAACTTTTATTTGTTTGTGCATTAGCAACATTTTTAACATATATTATACATCAAGCATAAAAAATGTAGTGCAATGAGCATTTTATATACAAAAATATAAATTGTTAATTAATACAATAATAATGTAGAAAATAGTGGAGTAGATGTAGATTTTGCAGAAGTACTATTAGAGTAAGACAATTAGATATACAAGGTTTGAAAGTTCTATGTTTAAAAATATGGGATTTAGAATATTCACTTAACTGTCCTCTTAAGGGCAGATTAGAAGCATATCCAACCAAGATAAATATGGGTCACATTGAAAAATTCAGTGCTAAAGCCGGGATTTGAACCACGGATCTCCCGGTCTCTAGCCGGTTGCTCTACCACTGAGCTACCATGGCAACATGCCGGCATAGCATTGCATTTCTCAACTGACTCGCATGTTTCCCGGTAAACCACAAGGTAATCTCAAATTATTTTCAGATGGCAATCCCAATGGCGACTTACAATATTGTAAGTACTTTAAGCCCCAGGATTCATAGTATAGGCAACTATTATGGTCAATTGGTATTGGATTAATTTTTTTCACACAAGCCTGTGTAGGACAGGAGGGTTCAAAAAATGTATATACCCAATTCATCAGAATAAAACAGGGTGTGCTCTGAAGCAGAATGGTTGAGCTAAGCATTTGAAGGATAAAACTATACTTGAATGTAAAAATTACAATTAAAAAAATAAAGTAAAAATACACCATAAAATTCACAGCTTTTTTATAAATTAGCAATGGTTTACAATTTTGCCTGACCATACTACATACCATTAGAAACAGTTCTGTGAAAGAATCATGCAACCTGGTTAAAAATTGGCTTTGTTATGAGGTTTAAAATGAGTTCCCTTTCTGCACACAATAAATTAATTTTACAATGATGTAAAACGATAAATGTAAGTGTTAATATCCTAAATCTAATGAATGCAAGAAGAAATTCAGCAAAAAGATTATTTAGTTGGACCAAAAATTGTACCTTATAGCCCCATAGAAGAAATTGATAAGATTAAAATCAGACGAACATGGAGGCCAAACACTTGGCCACGGGAAGGGAACTAGGGATCTCCCGAATGCGGATAAAAGACGAAACAGCCGGAGCCATCCAAATTGGAAAAAAAGAAGAAAAGTTATACACTTAAACTGCGCAGACGCGTGCAGCGGGAGCTGCATGCCGCGAAGAACCCGATAAACCCACGAAATTGTTGTAGTGTCTAAACTTACCTATGCATTGGTACAACTTTATCCGATCCATTGAAAGACACAATTTCCCAGCATGCCTTGCAACAAGAACTTAATACACTTGTTCACGAAGCCGGAATGTCTCAAACAAAGAACGGGATGCATATTGGTTTTTCGTTTCTTTCTTGTCGGTGTATGGCCCGGAGGGCTCGCAGTGGGGGTGGGGGTTATATTAAGGGCACGGGGTGCCTGTCAATACAACACTGTGTTCCTCCCCTAAGCTAACAACGTCTCATTCAGCAAAAGCCACCCCCTGTGCCATACGAAGAAATGAGAAAATAAATTAAAAAAAAAAAGAAATCCTGGTATATTTTAATTTGAAACTCTCTTCCTTGGAATCCTTTCACCACTTCTTTCCTGGTTAGGTACCATTCGATTTTCAATTAGCTGCCAGTTCGGAAGCAGAAGCAAAGGAAGTGATAAACCGTTGTTTCTCTTTCTCATTTACCACTCCCTGCTTCGTGTGAAAACAAAAGAGACGTGGATAAATACCTGGCTACATCCCAGGGACATCATTCTTAGGGGATTAATATTTCACTGTCCCCCAACCAAGCTCCCTCGCCTGCCTACGTAAATAACTCGGGCTGTAGGGAGGATGCTTGGTATACCCAGTAAAGTTGCGAAGAAAATGTTCTACGGAGCGAGATGACTTAGCTGGTAAAGTCTGTGGTCCGCTTTTGGGAGGTCCTGGATTCAAATTCCATAGCATTTAATTACTTTTATCAGCAAATCATAAAGAAATCATAACATTATATTTTATCTTTGGTGTATTATTATGGAACATCTTTAAGAATTTTAATTCGAACCGAATTAGTACAGCCTGGACCTTCAATTATCTAGCTGATACTACTTTCTCTATATGTACTATGTACATAGTGTATAGAGAAGGTATTGCATTGTACCCAAAATTCGATTTCGAGATTTCACCGGAAATACATCTCTTGAGAGCACCTGAATCCAAAAAAAGCATTTTAGAAAAATATCCGTGTGTGTGTGTCTGTGGGCAGCATAGCTCAAAAACGAAAAGACCGTTAAATACCAAACTTGGTATTTAAGTTTGGTATCATTCAAAGGATGCGACACGAAGATTTTAAAAAGAATCCCCCCCACCCCAAACTACCCTTAACATGGAAAAATTTCGAACATTTTGAGTTTCCTAAAAATGGCTCTTAACAATTTTGATTAAAATATCGTATATTAAAGCTATTTACCTGACAAATAAAATGTACGTCTTGAATTTTCTGGGAATAGCCATTGAAGACTACTTTATTCTGGATGAATTTTACGGAATTTTGCATAACTGTTTATTCCGTAAGAGATGGACAAAAACGTAACACTCAAAAAATGTAGAGCACATTAAAACATACAATTTATGTCACATACATTTTTTCGTGGAGTTGATCGTTTTTTTAGATATTCCTTGTTTTTGGTTTCGGGGGAAAAACTTATACTTTTATCATACGGAATTTGTCAACTCCTGTACATACAAACAAAGGAACTTCAGTCACATAGCAACCAGCTTTTGACTGTCAAATTAACCCACGGTACTCCCTTATTTCGCTTCTACTTACTAGGAAGAAAATAATAAGACTAATTCTGTTAATTGTTTCTCGATTAGCATGAAGTAAATGGAAGCATTAGCTTTTTAACAATAATTTGTTGTAGAGATGCAGAGAAAGTCATGTGAATGGAACACTTCAGATTTTTCCATCTGTTACTACTTAACCGTTGTGCAACATTATGCAAAATGAACCAGGATAAAGTGCTTTTCAGAGGTTTTTTCCAGAAAATTCAAAATATACATTTTACTTGCGATATAGATATCTTTAATGCGGTATTTTAATTTAAACCGTTAGAACCACTTTTAAGAAAAGAAAGTGTCAAAAATGGTCGTTTTTGAGCTGAGACTCCCGAACCTTTTTCTAAACAGGCTCTTTTGGACTCGGAGACCCCAAACATATAATTACGGCGAAATCTCGACATGGAATTTTTGCTAATGTATACATGAGCTAGAGAAAGCAATAACTGATATTGGTTTCAGAGGAGAACCTTAAGGTAGTTGCGCATTTATTCTCGAATTCCATAATATTATTCTATCTAAAAGTGTCGACAAATTGAAGAATCTTTCACCTTTGTAGTCCACATTATCCTATTGTCTGAAGCGTAAATTGATATGTATGACATCAAAGGCTTTTCAGAACTACAATTTCACCGCAATTAACCATATCATGATAATAACCAAACACACGTGACTTCTGCACCGGCTGAAGATGACAGGATACTATGTAAAGAAGAATAAGACGACGCTTTTAATGTATTTGCTTGTCGAGAGTAATTTAATTCCAAATGAAATCGTCCCCAGGAAAACTAGTCGCTGTTTGATTTCCCAGATGAATTGGATTTCTGTTCCACATTAATGATTTAGTTCATCGCCATGGCAACACGTGACAGTTGACTGTGACGGGGAGAAACGACATGTTTTCTGCATCTCAGGCTCACTTGCAAATAAATAATATATCATTAACATGTTACTGTTTTACATTTTTCTCGCTTTAATGTTTTAACCGGATAGGTAACATCGAACGGTGAATAAATAATACCTAGCAAATAAGCCCAGAATCCATAAACGTTAGACCTATAATTAAATGCTGTATTCCACGCAGAATATGCGTTTTGAGGTCCTTAAAATAAATGCTCATTAGAAAAATCTGATATGCTCCATTCACATGACTTTCTATATATCTCTGTAACAAATGATTGTTAATAAGCTTATTCATCTATCTATTTAATGCTAAAACATTAGCAAAGACGCTGTTATTGTTTAGTTCCTTTTTAAATAGAAGGGAAATAAGGGAATGCAGTAGGCTAAACCTACAGTCAAATGTTTTAAAATGCAGTTGCTATAGTATTGAAATCCGTTTCTTTGCGTGGCCAAGCGTTAACAGGCTCCCATATGAAATCAATAACAAGGAATATCTTGAAAACGGCTAGCTCCATGAAAAAATGTATATGAACATAAATTAAGTGTTTTATTGAGATCTACATTTTTTGTACTAAGTTTTTGTCTATCCCTTACAGTTTACCAGTTATGCAACATTCAATAAAACTCGTCTAGAATAAAGAGATCTTCAGAGGCTATTCCCAGAAAATTCAAGATATACATTTTATTTGGCATGTAAATATCTTAAATATAAGAGATTTTAATAAAAATCGTTATAGCCTGTTTTGAGAAAATCTAAATTTTCGAACTTTTTCCATGTAAAGGGTAGTTTGGGATGGGGGAAATTTTTTGAAAATTTTCATGTCGCATCTTTGGAAGATACCAAACTTCAACACCAAGTTTGGTATTAAACGGTCTTTTCGTTTTTGAGCTATTCTGTCCACAGGTACACATACGTGCACACACGGATATTTTTCTAAAAATGCTTTTCTAGTATTCTGGGGGTCCCAAAAGATGTATTTCCGGTGAAATCTCAGTATTGAATTTATGGGTGCAATACAATACCTTCTCTATGAGTATACACTATGTATACACACTATATACATAGTCATATATAGATAGAGAAAGTAAAAAATCAACGCACGCGTACGAGTATCTGTGTTTGAGATCAGCATACGAAAAGGAAGGTTTATTCAAAACATGGTATTTTCCAGGGAAGGCATACAAAGGTTTCAAGTGCAAACTACCCTTTACACGGAATATATAAATGTAATTAATTATTTTCACAATATATATATATATATATCACATAATTAGAGTATCATATGGCATGATTTTTACTTTTTCTACTTAGCGCATAGAACATAGATAGAAAAGGTATTGCATTCCACCCAAAAATTCGATACCAAGAGCTTATGGAAATACACATTTTAGTTGCGTATATTTTTTTGCGTGTGTCTGGACAGCATAGTTCAAAGGAAAAGTCGGTTTAATACCACTCTTGGTGTTTTAATATCTTCCAAGGATGCGCCACGAAGATGTTCAAGGAAATCCCCCACCCATCCCTTTACATGGAATATTTTTCAAATTGAGGGGTCAGCGCAACAGTGGTCTAACCCAGAAAATGATTTGCACTACACCAATAAACATTGTTACGTATATCTCAACATTATGTTAACAGTGCTCAATATGTTGATGTGTAGCAATCTGCAAAAGTGTCAAGTGAACCATCAGTTCAATTAAAATGAAATATGGGTTAGACCACTGTTGCACTGACCCCCTCAATTATAATGTTCTCATTATTTTCTCCTATTTATTCTGAATCACTGGCAAACCTTAAGAAATACACAGATAGTATGCCCAAGTTGTAGATGTCGTTAAAATCCTCAAATTATTCATATACGTTTTGTTGTAGACCTAACCATTTCCAAGCTATTTTTCTTAATGGTTTGCTTTATAAAATACTTACATTTTTCTCAAACGCGAAGTTGCCTTTCCTTTCACATACCTTTTGTTTTACTTTTAACCTTGCAAAGAGGACCGAATTTCAATTGTATGACATATCGACGAGCTTTTAAAAAGTTTGACTGTCGGTTTAGCCTATTGTATTCCCTTATTTCCCTACCACTTACAAGGAAGAAGTAATAAGACCAATTCTGCTCGCCTTGCATTTAAAAGGTCGTGAGTTCGAATCTCGCTTAGGTTGAGTTATCCGGGTAAGGGTTTTTTCGGGGTTTTCCCTTATCCTAAGAAGACGAATTTAGACTAACTTTAAGCTCCATGGACCCCAAAACCATTTGAGCATCATTTCACCAATTTCATTCATCGTCCGATATGACTGGGTTAAAGGACGTTAAACTTAAAAAAATGGTAATGTTTATTTTGATAAGCATGCATGTGTGAATGAAACACGTGAGATTGTCATTAATAATTTTCAGATTAAATGCAAATGAACGGAATGAATATTAAGGATTCTGGAATGAAATAACTAACAGTAGGAAAGTTAACTAGAGTGGCAATAAAACTCAATAAAGTTGTATTAGTAGATCATGATTAGCAAATAATTTGATAAAGCAGGAATTTGCATAAAAATCAATCAATTGTTAATTTTGAGCGCTGAGAGATTTGAAAAAAGTTCATTCCCTCACTATAAAGCACCTGTAAGATATTGAGTTGTAGGGCTTGTAAGTAAGAAGATTTCAATAAAGGGGATTTCATCTCACGCGCACTGAAGCAAATTGAGAGTTTAGGAATACAAAGAAAACAGACAGAGAAGGAGGCAGGAAATGAAAACAGAGGGAGATAAGAACAAGGAGAACAGAAAGAAGATAAATTAATAGTCTGTTTCAGAACAGAAACATCTTCTCTTGAGAATAATTACTTTCATACAAAAAACATGTATACCTGTTTCAGTGGCGGCTGGTGGGATTATCTGTTGGTTTTAAAGATGTTATTGTAATATCGACTTCAAGTAGCTCTTGATCAATTTATAAATATAAATATCTGATGCACATCAAGCACACAGACTTCTCTATTCATTATCGTTTATTTTCAATATGTTCCAACTTTATTCATCATAAACTTATGTTTCTATTTCCTTTTAAACTTAATAAATATAATTTTATCGTTAGAGCACAAAGGAATACAGAAGGCAAGGAAAACAATCAGTTATTTTAAAAACAAATTGCTTTATGCTTGGCTTTTATATTTCAATCTCTTTTTGCTTTTCTCAAAAACGGCCATAACGATTTTGATTAAAATACCGTATTATATGGCAAATAAAAGGTATGTCTTGGATTTTCTGGGAAGGCCTCTAAAGCCCACTTTATTCTGAATGAATTTTTCCGAATTTTGCGTAATTGATAAACCGTGAGAGATAAACAGAAACTTACTATACAAGAAATGTAGATTATATACGGCTTTTTTTCGTGGCATTGACTATTTCTGAGTTATTCGTTATTTTTTTTTCAGATTTAAAATAGCTTTCTCACACGGAAAGTTGTAAACTCCTGGCTCTGCATAGAAGCAGATTTCAACCACATGGCAACCAGCTTTTGAAACTTTGGACTAACGTTTTAGCCTAGTGTATTCGCTTATTTACCTTGTACTTACAAGGAAGCAAGTAACTAAGACATTGCTAATGTTTATCCTGATTATTATAAAACAGATAGAAGAATAAGCTGTTTCACAATAATTTGTTACAGATATGTAGAGATAGTTATGTGAATGGAACACATAAGATTTTTTAAAACATTATTTCCGGAGAATTTTCGATAAATATTTTTGGGTAATGCAATGCTTTCTCGATTGCAGATAAATATGGTGTTTAACTTACTCATAAAATCTTTTCAGATCTGTTATAGTCCATTTTCACCGTAAGGGAAATTAATAAACAAGTATATGTATATGTTTGTCATTTTTATTGTACACTCAAGATCAGCTAATGAGATTTTGCTCAAAGCCTCACCTGAATTGACAATCTTTAAAAGAGATAATAAATCAAATTAAATAATGCGTCCAGAGGCGGTTTGTGCGGATAAATACATTCTTCACACATTCCCAGATAGCGGAACATTTAATTAACAGAAAAAAAGAAAAAAAACGAACGGTTGGAAAATTAGTTCTAGGAGAGAGAGAGAGAAAGAGAGAGGAAGAGAGAAAAAGAGTATAAGGAAAGGAGGGGCGGCGTTGGATAATGAAAGAGCCCGTTGAAAGAAAGGAGATGCAGATCACGTGATCTCGGAGAATTAAATTCAATTAGAAAGTATAATAGAGGCGTTTGACTTAATAGAACAGTCTTTTGTCAGATCAGCAGATTTCCTCCTTGGCTGTCTCGCAATTTATAAAGACACACTTTGTTAACGTGAGCATATTTTGGGGGGGAAACGAGGACCAAAACACAAAAGTTTCGTTTATTTTTGGAGTGGATAAAAATGCGTAGCTATGTCTCTCTGAAGACAACAAGAAAGGTAAAAATCTGATGCTAAATTCACATGGCTTTGCCTAACTACTATGTGCAAAATTATTCTTAAACATTGATGTATTCCATTCACATAACTTTCTGTAACAAATTATTGTTAAAAGCTACTACTTGCTTTTCTGTAAGGAAAAGTGAAATAAATGAATTCATTATTCTAAAACGATAGTAAAATGTTTTAAAATCTGATGGCCATGTAATTGAAAATCCGTTTCTATGCATAGCCAGGAATTTACAACTTTCGTATGAGAAAAGTTTTAAGTATTTTAAATCTGAAACAAATAATATATCTCGGAAATGGTCAGTTCCACGAAAAAAAAAAACAACGTATATGATATAAATTATGTGTTTTAACGATATCTACACTTTTGGTGTAGTAAGATTTTGTCCACCTCTTATGGTTTACTAGTTACGCAAAATTCATTCAGAATAAAAATGCTATTGCCAGTTAATTTTTGATAAACATTTTATCTGTCATTTTATCTTTAAGCTAGGGTATTTTAATAAAAATCATTAGATCCATTTTTGAGAAATTAAAATTTTTGAAGACGTTATCCATGTAAAGGGTAGTTTTGGGGTGGGGAAAATTTTCTCAAAATCTTTGTGTCGCATCCCTGGAAAATATTAAACTTAAACATCAAGTCTGGTATTTTAGCGAATTTTTGTTTTTTCACAGATATACGGACAGACGAGCGCGCTTGCGCGCGCGCGCACACACACACACAGACACAAACACGGGAGTTTTCATAAAAATGTGTTTTTTATACAGATGACCCTGAAACGTGTATTTCCAGTGAAATCTCGGTATAAACATTTGGGTGGATTGCAATAACTTCTCTATACACTACGTACTTGTAGAGAAAGTAAAAAAAATGCTATCTACTTCATGCTAATCGAAATAAACATTAGTATAAATGACATTACTGGTTAGTTCCTTTATAAGCAAAGGGAATAAGGGAATACATCAGGCTAAAGTGTAGTCAAACAATTTTTAAATCTGGTTGCTTTGCGAAATAGTTGAATTTCGGATCTCTTTTGAATTCCCGGAAGTAAAACAGCAGATATGATACGAAAGTTAACTTCCTGCTTGACAAAAGTTAAAACTGAAATCAATAACAATGAATTTCTCGGAATATCTTGTAATATACAAACAAAAACAAATACTATATACACATTGATTGTGTGTTTTAACGAACTCTACATGTTCTGTTTAGTAAATTTTTGCATATATCTTATGGTTTACCTGTCACGTAAAAGGCATTCAGAATGAAGAGAGCTTCAGAGGCTATTTCCAGAAAATTCTAGATGTAACGGATAATACAGGATTACTGCAAAAGAAATAGACAACTTCAACTGCCTGTAAAACAAAAACTATTAGAGAGAGCAACCTAATTATTTTGGAGGTATGTTGAGAAACTCTCAAAAGTTTCGTTTGTCACTATTGGTAACGCTGTAGTGTTTTGTTTGTTGTTGCAGAAGCTGAAATGGCGGAAAATCCTGTGGAAAATGCATATTGCGTGTTGGAATTTGCTGGAACGCAATCAGCAACTGTTGTCCAACGACATTTTAGAACACGTTACCACAAAAATGAAATGATGCGCACACAAAAACCAGCATCGTCTTCATCATGTCGCAACATGTCGATGCAAAAGTCACGCCGTATGACCTTATCTTCTTCACTCAGAAACTGCAACATTTGTAATCTGTAAGGCATCATGTGCAGTCGCTTCCGCAAGATTTTCCATACAGTTTGCTGTGGAATTTGTAATTGCATGCTTGCTCTAGATGTCGATTTCTGTGGGCTTCTTATGTAGGCAGAACGAACACGTTCAACGTTTTCTTCCGAAACTCTTGGTCTTCCCGAGCTCTTCCCTTTGCACAAACATTCCGTTGTCTCGAATTTTCTATACCAGTCGTAGATTGACTGTCTAGTCGGTGGCATTTTGTGGTAACGTGTTCTAAAATGTCGTTGGACAACAGTTGCTGATTGCGTTCTAGCAAATTCCAACACGCAATATGCCTTTTCCACAGGATTTTCCGCCATTTCAGCTTCTGCAACAACAAACAAAACACTACAGCGTTACCAATAGTAACAAACGAAACTTTGAGAGTTTCTCAACATACCTCCAAAATAATTAGGTTGCTATCTCTAATAGTTTTTGTTTTACAGGCAGTTGAAGTTATCTATTTCTTTTGTAGTAACCCTGTATATCCTGTCATAAAGGATATTAATATACGGTTTTTTAATCAAAATTTTGGAGCCATTTTTGAGAAAATCAAATTAATCCATGTAAAGTATAGTTTGGGGTGAGGGGATTTTATTGAAAATATTTATTGTCATATCCTTCGAAGTTGCTAAACTTAAATACAAAGTTTGGTATGTAGTCAACTTTTCGTTTTTGTGTTATTCTGTTCACAGACACACACACACACACACTCACTCAGGGACTTTTTTTCTAAAAATGCTTTTTACTTTCTCTAGCCCACATGTACAATGTATATAATGGATAGAGAAGGTATTGTATTGCACACAAAAATTCTCTTTTCATCGGAAATATATGTTTTATAGTCCCCTGAATCCGAAAAAAGCATTTTTAGATAAAGGTACGTATGTGTGTCTATCATAGTGTGTGTCTGTGGACACTATATCTCAAAAAAGAAAAGACCGTTAGATTCCAAGCTTGGTATTTAGGATTAGTATCTTGCAAGGATACGACATGAATACCCCTACCACAAACTACCTTTTACTTGGAAAAAGTTCGATTTTCTTAAAAATTGCTCTAACGATTTTGATTAAAATCCCGTATATTAAAACTATTTAAATCCCAAAAAAATGTATGAAGACCTCTTTATTCTGGATGAACTTTGCCAAATTTTGCTTAACCGCTAAACCGTAAGAGATAGAAAAAAAGTTACTACACAAAAAATGTAGAAATACACACTTTATGTGCTTTGAGGTTTTGCTGTGAAGGTAGCAATTTCCGAGATATTCCTTGTTATTGGTTTCAGTTGTTTCTCAGACAGGAAGTGTCCGTGTTTCTTTTGTTCTACTTGTGGCCGAGCAAAGAAGCGGTTTACAATGACAATCGCATAACAACAGTTTTTAAAACATTTGACTATCGCTTTAGCCTAGTGCATTCCCTTAGTTCCCTTCTGCTTATAACGAACTAAGTAATAAGAATATTCTGCTAATGTTTATCTCGATTAGCATTGGGCAGATAGAAGAATAAGAAGTTTGTAGAGCAGCTATGCTGCAATCATTTGTTGTTTGCACGCGTTACATCCAGTGGTGAAACACTGATCTGAACCATCAAATTTATTTTACTTTTAGCGGACAACATTTGAATTGATAATGTGTCCATCGTAGCCGAATAGTTCTGAGGATCTGCTGAAGAGTTTACAAAGTCGTACTGGAGAGCAGGAGAGACCGGCATGGTTCTACCACCGACTTTTATGTTCTGAACTAGCCCAATTCTAATTGCTATCATGAGTTTATCAGTTTTCTTGTGGACTGAACGTGAGTTATTCTACAATTAATGACTCTTGGGGATGCTATTTATCCCATACGACTGTTTTTTGTTTGTTTCTCCTCTATCACTTTCTTACGTTCTATATACATAGTGTATAGAAAAGGTAGAAAAGGTATTATAATGCACCCAAAATTTCGATACCAAGATTTCACCGGAAGTACATGTTTTGGGTCCCCCTGAATACAAAAAAAGCATTTTCAGAAAACGGTCCGTATCTGTTTGTGTGTCTGTGGCTCAAAAACGGTATTTTTTGGTATTTAAGTTTGGTGTCTTCCAAGGATGCGGCACGAAGATTTTCAAGAAAATCCCCTTACCGCCAACTACCCTTTACATGGAACTTTTTTCGAAAATTTTGATTTTCTTAAAAATGGCTCTAACGACTTTGATTAAAATATCGTATATTAAAGACATTTACCTGACAAATAAAATGTATATTTTGAATTTTCTGGAAATAGCCTCTGAAGACTACTTTATTCTGGATAAATTTTACGGAAGTTTGCATAACTGCTAAACCGTAAGAAATGGACAAAAACTTACCACAGAAAAAATGTAGAGCACGTTAAAAAACACAGTTTATGTACTATACATTTTTTCGTGGAGTTGATCGTTTTTCAGATATTTCTGGTTTTTGATTTTAGCTTTGAAAAACTTAACTTTTCTCATGCAGGAATTAAGCAACTCCTGTCCATACAAATAAAGGACCTTCAGTCACATAGCAACCAGCTTTTGACTATCACCTTAACCTATGGCACTCCCTTATTTCGCTTCTACTTACAAGGAAGCAAGTAATTAGACTATTTCTGCTAATTTTTTCTCGATTAGCATGAAGTAAATAGAAGCATAAGGGTTTTAACAATAATTCGTTGCAGAGATGTAAAGAAAGTCATGTGAATAGAACACATCAGTTTCTTTTTTTTTTTTTTTTTTTTTTTGTCACGTCACTGGATACTTCTAGAAACAATCGCACGTGCAAAACCACAGTAATGTCACCCAATCAGGCTTAGCAATGCCTTCCGCCAGAACATGTGTGCACTTGTCGCGGTACAGGTGTCCGCTAAGTCAAGTGCAACAACAATGTATGCCAATAATCAGCTATGACTTGTAAAATAATCAACTCACACACGTGCGTCGATTACGCCGCTCTGATAACAAGATAAAACAAAATCATATTTCCCAAATTGTAAAGATGTTAAAACATTCGTTCACATCTTCTCAGAAATGAAAATTCGGATAAAGCATATCCTTAACTAGCATCTTCGAGAATTCGAAACTTGCTCTTTTTAACGTAAGCAAAAAATACTTATAGACATAATTGCTCTTTATTTATGATAATTAAATGAAAAAAATGCACAATACAATGAAAAGTAACAAAAACAAAATATACCTTTACCTTAGGTAACAAGAAAACATCTAAAGGTCAATTGCACTTTGACTTGGTGCGTTGTCACGAGAACTGAAATTAAGGGAGAATGCGAAGAAATTCATGTACGCAGCAGACAACGTTGTAATGAAGCGTTCTTAGAATCTTTTTACAAGATGGAAAATAGCTTTAAATCTTAAAAATACGATTTCACTGTTTATTACACCAACATTCTGTATGCTGGTATTAAACTACAACAAAATCTTAATTGAAGCTATTTCGGTAATTAATTATGACTATCAAGTATAGGGTGGAGAAATCAGCCTTTTTACAAAAACTGCGCAAAATGGATAAGACAGTTCTTTGCAAGATAGACGAATTTTTTGATTGAGATATAAGATATTTACTTTCGCTCCCAGGTAACCGCATGTGGGATTTGTGGTGGACAAAGCGGCGCAGGGGCGGATTCTCCGGTTTCCCCCGCCATCACATTCCACCAGTGCTCCATCTTCATTCTATATATCACCTGTCTCATCGTGTGCGGTGCCACAAGTAGTGAAAGCGGGCGTTGAAAACTATCCCCCGAAAAAACAGAGACGGCGTTGTATTCCACCCAAAAAATCAATACCGATATTTCACCGGAATAACATATTTTGAGGTCTCCTGAAACCCCCCAAAAAATCTGTGTGTGAGAGAGTGAGCCGACAGCATAACTGATAAACGAAAAGACCGTTAAATACCAAGCTCGGTATTTAAGCTTAGTATCTTGCAAGTATACGACCCGAACACTTTTAAGAAAATCCCCCTACCTCGAACTACCCTTAAGATGCAGAAACATTTTTGAAATGTTTGTTTTTCTTAAAATAGGCTTCTGTGAATTTGGGCAAAATACCGCACATTAAAGCTGCTTATATACCAATAAAATTATATCTGCAATTTCAGCAAAAAACCTCTGGACTTCTTCATTCTGGAAGAATTTTGCATAACTAGTAAACCGTAAGCGACAGGCAAAGCTTACTACACAAAAAGAATGGAGATCTCATTAGAATATACAATTTCTATTACATACATTTTATTGTAAAGAAACCGTTTCTTTGTTATTGGCCTCAGTTTCGAGCTAGTTAAACTTTTCTTAATCGGGAAGTCATATTTCGTTTCATCCTTACTTTGTTTTACTCCTGGCCTGGAGAGAGAGAGAACGGAACTTCAATTGTTTGCACGGTGGCCACCTTTTAATTGACTGTCGCTATTGCCTAGTGTATTCATTTATTTCTTTCTGCTTAAAAGGAAGCACGTAATAATTTCTGCTAATGCTTATTTGCATTAGCATGGTGTTGACAAAAGAATGTCTTGTAAGAATAGTTTGTTTGCAGAATAGATAGAGAAAGTTATGCAAATGGAACACATGCGGTCTGTTACTTTGGAAGTATTACCTATACCGTTTAGTTATTGCCATTATAATAACTATGAACAGCTTTATTTAGAGGAATATAACTTGGAAATAACTTGGCAGTCACTAAACTGAACCTTCAATAACGGCCGTGGGTGACCGTTGGAAACATTTAATAATTTACGTGAAAGTTGCCGTTGCACGTAATGTTATCATACGTGATACACAAGGAATGTATATTCCCTCTGCTACCCACCTGTTGTCCGTAGTAATATATGACGTAGCATGCGGCTGAATTTGGTTTGACATTTGAACGGATTGTCTTGTTATAGTTCTTATTATTATATTCAAAGAGCTCGCGTTGTTGGGTAACTGGATATTCTTGCACTTCCGTTCTCTCTCCCTTCCTCCCTCCACCCTTTTTTTGCTAATACAGCTCAATACAATACAATATATATATACACAGGGTGTTAATGAACTATACCGAAATATTTTCACAGAATATGTAGACTACTTAAATAAACAATTTCAGATAGGGGACTTATGGCCTGTTTATTGAAATTTCGAAATAACGGCTGTAAGTTTCTGAAGTGCCAGTACGCCACGTATCGCGGCACTTCGTCTGCAATGAAAAAAGAAATAATAAAAAAACCATTTACTCTATGACAGGAATCGAACGTATGAGCTTTGGGATAGCAGCTGTCCACATTACGCATTAAGTCACCAGAATAGTTGAAAAACATTCCTCCAGAGTAGGCTACATAACTCAAGAACGTAGTTAATGAATGCTCAGTGTCGCACTGTCAAGTGATTAGTTCGAGATTTTACATATTTTTGCTACATTTAATCTTGAGAACGCTAGCAACGAACCCCTAAAAATAGAATTTTCTATATTCGGACAGCAGTTTTAAAGACATTCTAATCCATTTTTACTTTCTCCATACGCACTATGTACATAGTGTATAGAGAAAGTATTGCACTCCGATACCGAGATTTCACCGGAAATATATGTTTTAGGGTTCCCAATCTCCAAAAAAAGCATTTTCACAAAAAGGTCGGTGTGTGTGTGTGTGTGTGTGTGTGTGTGTGTGTGTGTGTGTGTGTGTGTGTCCGTGTGTCCGTGTGTCTGTGAACACGATAACTCAAAAACGAAAAGTCGGTAAAATACCAAACTTGGTATTTAAGTTTAGTATCTTCCAGGGATGCGACACGAAGATTTTGAGAAAAATCCCCCTACCCCCAACTACCCTTTACATGGATCTTTTTTCGAAAATTTTGATTTTCTCAAAAATGGCTCTAACGATTTTCATTAAAATTTCGTATATTAAACATATTTACCTGATAAATAAAATGTATATCTTGAATTTTCTGGGAATAGCCTCTGAAGAGTAGTTTATTCTGGATGAATTTTGCTAAATTTTGAATAACTGCTAAACCGTAAGAGATGGACAAAAACTTATTACACAAACAATGTAGAGCACACTAAAACACACAATTTATGTTATATACATTTTTTTCGTGGAGTTCGTCGTTTTTGTGACATTCCTTATTTATGGTTTCTGCTATGAAAAACGTATACTTTACTCATACAGGAACTTGTCAACTCCTATCTATATAGACAAAGGAACTTCGTTGACATAGCAACCAGCTTTTGACTATCACTTTAACCTACAGTTGTCCCTTATTTCGCTTCTACTTACAAGGAAGCGAATAATTAGACTATTTCTGCTATTTTTTTCTGATTAGCCTAAAGTAAATAGAAGTATAAGCTTTTTAAGAATTATTTGTTGCAGGGATATGGAGAAAGTCATGTGAATGGTACACATCAGATTTTTTTTCAGTCTAACTCTACCTTTCCAACTGCAATCCTACACACGGATAGTGTGGAAAAAACAGTTAATTAGTACCTAACTCTTGACCTAATATTTGGGTTAAGCCATGAAGTCCGGGGCTTAAAATTTACGACATTGAGGTATATCGTCTCAAAATAATTAGAAATCTTCATGTCGTTACCGGGATAAAGCGCGAGTCAATGTCGCTAGGCCTTTTCCGTGTTTAAATTAAGTTCCACGTTCAGTCAAAGATAGCTGTAAAACTAAAAATCGGATGTGTAACATTCACATGACTTTCTCTTCATCTCTGCCACAAATTATTGTTAAAAAACTTATGCTTCTATTTACTTCATGCTAATCTAGAAAAAAAAAGCAGAAATAGTCTTATTACTTCCTTCCTTGTGAGTAGAAGTGAAATAAGGGAGTACCATAGGTTAAAAGTGATAGTCAAAAGCTGGTTGCTATGTGAGTGAAGTTCCTTTGTTTCCATGGACGGAGTTGGCAAATTCCTGTATGAGAAAAGTATGTTTTTCATAGCAAAAACCAAAAATAATGAGTATCTAAAAAAAACGATCAACTCCATGAAAAAATGTATATAAAATTGTGTGTTTTAACGAGCTCTACATTTTTTGTGCAGTAAGTTTTTATCTATCTCTTACGGTTTAGGAGCTATGCAAAATTCCGTAAATTTCATCCAGAATAAAGTAAGCTTCCGAGGCTATTCCCAGAAAATTGATGATAGACATTTTGTTTGTCAGGTAAACATCTTTAATATACGATATTTTAATCAAAATCGTTAGAGCCATTCTTAAGAAAATCAAAATTTTCGAAAAAAGTTCCATGTAAAGGGTAATTGGGAGTGGGAGGATTTTTCTCCAAATCTTCGTGTCGCATCCCTGGAAGATACTAAGCTTAAATACCAAGTTTGATACTTTACCGGCTTTTCGTTTTTGATTTATCGTGTTCACAGACACACGGACACACACGGACCTTTTTCTGAAAATGCTTTTTTGGATACAGGACCCTAAAACATATATTTACGGTGAAATTTCGGTATCGACTTTTTTGGTGGAGTGCAATACCTTCTCTATACCTCTTCTTGATGATAATTACGATTACACTGCCATCTCACCATAGATAGTGAAGGCACTAGACCGGTTGGCACCACAACGCTATCTCTTTATCGCGGAGCAAGATGGATGCAACTTTGAAGGCTGGATACACTCCATTTGAGTAAGATAGTGGATGACACCCTAACACCATTTCTTTGCGCGAAGCGAACATTTTATCGTAGGAGTGAGCCAATAAAGGCTAATGTCTGCAAAATTCCTTTCAACTAGTATCTCAGCTAACAGGTCTATTACGATATGACCAGGAAGTTAAAGCGGCATGAAATAAATAGAATAAAACTATATTTAGATGGAATTAATTGCCTTTGGTAGAGAAAATTGAGTATATGTATTGCTGTAGCATATAAAACCTGTTAGTCCTTTCTATTAATAGAATTTTTGTATGAAAGGTTTTTATAGATTGTTTGTGGAGGATAGATTACGTTGTTTGGATTACTGGTGACATTTTTAATCAATGCCGTTTTATTTTTCAGGTGAGTTCCTGGTCACCTAATATGTTCTTCCTGTGGTATGTAGAATTATATTAATATCTCCAATTTTAAATATTGTGTAGTTTGCTATGGACAGAGTATTTTGAGGCAGGGAAGAGGAAGATACGAGGGACGTTCAGTAAGTCTTAGTAAAATAAAGAAAACCAATTTCTTTTTGGTAGACTTTATTTTTCAGCTTAATCTCCTTTTAGCTCGATTCACTTCTAGCGTTTTCCCAACTGTTTTAAGCCTTCCAAAAAGTAGGATTTCAAAAAGCTCTCAAAAGAGGCATCTCTTTGGGAGATGACCTCTTCGTCAAACGTGAATCCTTTTCCATCGGCTACTTTTTTAAGTAAAAATAAAAAAATATCACTGAGGCCTAAATCTGGGGAATACAATGCATGTTGTAGTAATTCGACCCTTAGTTGTACAAGGTTCACCATCAAAACTACGCAAGTGTGGACACCTGCATTATCTTGATGGAAGAAAACCTTTTCTTTTCTTTTTCTCTGCTCAACCGTTGCAATAACGAAGTATAATACTCTCCATTAATCGCTCTTCCTTCCTACTAGTAATCTATGTAGATTTTTCTGCGTGCATCCTAAAAAATCGAGGCCATCTGCAGATTTCACCTTATATGCCTTTAAAACCCCACTGTTTCGACTGTAATTTTTTTTCTAGGGTATAGTAGTGTATCCATATTTCAGCCACAGTTATGTATCGACGCAGAAACTCGTCAGGATTGCGACGGAAAGTGCCCAATCAGTTTCCGAATCGATCACACGATTGCGTTTATTCCCCATTGAGAGCAAACGCGGCATCCATCTTGCCGAGACCTTTGTCTGACCTAATTTTTGGTGAAAGATTGAGAACACTGTACCTTGTAATATAACTGTGGCATTTACTATTTAAGGTTGCGTTGTCTATAGCCAATTCACCATAAACTCATTGAACTAAATCAATACCTAAATAAGGCATAGCGAATAGTAAATTAGTAATTACTGTAGCTTCTCAAAATATTTGTCCTTAAGGTAACACTGGCTAACTTTGATTCCTCGATCATTCGAAACCATATCCTGGATTTTGTCAATAATTTCGGAAGAACTCACTTTTACTGGACGTCTGGAACGATGTTCATCTTTTGTAGATATACGGTCATTTAAATTCATTTTTACTTTCTCTATACTCACTATGTACATAGTGAATAGAGAATGTATTGCACTCCACCAAAAAATTCGATACCGAGATTTCACCGGAAATATATGCTTTAGGGTCCCCTGTGTCCAAAAAAAGTATTTTCAGAAAAAGGACTATGTGTGTGTGTGTGTGTGTCCGTCCATGTGTCCGTGTGTCTGTGAACACGATAACTCAAAAACGAAAAAAGTCGGTAAAATACCAAACTTGGTATTTAAGTTTAGTATCTTCCAGGGATGCGACACGAAGATTTTGAGAAAAATCCACCCACCCCAAACTACCCTTTACATGGAACGTTTTTCGAAAATTTTGATTTTCTAAAAAATGGCTGTAACGATTTTGATTAAAATATCGTATATTAAAGTTATTTACCTGAAAAATAAAATGTAAATTTTGAATTTTCTGGGAATAGCCTCTGAAGACTACTTTATTCTGGATGAATTTTTCATAACTACTAAACCGTAAGAGATGGACAAAAACTTAACCCACAAAAAATGTAGAGCACTTTAAAACACACAATTTATGTTATATACAATTTTTTCGTGGAGTTGATCGTTTTTGAGATATTCCTTTTTCTTGGTTTCAGCTTTGAAAAATATATACTTTTCTTATACAGGAATTAGTCAACTCCTGTCCATACAAACAAAAGAACATCAGTCACATAGCAACCAGCTTTTGGCTCTCACTTTAACCTATGGTGCTCCCTTATTTCGCTTCTACTTACAATAAAGCAAGAAATAAGACTATTTCTGCTAATTATCATGAAATAAATAAAAGATAAGCTTATTAACAATAATAATTTACAGAGATATAGAGAAAGTCATGTGAATGGAACACATCAGATTTTTCCAATTGCAAATTGTTGCAAACGCAGGAGCAGATGAGCCATGACCTTTCCACTCAGCTTTTCTCTCATTGGGTGTTTAGCCTTTTAAATTGAATTGTTTAATCCCGGCATGAATCTTTTTTCCATCTTTCAAAAGAAGCATAAGTTTGTTGATTTAATCGCCTATGGCAACGAAACCACGTGATGGATACAGCTAAAACTTTAACTGTCATCTAGTGAGAGATGATGGTTACTAACCACAACTTTTTTCGAAGCTACGAGTGTAATTTCTTGGATTTTCTAAGGACTTATTGAACACCTCTAGTACATTTGTCTCTATCTAACGCATACATGTACCATAAGCTTCGTCCTTTTCTACTTTTGCGCTGTTGCCAATCTGCTAATAACATGGTATTGCGGCTATAGCAAAGTGCCGCCTCACGAGCAAGCAGTGCTATATAATTTTTTGCTTTGAACACATTATCCTATACAGAATATTTTTACTTGCTCTACACTTGCTATCTATACATTAGTAAATAAAGAAGGTATTGCATTGCACATTGTCACCCCAAATTTGATACCGACCTTTCACCGAAAATTTTTATACCCTCTGAGTCCAGAAACATTTTTTTTGGGAAAAATGTCCGTGTGTGTGCGTGTGTGTACAGCATTACTGAAAAATCAAAAGACAAATAATAAGCTTAGTATTTAAGTTGAAAATCTTCTAAGCTTGCAACACGAAATTTTCAAAAAAAAAATCCCGGCGCCTCAAACTACGCTTTACATGCAAGATTTTGCTAATGTTTTTATTTTCTCAAACATTTCTAACATTACCTGATAATAGCTCTCTTCATTCTAGAGGACATTTGCATAACTGGTAAACCGTAAACGATAGACTACTTAAAATTAGATCCCTTCAATACATACAGTTTATGTCATAAATTTTTTGTGGAGTTAATTATTTTCGTGATATTCCTTGCTATTGGTTTAAGTTCAGCAATCTTTTGCTTCTTCTAAGGAAATGTCACAAAGATTTACATGAAAATCCCCGACTCCATCTACCTTTTAGTTGAAACATTTTCGAAAGCCATTTATTTTATCAAAAATGGCACAAACGACTTTGACTAAAATATCATATGTTTAAGATGTATTCATGGTAAATTAAATTTATACCATTTTCGAGATATTCCTTGTTACTGGTATAAATGTTCCAATACTTCTAACTTTCTGAACTGGGAAGTCGTCGTTCATATAAAAGGAGAGCCTAAATTCAATATTATCACAAAGTGACCCGCTGTTTAAAGATTTGAGTACATTTTAGTCTTTACGTTTTCTCATATTTCTTTTTTACCTACAAGGAAATATATAATAAAACTATTTCTACTAGCGTTTATTTCGATTTGCGTTAAATAAATGGAAGATTAAGACTTGTAATGATTTGAAAATAGATCGTCTTATGAGTGTAACATACTTGATTTTTACTTTCTCTACACGTTCTATGTACATAGAAGCTATTGTATTGCACCCAAAAAATTGATGGCGAGATTCACCTGAAATACATGTTTAGGGTCCCCTGTATAAAAATTAGAAAAAGTGCCATGTGTGTGTGTCCGTGAACACGATCACTCAAAAACGAAAAGTCGTAAAATACCAAACTTGGTATTTGAGTTTAGTATCTTCAAAGGATGTGACACGAAGATTTTTAGGAAAATCCCATCAACCCAAATTACCTTTTACATGGACAAATTTTAGAAAATTTTGATTTTATCAAAAAACGCTCTAACAATTTTGATTAAAGTACCATCTATTAAAGATATTTACATCAAAAATAAAATGTATATCTTGTATTTTCTGGGAATAGCCTCTAAAGACCTCTTTATTCTGGATTAATTTTGTTGAATTTTGCATAGCTAGTAAATCGTAAGCGATAGACAAAACCCTACAAAAATGTAGATCTCGTTTAAACACACAATTTATATCATATTCATTTTTTTTCGCGGAGTTGACCATATTTTCGATATTCATTGTTATTGACCTCTGCTTTAAAATACTTAAATTTTCACATGCGGGAATTTGTCAACTCCTGGCAGCGCAAAGAACCGAAATTCATCCTCATGGCAACCAGCTTTGAACATCGTATTCTGGTCAAGACTTATCGATATTAACATCTGTGTGAAGTAGACCTTAATGCAATACTATTTTATCTTTGTTCTTTATCTGCCAAGAGTTTTACAGGCTTATCAACTTTAATTATTTTCGTGGGAGAAAGAGGAGAGATGTTATATGCTCATTAAGCAACGGTTGCTTTATTTTTCATTTCCGTGTGTTTTATCCGCGAATTTAAGGCTTCCGTCTGAAAGCAGAAATCTGAAATATCTGGGCGCTGAATCTGGGTTACGAGGATATGCGATTGTTCTTTGTTTATTATTGTAGTAGTAAAACTAAAGTTTAGAGTTTGTTTGTGCCACTATGCACATAGTTAAGTTTATTGGGCTGTTACAGCCTTAATCCATTCTTTCTCTAGTAGCATTTGTTTTGTTTGTTTATTTTTTTTATTTTTTGTTTAGCCTGAATGCAGTACTTTACTTCGTAGTCTCTCCTCTCCACACGTAAACAACTGTGAACAAATACTCTGTTCAAATATTTTAATTTTTAAACAAATATGATTATTTTATTATAATACATTTTATTTACCTCAAGAGTAGAAACAAATGCTTGATTTTAACACTGTAAACTGAGGTAATCATTCTATCAAAACATAAATGCAAATTATATCTTATTCCATTAAATAAAAAATAACATAAATTTCTGAATTTAACAGAAACCGTTTAAATAAATGTATTAACACAAATGATTTTTGTCTCCAACATTCAAAAGAAAGTCACAAATAAATATAAATATTGCACTGAAAATCCTATTTTTACTTTCGCTGCTCAGTACATGCTACATAGGTAGAGGAGGTATTGCACTCCATTCAAAACTCGACACCGAGAATTCAATAGAAATACACATTTTAGGGTCCGCTGTTCCTAAAAAAGTAATTTTTAAAAAAGGTCCGCGTGTGTAAGCATTAGGTTTTATCATCCTATGTAATCCTCGTCATCACATGTCTGCTAGGTGTGTCCAGTTGGCGATTGGTGGAATGGGTAGCTCCCGAAGGTCGATCAAACCTGTTGGAAGCGCTGGCAACTAACATTTAAACTATGATTTTGTTTCGTAAAGCTTTGACCTAAAGGTCATCCTATACAATCCTCATCATCACACAGGCTGCAATTGATGGAAAGGGTTACTCTCGAAGGTCGATCAAACCTATTGGGGGCACTGGTTACTAACATTTAAAGTATGCTTTTGTTTCTCAAAGCTTTGACCTAAAGGTCATCCTATACAATCCTCAACACTGCTGGTTGTATCCAACTTAGAAATGAATCCATTCGGCGATTGCTGGAATGGGTAACACCCGAAGGTCGATCAAACCTACTGGGAGCGATGGTTACTAACATTTAAAGTATGATTTTGTATCGCAAAACTTGGACGTAAAGAAGAAGGAAGCAATATTCAATACAAGTTTAACGCATTTCATTAATAGGCTGCATTTACTTTCTTTGATAGCGTCCTTAAGATATTCAAATTGTGTTCTCTACAAAACAAGCTTGCTTTGGTTGATAATAAACAAAATTGGAAGAAGAGTTTTTGATCCTCAAAGCTGGTGCTAACTGTGCGAGGTCACAACGCTTGCGCAATGGAAGGCATCAGTTAGTCTGGCCCATGAATTAACAAAATACGTATCACATTAACGATTTTAATTAGTAATTGTCCATAGACGTGCATGTTAATTTTATAGGTAGTTAACAGAATCTGTGATCGCTTCATCACATGTGCCCTTCGAGCTTGAAACAGCGAGAGAGATGGTCACTTTGCTACCTTTCAAAATTGAAGCCATAAATTAAAAATTGAGAGTTTTAATCAATTTGAGCATATTTATAACAGTCATAAACTGCCACATAAGTGCGCATACTTCAGTTTTATCACATACACTAGTATTAGGAAACTATTCACATCTTTATTACTTTCTCTAATACGTATAATAAGTAGTGGAAGTGTTTTATTCCTCCCAAAAATTAGATGTCGAAACTCCACCAGAGTATGTTATGAGGCACCCTAAATCATAAAATGCATTTAAAAAGGCCCAAAAGGGTGTGAGTGTCTGCCTGCCTGTTACCAAATTTGAACATTTTCAGCATTTTTCACAGATACGACACGAAGATTTTCGAAAAAATCTCCCATCCCAAATTGCCCTTTACATGAAACATTCAAAGTTTTTAATTTGAAAAAAAATTGGTTATCATGATTTAGATTAAGATACCATATGTTTAATATATTTTATAGCAAATGAAATGTTATCTTGAATTTCTCGGAATAACCTAAGAAGCCATCTTCATTCTGAATAACTTTTGCATAACTGGATAGACGAAATTTGACACGCAAAAATATTCATCTTGTTAAAACACACGCTTTATGTCAAATACATTCTTTGAGTTAACCATTGCCGAGCTATTCCTTGGTTTTGGTTTAAATTCCTTAATACATATACATTTATTAAATAAAAACTCGTTATACGTTAAGCGGAATTTTAGGGCTATCTCATGGCGACCAGGTCTCAGAAGATTTTACCATAGCTTTATTCTAGTGTATTTCCTTATTTGCTTTCCCCCTTACACTCACAAGCAAACATGTAATAAAACCATATCTGTTAATATCTGTCGTGATTATTATGAAGCAGACAGAAGAAAAAGCTTTTTTAAAATTAGTATTTATTGAATATGAAGAGAAAGTAATATGCTTGTAACTCATAGCATATTCTTACTTTCTCTACTTAGTATTATAGGTAGCAAAGCCCTTGCACTCCACCCAAAAATCAGATACTGAGATTTAGGTTCCCTGCATCAAAAAAAAAAAAAAGAAAAAGAGAAACATATTTTGAAAAAAATACCTTTGAACACGATAACTCAAAAACAAAAAGGCGGTAAAATACGAAACTTGACATTAAAAAACTGTAATGGAAAAAATTACGATAATTTTAATTTCCTCAAAAATATTTACAACAATTTTGATTAAAATAGCGGGTATTAGAGATATTCTCATGGCAATAAAATTTATTTCTTGGATTTTATAGGAATTGGTAAACCGTAAAAGATAGACAAAAACTTAATGCACAAAAAAAGCAGTTCTTCTTAAAATTCTCGTTAAAACACTTTATTTATTACATTTGTTTTTTTTCGTGCAGTTAACCATTGCCGAAATATTCCTTGTTATTATCAAGTACTTAACATTTTTTCATACGGGAATTTTTCAACTTCTAAGAAACGAATTTCAGTCACATAGAGGCCAGTTTTTAAAAGATTTGACCTAGTGTATTCCCTTGCTTCCCTTTTACTCGTAAGGAAGCAACTAATATAATAATTTCTGCTAATGTTTATCTAGATTTGCATGAAGTACTAAATAATAAGCTCTTTAAGAATAGTTTGTTACAGGGATGTAGAGAAAGTCATGTGAATGGAACTCATCAGATTTTTCTTAAATGTATATAAAAGTAAACGTGTAATGGAAGTTTATCTCAATTAACAGGAAATATAAGTTGAATAAGCTTTTATGGGAACAGTTTGTAGAGGTGTGAATAGAGACAGGTGACTGCAGCACATCAGAATCTGTTTTGCAGTAATTTTTTACTTTCTCTATACTCACTATGTACACTCCACCAAAAAAATTCATACCGAGATTTCACCGGAAATATATGTTTTAGGGTCCCCTGTATCCAAAAAAAGTATTTTCAGAAAAAGGTCCGTGTGTGTGTGTGTCCTTTTGTCTATGAACACGATAACTCAAAAACGAAAAGTCGGTAAAATACCAAACTTGGCATTTAAGTTTAGTATCTTCCAGGGATGCGACACGAAGATTTTGAGAAAAATACCCCCACCCCAAACTACCCTTTACATGGAACTTTTTTCGAACATTTTGATTTTCAAAAAAATGGCTCTAACGATTTTGATTAAAATATCGTATGTTAAAGTTATCTACCTGAAAAATAAAATGTATATTTTGAATTTTCTGGGAATAGCCTCTGAAGACTATTCTGGATGAATTTTTCATAACTACTAAACCGTAAGAGATGGACAAAAACTTAACCCACAAAAAAATGTAGAGCACGTTAAAACACACACTTTATGTTATATACATTTTTTTCGTGGAGTTGATCGTTTTTGAGATATTCCTTTTTCTTGATTTCAGCTTTGAAAAACTTATACTTTTCTCATACAGGAATTTGTCAACTCCTGTCCATACAAACAAAGGAACATCAGTCACACAATATAATGTAATGTTTTTGAATTAAAGTAACATCAGTCACATAGCAACCAGCTTTTGGCTTTCACTTTAACCTATGGTACTCCCTTATTTCGCTTCTACTTACAATAAATAAAAAAATAAGATTATTTCTGCCTATGTTTCTCGATTAGCATGAAATAAATAAAAGATAAGCTTATTAACAATAATAATTTACAGAGATATAGAGAAAATCATGTGAGTGGAACACAGCAGATTTTTTTTTTTGCTGTACAGCCATTTAAAGATCGTACAATCCACCTGTTTCCTGGCATATTACTTTATAAAATGTCGTTGTTCTCAAAAGTATACTTTTACACTTTCAGAAAGTTCCACATGCCTCAGTTTTTGTTTAAATTCAATTACAATGTCCCAGAACGTGCAGAAGTATGCAGAAGTACTTTTCTATGAAAATATTGTTAGTTTTAAGATCACATTTTTTGTAGGTTTATACAAACATTTACGGCACGCTTATCATATTTATTTAAAATATTTTTTCATTCAATTGTTTATAGTTCTATTTTATTTTGTGTCGCTTTAACAACTCGCGACGGTAAGGTAGGTACCTCGTTTACGGTTTGTGGTGAACAGCAGTCTTTTAAGGTCTCATCCACGTTACACTGGCCTTCGCTTAGCGCCAACCTTATAGTGTTAGAGAGCCGTCCAGTCTAGCTATTATACCACTGAAGTGATAGTACCATGTGTAGTCAGATAGCAAAGTGCAGCTGGCCTTCTAAGGACTCATCTCCTCACACCGTTCTTACCACTTAACTCCGCTACAGACAGATGGCGCTAGGGGAACTGATCAGTCTACTGCCTGCACCATCTATAGGTAGATGGCAGCGCAATCGCAATTAGTATCTATTTTCAGTTTTGCTATTGTTTTAGACTGAAGGTGGATCTTTGGGATGTGGTATATTTAATATCTAATCTTGTATTTACTGAACGAACCAAATTAAAAAAAAAAACAAAAAAACTAACCAGATTGGTGGGCCCTTAAGATTGCCGATCCCGGTGCCCACGCTCGCTAAAGTGTCTCGCTTTAGCGCTTCGTAGTGCACAGGATCGTGGGCTCGAGTCCCGCCTTGGGCATGGATGTTTCTGTGTTTGTAAATGTGTCTATGTTTGTGTATTTATATGTAAAAGGAAAACGTTAAGAATAATAAGGTCTACTAAGGAAATATATGAAACTGGAAAAAATTGAGAAAAAAGGAATACAGCGCCGGAGTCCTGACAAGCCTCCGGAACTGCATTTTTTTTTATAAAAATTTTTTTGAACCCATGACCTTTTGAATGACGTTACTGCCTAAGCCATTCCACTCGGTGTGATTTTTTTTTATGCTTGAAACCACAAATTGAAAAATTGCAGTCTCTTTTCCCTTTGGAACATTTTGAGTATGCGACATATTTACATAATGCAGTATATAGTTATTTTTTCAATTTGAATAAAGTTTGGTATATATAAACTAAACAGTAATGAAAGAATAGAAGAACCCATACAAAAATGTGGAGCTTTGAAATTTGACTCCCAGCGTCCCATAAGTAGAGTGGATAAAGAAAACGTCCTGCTTCTTGCATGGATTATGTAATATACTGATCGTTGAGGATCGAGTCCGATATTTATGACCCGAAAGGGCTTTGGTAAGCACAGAAGCCTGTGGGTAACGAGGAACAGTGTCAGGAGTGTGAAAATGGGTTTCCTTTGGCAGCACAAACTGTTATCGACCGGAACAATTAAGTTCTTGGCACAGGACACAGTAACTCTGTCACGTGGTCCCAGCAGCTCCACAGGTTATTTTCATTCATACCGTGCGGTCGCACAATTAGTGTTCACTCCTTTTGTTCTATACCTGCCTGCTTGGGCAGACACATCAGGATGTTTATGGCGAGGCGTAGTGCTACCAGCTAAATAAAACAACACACAAACGCTTATCTTATGTGTTCCATTAACAGAATTCGTGTAGCTGTTCCAAACATTTTTTTTTTTACTTTCTCTACACGTACTATGTACATAATGTATAGAGAAGGTATTGCATTGTACCCAAAAATTCGATACCGAGATTTCATCGGAAATATATGTTTTGAGACCACCTGAATCCAAAAAAAGCATTTTTACAAAATGAGCCGTGTGTGTGCGTGTGCGTGTCTGGTATTTACCTTTGTTTTCTTCCAAGGATGCGACACGAAGATTTTCAAGAAAATCCCCCCGCCCCCAACTATCCTTTAAGTGGAACTGTTTTCAAAAAATTTTGTTTTCTTAAAAATGGCTCTAGTGATTTTGATAAAGATATCGTATATTAAAAATATTTACCTGACACATAATATGTATATCCTGAATTTTCTGGGAATAGCCTCTAAGACTGTTTTTATTCTGGATGAATTCTACGGAATTTTGCATAACTGCTAAACCGTAGGAGATACACAAAAACTTACCACACAAAAAATGTAGAGACATTAAAACACACAATTTATGTTATATACATTTTTTTTCGTGGAGTTGATCGTTTTTAAGATATTCCTTGTTTTTTATTTCAGCTTTAAAAACTTATACTTTTCTCATACAGGAATTTGTCAACACGTGTCCATACAAACAAAGGAACTTCAGTCTCATAGCAACCAGCCTTTGACTATCACTTTAACTTATGGTACTCCCATATTTCGCTTCTACTTACAAGAAAGCAAGTAATAAGACTGTTTGTGCTATTTTTCTCTTGATTAGAATTAAGTAAATAGAAGCATTAGCTTTTTAACAATAATTTTTTGCAGAGATGTAGAGAAAGTCGTGTGAAAATAACATGCCACATATAAATTGACCATGGGAAAAACATGGATTTTCTAGATTCAGACCACAAATTATCAAGGATTGGCTTGTGATTTGTTAATGGTCATGGCGAATGCAAGACGGATCAGAAATTGAAGTCGTTTAAACTCAAACGGCAAATCGGTTGGGATCATCGGGATCCCCGGAATGAGAATTTCCTCACCTTCGAATTTTCCTTTGAGTATCGTCGCGTAAATCACATTGTTCATCAATTTACTTACCACCAAACGCCTTCCGTTGCACAGTTTTGGTTGGTTTATGTTTCAAAGCATGATTACTACGGAGCCAACCTTTAATCGTAAATTGTGCGGTGGTAAGCCAAGCATATCCAAGGAGTTTAAAAATTTAATTGCATAGTTGCTCTTCACGTGCAATTTCATTCGCAATGTTTCGAATCCTTTGTCGGGAAAGATTCGATTGTCTTGGTCGAGCATTGTTAATGGTAATATCGGCACAATAAGCCAATAGAAACTCGAAACAAACACCATAGACAACAATGCGTTTTTCTGTCTGTTGCGTTTTGTTATACCACGTTTTATGTCACGTCCCACGAAAACGGGGTAAAAAGTGTCCTGTGTACATCTCCTGGCTCTAAACTACTCCCCACCGATTTTCAGCCAAATCGGTTCAGCCGTTCTTGAGTTATAAATAGTGTAACTAACACGATATTATATTTTAATCGAAAACGTTAGAGCCATTTTTGAAAAAATCAAAATGTTCGAAATTTTTTCCATATAAAGGATAGTTTGGAGTGGGGGGATTTTCTTGAAAGTCTTCTTGTCGCATCCTTGGAAGACACTAAACTTAAATTCTGAGTTTGGTATTTGACCGACTTTTTGTTTTTGAGTTATTGCGTTCACAGACACACAGACACATACCTTTTTCTGGAACCAGGGGACCAAGAAATTTATTTTTGGTGAAACCTCTATATAAAATTTTAGATGAAATGCAATACCCTCCACGGTGTAATGGTCACCATGCTGACTTCATATACCCAAGGTCGCGGGTTCAAAAAATCCTTAGCATGGCTTCCTTCGGAAGGGAAATAAAACCGTTGGTCCCGTGTCGTAGATTTACGGCACGTAAAAGAACCTCAAGCCTGATAGAGAGCAAAATTAAGCGGTCTTTCACGCCTGATGTAGAATGGGACGCTGAGAACCACAGCAGTTAAAGAGCGTCCATAAATAACACGCCATTTACATTTTTCTATACACTACGTACGTAGGTCGTACAGAGCAAGTAAAACTGAACATAGTGAGACACGAGTAATATATAAAGATTTCTGAAATGGGTCTGTGGTGGGCCGCAGGTTTGAGCGCATAAACGAGTTAAGTTTGATGACTGGTGATGCGAACGGTAAAAGTTTCCTCTCTCCTTACCCCTTGCCTCTCTTAAGTAACCCGACCTCTACCCTTTCCATATGCGACACTCAATAAACTCAATCAATGTGTATGTGCGTGTGCGTGTTTGTTTGGGGAAGAACGCGAGAGGGGAAGCTAATTCGATTGGGAAGCAAATCACTTTAACAGTTTCCTGGCTTTTACGCTGCGCGGCGCTGCTGTCTGTCCTCGTCACACCAGTACTCTGAGCGCAAACTTGGTTTCTCATACACACAACATATTTACGGTGTAATTACTGTGTGTGGTGCATTCACTGATCAAACTGTGAGCTCTGTTTAAAACTACCTTATTTCTTGTCTATTTGACGTAAACAATTGTAAGCTGATTCAAATCTAACCCATGAAATTGTACAAAAAAATTATGATGTATTCCATTCACATAAATTTCTCTAGCTGTTCCAAGCACAAACCAATTTTACAAAAGATTATTCTCTTATTTACATCAAACTAATCGAGATAAACATTAACAGATTGGTATTAGTAGTTATTTCAGTGTAAGTAGAAGGGAAATAAAGCGATAGTCATAGCTTTTAGAAGCTGGTCACTTTTTGAAACAATTAAGGTTCGGTTCGCTTTACATGGTTCTGTTTGCGAAAATTTGGTAGGTAAAAACTAAAATAAATATAAAGGAATATCTCAACCGGCCAACTCTCCAAAAAAATGTATATTACATAAATTATGTGCTTTAACGAGATATCTATTTTTTGAGTTTTAAGTTTTTGTCTATCTCTTTTGGTTTAATAGCTAAGTAAAATTATGCAAAATTATCCAGAACAAAGAAGTCTTCAGGGGCTATTTCCAGAAAATTCAACATATACATATTATTTGTGATATAAATATCTTAAACATACTGTACTTTAGTCAAAATTGTTACAGCAATTTTTGAGAAAATCAACATTTTCAAAAATTGTTCCATGTAAAGGGTAGTTTGGAGTGGAGGAATTTACTTGAAAATCTTTGTGTCGCATCCTTGAAAGATACTAAACATACATACCAAGTTTGGTATGTAATGGCGCACACACACCGACCTTTTTATAAAAATGCTTTTTTGAATTCAAGAGGACCCAAGACGTGTATTTCCGGTGAAATCTCGGTATCGAATTTTTGGTTGCATTACAATACCTTCCCTATATACTATGTACATTGTACGTTTAGAGAAAGTAAAAAATGGAATATAGGTATAGTATTCTTCATTAATTATCATCCAATTCTATGGCTGTTTCACAAATTATTTATTGTGCTGTATTAGTTATCTACTAGCTACCTCGACATAGTATGTTTCATATTATAATATACACATATAAAATGTCGCAATGAGGGCAATAATAAATATAAAGTTGGTCGTATTAATGTGAAATACGAACAGAAATAAAAGTGTTCTCAAAGACAAATTTAGACGTGTACTGTTAAGGGAGTTTCTCACCATTTCCGGCCCATGAGCCTGTCAAAAGGAGAGGACACAAGCATTGGTTAGCAAGGGGAAAACAGGTAATTTACTGTTACTTATTGTGAGGGACAGAATTTCAATGCTCCTACGCAGTGGATTTTCTAAACGAGAAAGATAGGAAACGACCATAGGGAAAACGATGAAACAATCACGTTGTAAAGCGGTTGAAATGCTGAAAATCACTTACAATCGAAAAGTACGCCTGTATACTTGAGTCAGGAGGTCCACCATTGCACTCCTCGTTGGAGAGTCGGGCATGTAGCAGTGATGTCAGGGAGTGAAATATTAAGACGAGTCAAATACATTGCATAGGGAATTGTTATTGATAAATTATACAAAACAAAAAACTGCGGTGCGTGTGTGTAGAGGAGTGGTTAACAGAAAAAGGTAATGCGAAAATAAAGGGCTAAAACGAATTCAACGCTGGACACAGCCCTGAGATCAATATAACACAAGATCCTTGCTACCCTGAGCTAGTCACGAACCCACGTTGCCGAACTGGCGTATGTCACCCGACACCGCACAGACCTATGGCTTGTAGAACAAATATTCTTTTCATCCCCCCCCAAAAGTTACATCGATATTCCACCGAAAAAACACATGTTTAGAGGACCCTTGATAAGAAACGCACCAGTTGTTTGTGTAGGATCTATGTGTGTATGTATGCATTTCTGCGGATAGGTTAATAAAAAATGAATGATTTTTCATGCTTTCCCAGATTGGTTGACAACTATTGGGGGTTACTCATTTTCCTCTCATCGTTGGTCCTTTATTCCGTTTTTTCTCATTTTTAGTCATGCTTCTAAGATTTTGCTGCGTAGGACGGTGCCGGACAGATGGCTCGGATTCGTGCTCAAAGGAAAGCGTACTCCAAGTGGACACTAGAGGGTTGATTGGTCAACGATACGTTGATCGCCCTCAATAGACGGCGCCCTGGGTATTCGAGCTGGGAAATGTTAGGGGTTTCAGCGAGTGTTTGTGGTTTGTACCCTCATGTAGTTCCTTCACTTTGCCCCTTGCTCCCGCAGGGTGTTAGCCTTAATAGAACTATATATGTAGGTCTAACTGACGAGTTGTCCACCTCTGTTTATAACCCTAACCCTAATTCTAAAATGCAAAGTCGGTTATTGTCAAACGTCATATATAAAAATCAGTATCTTCACAGCTATATAAAATTGCTTCCAAATATAGAGAGCTTCACACCTATTCCCAGAGATTTTGTGTGTCATGTAAACATACTACAATGTGGCCTTTTAATCAAAGTCGTTAAGCTGTTTCATATCACTCCAACATTTCTAAAAATATCGCCCTAGAAGTTAGTTTGCGCGTGAGGAATTTTTTTTTTTTTTAAATCTTTATGGTGACTATCTTGAAAAATACTTAAATTATATATGAAGTTTAGTATTTAAGTTATGCTGATGTGTTTCATTCACATACATTCACATACATTTCTCTAGATTATTCTTTTATCGACATTATGCTAATCGAGATAAACATTAGCAGGATTTGTCTTATTACATGCTTCCTTACAAATGGAAGGGAAATAAGGGGATACATTAGGCTAAATCAACAGCCCATTCGGTTCGCTTACCAGGGTTTCGTTTGAGAAAAGTTAAGGCTTTGAACTTCAAAACAATAACAAGGAATATCTCCAAAACAGTCAACTCTACATGAAAAAAGTAATAGCATAAATTACGTGTTTTAATGAGATCTACATTTTTTGTGTGGTAAGTTTTTGTCTATCTCTTATGATTTAACCGTTATGCACCATTCTGCAAAATTCATCTAGAATAAAGAGATGTTTAGGAGCTATTTCCAGAAAATTCAAGATATAGATTTTATTTGTAATGTAAATATATTTAATACACAATATTTTAATCAAAACAATTAGAGCTATATTTGAGAAAAACAAAACCTTTAGAATTTTTTCTATGCAAAGGGTATTTAATGTTGGGAATTTTCTTGAAAATCTTCGTGTCGTATCCTCGAAGGATACTAAAGATAAACACCAAGTTTGGTATTTAACGGTCTCTACATTTTTGAGCTATGTTCACAGATGCATAGAGACAGACAGACACACACATACTCTTTCGGACTCAGGGGACCACAAAACACACTGTTTCAGGTGAAATCTCGTCATCGAATTTTTGTTTGGAATACAGCTATATACATTATATTACATACTTGAGAATGGAAAAAGTGTTTCTTTTTAGATTCAATGCTCCAAATATATATATTTCCGACAAATTTCAGTAATTAATTTTAGGATGGAATGCAATACCTTTTCTACCTACTATTTATATTGTATGTGATTAAGAAAGTAAATATATTGAAAATAAATGGCATAACTGGGAAAGTTATACTTTTTGTTTCATTTTATACAAAAATTGCTAATTGCTGAGGTATTTTAACACGTATTCGTAAGTTCTGTTCTTAAAGTGAAAATGTCAATGTTGTTGGTGAAATTGAAAGCTGCCTTACCTTAAGGCAGGCAGGCAGACACTGTGGGTTGTATGTTGCACCAATCACAGAACGTTTCTATGAAAGTAGTGCCATTCACTGTGCACTCGCCTTTCATCGCACTAAAAGTAAAACCGGATAAAAGGCAGAAGAGGAAAAGGCAAACAAAGTTAAACACAAGAGACGGCTTTTAGAAAACCCGGGCTGCCTCTTTTTCTTTCAAGTTTGTTTAAATGAAAAGCGGGTTGTTAGTAGAGGGTGAATGAATGGTTCTTATCCATCAAGTTGTGTGTTTGTACTGGAAAGGGTTCCTGGAGTTCGCTTTTCTCTTCCCTAACATTATCGATTATCCGCGGTCAATGTCAGTATATCACTAGTGAAGAAAACTCGACGGCGTAAAGCATCGATTTGTCAAACCATTTTGGCCGAATTTCTGCTGCACCTAAGGAAGAACACGTTCTGCATATAAGTGGTGGAAAACAATGCTTCTAAACGCTGAATGTTTGATTGAAATGGGCACTAGTTATTTTATTCAGCTAGTAGAATAAGAGCTTAATTATCTCTACACGTACTATCTACGAGGGCCTTTTTTTTTATTTATTTGTTTTTTGTTCAACCTCCGATAGGCTATAAATAAAAGACAAGTTCACAGAAAACAATTATTTATTACTAAAAGTTTTGTACAGTTATGGCTATTGTTACTTTCTCCATACGCACTATGTACATAGTGTATAGAGAAAGTATTGCACTCTACCAAAAATTCGATACCGAGATTTCACCGGAAATATATGTTTTAGGGTCCCCAATATCCAAAAAAAGCATTTTCACAAAAAGGTCCGTGTGTGTGTGTGTGTGTGTGTGTGTCCGTGTGTCTGTGAACACGATAACTCAAAAACGAAAAGTCGGTAAAATACCAAACTTGGTATTTAAGTTTAGTATCTTCCAGGGATGCGACACGAAGATTTTGAGAAAAATCCCCCCCCACCCCCAACTACCCTTTACATGGAACTTTTTTCGAAAATTTTGATTTTCTCAAAAATAGCTCTAATGATTTTGATTAAAATTTCGTATATTAAACATATTTACCTGACAAATAAAATGTATATCTTGAATTTTCTGGGAATAGCCTCTGAAGAGTAGTTTATTCTGAATGAATTTTACTAAATTTTGGATAACTGCTAAACCGTAAGAGATGGACAAAAACTTACTTCACAAAAATGTAGAGCACATTAAAACACACAATTTATGTTATATACATTTTTTTTCGTGGAGTTCGTCGTTTTTGTGACATTCCTTATTTTTGGTTTCCGCTATGAAAAACTTATACTTTTCTCATACAGGAACTTGTCAACTCCTATCCATATAGACAAAGGAACTTCATTGACATAGCAACCAGCTTTTGACTATCACTTTAACCTACAGTTGTCCCTTATTTCGCTTCTACTTACAAGGAAGCGAGTAATTAGACTATGTCTGCTATTTTTTCTGATTAGCATAAAGTAAATAGAAGTATAAGCTTTTTAAGAATTATTTGTTTCAGGGATATGGAGAAAGTCATGTGAATGGTACACATCAGATTTTTCAAATAATCACCGAAAAGATTGAGACATTTATCGTACTTGTGCACAAGCTTTGCAATATCCGCTTCAAAAAATGTTGCCGTCAATGATTCAGCCCGGAACCACTATCAATGCAGCTGTTTATTGCCACGAGGGCCGTTCTTGTTTTCAACTTCTGATAGGCTATAAATAAAAGACAAGTTCATAGAAAACAATTATTTTATTACTAAAAGTTTTGTACACTTATGGATATTTTTCAACATAATCACCGTAAAGATTGAGGCATTTATCGTACCTGTGCACAAGCTTTGCAATACCCGCTTCAAAAAATGTTGCCGCCAATGATTTCAAATGAGCATGTGAATGGAACACATCAGATTTTTCAAGTATGAGACGGAAGCAGAGTTCTGTATTTACATGAGAGAGATAAAGATGCTCTTATCCCGCTAGTTGTATAAATTATTTTATCAGTGACCACTTAAGGCGATACTTCTGTGAAATTTGGAATATTCACAGTATACAAGGTATCTTATTGAAATTTATATCTGCTGTTTTACCCAATATACCACCTTACATGGTTGTTTGAATAATACGTTTTACTTTCTCAAGCGTATGTACAATGTACATAGTAGATAGAGAAGGTATTGTATTCCGCCCAAAATTCAATGTTGAGATTTCACCAGAAATATATGTTTTGAGGTCCCCTGTGTCCGAAATTTTTTTTTAGAAAAAAAGTCCTTGTGTGTCTCTGGGGACAGCATTACTCAACAACAAAACGACCGTTAAATGCCACACTTGGTATTTAAATTTAATATATCCCAAGGATGTGACAGACACAAACTGCCCTTTACTTGTAACATTTTCAAAAATTTTGATTTTCTAAATAATAGTTCTAGCGATTTTGGTTAAAATACCGTATATTAAAGATATTTACACCCCAAATGAAACGTATATGTTGACTTTTCTGAGAATAGCCTCTGAAGAGCTATTTATTCGGGATGAATTTTGTCCAATTTTGCATAACTGCTGAACCGTAAGAGATGGGCAAAACTTAATGCACAAATAATTTAAATCTCGTCAAAACTCAGAATTTATGTTCGTTACATTTTTGTTGTGGAGGTTGCCGTTTCGGAGATATTCCTTGTTATTTGTTTCAATTGTAAAGTATTTATACTTTTTTCATACAGGAAGTGTCTGTTTTTGTTTTGTTCTACTCCTGGTCAAGCAAAGAAGGGAATTGCAATAACAATCGCATAACGATAGCTTTTAAAACATTTGACTATCACTTTAGCATACCACATTCCTTTATTTCATTTTACTTATAAGGAACTAAGTAATAAGAACTTTCTGCTAATGTTTATCTCGATTGGCATGGTGTAGAAAGAAAAATAACCTTTTTTAAGAAGTTTGTTTGCAGAGCAGCTAGAGAAAATCTTGTTAGAGAAACACGTTAGATTTTGCTTGTCTAAATTCACTGTCGTAATATTTTAGAATTTTTTAAAATACATAAAACTCCAGTTTTACAGCAAATGAGTTTACAAATAGATTTGTATTATTAAATATTGTATATTAGCTCTAAATTGTGTAGAATCATATTAGTATTGTGTTCTCTAAAACCCTTGATTTTTCAAAATTGAACTATCCTTTTCTCGAAATCGTATTTTGAGAAAGAGTACACAAATTTTGAAACAAATTTTTGAAAAAATTGCATCATATGGACCATTTTGAGTATGGAAAGAGGATGGAAAAAGTTTGCAAACATTAAGGTTTTAATATTGGAAGTGCCTTTTATTAAGCACATATCTACCTATCTATAGCTTCAGTTTATTAATAGTTTAAAGCGCATATATATTTTCTTAAAAGTTTACAATTTGTATTCTTTTATTAGAAAAAATATTTTTTCATAATGTTTTATCCAATTTCACAAATGCATCACTTTAATATCAGGTGTCTATCTTATCTGGGTTCGTGGTACGATCACTGATTCATACATAATTGTAATGGATGTGTGATGCTTATAAATCAAAGCCTAGTAAAGAATATTCCTTTGATTATAGTAAAGTTGGCTTAGAAGCAAAATAACTTAATGTAACGATATTAATATGTTTAAAACAACATTGATATGATATGGATTTTTTGGAATATAAGAAATTTTGATGTGTTCCACTCACACGAACTTCTATACTATTTATTCTGGAACAAACTATTCTTACAAAAGCTTTTAGTCTATGTACTTCATATTAATCAAGATAAGCATTAACTAAATGGTTTTATGACTTATTTCATTTTGGGTTCGAGAGAAATGAGGGAATACACTAGGTTATAAAGCGATAGACAAAACTTTTTAGAGATATTTGACGACTTCCCATTTGAGAAAAGTGTTCAGTATTGGAAAAGATAAACCAATTACGAGGAATATCTCGGAAATAGTTAACTGTATAAAAAGTATATACATAAATTGTGTCTTTTAACAATATGTAGGTTTTTTTGTTTGTTTTTTTTTTTTTTGTTTTTTTTTGCGGTGATATTTTTCTGTCTGTTTCGTTTACTACTTATAAAAACGTCATTCAGAGGTAAGAGGGCTTCAAAATCGATTCCCAGAAATCCACTTTAATTGTCCAAATATTAGTGATATACACTTTACCAAGCAAATATATTTACTATATAATACTAACCCCTTTTGAGAAAATCAAAATGTTCGAACAAATTCTTGTAAAAGATAGGGCTGAGAGGACTTTCTAGAAATTCTTCGTATCGCATCCCTTATTCAAAATCGTTAGATCCAATTTTGCAAAAATCAAAATTTTCGATTTTTTTTCCAAGTAAAGGGTAGCTTGGGGAGGCGGGATTTTTCTCAAAATCTTCGTGTCGTATCTCTGGAAGTTACTAAACTTAAATTCAAAGTTTGGTATTTTACCTACTTTGCGTTATTGTGTTATCGTGTTCATGGACAGACGGATACACACACATACGGACCTTTTTCTATAAATGCATTTTTTTAATACAGGGGAGCCTAAAGCACTTATTTGCAGTGAAATCTTAGTATCGAACATTTTTGGGTGGAATACAATACCTTCCCTATATGCTAGACATAGTACGTTTTGTGAAACTAAATAGTATTGTCTGTTACTTTAGCCTAATTTCCCTCTACTTATGACAAACTAAGTTATAAGATAATTTCTGGTAATGCGCATCATGATGTAAAATGGCGTGTTATTTATGGACGCTTTAACTACTGTGGCTCTCAGCGTCCCATTCTAAATTGATACGTCGCGGATTCAAACCCGGCGGAGGACGATGGCTTTTTTCGGGTGTAAAAATCCTTAGCATGGCTTCCTTCGTAAGGGAAGTAAAGCCGTTGGTCCCGTGGCGTAGAAGAACCTCAAGCCTGATAAGAGAGGCCTCTGAGCAAAATTAAGCGGTCTTTCATCATGATGTAGATAAAGAATATGTTGTAATTATGGGCAGAACAGATAGAGAAATCCATGTGAATGTCACACATCATATTTGAGTATGAATATTGAGCAGCATATATATTTGTGGAGCGTACACACATACACCTTCAACTTTTCCGTAGGGAAAGGACACGCCGGCGTTACCATGACAACACCACGCACCATCATTTGTTTAACTGTATCTAGATGGCAGTCGTGTAGCGTTAAAGTAAGTTAGCGTTTCGTTTTGAAATGTTGTCATGACGAGAGCTCTCTATCACAACACAACAGGACGTTTAGTTCCAGACGAGTGGTTAGCAATCAATCCTCGTGAAACCTGCTTATTGATACACAACATCAGCAGCGTGGGGAAATGTTCTGTCGTTGCCATGGCAACACTCGCTCCATTTCGTTACGTGCGTCTTCAACGCGCCATCTAGATGTATACCGCACATTCAAGTCTTTTTACACGATTGCTGTCTCTACCACCTACATAGTATAGATATAGAAAGTATTCTATGCCACCCAAAAATTTAGTACATGATATCACTGGAAATGCATGTTTTACGATATCTTGAATCATAAATAGTGTTTCTATTTCTCCAATTACCTTGTGATTGACATTCTGCTGACACGTGGCCATCTCGGTACCGTTTTGCAACGGCAAACGTTCCACAGCTTTCTCTAAAATGCCTGCTGTTCTCCATGCATTTTCTATCACATTTACTTCCCCCATTTCTTACTAGTTACCTCATCTATTCCTTTCCACATTGGGTTCTGTATTTTTTTAACGTTTAAGTTTTATTATTTCGGCTTAAAGTAACCTAGATTATTTATCAGAGCATTTTCAAACCAGTGTCCCTCGTGGTATTTCTAGGATGAGAATAAGAGCAATGTCCGCGACATATAAAAGGTACTAACGATTATAAATGTAAAAATTCTTATGAAATCACTATGTATAACACAACCGAACTTTTCACAGAATGAAATCAAACAATCAGATTGCAAACAATTGATCAGTCACGCATGAGAACGCGCGCGTAAATTTTCACTGAACCACGTAGGTGTTGCAACGCCGATGACATCACGTCTCTGACGGTTATGAATTCTTACATTATGATTGGTCAGCAACCTGACGAGCCCTTGCCAGCAGACGACACACCCCACAAATGTCAATCATAAGGAAATTTCTCACCGAAAATATGTACGTACATTGCTGGCGGGGTAGGTATTGCATAGGGTCTCCTTAGCGCGAGCGAAAGACCTGGGTTCGGGGTGCACTCAGCCTCGTGAGGTCCATGGGGGCCAATTGAAGAGCTACTTGATTGAGAAGTAGCGGCCCCAGATACAGAAGGCCGCATTAACCAGAGGAACCCAAGGCGCTGATCACGTCTGGCCATCCAAAACTGTCCCCTATCTATGACGCCTGTAGTGAGCCGAGATGGAGGACGAAGCCCTTGTGGGCTGTAGCGCAGGAGTTTAATTCAAATAATTTCAGTTGGTATTGCATTCCACGCAAAAATCCGATGCGAGATCTCACTGGAAATACACGTTTTGGGGTTTTGAACCCAAAATAGTATTTTTACTTTCTCTAGCAATTACTATGTGCCTACATAGTAGGTAGCGTATAGGTTTCTCCAAAACATGATGACCCTCAAACGGAACCGCTCCCCCTACCACTGGGCAATAACCATTATCAAACAAAAGACGAACCTGTACTAGGGGTGAGAGGCAACGTAGTAAAATATGTTTCCTGAAGACAGTTCTTGCAAGTCGAGAATCACACCTCAGTTAAGGGTCCAGTAAGTGGAAGACTAGGCAACAGCGAGGGTTGGTTTCCAACCGCAAACCGCCCTAACCGCAAACTTTAAAGAAGAGTGGGGCAGGGCCATCATGTTCTGAAAAATACTGTAGTATCTATTGTATACCGCCCAAGAATACGATTTAGAGATTTCGCCGATAATACACGTTTGGAGGTCCCTGAATAAAAATTACAAAAATGTCCGCGTGTGTCTGTGTCAGTCTGTGAGCTGGATAGGATATGGTATAAGGGGATTCGTCACTAAACCTGTGGAGGGGCACTCCAGGGAGGGACGGATAAGGTGAGAGAATACATCGGTTGGCCGGAACCAGAAGCGACGGCACAACAACAACAACGATATCCCTACATTTTCCTGATTGAAGCACCCTGACAGTCGGACGGGCAGGCCGTAGTCTCGTTCCACATTAGTTCCAACGCCCTCACCAGGAGCGGTCCTTATTCCGGCAATCAGCCGAAGTCAGGGGACGAAGATATAGTCATCGTTTTTCCCTGCTACGCCCGACCGAGCACCATCGCAGACACATCCAAATTGAAAGAAACCAACGGACGAAGGATGAAAGAAATGACAATGGAAAGGACATGGAGGGTCAGGAAATTCAGAGGATGTAAGAAATCTGCCCAAAAGAAATCACCTCAAAACCCATCGGTCAGGCAAGTCGGCCACAGGAAGCGAACCCGCAACCTCCCGAATGCGGAACATAGACGCCTGATCCATCATTCCGTTGGACAGCATAACTCAAAAAAGAAAAGTCTGTTAAATACTAAGTTTATTAGACAAACTATTTTCAAGAAAATTCTCTTACTCCAAACTACTGTACACATGAACAAATTTTAAAAAAATTAATTACTTTCTCTACACGTACCATGTACGTAGTGTATACAGAAGGTATTGTACTCCAACCAAAAATTCGATACCCAGATTTCAACGGAAATATACATTTTGGGTCCTCCTGAATAAAAAAAAGTCTGATGTGTACCATTCACATGACTTTCTCTACATTATTGCTTAAAAGCCAATGCTTCTATTTACTTCATGCTAATCGAGAAAAAATTAACAGAAATATTCTTATTACTTGATTCCTTGTAAGTAGAAGCGAAATAAGGGAGTACCATAGGTTTAAGTGATAGTCAAAAGCTGGTCGCTATGTGACTGAAGTTCCTTTGTTTGTATGGACACGAGTTGACAAATTCATGTATGAAAAGTATAAGTTTTTCAAAGCTGAAACCAAAAACAAGGGATATCTAAAAAACGATCAACTCAGCGAAAAAAAATATAACATAAATTATGTGTTTTAATGTCCTGTACGTTTTTTGTATGGCAAGTTTATGTCCATCTCTTACGGTTTAGCAGTTATGCAACATTCCGTAAAATTCATACAGAATAAACTAGTCTTCGGAGGATGTTTCCTGAATATTCAAGATATACATATTATTTGTCAGGTAAATATCTGTAATGTACCGTATTTTAATCAAAATCTTTAGTAAATTTTGAGAAAATCAAAGTTTTCGAAATTTTTTCCATATAAAGGGTAGTTTGGGATTAGGAGATTTTCTTGAAAATCTTCGTGTCGTATCCTTGCAAGGTACCAAACTTAAATACGAAGTTTGGTATTTAACGGTCTTTTCGTTTTTGAGCTATTCTGTCCACAGACACACACACACACACACACACACACACACACACACACACACTCAGTATCGAATTTTTGGGTGCATTACAATACCTCCTCTATACACTATGTACGTAGTACGTGTAGAGAGTGTAAAAAAGCATTTTTGGAAAAAGGTCCGTGTGTGTCTGTGGACAGCATAGGTCAAAAAATGAAAATACCGTTAAATACCAAACTTGGTATTTAAGTTTATCTTCCAATGATGTAACACGAAGATTTTGAAAAAAAAATCCCAACCTCTAACGATTTTGATTAAAATGTCTATAGTTAAGATATTTACATGCAGAAAATGTATATCTTGAATTTTCTGGGAATAGCCTCTAAAGACTATTTTATTCTGGATGAATTTTGCTGACTTTTGTGTAAGAGACAGACAAAACCTTACTACACAAAAAATATAGATCTTGTTAAAACACACAATCTATGTCATATACATTTTTCATAGCGTTATCGTTTGCCAGCTATTCCTTGTTATTGGCTTCAATTTTAAACTATGTAAACTCTTCTCAAACGGAAAGTCGCCTTTTGTTTCATTTCTCTCCTTTTTACTGCTGGAATTGCAAAGCGAATCTAACTTCAATTGTTCATGTAGCGACCAACTTTTAAAATATTTTACCATCACTTTAGTATATTCCCTTATTTTTCTTCTGTTTAGTAGGAAGCAAGTAAGACAATGTCAACTATTGTTTACCTGGATTAGCATTATTTAGATAAAAGAACATTTTTTGTAAGTATAATTTGTTTGCAGAACAGGTAGAGAGATTCGTATGAGTGGAACACACTAGAGTTTATTATTATTATTATTATTATTATTATTATGTTTATTATTCCGCAGATTTAAATCTCACGAACATTCGTTTTTGCCAACTTATATTTCTTGACCGTTCCTTTTATCACCCATATTTGTTAAAATGTTTCATCAGGAATTCTGTATTTTTACCATTACGTGTTTTAAAGTGTCATCAATTATAGCATTATTGCGTTATAACAGCTCCTGTGAAGCATACAATTCAGAATTATATTACAAGTAACATATCTGGGGTGTGATGTGACATGGCCTTCCTTGATAAAATATATTTTCTTCCTTTTATGCCAAAACAATGAAATAGTTATAGTAGATGTTCCAAATTCTTAACTCGCCGAACTGTATGCTGTGTCAAGAAGAAGTCATTCAAAACTGGGAACATCTTAGTACATGCTCTGCTCTTCAGCAATTTTGGGACAAATCAAATGCACAACTGTTTGGGGAAACCAGGAGGCTAATGACAATTGGCCAACAGCCTGAGCATTAGATTAAATAAATAAATACTTTTTCGTCCGGTCTGGAAAATAAATAATTAATTTACTGTATTTATAAGTGTGCGATGGTAATTTAGGGGTTACCGGGTTTGTATCCCGTGTAAGGTTTTGGATATTAAGAAAATGTCTGAATTTTGTTGGCATGGAATCTCTCTCAGGTGTGGTAAGCCACAAGCGATTTTCTTCGAGTTCCAGATTATTATCGAACTCATTTATTCATTTTGTTCGGCTGTTTCTGCCGTCGAACACACACGCATTCCTCCTAAATTTTCTATTTTTAAGTTACGCTTTACACGACCGCGTCTATTATTACTTTTGACAGTGCTGTGATTTCGTCAATATTATGGTTCGTATTAAATTAACACTATTTCCGTCATAACCAAAGGTAGCCCGTGCGGCTCCACTCCGGACCCAAATATCAGATCTTAGCTCCGCGGATGTTCCATGCCTAGTGCCAAAAATGTCGCTTGACCAGCAAGAGAATTGTTTCCGTATCCTACCTGGGTCGCTTGTCAGCTCGTGACAACTGTTTATCCTAGGTGTGTTAGACTTGTTTTACAATATTCCTTCCCTAGCCATTTTCAATATACATTTGTCCCTTCTTAATATAATTTATATTATATTGGCTATAATTACATATCCCTTTTAGATAACTCTTAACACCGTGACATGACATGTACTGTTTCAAGTGTTATGACTAAATTCCGCTTCATGTGTGCAATAACAGGTATAATTTTCAAAAAAGTAAACTTACATTATGAACATTTTCCAAATTCCAGGATTCATTAGCATAAGGGGAAATATTTTTCTGCTGCATCTGATGTCTTTATTGACGTGAACTCACGTATTTGTTGTTGCTAGGCAGCAGTAATGACGCAAACTACAAGCAGGTTCTGCCTCACCCCCTGCGCACAGCGTTCTGCATAATGCAGATACCGCTATTTTAACAATGCCAGGGTGCGGGGCTATTTATATCCGCGGTTTACCTCAGACACAAGGACGCTCCTAGGTAGTAAACGTTTGTCTTATGTTTCATATTTTTCCCCTCAAGGAACTGTTGAGCAAGTTAATTTACGTATCTCGCCCACCCCTCAGGATGAGGGTTTAAATGCCCATCATCGCCCTTGTCGGCTATCTCGCGAGATAAAATACATCATTCACGCGTGCGAAGAACAGAATTTTTCCCCTTTGATTCCGCGGTCGTGTGATAGTGAAGAGGCTGGTAAAAGTCGGTTACCTCGCTCCATTCAATTTACTTTGATCAAATCCTACCAGGGCTTCCTCCCTTTTAGACTTTGTTATCTAACGTTCCTCTCTCAACGTCACATTCGTAATCTTCGTGCACTTCTTTGTTACACAGGGTGTGCCCCAAGAGTCTAGTTTCCGAGTAGATGTAGACATCAGCGTATGAAAACGCCTTCATGTCAACAGTCCTTGCCAGAAAGTGTATAAAACGAAGCGTGTACTTCATGATGTCCCATGCAAATGTATAGATGAGGCATATACTTATCTTATGAACATGTAGATTAAGGTTCTAAATTCCATGCAAGTAATGCATGAGTTGAGGCATATACGGTATTTTTCAGAACATGATAGCCCTCTGCCAAAGAAGGCGTGGCTTTAAAGTTTGGGATTAGGAGGTTTGCGGTTGGAAACCTACCCTCGCAGTTGCCAAGTCTTCCACTTACTGGCCCCTTAACTAAGGTGCGAATCTCGACTTGCAAGTTGAGTCTTCAAGTTTCGAGGATACAGGGTCGTCTTTTGTTTGCTAATAATTATGCCCAGTGACAGAGGAGATGGTCCCGTTTGAAGGCCATCATGTTTTGGAGAAAAATGTATCTATCTTGTGGGCTTGGAGATCAAAGTCCAATCTATGTTCCATACAATAAATGACATATACTTATCATGTGGACATGGAGATTAACGTCCTATGTTCCATGCAACTAATGTATGAAATGAGACATATAGTTATCTTTGTGACCATGGAAATTCAAGGCATATGTCGCATGCAACTAATATATGACATGAGACATATACCTAGCTGGTGGACATGGAGATTAACGTCCTATGTTCCATGCAACTAATGTATGAGATGAGACATTTACTTATCTTGTGCACCTGGAGATTATAAAGCCCTATGTTCCATGCAACTAATGTATGAGATGAGACATATACTTATCTTGTGCACATGGAGAGTATAAAGCCCTATGTTCCATGCAACTAATGTATGAGATGAGACATTTAGCTTATCTTTGTGACCATGGAAATTCAAGGCATATGTCGCATGCAACTAATATATGAGATGAGACATAAACCTAGCTGGTGGACATGGAGATTATAAAGCCCTGTGTTCCATGCAACTAATGTATGAGATGAGACATATACCTAGCTGGTGGACATGGCGATTATAAAGCCCTGTGTTCCATGCAACTAATGTATGAGATGAGACATTTAGCTTATCTTTGTGACCATGGAAATTCAAGGCATATGTCGCATGCAACTAATATATGAGATGAGACATAAACCTAGCTGGTGGACATGGAGATTATAAAGCCCTGTGTTCCATGCAACTAATGTATGAGATGAGACATATACCTAGCTGGTGGACATGGCGATTATAAAGCCCTGTGTTCCATTCAACTAATGTATGAGACGAGACATATACTTATCTTGTGGACATGGATATCAAAGTCCTATGTTCCATGCAATTAATGTATGAGATTAGGCATATACCTATCTTGTGCGCATGGAGATTAAAGTCTTATGTTCCATGCAAATAATAAAAGAGATTAGACACCTATCTTGTGGGCACGGAGGTCAAAGTCCTAAGTTCCATGGAAGTAATTTATGAGATGAGACATATATTTATCTTGTGCATATGAAGATTAAAATTTTATGTACCATGCAATTAATATATGAGATTAGGCATATGTCTATCTTGTGTGCATGGAGATTAAAGTCTTATGTTCCATGCAATTAATAAAAGAGATTAGACACCTATCTTGTGGGCACGGACGTCAAAGTCCTAAGTTCCATGGAAGTAATTTATGAGATGAGACATATATTTATCTTGTGCATATAAAGATTAACATTTTATGTACCATGCAATTAATATATGAGATTAGGCATATACCTATCTTGTGTGCATGGAGATTAAGGTCGTATGTTCCATGCAATTAATAAAAGAGATTAGACACCTATCTTGTGGGCAAGGAGGTCAAAGTCCTAAGTTCCATGGAAGTAATTTATGAGATGAGACATATATTTATCTTGTGCATATAAAGATTAACATTTTATGTACCATGCAATTAATATATGAGATTAGGCATATACCTATCTTGTGTGCATGGAGATTAAGGTCGTATGTTCCAGTCCAGACTACGGCTGACGGTGGTGTCGCTAGCCTATCTATTGCGGTTTACCAGTTATCCAAAACCAGCAAAATTCATCCAGAATAAAAAGGTCTTCAGAGACTATTTCCAGAAAGCTAAAAATATACATTTTATATGTCGTGTAAATATCTTTAATATACGATATTTTAATCAAAATCGTTTGTGCATTTTTGAGAAAATAAAAAGTTTTGAAAATTTTCCTAAAGAGTAGTTGAAGGTCGGTGGATTTTTTTTTTTTTTAAATCTTCTGTAGCAACTTTGGGAGATACTAAACTTAAATACCAAGTTAATTCAAAATCTTCTCGGGCTTCTAGTCAGGTAATAACTTGGCTTGACACCAACGTTTCGAAGAAGTGCATCTTCCTCGTCTTCAGGGTGAACTGATGGTTTGAGCTTGCGGAGACTGGTATTTATAAGAGCTGGGATGAATACCAAGGTTTGTAATTTAACGGACTCTTCGTTTTTGAGCTATGCTGCCCACAGACACACACATCTTTTTTCTAAAAATGCTACTTTTGTGGAATCAGGGGGTCTCAAACGGTGTATTTTTGGTTAAATCTCGGTATCAAATTTTTGGGTGCAGTACAATACGTTCTTTGTACACTATGTACATAGTACGTGTAGAGAAAGTAAAAATATGTATTCCATTTACATGATTTTCTCTAGCTTTTTCTGTAACAAGCTCTTCTTATTAAAGCTTATTCCTCTATCTTCTTCATGGTAATCAAGATAAACATCGGCAGTATAGTACCTTATACGTAAAAGGGAAATGTGGAAATACGCTTGGCTAAAGCGATAGTCAAAGCTGTCGCTATGCGATTGAAATTGGATCTCTTTGTATTGCCACGAGTAAAAAAAAAAAGAAAAAAAAAGAAAAAAAAAAGAAAGACAAAAGCCCGTTTGAGAAAAGTTTAAGTATTTTAAATCTGAAGTAGACACACACAGGACCTTTTTAAAAAAAGATCTGTTTTTTACTCAGGAGACTTCAAAACATATATTTACGGTTAAATCTCGGTATCGAAATTTTGGGTGCAATACAATACCTTATTAAATACATAGTACTTGTAAAGAATGAAATATATGTGTTCCATTCACATGACTTTCTGTACCTTTTTGGTAACAAACTCGTTTTAATACAGCTCGTTCTTCTATCTTTTTCATGTCTATCGAGATAAACATCAGCAGAAATGACCTTATTACGTAGTTCCTTATGTGATGCATGGAACACCAGTGGAATGCAATAAAAGGGGAAACCGGAGAAAACCCACCCCTTCGCCGCTTTGTCCACCACAACTCTCACATGCGGTCGATTGGGATCTAGGTGAAAGGCGAGAGATCTAAACACTCGGCCACGGCACGGTCCTCGCTTAGCTAAAATGATAGTCAAAGCTGTCGCTATGGGATTGAAACTTGATTCAGAATGGCATGCATGGGCAGGAGTAAAACAAAAGAAAAAAGAAAGACAAAATCCCGATTGAGAAAAATTTAAGCCTTTTAAATCTGAAGGAGACACACAGGGCGTTTTTCTAAAAATTGTTTTTGTTTTGTTTTAAACTCAGGGGACCTCAAATATATACTTATTTCCGGTGAAAACTCGGTAACGAATTTTTGATTGGAATGTCTGTAGTACGTGTAGAGGTATTAGAAAGGACCTGGTGACGATTACTTGGTCCTTATGTATCAAAACAAAATATTTGTTACTCTCCTATTGGCTCGACATTATAAAAATAACCAGAGTGAGTAAATTCTCACTTGACTCCACAGAAAGAGATTTGAATGGCAATTGGACGTCGTGGACGCCGCGCCAGTTACAGATGATATGCACCACTTGCGATGCTTTTACATTAATTACATCACATTGGATAGAAACCACACGGCGTGTGTCTGCACCAATTTTAGTAATGGCCTGCCTCACTTTGTGCAACAGATCAAGAGAGAGTAACAATAGAGCGTGAGTCAGATGCTGTATCATCCGGCGTTTTATAACATTTGATAACTTTCTCTGTATCCCTCCTTTATCCTCTCTTTCTCTCGTATCTTCAATTCATTCCCAAATCTCTTCAGTTATCTTCTCGTCCCTTCTGTAGTGTATCCTTTTTACCCTCTACTTTCTCTGCTTCGTACATACGTACATAGAGAAGGTATTGCTTTCCGCCCAAAAAATTCGATACAGAGATTTCACGAAAACACCTGCTTTAGGTTTCTCTGAATAACAAATCTGATGTGTTCCATTCACATGACTTTCTCTATATCTCTGTAAATTATTATTGTTAATAAGCTTATCTTTTATTTATTTCATGCTAATCGAGAAAGATTAGCACATATAATCTAATTTCTTGCTTTATTGTAAGTAGAAGCGAAATAAGGGAGTACCATAGGTTAAAGTGAAAGCAAAAAGCTGGTTGCTATGTGACTGAGGTTCCTTTGTTTGTATTGACAGGACTTGACAAATTCCTGTATGAGAAGTTATAAGTTTTTCAAAGCTGAAACCAAGAAAAAGGAATATCTCAAAAACGATCAACTCCACGAAAAAAATGTATATAACATAAATTGCGTGTTTTAACGTGCTCTACATTTTTTGTCGGTTAAGTTTTTGTCCATCTCTTACGGTTTAATAGTTATGAAAAATTCATCCAGAATAAAGTAGTCTTCAGAGGCTATTCCCAGAAAATTCAGAATATACATTTTATTTGTCAGGTAAATAACTTTAATATACGATATTTTAATCAAAATCGTTAGAGCCATTTTTTAGAAAATAAAAATTTTCGAAAAAAATGTCATGTAAAGGGTAGTTTGGGGTGGGGGATTTTTCTCAAAAGCTTCGTGTCGCATCCCTGGAAGATACTAAACTTAAATACCAAGTTTTGTATTTTACCGACTTTTCGTTTTTGGATACAGGGGACCCTAAAACATATATTTCCGGTGAAATCTCGGTATCGAATTTTTTGGTGGAGATTCTTTATACACTAGTACATAGTGAGTATAGAGAAAGTAAAAAAAAAATAGAAAAAATATGTAACGTAAAGTCGTTTAAACACCAATACCTAATATTTAAGTCGAGCATTTTCCGAAATTCGAGACGATTTTCAAGAAGGTATCCCTGCTTTAGCTACTTTTGGCACCGCAGGCGGTGACACTGATGATACACGAATGGTGATGGAGCACCGGTGGAATGCGATTACGGGGAAACCGGAGTAGCCGGAGAAAACCCGCCCCAGTGCCGCTTTGTCCACCACAAACCTCGCATGCGGTCGCTTGGGATCGAACCCCGGCCGTCTAGGTGAGAGTCGAGTGGTCTAACCACTCGGCCACGGTTCGACCGAAAGTATCCCCAGCCTGAACTACCTCTTAATATGGAAAATTTTTATTTTCTCAAAAATAGCTAAAGATTTTGATATTAAAGATATGTACGTGGCAAATAAAACATATAACGTGAATTTCTTGGAAATAGCCTCTGGAGTCCTCTTCATTCAACCTTTGCATAACTAGTAAAGCGTAAGACATAGACAAAACCTTAATACACAAAACACTTAGGTCACAAGTTGCTTGTTTTATTGAGATCTACGGATCTCAATAAAACAAGCAACTTATGTCATATAATTTTTTTTCTTTGTATAATTACGATTTCCGAGACATTCCTTATTATTTCTTTCAATTTTAAAATACTTATAGTATTCTTAATCAGGAAGTCGTATTCCTATTTTTGGTTTTACTGCTGCCATACAAATACAGCCAAATTTCAAACGTATCACAGAGCGAACGGCTTTTAAAATATTTGACTACCACTTTAGCCTACTGTCCCAGAAGTACACGACCTAACAAAAAAAGCACAAACATTTGGGGAAAAACATCTTTATTTCTCTACTTAGTCTCCTTTCAGCTCGGTACACTTTTCCCAGCGATGTTCAATAGCTGCGATACCCTGATTATAATGAGAACTATCGAGGTCTGCAAAATAGCCAGCAACTGCAGACTCCACTCGTCGTTGTTGGCAAATCTTCTACCACCAAGCCATTTCTTCAATTTTGAAAACAGAAAATAATCAGAAGGAAGCAATTCGAACTTTAACTCATTAATTTTGTACATGGCGATAATGGACGTGTGAACTGATGCATTGTCTTGATGAAACTAACTTTCTTTTTCACTAAATGCGGCCGTTTTTTACTTTCTCCCTACGCACTATGTACATAGTGTATAGAGAAAGTATTGTACTCCTCCAAAAAATTCGATACGGAGATTTCACCGGAAATATATGTTTCAGGGTCCCCAATATCCAAAAAAAGCATTTTCGCAAAAAGGTCCGTGTGTGTGTGTGTGTGTGTGTGTGTGTGTGTGTGTGTGTGTCCGTGTGTCTGTGAACACGATAACTCAAAAACGAAAAGTGGGTAAAATACCAAACTTTTAAATTTAGTATCTTCCAGGGATGCGACACGAAGATTTTGAGAAAAATCCCCTCAACCCTAACTACCCTTTACATGGAACTTTTTCGAAAATTTTGATTTTCTCAAAAATGGCTCTAACGATTTTGATTAAAATTTCGGATATTAAAGATATTTACCTGACAAATGAAATGTATACCTTAAATTTTCTGGGAATAGCCTCTGAAGAGTAGTTTATTCTGGATGAATTTTACTAAATTTTGAATGACTGCTAAACCGTAAGAGATGGACAAAAACTTACTACACAAGAATGTAGAGCACTTTAAAACACACAATTTATGTTATATACATTTTTTTCGTGGAGTTCGTCGTTTTTGTGACATTCCTTATTTTTGGTTTCTGCTATGAAAAACGTATACTTTTCTCATATAGGAACTTGTCAACTCCTATCCATATAAACAAAGGAACTTCATTGACATAGCAACCAGCTTTTGACTATCACTTTAACCTACGGTTGTCTCTTGTTTCGCTTCTACTTACAAGGAAGCGAGTAATAAGACTATTTCTGCTAATTTTTTCTGATTAGCATAAAGTAAATAGAAGTATAAGCTTTTTAAGAATTATTTGTTGCAGGGATATGGAGAAAGTCATGTGAATGGTACACATCAGATTTTTTTCTATTTCATTACTCAAACCATGTAAGAAGCTCGCTTAATATTCGCCATTGATTACTTTTCCTTTTTTGAGATAATCAATGAAAATTATCCCGGGTGCGTCCCAGAAAACTGACGCCATGACGTTGCCTGCCTATTGAACTGTCTTTGCCTTCTTTGGAGCCGATTTTCCCCTTCCAATCCTCTTTTTGTTCCTTCATCTCAGGTGTGAAGTGATGGATCCAGGTTTCATCCATTGTTATGAATCGACGCAAAAACTCAGCTCTATTGCAGCGAAACATTGCCACACACTCGTCTGAAACATCCTCACGAAGCTGATTTTGTTCTATTATGAGCAAACGATGCAACTATCTTGCACACAACTTTCTCATATCCAAATTTTCAGTCAGTATGCGATGTACAGAACTTTTTGAAATGCCTGTTAAATTTTTGGTAGTGTTTAACGCCTGCTTTTACTGCTTGTGGCCCCACAGGCAAAAATGACGAAGTGTCTGCTAGCTCGGGCACTTTTAGTCGACGGTCATCCAGTACCATTTTGTGGATTTTCTTTGCAATTTCTGGACTGGTAATCTTATTTGGTCGACCACTGCGATGTTCGTCTTGGCAGCTCGTACGGCTGCGCTTAAACTCTGCCACCCAATATTTCACTGTTTTAAACGAAGGAGCAGACTCCCCCAAAGTAGAATCTAACTCAGCTTTAGTATTAGTGGGACTAACACCTTTCAAATGAAAGTATTCTATCACATAACGATGAACAGTTTTATCCATGTTTATAAATTTGTTGAGAGCGTTCAGTAATGATAGCATCCAAACAAATGCTACACAATGTAAAATCGTTTAACTTCAAACTTATGCTTTCTAACGTTGGTACTTTTTACCACTGTTGTTTGAAACAACCGCTATCTATGCGTCAGGTCAGGAACTTCTGGGGCAGCCCTCGTATATAGTGCATAGAGACGGTGTTTATTCTATCCAAAAATTCGGTACCGAGATTTCACCGGAAATATGTTTTGAAGTCCCCTGATTGCGAAAAAAAGCATTTTAGAAAATATACGGGTATGTGTGTCTGTGGACAGCATAATTAAAAAAAAAAAGAAAAGTCGGTTAAATACCAAACTTGGTATTTAAAATCAGTAACTTCCAGGGATGGCAACACGAAGATTTTATAAAAATTCTCACACCCCCAACAACTACATGGGACATTTTTTTTAAAATTTTTTATTTGCTCAAATGTTTTATTTTTTATTAAAATGCCGCATATTAAAGATATTCACATCCCAAATAAAATGTACATTTTAAATTTTATGGGAATAGCCTCTGAAGAACTCTTTATTATGATTGAGTTTTGCAGAATTTTACGTAACAGTAAAATCGTAAGAAATGGACAAAAACTTACTACACAAAAATGTAGATCATATTAAAACACACAATTTATATCCTATACTTTTTTCCTGGAATTGACCATTTCTAAGACATTCCCTGTGATTTGTTTCAGTTTTAAAATTTTTAAACTTTTTACATACGGGAATTTGTAAGGTCCTGGCCATGGAAAGGAACGGATTTCAGCCACAGGAAAACCACATTTTAAAAGATTTGCCTATCGATTTAGTCTAGTGTATTCTGTTATTTATGTCCTACTAATAAGGAAGCAAATAATAAGACCATTTCTGCTAATGTATATCTCGACTATCATGAAGTAAATGAAAGAATCAGCTTTTAGCAATGATTTTTTGCAGAGATGTTGATAAAGTCGTGTGAATGGGATTTTTATACACGTATAAAATATGTATTTCCGGTGAAATCTTGTAATGGAATATTTGTTAGTAAGTAAGAGAAAGTAATAATATAATAAATAAATTTGTAAACCCTTTTCTGTAAAAGTTGAATAATTATTGTGAACATTTTTAAATGCATCACGTGGCTTTTTACTTTCTCTACACGTTCTTTGTACATAGTGTATAGTGTATTACACCTAAAAATTAGATACCGAGATTTCACCGGAAATATATGTTTTGAGACCCCCTGAATACAAAAATAAATTTTTAGAAAAATGTTCTTGTGACTGTCAGTCTGTCTGAGTGACTGTCTGTCAGTCTGTCAGTGGGTGTGTCTGTGTGTGTGTGTGAGTCTTTGGATAGCATAGCTCAAAAACGAAAAGCCCGTTAAATGCCAACTTTGTATTTAAGTTGGGTATCCAACAGGGAAGCGACTCGAATATTTTCAGGAAAATCTCCTCACCAAAAACTACCCTTAACAAGGAAAAATGGCTCTAACCATTATGATTAAAATCCGGTATATTAAAGTCCTTTTCATCCCAAATAAAATGTATATCTTGAATTTTCTGGGAATAGCCTCAGAAGGCCTCTTTTTTACTTTCTCTAGCCCCATATGTACAATGTACATAGGGCTAGAGAAGGTATTATAATGCACCCAAAAATTCGATATCGAGATTGAACCGGAAATATATGTTTTGGGTCCTGAGTCCGAAAAAGGCAATTTTAAAAAAAGTTCCGCGCGCGCGCGCGCGTGTGTGTGTGTGTGTGTGTGTGTCTGTCTGTCTGTGTGTCTGTGGACAGCATAGCCCCAAAACGAAAAGCTTGTTAAATACCAAACTTGGTACTTAGGTTTAGTATCTTCCAAGGATGTGACACGAAGATTTTCAAAAAAAAGAATCCCCCCACCACGAACTACCCTTTACGTGGAAAAAACTTTCGAAAATTTTGATTTTCTTAAAAATGGCTCTAGCGATTTTGATTAAAAATCCCGCACATTAAAGCTATTTATGTCCGAAATTAAATGTATATCTCGAATTTTTTGATCCCGCACATTAAAGCTATATATGTCCGAAATTAAATGTATATCTCGAATTTTTTGGAAATAGCCTCTGAAGACCTCTTTATTCTGGATGAATTTTGCCGAATTTTGCTAAACTACTAAACCGTAAGAGATAGAAAAAAACTCACTGCACAAGAAATGTACATCACGACAAAACACACAATTTATGTCCTTTAGCTTTTTGTTGTGGAGGCAACCGTTTTCGAGATATTCCTTGTTATAGGTTTCAATTGTGAAGTACTCTTATACTTTTCTCAGACAGGAAGTGTCCGTTTTTCTTTTGTTCTACTCCTGGCCAAGCAAAGGAGTGATTTGCAATGATAATCGCACAACGATAGCTTTTAAAACATTTGACAATCACTTTAGCATAGCGAATTCTCTTATTCCCTTCTACTTATAAGTAACTAAGTAATAAGAACATTCTGCTAATATTTATCTCGATTAGCATTGTGTATAAAGAAGAATAATCTTTTGTAGGAGGTTTGTAGAGCAGCTAGAGAAAGTCATGTGAGTGTAACATATCTTTCTTGATGAATTCTGCAAAATTTTGCTTATCTGATAAACAATAAGAGATAGACCAAACTTACTTAATAGAAAGTGTAGAGCTCGTTAAAACCACAATAAAGATTATATACATTTTTTTCGTGGAGTTGATCGATTTTGAGATATTTCTTGCTATTGGTTTCAGCTATGAAATACTTATACTTTTCTCATACGAGAATTTGTCAACTCCTGGCAATGCAAAGAAACGGATTTCAACCACATGAAAAGCACATTAAAATTGACTATCAATTTTGTCTAGTGTATTCAGTTAGTTATGTTTTACTAATAAGGTAGCAAATTATAATACCTTTTCTGCTAATTTTATCTTATCATGAAGTAAATGGAGCAATCAGCTTTTAATAATAGTTAAAGTGGTGTGAATACAGGGGATACTAAAACATGTATTTCGTAATGGATGTTTGGGTAGAAAGTAATAATATAATAGATATATTTGTAAACTCTTTTCTGTAAAAGTTGAATAATTATTGTGACACTTTTAAATGCATCACTTGGTTTTTTACTTTCTCTATACGAACTAAGTACATAGTGTATAAAGTATTGTATTCCACCCAAAAAATCGATACCGAGATTTCACCGGAAATACATGTTTTGGGTCCCCCTGAATCCAAAAAAGCAATTTTACAAAAAGGTCCGTGTGTGTGCGTGTGTGTATGTGGACAGCATAGCTCAAAAACGAAAAGTCCGTTAAAAACCAAATTTGGCATTTAGGTTTGGTGTCTTCCAAGGATGCGACACGAAGCTTTTCAAGAAAGTTCCCCCACTCCCAACTCTCTTTAGATGGAACTTTTTTTAGAACATTTTGATTTTCTAAAAAATGGCTCTAACGATTTTGATTAAAATATCGTACATTACAGCTATTTGCCTGACAAATAAAATTTATATCTTGAATATTCTGGATGAATTTTACGGAATTTTGCACATCTGCTAAACCGTAAGAGATGGATAAAAACTTACTACACAGAAAATGTAAAGCACAATAAAACACACAAGTTATATTATGTATATTTTTTCGTGGAGGTGATCGTCTTTCGTTGTTTTTTGTTTCAGCTTTGAAAAACTTTCACTTTTCTCATACAGGAATTTGTCAATTCCTATCCATACAAACAAAGGAACTTCAGTCACATAGCAACCAGCTTTTGACTATCAGTTTAATATATGGTTTCCCTTATTTTGTTTCTACTTACAAGGTAGCAAGTAATTAATACAACTATTTCTGCTATTTTGTTCTTGATTAGCATGAATTAAATAGAAGCTTAAGCTTTTTAATAACTTGTTACACAGATGTAGAGAAAATCATGTGAGAGGAACACAACAGATTTTTTGTATTTTGTGGCGCAATGACCATGTGGGCTAGAGTTTTCATACATGACAAAAATATCACCGTTATAATAACTGGTTTAAAGTTATCTTATATACTGTGGATTTTGAAATTTCACAGAGAGGTTTTTTTAAAGAGATATAATATTCCATTTCATCTATACTAAAGCTCGAACTTATAACTGAAACTATATCGTAAAGTTCACCTTCTGTAAAAAAGAAATGAAGGGGCATATAGCGTTACAGTGTTGAGCACTTTTAGCGCATTATAAATTGAAATTAGGGCTGTATCCCCTTGACATTACTCAAATTCTTAATACCAGGAGGGTAAGGTAGGGATTCCGAGAAGAGAAGGGTAGCTACTTCTATTCCGCCAATAAGGGAAGGCGTTTCATTTTAATATTTTAACACGAGAAGCGTGCCAGGGAATATTTCCCAAATCTGTTATGGTCAATTCCGTTGCGCCCACCTGGAGGCCAATATAAATAATTAAACAATTTTTAGAAAGGAAGGGAGAACACGCCTTGTTTTCTAAAAAGATTAAAAGTACAAAGAGCTGGTGCCCGCGGATCCGGAGGGTTAGAAAATGTACAGCTAAACCCCACCCCCCCTTTCTCTGCAGTGAAAACAACAACAAACGAGAGGATCTGTATTACGCTGTGCCTTAAGGGAGCGAGTCTGCATCCGATACTGGATCCAACCTTTACCCTTGAGCTGATTATCTTTTGTTTCATGAAAACGTAATGCCGAGAAAAGGTAACTATTTCTTTTGTTTCGGGAGAGACTTTGCCCCAACTTATAATACAGGTCAACACAAAATATACACGCTGGTAATAAAACATGTACCAAAAAGTGACTCTTGGATAAATAAATGTGCTCAATTTTAATAATAAATATGAACTTTTAAGGTTAACTTTTCAAAGAAGTATAAATTATATATGGAAATATACAGTTTACATATACATACATACACACGCTGTATGTGCATCAATCTAGGCTAAGAGATATTAAAGTATACTATCATCATATAGAGAGATTCTTTTTTGGCGAGTATGTGTGTGTGAGAGAGAGAGAGAGAGAGAGAGAGAGAGAGAGAGAGAGAGAGAGAGAGAGAGAAAAATCACTGAATCAATTTTGATAATGCTTTCACTTTCCCATGGACTAAATATAAGAAATTACCTAATATCAGCCCTAAATAAAAAAAAATTTGATGTGTATCATTCGCATGACTTTCTCTACATCTCTGCAACAAATTATTGTTAAAAAGCTTATGCCTCTCTTTACTTCCTGCTACTCGAGAACAAATTAGCAGAAATAGTCTTATTACTTGTTTCCTGGTAAGTAGAAGCGAAACAAGGGAGTTAAAGTGATAGGCAAAAGCTGGTTGCTATGTGACTGAAGTTCCTTTGTTTATATGGACAGAGTTGACAAATTCCTATATTAGAAAAGTAAGCTTTTCATGGCTGAAACCAAAAACAATGGATATCTCAAAAACGATCAACTCCACGAAAAAAAATGTATATAACATAAATTGAGTGTCTTAACGTGCTCTACATTTCTTGTGTAGTAAGATATCTAAGTTTTACGGCTTAGCAGTTATGCGAAATTCCGTAAAATTCGTCCAGAATAAAGTAGTCTCCAGATCCTATTCCCAGAAAATTCAAGATACACATTTTGTTTGTCAGGTAAATATCTTTAATATATGGTATTTTAATCAAAATTTTTAGAGCCATTTTTGAGAAAATCAAAATTTTTGAAAAAAGTTCCATGTAAAGGGTAGTTTCGGGTGAGGGGATTTTTCTCAAAATCTTCGTGTCACATACCTGGAAGATACTAAAGTTAAATACCAAGTTTGGTATTTTACCGACTTTTCGTTTTTGAGTTATCGTGTTCACAGACACACGGACACACACACACACACACGGACCTTTTTGTGAAAATGCTTATTTTGGATATAAGGGACCCTAAAATATATATTTCCGGTGAAATCTCGAAATCGAATTTTTGGATAGAGTGCAATACCTTCTCTGTACACTAAGCACATAGTACATGTAGAGAAAGTAAACATCTGATATATTCCATTCGCATTATTTGCTCTAGCTGTTCTACAAACAAACCTCTCACAAAAGCTTATCTCTCTTTATACTCAATGCTATTCGAGTTAAGCTTTAGCAGAATGATTTTTTTGTTTGTTTAATGTCCTATAACCTGGATGGTCATATGGGACACTAAATGAAATTGGTGAAATGATGCTCAAGTGATCTCGAGGTCCATGAAGCTTAAAGCTACCCCGAAAAAAACCCTATCCAGATAACTCACCTTAAACGAGATTCGAACTCACAGCTTGTTGAATGTGAACTACTCTGGTGGCTTAATGCGTAACGCGAGAAGCTGCTACCCCAAAGGTCATGAGTTCGATTACTGTCATAGAGTAGATATTTTTGACGGTCCCCATGGTCGCTCTCGCCAAGGCGTCTCGCTTTGGTGCTTCGTAGATCAAGGGATCGTGGGTTCGAGTCCCACCTTGAGCATGGGTGTTAAATGTTTGTGTGTGTGTGTGTGTGTGTCTGTGTGTAAAAAGAAGAAAGCAGCAAATCATCAATCATTTAGCAAAACAAAGTAAAAAAATTAGGTAAATAAAAGTAGAGTATACAGCGCCAGAGTCCCGACCTGACTCTGGAACTGTATTTTTAAAAGAAAAAAAAAAATTAGAGGCAGCGCTACCATGACACCCCAAGGGGGATAATGGTCTTATTATATAGTTCCTTATAATTAAAGATACAGCAATAGAACAATTAGAAACGAGTTTGGCTCCGAGTCTGGCCCCGGGAAGACCTGGGTTCAAACCTCACTCAAAGTCAAACTTTTGTCGTCCTCCGTGGTAAAACGGTTATCTTGCTAGCATCTGAAACACAAAAGTGTAGATCAAAACCTGGTGATGACTTTTTTTGGGATGCCATTTTTCCTTAGCATGGCTTCCTTGAAGAGAAGTAAAGCTGGTGGTCACGTGTAATGTTTATTTGCACATAAAAGGACCCTATACGTTAGGAGAAGAAGGTTTCTGGGCTAAATTCCTCCATTTTCGCGACCGCAAGTCGTTGTTTCGTCTTACAGTGCCATCTGTGGGTGTCGATTCGATCCCTCGTCACCATGGTGCAGAGCGACGAACTTATGAATTGAAAATCAAATCCGATCAAAGTAACATCGTAACGATATGCTCCGCCTTGGAGGTACAGGAATTAACTATAAGTAGGAGGGAACTAAGGGAATACACTTGACTAAAGCGATAATCAAATGCTTTAACAACTGTGCGATTGTCATTCAAACTCGCTCTTGGAGAATGGAGAACCTGTTACGAGGGGTCGGTCCGTAGCCAGGCATGAACACGAGGAAGTGGATGATATGAAATGTAAACAAAGTTCTTGATTAGAAAGGTGTTGATAGAGCAACTGATGGAATGAGTGGCGGGGGAAACCCACCCAGACGCCACTTCGTCCACCAGAAATCCCACATGCGGGCGCTTGGAATCGAACCCGTTTATCACATGGATTAAATTGAATATTCCTGTAAATATGAGTTTTTCATTAACTTCATAAGTAAATTTAATGAATCCAATTTATTGTAACACGTCAGATTTATACACACGTACTGAAAGTAGTATAGGCAGCGTTACCATTGTCTTACTTAGTCTGGCGGCGTCCCATTCTATCCCCAGTCACACATTCTCTATGGGAAAAGTTATTGGATTACGATCAAGTGATGGCCAAGACTTTGGCACGTGACAGAAGGCGCCTTAACGAGCACCTCTCCCCTATTGGCTCGTTAAGGCTCCCAGACTACACTCCGAGTATTCCATAAAAGTGTAAAAATCTGATACATAGCATTCCCTCTATAGTCTTTTCTACAGTCTGTGCTAGCTTATTGTTATATGTATATCGATATTAACTTCTGCAATGTTTTTTTGTAGCTTAACGTCCTTTAACCTGGTGAAATGATGTTTAAATGATCTCGGGGCCCATGGAGCTTTAAGTTATTCGACATTCGTCTTCTCAGGATAAGGGAAAACCCCGAAAATAACCTTACCCTAAGCGAGATTCGAACTCGCGACCTGTTGTTGTGAGGTAGACACGCTACCACCACATTGCCCAGGTATGCATTATTAAATTCTGCAGAAATCGTTTCATTAATAAGGCCATGATGTTTGCGTTCATGCAAGTTTCTCTACCCAGTGCTCAACAAAGTATTCCTACAAGATCTTACATCTCCACGAACTTCATGTTAAGAGGGCGCATGTGATTCAAATTTAACTTCTAGAGAGTAAAGCTAGGAACTTTAATTTTTGTTCACACAAACTGCATGACCTATTTAGTTTTCAACCCTGCTGCTTTAACCCTTTCAGACCTGACTTTTTATGCTTCCTTGTCCATCTTGTAACAAAGCTCCAAAGTAGTTCTAAACTTGGCCACAGATAGCAGCACAAAACTGGAAAAATTTAAAAACATAACAGTTCACACCCCCAAGTGATCTAAATAGTAATTGCAGCTTTTAAATGTATTACATAGTCTGTAGAAAGTCATGTCCATTTCAATGGACACCGGGACTGAAAGGGTTAGTTGCTTTTACTTTCTGTACATAGCACATGGTAGGTAGGTATTGTATTGCATATAACGCAAAAATATGATACCGATATTTCGCCGGAAATACAGTTTTAGAGTCCCCTATACTCAAAAAAGAGCATTTTTAGAAAAAGGTCCGAGTGTGTGTGTCCGTGTAATAAAAACGCTAACTCCAAAAACGAAAAGTCGGTAAAATAGAAAACTAGGTATTTAAGTTAAGTATACAACACTAAGATTTTGAGGAAAATTCTAATGGTACCTCAAACCACCTTTTACATGGAAAAAAAAATTGCAAAATGTTAATTTTCTCAAAACGTCTATAACGATTTTGTTTAAAATACCGCTTATTAAAACTATTCACATCACAAATAAAATGTATATATTGAGTTTTCTAGGAACAGCTTCTGAATACCTGCTTATTCTGGATGAATTTTGCATATCTGGTAAACTTAAATGTAGATGAAGCTTTACTATAAAAAATGATGTCTCGTTAAAACACACAATTTATGTTCATATAAGTATCTACATTTTGTTGATGGAGTTGAACATTTTTACTTTCTCCATACGCACTATGTACATAGTGTATAGAGAAAGTATTGCACTCCACCAAAAATTCGATACCGAGATTTCACCGGAAATATATGTTTTAGGGTCTCCAATATCCAAAAAAAGCGTTTTCACAAAAAGGTCCGTGTGTGTGTGTGTGTGTCCGTGTGTCCGTGTGCCGTGTGTCTGTGAACACGATAACTCAAAAACGAAAAGTCGGTAAAATACCAAACTTGGTATTTAAGCTTAGTATGTTTCAGGGATGCGACACGAAGATTTTGAGAAAAATCCCCTCACCCGAAACTACCCTTACATGGAACTTTTTTCGAAAATTTTGATTTTCTCAAAAATGGCTCTAACGATTTTGATTAAAATTTCGGATATTAAAGATATTTACCTGACAAATGAAATGTATATCTTGCATTTTCTGGGAATAGCCTCTGAAGAGTAGTTTAATCTGGATGAATTTTACTAAATTTTGAATGTCTGCTCAACCGTAAGAGATGGACAAAAACTTACTACACAAAAATGTAGAGCACTTTAAAACACACAATTTATGTTATATACATTTTTTTCGTGGAGTTCGTCGTTTTTGTGACATTCCTTATTTTTGGTTTCTGCTATGAAAAACGTATACTTTTCTTATACAGGAACTTGTCAACTCCTATCCATATAAACAAAGGAACTTCATTGACATAGCAACCAGCTTTTGACTATCACTTTCACCTACGGTTGTCCCTTATTTCGCTTCTACTTACAAGGAAGCGAGTAATAAGACTATTTCTGCTAATTTTTTCTGATTAGTATAAAGTAAATAGAAGTATAAGCTTTTTAAGAATTATTTGTTGCAGGGATATGGAGAAAGTCATGTGAATGGTACACATCAGATTTTTTAGATATTCCGTGTTATTGGTTTCAGTGTTAAATACCTAAACTTCTCACATACCAGAATTGTGAACTCTTGGAAAAGCAACCAGCTTTTCAAAAGAGTTGACTATCGCTATAGTCTAATGTGTTCCCTTATTTTCCTTCTACTTATAAAGAATTAAGTAATAAGACCATTTCTGCTAATGTTTATCTCGATTAGTATGAAGTAGAGCATGAGCCTTTTAACAACAATTTGTTGCAGATATGTAGAGGAAGTCTTGTGAATGGAAAACATCAGATTTTTAATTACTAATTTTTGGTGTTTAAAAATCAGGTGTTTTTAAAACTAATCTCCTCCTGAAAATTCAATATTACTGAATATTGTAGAAACTATGATTAATAAAATTAAGTAAAAGGTTTACTTTCTCTACTTAATACTAGTACTTGGATAGAGAAGATATTGCATGCCAGCCAAAAACTCGATAATAGAATTTCACTGGAAAAAACGTTGTAAGGTCTCCTGTAAAATGAAGAAAAACATTTTTTAAAAAGCTCCGTGCGTGTCTATGGACAACATAACTAAAAATCTGATGTGTTCCATTTACATGACTTTCTCTACATCTCTGCAACAAATTATTCTTAAAAAGCTTATACTTCTATTTACTTCATGCTAATTGGAAAATAATTAGCAGAAATAGTCTTATTACTGCCTTCCTTGTGAGTAGAAGCGAAATAAGGGAGTACCATAGGTTAAGGTGATGGTCAAAAGCTGTTTGCTATGTCAATGAAGTTCCTTTGTTTGTATGGACAGCAGTTGAAATATTCCTGTATGAGAAAGGTGTGAGTTTTTCAAAGCAGAAACCAAAAACAAGGAATGTCTCAAAAACGATGGACTCCACGAGAAAAATCCATATAACATAATTTGTGTGTTTTAACGTGTTCTACATTTTCGTGCAGCAAGTTTTTGTGCAACTCTCACGGTTTAGTAGTTATTCAAAATTCCGTAAAATTCATCCAGAATAAAGTACTCTTCAGAGGTTATTCCCAGAAAATTCAAGATATACATTTTATTCGTCGGATGAAAAGCTTTAATATACGATATTTTAATCCAAATCGTTACAGCCATTTTTGAGAAAATCAAAGTTTTCGAAAAAAGTTCCATATAAAGGGTAGTTGCGGGTGGGGCGATTTTTCTCAAAATCTTCGTGTCGCATTCCTGGAAGGCACTAAACTTAAATACAAAGTTTGGTATTTTACCGACTTTTCCTTTTTGAGTTATCGTGTTCACAGACACACGGACACACACACGGACCTTTTTCTGAAAATACTGTTTTTGGGACACAGTGGGCCCTAAAACATACATTTCCGGTGAAATCTCGGTACCGAATTTTTTGGTGGAGTGCAATACCTTCTCTATACACTATGTACATAGTGCGTGTAGAGAAAGTAAAAACGAAAGGCAAGTTAAATACCAAAGCTGATAATTAAATTCAGAATCTTCTAAAGAAGATGCAACATAAAGAATTTTAAGAGAATTCCTCAACCCTAATCTACCATTTACATGGATTTTTTTCTGGAAAAGTTCAATTTTCCTAAAAGTGGCTCTAACGATTTTGATTATAATACAGTGAATTATAGATATTTACATGATAAAACAGTTTTATAGCTTAAAATTTCTGGGAATATTCTTTGAAGATCTCTTCACCTGGATGACATTTGCATAACTGGTAAATTGTGAGAACACGAACTTATTGCACAAAGATGTAGACCTCGTTAAAGGACACACCTTTTTATCGAGTTAACCATTTTTCTAGATATTCTTTCATATTGGGGTTCAGTTTTAAAATACTTTTCTAACTAGAAATCGTCATTCGTTTATCTTATATTTTTCTCCTGCTCAGGTAAAGAGAACCTAATTTCAAAATTAGTTGCATAGCGACAGATTTTAAACAAAGTGATATAGTTTTAGCCTAGTTTATTACTTTATTTCCCATTTATTAAAAGGACCTAAGAATTAAGGCAATTTCTGTTAGTGTTTATCTGAATTAGCATGAAGTAGATAAAAGAGAATAATGTTTTGTAAGATTAGCATCTTTGCATAATAGGTAGAGAAAGTAATGTAAATTAAACATATCAGGTTTTTATATATTTTTACTTTCTCTATACGTACCATGTACATAGTGTATGGAGAATGTATTGCACTCCACCAAAACATTCGATACCGAGATTTCACCGGAAATATATGTTTTAGGGTCCCCTGTATCCAAGAAAAGTGTTTTCAGAAAAAGGTCCCTGTGTGTGTGTGTGTGTGTGTGTGTGTCCGTGTGTCCATGTGTCTGTGAACACGATAACTCAAAAACGAAAAGTCGGTAAAATACCAAATTTGGTATTTAAGTTGTATATCTTCCAGGGATGACACGAAGATTTAGAGACAAATCCCCTCACCCCAAAACTACTTTTTACATAGAGCTTTTTTCGAAAATTTTGATTTTTAAAAAATGGCTCTAACGATTTTGATTAAAATATCGTATATTAAAGATATTTACCTCACAAATAAAATGTATATTTTGAATTTTCTGGGAATAGCCTCTGAGGACTACTTTATTCTGGGTCAATTTTACTGAATTTCGCATAACTGCTAAACCGTAAGAGATGGACAAACACTTACTACACAACAAATTTAGAGCACTTTAAAACACACAAATTATGTCATACATTTTTTTCGTGGAGTTGATAGTTTTTGAGATATTCCTTGTTTTTGGTTTCAGCTATAAAAAAACATACTTTTCTCATATAGGACTTTGTGAACTCGTGTCCATACAATCAAAGGAACTTCAGTCACATAGCAACCAGCTTTTAACTTATGGTACTTCCTTTTTTCGCTTCTACTTACAAGGATGCAAGTAATAAGTCTATTTTTGCTCATTTTTTCTCGAATAAGCAGGAAGTAAATAGAAGCATAAGGTTTTTAAAAATAATTTATTGCAGAGATATAGAGAAAGTCATGTGAATGTAATACATCAGAATGTTGTAATAATGACTTGCTTTTCATGTTTTGGATAGCAATGAGAAAACTGTATTGGTATAGCAATAAATAAATTAAGTAATTTAAGGTTTACCAAAAAGGCAACACTGATGTTTCAACTCTAGCAATCTTTCACCGTTACTCTCGGTGCTCTTAGAATTATGTAGGTCCACCATAAAAAGAGAAACTGCTTTACGTAATGACGTCACAAAGTAGGTGACAAAAATAAATTCCTTCATCTTCAAAGTTAAAGATACAGATGTACTTTGTAGTACAGGTACTATATTTTCTATCTCTCTGAATCATCTAGCGAGAGAATTTTGTTGTTGAGGAATTTTCAAAACGGCAGGTATGGAACAAAGAAGTTAATTAATGAAAACTTGGAGGCTTTGTGTATAGTGATTTTGCAGCATACCTTCCCCGCGCTCACTAATTAATGCAGCCGTGTGCTTCTAGAGGGCTTCTCCCCGCGGACACCACTCCCTTTATGCCTTCCACAACATCTTTATTAAATATGAGTGTTAAATGGAACCAAAGTGCTCGTGCCGTTTACAATAGAGAAGACTATCAGCCAATTCATTGTTTTCTCCTTTGTTCTTCCTGCTTTATACGAGATAAAATTTAATACGAAATATTCATACGCACTTCTATAACATTCCAGAAGTTGTTAACGTAATTACTTATGAATTATTAAATTATGTGACATTATTACCATTATGGTTAGCTTTAAAATTGAGCCAAGTCGACTTATTTTCTTAAAAATATTAAACATTTATATAAAACTGCATATGTAAAAAATAAAAATCTGAAATGTTCCGTTCACATGACTTTTTCTTCATTTCTGTAAAAAATTATTGTTCAAAAGCTTATTCTTCTATTTAATTCGTGCTAATCGAAATAACTTAGCAGAAATGTTCTTATTACTTGTTTCCTTGTAAGTAGAACGGAAATAAGGAGATATACTAGGCTAAAGCGATAGTCAAATGTTTTAAAATCTTGTTGCCATGGCATGGTTGAAGACCATTTTTTTGCATTGCCAGGAGTTTACAAATTCCCCTATGAGAAAAGTTTAAGTATTTTTTTTTAAAAAACAAACCAATAACAAGGAATATCTCAAAAATTGTCAACTCTGAAAAAATTATTAATATGACATAAACTGTGTGGTTAAACGAAATCTATGTAAGTTATACAAAAGTTTTATAAAAGTCATCTAGAATGAAGAGATCTTCAGATGTTAGTCCCAGAAAATTCAAGATTTACATTTTGTCACGTAAATATCGGTATTTTAAGCAAAATCGTTAGAGGCATTTTTTGGAAACACGTTTTCAAAAATGCTTCCATGTAAATACTAGTTTGGGCTGGGGATTTTTTGTTGAAAATCTTCGTGTTGCATCCTTGCAAAACACTACACGTAAAGACTGAGTTTGGTATTTAAGGTATAATAAGACTATTTCTGTTAATTTTTTGTCGATTAGCATGAAGTGGAAGCATTAGCTTTTTAACAATAGCTTGTTGCAGAGATGTAGAGAAAGTCATGTGAATGGAACACATCAGATTTTTATCCCTTATTTCGATCCAGTTCATTTACATACACCGAACCTAACGTAACCTAACCTCGACGAAATCTCGAAAGCTTTCGTTCACCTGTCACGTAGCCAAATTGTCTCCGTAACCAATAGGAAAGGCTCAGGAAAGACCCTTAGTCTTAAACTGAACTAGAATCTGCAATCTCACAGACCGTATAGCACTGATTTGAAAGGATTTTTTTTTAATCAAAGTGCACTCAAATGGGTATAAAGAATACAAATACAGAGGTTTGACTACTTACTTGTCTTTATAAATTCTCCGCTTTTTGCACATGTTGAATTGATATGGTTCACCTTTTTGCCCACATAATTTGTAAAGACATTGTTCTTGAACTTGATGGTATTTTTTATTTGTATATATTAAATGATAGAAGTCGTGTATCGTAAATCCTATGATTGTGTCTCTCTGCGTTTGGTTGTTGTTCTTCACTCTCATGGCATCCGTAGTGGCGTTTAGCTCTTTCTGCTTCTGTTTCTTTCTTGTTACTGCTTCTTTATACGCTTCTGTGTTTTGGTAGCAGTGTCTTGATCCTTATATCTTCTAAGAATAATGTTTCTCTTGCTGGAACATACACCAGCCTGTTTGGTGCATACTTGCTTGTACCTATTGTCCTTTTTGTAAATCTTGCTTTAACGTTTTCAATTTGTTCCATGTCTGTGGTTTTAGTTTGTTTTATATCAGTTCAATTCCACAAGCAGCGAGCGATTGGTGTGGTTGTGTGGTTTCATTTGCAGTCCAATAGGCACGAATAGAGAAAAGGGGCTGCGCCTTGGCTGAGTGGTTAGACCACTCGCCTCTCACCTAGATGGCCCGGGTTCGATCCCAAGCGACCGAATGTGAGATTTGTGGTGGACAAAGCGGAGCAGGGGCGGGTTTTATCCGGTTTCCCCCGCCATCGCATTCCACCGGTGCTCCATCTTCATTCATGTATCACCAGTGTTATCGCCTGCGGTGCCACATGTAGTAAAAGCGGGCGCTAAACACTACCAAAAAAAAAAACAACAACAGAGAAAGGTGTAAGGATGGTATTAAACTGTGTAATCTTCTTCTTCTTATTATTATTATCATTATTATTATTATTATTATTATTATTATTATTATTATTATTATTACTACTAGGTGCTATTTTCGCTCAGTTTTGCCGTGGTCTGCTGGAGTAAAACGTAGCGAAATCTTCTCTAAGGAAACTTCGACCACGCCACAGAAGATGTTCGCCACAGTATTGGACGAAACTTCTGGACCATCTTACGTGAACACCTACGTTCTCATATTATTATTATTATTATTATTATTATTATTATTCTAGAAAAAGCTCCAAATATTGGCTAGGGAGTAAATATTGCTAGTTGTTGCCTAAGGGCAACAAACGAAAAGCAGCAGTTGATTACTTTCAAGTTAAGTGTTTGGATGCATTGTTATGGATCGCGTCATTTTACCATTATCACGTATGAAATATTTTCCAGGTAATGTTTCTTTTACTATTTTACTACAACTTATTAAAGTAAAAGTTGCATATAGTAGGTAGTGATGGTACGTACCCAAAATATCGGTATTGAGATTTCAACAGAAATACACGTTTTAAAGATGCTTAAATAAAGTAATTTCTAGAAAAAGGTGTGTGTGTGTGTGTGTGTGTGTGTTACGCAACTGTGCGTAACTCAAATCGAAAAGTTAGTAAAATAACAAACTTGGTTGGATAGGTAGAGTCAGACTGAAAAATTTAATGCCATAGCCAGGATTTGAACCACAGATCTCCCGGTCTCTAGCCACCTATCCAACTCCTGCCTACACACGGCTTGTGTGAAAACAAACAACTAAATTAATACCAAAAGACCGTCATAATTTGAGATCACCTTGTGGTTTACCGGGAAACATGCGAGTCAGTTGAGAAATTCAATGCTATGCCGGCATATTGCCAAGGTAGCTCAGTGGCAGAGCAACCGGCTAGAGACCGGCAGATCCCGGCTATGGCATTGAATTTTTCAATCTTGACTCTACCTATCCAACTCCTGTCCTACACACGGTTTCTGTGAGAAAACAATTAAAATTATCACAGGCATGTTTCTAAAATTCTTTCTGTTTTTTTATTCAGGGGCCCTAAAACATGTATTTCCGGGGACTCGATATAGAATGTTTGGGTGGAATGCAATACCTTATCTATCCACTGTGTGTATTGTACATACGAGCTAGAGAAAGTAAAAAGGGCAGTGTGTGATTACGAAGATGAAGGAATCACTTCATGGCATCTGCTTCAGGACTGTCCCTGAGGTTATCCAGGCAGTAGACCGCTTCATTCGAACTGCTAAAGGTATTAACGACTGGCACATACCTAGCAGCAGGCTGGCTGTACTCCTTGCTGGTGACTGCTTTGAAGGATAGCAAAACTTGATAACAAATCTCTTTTGTTTCATTTGTAAATTACTAGATGTCACCATTGTAGCTCCAGCCATTATAAATAAAATAAAACACAATAAAATAGGTAGGTGAACTGTTATAAAGTACGAAATGAAAAATTCTCCTATAAAATTACAAAATGTATGCATGCATCTTTTTAAGTTGGTTGTACGTCATTCCAATAGTTTTTTGTGAATTTTGATATTCACATACAGACTGCACATTTCTTTGATATACTGCTATAACGCAGTGAAATTCCCAAAGAGCTAATCTGAAAATGCAACTGTTCCCACTTTTTCAAGATATGAGTCATTTGTGGCACTGAATCATCACAGAAATTGATCATCAGTCTGTGAATAACAACGTTCATGATTCCCTTGAAATCCCACAATAGGGATCATTTTAATTACTTTCTCACAGAAACCGTGTGTAGAACAGGAGTTGGATATATGTGTATATTGTGTATATGTCTGTGGGCAGCATAGTTCAAAACGAAAAGTCGATTAAACACCAAACTTGGTATTTAAGTTCAGTATCTTTCAAGGATATGACACGAAGGTTTTCAAGAAACCTCCCCCACCCCACCCCCACCCCTCCCACTGCCCATTACATGGAATATTTTGATTTTCTCGAAAATAACTCTAACGATTTTTATTAAAATTTCATATCTTTAAGATATTTTCATGACAAATGAAATGTATATCTTGAATTTTCAAGGAATAGCCTCTGAAGGCCTCTTCATTCTGGATGACTTTGGAAAACTTTTCTATAAGTGGTAAACTGTAAGGGATAGAAGAGACACTTTACTCATTAAAACACAATTTATATCATTTACATTTTTTATTTTTTTGTAGAGTTAACCGTTTTCGAGATCTTCCTAGTTATTAGTTTCAGTTTCAAGGTACTTAAACTTTTCTCAAACGAGAGACATCTTTCTTTTCTCCTTTACTCCTAGCAAGCAAGGAGAATCAAATTTTGTTTCACTTATCGACCGGCTTTTAAAAGATCTGACTTTCGCTTCTACTAACAAATAAGCAAGTAATAAGATCATTCTGGCAATTTTTATTTTAATCAGAATGACGTGTATTATTGAACAGCTAGAGAAAGTCATGTGAGTGGAACACAGTTTTTTAAAGTGCTTTTTTGAATTCAGCAGACCAAAAACATGTATTTTGAATTCTGTCTACCTAATGTTTGGGTGGAATACAATACCTTCTCTATACACTATGTATCTACGTAGTGCATGTAGAGAGAGAGTAAATTTTTGAAACCTAATCCTGCCCGAGGCACGAGTTCTCTGTGTTTTGAAAGCTCTTCTGGGGTCTTTCGTGTAGTCAGGGAAGCAAAAGGTCGAAAAAATCAATTTTTCCGTTATTCCATGCCTCATTTTGAACGTAATTAAAAGCGCTTCTGTAATAAAACCACGCTGCTATGAGATATTGGCTATGTGCTGTCAGGAACTCAATCGCATCGCCTTGCTCACTGTTGTCATAGCAACTCTGGCTAATGTTGTATACTGTCCAAGTGTCCCAGGAGAGCGGAGGCGTTTTCATTACCAGAGCGTAGATATCAGTGTTGAACTGGCTGTTAGAGCGTAGGTAACAGTGGTGGACTGGTCGAATGTTATTATACAGCAATGCGGCTAAAGTACTGCCCAAATGTCCCAGGAGAGCGGAGGCGTAGATATCAGTGTTGAACTGGCTGATAGAGCTTAATCAACAGTGGTGAACTAGTCGAATGTTATTATACAACAGTGTGATTACAGTACTGCCCAAATGTCCCAGGAGAGCGGAGGCGTAGATATCAATGTTGAACTGGCTGATAGAGCTTAAGCAACAGTGTTGAACTGGTCGAATGTTATTATACAGCAGTGTGACTAAAGTACTGCCCAAATGTCCCAGGAGAGCGGAGACGTAGGTATCAGTGTTGAACTGGCTGATAGAGCTTAAGCAAAAGTGGTGAACTGGTCGAATGTTATTATACAGCAGTGCGGCTAAAGTACTGTCCAAGTGTCTTAGAGAGCGCAGGCGTTTTCATTACCAGAGCGTAGATATCAGTGTTGAACGGGCTGCTAGAGCGTAGGGAACAGTGGTGGACTGGACGAATGTTATTATACAGCAGTGTGACTAAAGTTCTGCCCAAATGTCCCAGGAGAGCGGAGACATAGGTATCAGTGTTGAACTGGCTGATAGAGCTTAAGCAACAGTGGTGAACTGGTCGAATGTTATTATACAGCAGTGCGGCTAAAGTACTGTCCAAGTGTCTCAGAGAGCGCAGGCGTTTTCATTACCAGAACGTAGATATCAGTGTTGAACTGGCTGATAGAGCGTAAGCAACAGTGGCGGACTGGTCGAATGTTATCATCCAGCAATGTAGCTAAACTACTGCCCAAGTGTTCCTGGAGAGCGGAAGCGTTTTCATTATCAGAGCGTAGATATCAGTGTTGAACTGGCAGATAGAAAGGAGTATCAGTGGTAGACTAGTGGCATGTTATCATACAATAGCGCCGGCTAAAGTTGTTTACTGCCGAAGTGTCCCAGGAGAACGGAGGCGTTATCATTACCAAAACGTAGATATCAGTGTTGAATTCGCTTCTAGAGCGAAAGCAGCATTGGTGGACTAGTCGCAAATTGGCATAGCAACGCCGGATGATGTCCAAGAGTCTCAGAAGAACGAAGGCGTTTTGGTTACCATAGCTATATATCAGTGTGGAACTGGCAGATAGAGCGTGAGTAGCATTGGGGGACTAGTGGCATGAAGTCATAGCAACGCCAGATAACTGTTTAACTTCCAAGAGTCCCAGAAGAGCGGAAGCGTTTTGATTACGTAGATATCCATGTGGAATTAGCAGATACAGCAATAGTAGCAGTGGTGGACTAGTCGAATGTTGTCATAGCAACGCCGAATACCTTTTCTATACCGCACAAGAGTCCCAGGAGGGTGGAGGCGTTTTTGTTGCCATAGCATAGGTTTTGAACTGAGGATGGGACTTTGGGTCGTGGTGTTACTATACGTGAGGTTTATAATGAAGCATGGCTATTTTTGTGCTACCCGATCGGCCTAGTAGGTGGGGGCCACAAAGACGGCGAGGGGGGCTGAAAAACCCTGCCACAGTCATCCTTCACTGTCTATTACTCCCTCAGTATCTTTTGTAATACTGTTGTTACCAATTGTACTTGTTTTTTGCCAGTGATTATGTTTAATCCCAGCTTTTGAGATTAGACAGTTAAGGAGTTTCAACTGCGTGTATAATATATTGTTATCTCTTTCTACTTGCCATGTTTAAGTTAAACATATTAAATCTGGTATTTATCTGCGGCTTTGGGAAAATGTATTAGTGATATTAGTCGGTCACGGGATTTGATTCCTGGACATCCCCATATTACCATCTGAACCTGCCACTCAATACATATAATGGGTAGAAATGACCTTATGATTAACATTCCTGCTGACACGTGGATATCTCGGTACGCTGTTGAGATATTTACTCGCTGTCCGTCTGCACCGCCACATATTCCACAACTTCCTCTAAAATGCCTTCTTTCCATGCATTTTCTATCACAGTTTTCGTATGTTGAACTACCTTTCCACGTTTATCACAAGTTACTTCATCTATCCCATACAACATTGGCTGCTGTACTTGACTAAACATAAACGTTTTATTATTAACGTAACCTTAACGCCTTTATTACACCTGTAAGACATTTTCAAATCACAGAGTCACTCATGGTCGTTCCAGGATGTGAACAAGAAGTGACATTACATTATAAACGTAAATCCTTACGGAATCACTGCATATAACACAACCAAACTTTTCACAGAATTAAATGAAACAATCAGATCAGTCATGCATGAGAACGCGCGCGTAAATTTCCTCTGTATCCGTAGATGTTGCAACGCCGATGGCATAATCTCTCTGACGGCTATAGGTCTATTCTTACGCAATGCTTGGTCAGCAAACTTTTTTTTTTGGACAGTTTGAAACGCTCACTTTTATTACTAATGGCACCGCAGGCGATGATACTGATGATACATGGAATGAAGATGGAACATCGGTGGAATGCAAAGGCGGGGGAAATCAGAGACCCCGGAGAAAACCCGCCCCTGCGCCGCTTTGTCCACCACAAATGTCACATACGGTCTCTTGGGATCCAACCCAGGTCTCTAGGTGAGAAAAAGATTTAAGTTTGATATCTTGCAAAGATGTGACAGGAATATTTTGAAGAAAATCCCCCCACCCCCAACTACCCCTACATGGAATTTTTTCGAAAATTTTGATTTTCTCAAAAAAGGCCCTAACGATTTTGATTAAACTATCGTATATTAAAGATATTTACCTGACAAATAAAAATATACATCTTGAATTTTCTGAGAATACCTCTGAAGACTACTTTGGATGAATTTTACAGAATTTTGCATAGCTGATGGACCAAAACTTACCACTCAACAAACAACACTCAGTTTATGTAATATATACTTTTTTCAGCTTTAAAAAACATACTTTTCTCATACAGGAATTTGTCAAATCCTGTCCATACAAACAAAGGAACTTCAGCAACCAGCTTTTGATTATCGCTTTAACCTATGGTACTCCCTTATTTCGCTCCTACTACAAATACACAATAACACTATTCCTGGTAATTTTTTCGCGATTAGAATGAATTTACGAAGCATAAGCTTTTTAATAATATTTTTTTTTGCAGAGATGTAGAGAAAGTCATGTGAATGGAGCACGTCAGATATTTATTGTTTCATTTATATAGCTCCCTATAACATCCAAGGTCATAGGGAGAGGTTTGCACTTAAAACAGCTCGTTTTCTGTAGGTTTAAATCATTTTATTTTCTTCAAACACACACACACATTCACTCTCACATACATACTTCCAGACTCTATGGGGGATAGGGAATAATTCTGGCTAAAGAAAAATTCTCCGCCCCAGCCGGTAATCGAACCCGGGACCTCCGGGTAAGAAGTCAGCTCGCAAATAACTTCGACCACGGATGCAGTCCGAAGTTATTTGTTTCAAAAGTATTTGCCCACTCTATCTAACTAAAGTGACGCGAGATCGATCCCTAAGAGTTTCATTTGCACATTATCGCAGCTTCTATGGAGCCCTGTACCCGATTGAAAAGTTTGGTTGGCCTTTCTGTCAGCAAAGAGATCGAAGTGACATCTGGCGTGACTAGGGTCACCGACGATTGTTTACTCTGGGACTACAGGTTGAAAGCATCCAGCCTTGCTCCGTCCATTAATGCAGTTTTTCCTTTTCCCCCGGTTGTAATTCTGTTGAATTCCATCTCATTATTTACAGCTCACTTATCCCGGGGCAAGTAATTAAAATAGAAAATGGAGTGCTTTGTACTTCTTCATACGAAATTTAAAATGTTTGCCTTCCGAGAGTTGTTTAGGTTACAAGTGCCCACTGGGTACAGCTAATGATGAACAAAAGCGTGCGATTAATTACCTTACGCAGGGTTTAACCGCCTTACCTCCTTAGAGGGGTAACTGTGGTCTTTTCAATTAATCATCTTCCAAGAAACAGGATAGTATACCTTGCAAAAATGAGCGTCTATAAACCGTTTTAAAGGATTATGTAACATTCAAAGTCATTTACAATGCTTAAATTAATTATTTTCTCTACATGTACTATGTACATAGTGTATAGAGAAGCAATTGTATTGCATCCAACAATTCGATACCGAGATTTCACCCGAAATATATGTTTTGAGACTGGCATGTTTAGAAAAATGTCCGTGTATGTGTCTGTGGGCAGCATAGCTCAAAATCGAAAAGTCCCTTAAATTCCAAAATTGCTATTTAAATCACAACTAGAAGAATTTTCCGGGCTGAGAAGCCGTGGTCAGCTGGAGTTTTCAGGTCCAGACGCAGTAGTGAACGAAACGTCTGGACCTGAAAGCTCCAGCAGACCACGGCTCCTCAGCCCGGAAAATTCTTCTAGTTATAATTTGGACTCCGGCCATGAAAGCTATTGCTATTTAAAGTTCAGAATCTTCCAAGGATGCGACACGAAGATTTTCAAGAAAATCCCCCCCACCCCAACTACCCTTTACATAGAAACAATTTCGAAAATGTTGATTCTCTCAAAAATAGCTCTAACGATTTTGATTAAAATACCATATATTAAAGATACTGTACATGAAAAATAAAATTTACATTTTGAATTTTCTGGCAAGAGCCTCTGAAGACCTCTTCATTCTGAATGACTTTTGTGTAAGTGGCAAACCATAACAGATTAACAAAAACATACTACACAAAAATGTAGATCACATTAAAACACACAATACATGTCATATACACTTTTGTAGAGTTAACCGTATCTGAGATATCCGGAATTATTGGTTTCAATTTTATCCACTTAAACTTTTCTCAAACGCGAACACCTCTTTCTTCTCGTTTCTCATTTGTTTTGTTTTGGCAAGCACAGAGATTGGCATTTCAATTGTTTCACATAGCCACTAGCTTTTAAAGGACGATACTATCGCTTTAGCCTGTGCATTTCCTTGTTTTCCTTCTAATTATAAGGAAGTTAGTAATAAGACTAATTCTGCTTGTGTTTATCTTGACTATCATGAAGTATATAGTATAATAGCTTTCTAAAAATAATTTCGTTACAGAGATATAGAGAAAGTCATGCAAGTTGAACACATCAGCTTTTTTTTTCTTTTAAACTCGGTAGAAAATATATCTTCAATTCATTTCAGTTACAGTTTTTGTTTAACAATTCGTTTAGTTTTGTTTTGAGTGTACATGTAGGGTAGCCAGGAAACTTATGTATGACGATTTTTATCTTGGTGTAGAAATTGCGGCGTTGAAAGATCTTTATCTGCTTATAGGAATATATTAAAAAACAACAGAGAATTTAGAAATGTGGCTGGTTGTGTACAGCAACAGTGTTGATATGTCAAATTTGTTTAACGTGAGTATATTATTAAACAATCTTATGTGTTCCATTCACATGACTTTCTCTACTTCTGTGTGACAAATTATTGTTAATAAGCTTTTTCTTTTATTTACTTCATGCTAATCGAGAAAAAAATCAGCAGAAATAGTCTTACTACTTACTTCCTTGTAAGTAGAGGCGAAATATGGGAGTATCATAGGTTAAAGTGAAGTCAAAAGCTGGTTAATATGTGACTGAAGTTCCTTTGTTTGTATGGATATGAATTAACAAATATCTGTACGAGAAAAGTACAAGTTTTTCAAAGCTGAAACCAAAATCAAGGAAATTCTCAAAAACGATCAACTCCTCGAAAAATTGTATATAACTTAAATTGCGTGTTTTAATGTGCTCTACATTTTTTGTGTGGTAAGTTTTTGTCCATTTCATACGGTTTAGTAGTTATGTAAAATTCATACATAATAAAATAGTCTTCAGAGGCTATTTCCAGAAAATTCAAGATATACATATTATTTGTCAGATAAATATCTTTAATATACGATATTTGAATCAAAATCGTTAGAGCCAGTTTTGAGAAAAACAAAATTTTCGAAAACAGTTCCATGTAAAGGGTAGTTGGGGGTGGGGGATTTTCTTGAAAATCTTAGTCACATCCTTGGAAGATACCAAACTTAAATACCAAGTTTGGTATATAACGGTCTTTTCGTTTTTGAGATATACTGCCCACAGATACACAGACACACATACGCACACACACGGACCATTTTCCAAAAATGCTTGTTTTGGATTTAGGGGGACCCAAACATGTATTTCTGGTGAAATCTCTTTATCCAATACAGAATGGCGTCACTAGGCCAGTTAGACGGTAGCATCGTAAAGTTTAACTCTAAGACTAGCTTGTATCCATAGTTACAGGTCAATAGATTGTTTAGTTTTCGAATGACAGCATTTTAAACAATACAACTTTAGAGTTTTCACAAGAATGGAGGATTTGGAAAACCGAGCAGTGATTAAATACTTTCATTTGAAAGGCTTAACGACTAAAGAAATCAAAGAGGAAATGGTCAGTGCATTGAAAGACTCTGCCCCTTCATATTCAATGATTAAAAGGTGGGTTGCAGAGTTTAAATTGGGACGTACGAGCACTACTGACGAGCCCCGCTCTGGACGCCCTGTAGAAGTGACTACTCCAGAGATCATTGAAATTTATTGTTTAATACTTGAATAACGCAGATTAAAATTATTTGAGATATAGGAGGCTGTAAACATGTCAAAAGAACGTGCAAGTATTATTTTAAGTAATGTTTTGGGCTTTCACAAGGTCTGGGAAAGATTGGTGCCGCCTTTGTTGATACCTGATCAAGAGTTGCAAAGAAAAACTGTTTCTATTAAGAATGTGGAGTTCTTCCGTAAAAATCCCAGTGAATTTTTGAGACGGCTTTTTACCATGGATGAAACTTGGATACATCACTACACTCCAGAAAGTAAATCACAGTTAAAACGTGGATTGCGCCGGGTGAACCAACATCAAAAACGCAAAGTCAATTTTGTCAACTAACAAGGTTATGGCGAGTGTTTTCTGTTTTCTAGGATATAAGATTTTTATTGATTACTTGGAAAAGGGTAAAAATATCACTGGTGACTACCACGCAAGCTTACTGTAACGTTTTAGTGATGCGGTGAAAAGAAAAAGACATCATTTGTCAAAAAAAAAAAAAAAAAAAAAAAAAAAAAGCTGTTCTGGTCCATCGTTCAGTCATTGCGATGGGAAAAATGTGCGAATTAAACTTGAAGCTGCTTGAACATCCATCCTATTTGCCAGACCTAGCACCCACCTGTTTTCAAACCTCAAAAAACGAAGGTTTCACAGCAACGATTGGCCATTATTGCGGTATACAGTTATTTTGAGGATCTTGATAAATCGTACTACAGAGATGGTTTGTTAAATTAGGACACCGATATGACAAATTTATTAGCCTTTCTGAGAAATAATATAATGTAAATAATATAATTTAATGCGAGTTTCCGCGCATCAGACCACAGTCTTGCTATTAACAAGACTTATGAGTCTTGCGAGTATTCGAGACTCTCTTACACTCCTTGGTCAAGCTCTCTCCTATCAGCAATGTGTTTCGTTCAGCTGCATCTACTGATTGCGAGAGGCGTGCTTAGCGCCAGCGAGAAATGAATAAGATTGAAAGCTGAATTGGCCAGCACTAGCCTCCCCAGCATCGTGAAAGCCCCCGAAAAGCGATCCCACGACCTCCCGAATGTCAATCCCAGACAAAACGCCTAAGCCTCATATCTCGGTAACAACCTATATAAATAATAACGCAGTAATAGCCCATATTCTAGGCTGAAACTTGATGGAAGCAAATGCAAACGCCTAGCTACTAACTTTTCCCCAGTCGCTCCCGTGTGAAATTGAACAGGTTTGTGCAGAGCATTCATGCACCGCTGGGAAATGAGGCGCAAGTAGAAATCGTTCCCTCTGTCGACCCGTTTCTATCAATATCGGAATCCAATACACTTCCCTTGTCTTGCTGCTTGAAAATTACCCACAATTCCGCGGCGACACACTGCAGTCGAATGTTGCACATCAAAAAACTGAAAGTGTAGCCGCTGCAGCCAAATACCATTGAGATGCGCTCACAAATGCTTTGAAATGTGCTCACTTTCCTTTAAATGTCTCTCTCTCGGCTTTAGAGAGAATTTAAAATTCCACTCTGCTCTTCTAAACGGTTACATTTTGTTTTAGCTTGTTTAGCTTCGGGCTGTGATATTTTGTTACGCACTGCATTAAATTTTACTCGTTTTCAAATCTAAAACAGTGAAAAACAGAATTTTTGGTTTCAGGGTCTATTTTCCAACGTACATTAAGAGAATATTTCAAATTGAAACAGGATAATATATCATCATATTATAAAATCCGTTTCACTTTTTACTTTCTCTACACGTATTACGTACATAGTGAATAGAAAAGGTACTGTATTGCACACAAAAATTCGATACCGAGGTTTCACCGCAAATATATGTTTTGGGTCCCCCTGAATCCAAAAAAAGCATTTTTAGAACAAGGTCCATGTATGCATGTGTGTCTGTGAACAGCATAGCTGTCGTTAAATACCAAACTTGGTATTTAAGTTTGGAATGTTCCAAGGATGAGACACGAAGATTTTCAAGAAAATCCCCCCATCCCAACTACCCTTTACATGGAACTGTTTTCGAAATTTTTTATTTTCTCAAAAATGGCTGTAATGATTTTGATTAATATATCGTATAGTAAAGATATTTATCTGACAAATGAAATGTATATATTAGTTTTCTGGGAATAGCCTCTGAAGCATCTTTATTCTGGATGAATTTTAGGGAATTTTCCATAACTGGTAAACCGTAAGAGATAGACAAAAGCTAACATAACAGAAAATATAGAGCTCTTTAAAACACAATTTATGTTATATATATTTTATTCGTGTAGTTGATGGTTTTTATTTTCTCTAGCTCCATATGTACAATGTACATAGGGATAGAGAACGCATTGTAATGCACCCAAAAATTGGATGCCCATATTTCACCGGAAATATATGTTTTGGGTTCCCCTGAGTCCGAAAAAAGCATTTTTAAAAAAAGTGTGTGTGTGTGTCTGTGGACAGCATAGCCCAAAAACAAAAAGACCGTTAAATACCAAACTTGGTATTTAGGTTTAGTGTCTTCCAAGGATGCGACACGAAGATTTTAAAAAAAAATCCCCCCACCACAAACTACCCTTTACGTGGAAAAAAATTCGAAAACTTTGATTTTCTTAAAAATGTCTCTAACGATTTTGATTGAAATCCCGCATATTAAAGCTATTTATGTCCGAAATAAAATGTATATCTCGAATTTTTTTGGGAATAGCCCCTGAAGACCTCTTTATTCTGGATGAATTTTGCTTAACTGTTAAACCGTAATGGATAGAAAAAACGTACTACACAAACATGTACCTCAAGACAAAAGACACAGTTTTTGTCCTATACGTTTTTGTTGTGGAGGTAACCGTTTTCGAGATATTCCTTGTTATTGGTTTCAATTGTGAAGTACTTAAACTTTTCTCACAAGGAAGTGTTTGTTTTTCTTTTTGTTTTCTACTCCTGGCCAAGCAAAGAAGAGATTTGCAATGACAATCGCATAACGATAGCTTTTAAAACATTTGACAATCACTTTAGCATAAATATATTCCCTTCTACTTATAAGGAACTAAGTAATAACATTCTGCTAACATTTATCTTGATTAGCATTGTGTACAAAGAAGAATAATCTTTTGTAGGAGTTTTGTAGAACAGCTAGAGAAAGTCATGTGAGTGTAACACATAAGATTTTTTAGATATTCCTTGTTATTAATTTCAGCTTTAAAATACTTTTTTTTTCTCATACAGGAATGTGCCAACTCCTGTCCATACAAACAAAGGAACTTTAGTCACATAGCAACTAGCTTTTGGCTTTCACTTTAACCTATGGTACTCCCTTATTTCCCTTTTACGTACATGGAAGCAAGTAATAAGAACAGTTCTGCTAACGTTTATCTCGGTTAGTGTGAGGTGGATAATATAATAATCTTAGTTAAGAATAGTTTGTATATCGACTAGCTAGGGAAAATTATGTAAATGCAACATGTAGATACCGGAAACCTATTCTGGGATTTGGGAGGGTACTTCTAATTACGGTGTTCTTCGTGAGGTAGGATGCTGGGAAGGTGCTGTATATTGCTAAATTAAATGTAGTAGGATACTGGCTGCGAATAATTAAAGATTATCAAACAACTCTAAGAGCAATATCTTATCGGCATCGGATGAATAACACAGAACATTCAAAATGGTGGGCGGCGGGGCTACACCATGGATTATCCAAGATAGGCTTAAACGATATTTGGCACAGCGGTAATGAAAATAGATATAACAATCTGATGTGTTCCATTCACATAACTTTCTATACATCTCTGCAACACATTATTGTTAAAAAGCTTACGCTTCTATTTACTTCATGCTAATCGAGAAAAAATTAGCAGAAATAGTCTTATTACTTGCTTCCTTGTAAGTAAAAGCGAAATAAGGGAGTACCATATGTTCAAGCGATAGTTGAAAGCTGGTTGCTATGTCAGTGAAGTTCGTTTTTGTATAGACATGAGTTGACAAATTCCTGCATGAGAAAATTATAAGTTTTGCCAAGCTAAAACAAAAACAATCAATATCTATAAAACGATCAACTCCACGAAAAAATGTGTATAACATAAATTGTGTGTTTTAAAGTGATATAAATTTATTGTGTGGTAACCTTATGTTTGTCTCTTACTGTTTAGCAGTTATGCAAAATTCTGTAAAATTTATCCAGGATAAAGTAGTCTTCAGAGGCTATTCCCAGAATATTCAAGATATACGTTTTATTTGTCAGGTAAATATCTTTAATATACAATATTTTAATCAAAATCGTTAGAGCCATTTTTAAGAAAATCAAACCTTTCGAAAAAAGATACACGTAAATGTAGTTAGGGGTGGGGGATTTTCTTGAAAATGTTCGTGTCGCATCCTTGGAAGATTGGTATTTAAGGGTCTTTTTGTTTTTGAGCTATACTGTCTATGCTTTTTTTTTGGATTCAGGGGGACCCAAACATGTATTTCCGGTGAAATCTCAGTATCGAATTTTTGGGTGGAATGTAATACCTTCTATATACACTATGTACATAGTACATGTAGAGAAAGTAATAAAGTAAAAAGACGACTGTGCGATTTAAACAGGCAGAGAATAGAATCTGAATGTAGAAAAAATGGCAGCTGGAGTTACAAAATGAAATTAAAATTACGTGGGGGTAAGGATACATATATTTTAGAATTGGAATTGAAAAAAAAAAAAAAAAAAAGAGGTCAGGAATAGTGTGGCTCAGGTTGGGAGGGTGGAAAACTTGTAAGGTAGATGATGAAGTTGGTAGGAGGATTTGCCCACTCTGCGGGTATCAGGAAGACTGGATGCATATTTTGGCAGATTGCGTGCAGATGGAGGATGTTAGGAAACAATTATTGCCAAAAGTATTTTTAGCTTCAAACAGAAGGAGAATAGCATGCTGGGATTTGATTCTAAACAGCCAAAACTGGCCAATCCTGGGCACATACTTAATGGAAGTACGTGCATTAAGAGATAAAATATTTTTATAAATATTGTATAGACTTATTTGTGTTTAGGTAATCTATATGTGTGAATACGTGGTGTAGTTGTTAGTGCAAGTATGTGGGTGTGATATCGGTGTACTTTCTTTTCTTGTTCTGTGGTTCTCTTGTCATAGTGCGCGAGCATGTATACGTGTGTGTCTGTGTATGCGTATTTCCATTGCTATAAAGATATATAAAATAGATATTTAGCTAATCTTTTAAATTCAAGTCTTTTTAAACAGCATATGTGGCACAAATTTTGTATTATTGTAAACTTAATAATAAATACTGCTACATTAGATTTTTTAATCAAATTTTGCAGAACTAATTAATACAAACACTTTTGCTAATGTATGTCTCAATTAGCACGAAGTAGAGAGAATAATAAAGTCTGCTAAGAATACTTTTACTTTCTCTATACGTACTATGTACATAGAGTATAGAGAATGTATTGCACTCCACCAAAAAATTCGATACCTAGATTTCACCGGAAATACATGTTTTAGGGTCCCCTATATACAAAAAAAGTATTTTCAGAAAAAGGTCCGTGTGTCCGTGTGTCTGTGAACACGATAACTCAAAAATGAAAAGTCGGTAAAATACCAAACTTGGTATTTAAGTTTAGTATCTTTCAGGGATGCGACCCGAAGATTTTGAGAAAAATTCCCCCAACCCAAACTACCCTTTACATGGAACTTTTATCGAAAATTTTGATTTTCTAAAAAAATGGCTCGAACGATTTTGATTAAAATATATATGAATGATATTTACCTGACAAATAAAATATATATTTTGAATTTTCTGGGAATAGCCTCTGAAGACTACTTTATTCTGGATGAATTTTGCATAACTATTAAACCGTAAGAGATGGACAAAAACTTAACACACAAAAATGAAGAGTACGTTAAAACACAGAATTTATGTTATATGCATTTTTTCCCTGGAGTTGATCGTTTTTGAGATATTCCTTTTTCTTGGTTTCAGCTTTGAAAAACGCATACTTTTCTCATACAGGAATTTGTCAACTCCTGTCCATACAAACAAAGGAACAACAGTCACATAGCAACCAGCTTTTTGCTTTCACTTTAACCTATGGTACTCCCTTATTTCGCTTCTACTTACAATAAAGTAAGAAATAAGACTATTTCTGCTAATTTTTTTTCGATTAGCATGAAATAAATAAAAGATAAGCTTATTGACAATAATTTTTACAGAGATGTAGAGAAAGTCTTGTTAATGTGACACTTCAGTGTTTTTCTTTAAATTGCGTTTTAAAGAGCTCATTATTCCAGAATTTGAAGAATCTCAATTTTAATGTACGAGTTAGTTTCCAAATTCAGTTAAACTGTGGTGCAAACAGGAAGATTATGAAGCAATTTACAGGTAATCAGACTATAAGCAAAGCCAAAGCGAAGTTTGAACAAGGTGAAATATGAAAATGCTAGTGATGAAATTAAATGTCAAAGTTCCCATAAACTAGTAACGAAGCTTGATAAATGCACCGTAAGACTGCGCTAATGGTAATTATGAGAAATTGCCGGTAATTACACATAATAGCAAAACGCGCTGTAAACATGATAAATGTCATGCTGGTAATCACTTTTACCAGCAATTATCGCTAATCAAAATCGCTCATTGATAAATAGCACGCGCCTCTGTTCTCATCTGTTAACTTCTTATGAATCACCATTACCAATTTACACAACATATTTCTAAAACTGTTGTTAGTATGAGAAAGAAAACTGATGAAAGATTGTCAACTATTTGTTCAGCAAATTGTGTCAAATTGTATCTATTTGCGTGGACATTTTGCGTTATTCTTTATTTTATAAACAATCTGATTCATTACATTCACATAACTTTCTCTGCAAACTATTATTACCAATGGTTATTACTCTTCTAGCCCGTATGTACACACAATGTATATTCAACCCAAAATTCGATGCCGAGATTTCACTGGAAATGCATGTTTTAGGGTCCCCTGAGTCCGAAAAAATGTTTACTTTCTCTACACGTACTTAGTACATGCTGTATAAAGAAGGTATTATATTCCATCCAAAAATTTCGTACCCAGATTTCACCGGAAATATATGTTTTGCGGTCCGCTTAGTCCGAAAAAACATTTTTAGAAAAAGGTCCAGTAAAATACCAAACTTGGTATTTAAGTTAAGTATCTTCCAAGGATGCGACACGAAGATTTTGAGGAAAATCATCCTACCCCAAACTACTACTTACATGGAAGAATTTTCGAAAATTTTGATTTTATCATAAATGGCTCTAACGCTTTTGATTAAAATATCGTACATTAAATATATTTATATGGCAAAAAATTGTACATATTGAATTTACTGGGAATAGCCTCTGAAGACCTCTTTATTCCGGATGAGCTTTGCAGTATTTTGCATTACGGTTAAACCGTAAGAAATAGACAAAAATTTAGTACACAAAAATGTAGATACACATAATTTATGCCATATACATTTTTATGTGTAGACTGACCGTTCGTGGTTTAAGTTTGTTATTTGTTTCTTTTTTAAACTACTTAAACTTTTCTCAAACGGGAAGTGACGTTTCTTTTCATCTCTACTGTTTTATTGCAGGTCATGCAAACGAACTGGACTTCAAACGTTTCAGAGAGGACCAGCTTTAACTTATACTACTCTGTTATTTCGCTTCTACTTACAAGGAAGCAAGTAATAAGACTTCTGCTAATTTTTTCTCGATTAACATGAAGTAAATAGAAGCCTAAGCTTTTTAACAATAATTTGGAGCAGAGATGTAGAGAAAGTCATGTGAATGGAACATAGATTTTTTTTTTTTTTTTTTTTTTTTTTGATACAGGAGACCATAAAACAAGTATTTCCGGTTAAATCTCGGTATTGAATTTTCAGGTGCAATATAATACTTTCTCTATACACTGTGTACACAATACGTAGAGAAAGTAAGAAATGGAAATAACTCACATGTTACAATCCTTTTAGTTTTATCTTTTCAAGCGAATCATGCTGTGTTGAACCAAATGCTCACATTTCGCCTCTGGCTCCAACAAGCCCTTGAACATTTGGGTTGACTAGGTATACAGTTTCCGGTGTAAGTTCCGACACGAGACACGTGCTGTTAGAGAAATTCTTAATTTGGCTGATGGTATCATGTTAGAATCTGCACTCTCTGGCCTGCTGTAACGTAAATGAGACGCAATAAATTCATTAGCTTCCCTCTTCTTGTGGTGGCAAATAGAATTACATCCTTTTACTACCTGGACGGAGTAAGTGTGCAGTGACGTACCAGCATGCTATATCAGTGGTGCACTGTAACTTCCATCAAGGTATATCAGTGGTGGACTGTAACTATCAAAAATATATATCAGTGGCGGACTATAAACTACCAGCAAGTTATACCAGTAGCGGACTGTACAGTGCCAAAAAGCTATATCAGTGGCGGTCTGTGTAGATACTGTCAATAATATATATTAGTGTCCGAATGTACAAAAAACAAACTATATCATTATACAATAAATTATACAATGGGGAACTGTTTCAATATCAGTGACGGACTGTTTCTACCAACAAACTACACCAGTGCTGAATGTTAACACTAACAAACTATATCAGTGGTGGACTGTACACTGCCAACAAGCCATATCAATGGCGGACTGTTATTCTCAACAAACTATCTCAGTGGCGGCCTCTACTACCAAAAATCTATATCAATGGATGACAGTATACCACGATGCTATATCAATAGCGGACAGTAAATACAATATCAGTGGCGGACCATATACCACCAACAAGCAAAATCAGTGACGAACTAACACTATCCACAATAATACCATAGACGAATTGTGCACTATACCTACAAGGATAATTTGGATTGCACTCTGTATATTTTCTATAAGTAATATTTGCAGACTGCACACTAACCACAATTAGCAACAACAGCGAACTGTATACGCTGCAACTGTATACAAATAATAAACGTGACATGTAACATGGTTATTTGGTTTCAGTTACCAGACATGCTGAATAGAGGAAGAAAACTATAAAAGATTCCTTCCCCTACAGACACGTCCCTTCATATAACTTATATAGTTTTAAAATATTCCACACTAATGTTGCAACATCTAAAATATGTGCATGGGCGCGCGCGTGTTACTCCAGCTACTGGAGTAAATAATAAATCAACTGTTATGTATTAAACTAACATTATTATTTTCAACTTTTTCACATTTGACAATACTTACATGATTAGTGTTCCAAAACATTTTTGTGTATCCCAACAGTATCAACGCACAGTTGGTTTCGGCGCCAAGTTCGTTTATTCATCCTCTTCAAGATATGCAATGTGACTGTTGTAAAGGCAGCACGAACTTCTTCCTTCAGGTCATCATTTGTGGTGTACCGATGTTTCCGCACCTCATCTTTAATAACACCCCAGAGTGGATTGTCTGGTGTGGTGAGGTCAGGGCTTCTTGGAGGCCAAGGCAATGGAACAGGAGCATTAACTGATCCTCGACCAATAGCGGTTTGGAAAAACTAACTTAAGGCACCTTCGAACTGATAACGCAAAATGCGGTGTAGCACCGTCCTGTTGAAACGTAACGGTTTCCATTAATCCTCTGGCTCTCAGCTGTGGGAGAAGCCTCTCGTTCAGCATCCTCAGATAAGTTTCTTGGTTTACAGATCCATCAAAAAAATCTGATGTGTTCCATTTTCATGACTTTCTCTACTTCTGAGAAACAAATTATTGTTAATAAGCTTATTCTTCTATTTGCTTCATGCTAATCGAGAAAACATTAACAGAAATAGTCTTATTACTTGCTTCCTTGTAACTAGAAGCGACATATAGGAGTACCATAGGTTAAAGTGAAGTCAAAAGCTGGTCACTATGTGACTGAAGTTCCTTTGTTTGTATGGACACGAGTTGACAAATTCCTGTATGAGAAAAGTAAAAGTTTTTCAAAGCAGAAACCAAAACAAGGAATATCTCAAAAACGATCAACTCCTCGAAAAAAGTATATAATGTGCTCTACAGTTTTTGTGTGGTAAGTTTTTGTCCATATCTTAAGGTTTAGCAGTTATGCAGAATTTCTCCAGAATAAAGTAGTCTTCAGAGGCTGTTCCCAGAAAATTCAAGATATATATATATTATTTGTCAGGTAAATATCTTTAATATACGATATTTTAATAAAAATCGTTAGAGCCATTTTTGAGAAAATCAAAATTTTCGAAAAAAGTTCCATGTAAAGGGTAGTTGGGGGTGGGGGATTTTCTTGAAAATATTCGTGTCGCATCATTGGAAGATACCAAACTTAAATACCAAGTTTGGTATTTAACGGTCTTTTCGTTTTTGAGCTATGCTGTCCAAGACACACAGACACACACTCAGAAACACACACACACGGACCTTTTTTCAAAAATGATTCTTTTGGATTCAGGGGGCGCAAAACATGTATTTCTAGTGAAATCTCGGGATCGAATGGGTGCTACAATAACTTCTCTACATACTATGTACATAGAACATGTAGAGAAAGTAAAATTACGCACCAAACAGATGTTTACCAGTCACTCCTGCCCAAATCATCACTTGTGGTAGGTTTTTCTCGATTTCCTCACAAAAATGCTCTGTCGCTCTCCAGACTGGCAGACTGTGCAGTTTGATCTTGGCTGTAACTGTCTACCCCCATCTACCTATAGTACTACCAACCATCACTCACTCACGAACCTGTAATGGGCAGGTAAAACTTTGCAGCAGTGTGTAGCGACTATCTAACAGTTGATTTCTTATTTACTCCAGTGTGAAGGAACTTTTCGCCCACCCTGTACGTTGAGCAACAGCAGAAGCGGAGTACTCAACACTTGCTGGAGCATAGTCGGGTATTGGGGCGAGTCATTGTTGTACAATGACTGTAGTTTCATTTCCTCGTCGAATTCCTTTATCTTTTTTCTTTCATCTATATCAGTAACTTATTTTGCAGTGACCATGTCAACTGCAATTAATGTAGAGTATCTACTAAAAGACTAAATTCAAATAATATATAAAGTAGCGTATTTTGACGTAAAAGACACGCAAATGCCTGTCCTTTTCTGGAAAGAAAAGCTATTCTTCCTACGCAATACTCAACGGGACTCCCTGGCTCGACATAGTGACATATGTTATGAGGAACGATGCAACTTCAAGACTGACATGAACCGACTTGTGCTATGACTTTCGCGCTGTGATTGACAATCACGTCTGTCGAACTCCGAGCACTGTTTTTGCGTTCGCGCGAGTACTCACTCAACCAAGCAGAATTGGAACAGGTTGTTGTAGGGCAATATCAATTAATTTCAATTTCGTTAATGTTTTCACACTGAAAAGTGTTAATCTTTTTGATTGTAAGCTTCGAGGTTCTATCCGGTACATACCACACAGTTACACTCCATTTTCTGTGAGTATTAGTATCAAGGTATAATATATGTTTGTATTCTGAAAAGGATGGAAATATTTCAGCAGTAAAGTCATAAAAGGTAAAGAGGGGTTTAAACTCTTATAAGAGATCTCTGAGTTCAAGTGCCTTAATTTCCCTCCGATTTCCTTGAACTTTTATATGTGAGTGCGCTGTAAAATTAGGCAATGATCTAACAACAGTTTTACTTTTATAGCATTTGAGTACAATGCAATTATTAGAAAGAGAAGGTATTGTATTCCATCCAAAACTTTGATACCGAGGTTTCACGAAAATACATATCACAGAACCTCTGATCCAAAAATAACATTTTTACTTTCTCTAGCCCCGTATGTACAATATACATAGGGATAGAGAAGTACTGTATTCCACCCAAAATTCTATGTCGAGTTTTCACCGGAAATACATGTTTTAGGACGCCCTGAATCCAAAAAAAGCATTTCAGAAACAAGTCCGTGTGTAAGCGTCTGTGTGTGTGTGTGTGTATGTGTGTGTGTGTGTATGTGTGTGTGAGGGGGGGGGTGGCTGAGGATATCACAGCTCAAAAACGAAAAGACGGTTAAATAACAAACTTGGTATTTGAGTTTGATCTCTTCCGAAGATGCGACACGAAGATTTTCAGAAAATCCCCCCACCCCCAACTACCCTTTACATGGAAACATTTTCGAAAATATTGTTTTTTTAAAAAACGGCTCTACCAAGCCATTTCTATCACAAATAAAAAGTATATGTTGAATTTTCTGTTAATAGTTTCTAAAGACCCGTTTATTCTGGATAAATTTTGCTTAATTTGGCTTAACTAGTAAACCGTATGAGATAGACAAAAACTTACAATACAAAAAATGTAGATTTTGTTAAAATACACAAGTTATTTCATATACATTTTCTTCGTGGAGCTTACCGTTTTCAAGGTATTCCTTGTTATTAGTTTGAAAGGTGAAGTATCTGTACTTCACGAAAGTTTCCGTTTTTCTTTTGTTCTACTCCTGGCCAAGCAAAGAAGCGATTTGCAATGACAACCGCATAACGACAGCCTTTTAAAATATTTGACTATCACTTTAGCATAGTACATTCCCTTAGTTCCATTCAACTTATAAGGAACAAAGTAATAAAATTCTGCTAATGTTTATCTCGATTAGCAGGGTGTTGAAAGAAGAACTGTCTTTCTTAAGAATATTCTTTGTAGAGTAGCTAGAGAAAGTCATGTGAGTGTAACATATCAGATTTTTAGAAAATGGTGTGCCTTAGCTAGTTTGAATATCAACTTGGTATTTAAGTTCAGTATTTTCCTTTGTCTGCATAATGCTAATATAAACATCACCAGAAATGGTCTTTTCATTTATGTAGTTCCTTATAAGTAGAAGAGATGGATATAAGCAAATACACTGCGCTAAACCCATGGTCATTTAAAAGTTGTAGCTATGCGTTTGTTATTTATTTCCAGCTATTTTTCCAGGAGTAAAACAAAAGGGTTATGAAATGAAACTTCCGTCTGAGAAAAGTTTAAATAGTGCAAAATTGAAACCAATAACAAGGACTGTTTCGGAAACTGTTAATTGTGAAAAATGTATTTGATATAACATTTTTTGTGTAGTAAGTTTTTGCCTATCTCTTACGTACAAAAGTCAACCAAACTGACCAGGTCTTCAGAGACTATTGGTAGAAGTGCTTCTAATAAAACTCTGATGTGTTCCATTCACATGACTTTCTCTATATCACTGCAACAAATTATTCTATTTACTTCATCTAATGGAGCAAAAATTAGCAGAAATAGCCTTATTACTTGTTTCCTTGTTAGTGGAAGCGTAATAAGGGGGTACCATAGGTTAAAGTGATAGTCAAAACTGGTTGCTCTGCGACTGAAGTTCCTTTGTTTGTATGGACACGACTTCACAAAGTCCTGTATGAGAAAAGTATAAGTCTTTATAGCTGAAAAAAAAAAAACAAGGAATATCTCAAAAACAATCGACTCCACAAAAAAAAAAAAAAAAAAAAAATGTATATAACATAAGTTGTGTGTTTTAAGGTGCTCTGCATTTGTTGAGTGGTAAGTTTTTCTCCACCTCTTACGGTTTAGCAGTTATGCAAAATTCCGTAAAATTGACCAAGAATAAAGTAGTCTTCAGAGGCTATTCTCAGAACATTCAAAATATACATTTTATTTGTCATGTAAATATTTTTAATATATGATATTTTAATCAAATTCGTTAGAGCCATTTTTTAGAAAATTAAAAATTTCGAAAAAAGTTCCACGTATAGGGTTGTTTTGGGGGGGGGATTTTTCTCAAAATCCGTGTCGCATCCTTGGAAGATACTAAACTTAAATGCCAATTTTGGTATTTTACCCACTTTTCGTTTTTGAGTTATCATGTTCACAGACACACGGACACACACACACACACACACACACACACACGGACATTTTTCCCAAAATGCTTTTTTTAGATATAGGGGACCCTAAAACATATATTTCGGGTGAAATCTCGGTATCGAATTTTTTGGTGGATTACAATACCTTCTGTATACACTATGTATATAGTGCGTATAGAGAAAGTAAAAATATCTTAAAAATATAATATTTTAATAAAAATTGCTAGTATTATTTGAGAAAATCTAAATGTTCGAAAAATGTTCCATGCAAAGTGTAGCTGGAGGGGGAGGGGTTCTTGAAAATCTTCGTATCGCATCCTTGGAGGGTACTGAACCTAAATACTTTGGTATTAACCGACGTTTCATTTTTACTTTCTCTATAATCACTATGTACATAGTGTATAGAGAATGTATTGCACTCCACCAAAAAATTGGATACCGAGATTTCACCGGAAATATATGTTTTAGGGTCACCTGTATCCAAAAAAAAGTATTTTCAGAAAAAGGTCCGTGTGTGTGTGTGTCCGTGGTCCTTGTGTCCGTGTGTCAGTGTGTCCGTGTGTCTGTGAGCACGATAACTCAAAAACGAAAAGTCGGTAAAATACCAAACTTGGTATTTAAGTTTAGTATCTTCCAGGGATGCGACACAAAGATTTTGAGAAAATCCCCCCATCCCAAACTACCCTTTACATAGAACTTTTTTCGAAATTTTTGATTTTCTAAAAAATGGCTCTAACGATTTTGAATAAAATATCGTATATTAAAGTTATTTACCTGATAAATAAAATGTATATTTTGAATTTTCTGGGAATAGCCTCTGAAGACTACTTTATTCTCGATGAATTTTTCATAACTACTAAAACATAAGAGATACACAAAAACTTAACCCACAAAAAATGTAGAGCACGTTAAAACACAGTTTATGTTATATACTTTTTTTTCGTGGAGTTGTTCGTTTTTGAAATATTCCTTTTTCTTGGTTTCAGCTTTGAAAAACCTATACTTTTCTCATACAGGAATTTGTCAACTTCTGTCCATACAAACAAAGGAACATCCATCACATAGCAACCAACTTTTGGCTTTCACTTTAACCTATGGTGCTCCCTTATTTCGCTTCTACTTACAATAAAGCAGGAAGTAAGACTATTTCTGCTAATTTTTCTCGATTAGCATGAAATAAATAAAAGATAAGCTTATTAACAATAATCATTTACAGAGACATAGAGCAAGTCATGTGAATGGAACACATCAGATTTTTCTAGATGAGCATGATGTAAATAGTAGTATAAGCTTTTTAACAATAATTTTTTGCAGGGATATAGAGAAAGTCTTGTGAATGGTACACATCAGATTTTTACTTTCTCTATGGGCACTATGTACATAGGGTATAGAGAATATATTGCACTCCACCAAAAAATTCGATACCGAGATTTCACCGGAAATATATGTTTTAGGGTATCCTTTATCTAAAAAATCTGATGTGTTACACTCACATGACTTTCTCCATATCCCTGCAACAAATAATTCTTAACAAGCTTATACTTCTATTTACTTTATGCTAATCAGAAAAAATTAGCAGAAATAGTCTAATTACTCGCTTCCTTGTAAGTAGAAGCGAAATAAGGGACAACCGTATTTTAAAGTGATAGCCAAAAGCTGGTTACTATGTCAATGAAGTTCCTTAGTTTATATGGATAGGAGTTGACAAGTTCCTGTATGAGAAAAGTATACGTTTTTCATAGCAGAAACCAAAAAAAAAAGGAATGTCACAAAAATGATGAACTCCACGAAATAAAATTTGTATAGCATAAATTGTGTGTTTTAATGTGCTCTACATTTTTTGTGTAGTAAGTTTTTGTCCATCTCTTACGGTTTAGTAGTTATTCAAAATTTAGTAAAATTCATCCAGAATAAACTACTCTTCAGAGGCTATTCCCAGGAAATTCAAGATATACATTTTATTTGTCAGATAAATATGTTTAATATACGAAATTTTAATCAAAATCGTAAGAGCCATTTTTGAGAAAATCAAAATTTTCGAAAAAAGTTCCATGTAAAGGGTAGTTGGGGGTGGGGGTATTTTTCTCAAAATCTTCGTGTCGCATCCCTGGAAGATACAAAATGTAAATACCAAGTTTGGTATTTTACCGACTTTTCGTTTTTGAGTTATCGTGTTCACAGACACACGGCACACGGACACACGGACACACACACACACACGGACCTTTTTGTGAAAATGCTTTTTTTGGATATTGGGGACCCTAAAACATATATTTCCGGTGAAATCTCGGTATCGGATTTTTGGTGGAGTGCAATACTTTCTCTATACACTATGTACATAGTGCGTATGGAGAAAGTAAAAAAGCATTTTCGGAAAAAGGTCCGTGTCTGTGTGAACACGATAACTAAAAAACGAAAAATAGGTAAAATACCAAACTTGGTATTTAAGTTTAGTATCTACCAGGGATGCGACACGAAGATTTTGAGAAAAATCCCTCCATCCCCAACTACCCTTTACATGGAACTTTTTTCGAAAATTTTGATTTTCTCAAAAATGGCTGTAACGATTTTGATTAAAATTTCGTATATTAAAGATATTTGCCTGACAAATAAAATGTATATCTTGAGTTTTCCGGGAATAGCATCTGAAGAGTAGTGTATTCTGGATGAATTTTACTAAATTTAGAATAACTGCTAAACCGCAAGAGATGGAAAAAGCTTACTACACAAAAAATGTAGAGCACGTTAAAACACACAATTTATGTTATATAGATTTTTTCGTGGTGTTCGTCGTTTTTGTGACATTTCTTATTTTTGGTTTCTGCTATGAAAAACTGATACATTTCTCATACAGGAATTTGTCAACTGCTGTCCATACAAACAAAGGAACTTCAGTGACATAGCAACCAGCTTTTGATTATCACTTTAACCTATGCTACTCCCGTATTTCACCTCTACTTACAAGGAAGCAAGTAATATGGCTATTTCTGCTAATGTTTTACTGATTAGCATGAAGTTAACAGAAGTATAAGTTTTTAAGAATAATTTGTTGCAGGGATATAGAGAAAGTCATGTGAATTACACATCAGATTTTTGACTTATGCTGTCCACAAACACACACGCACACGGACCTTCTTCTAAAAGATTTTTATTTTGGATTCCGGAATCCTCAAAACATATAGGTATTTCCGTTGAAATCTCGGTATCGATTGTTTGTTTGGAACACATTCCTTCTCTGCTTATTATGTACATTGCCCGTATTTACTAAAGAAAGTAAAAGTGATAATAAAGATACATTACTACGCAATTGAGTAGTAAATTAACAAGTTAGCTAAAAGAGCAGAGGAAGGCAATTAAAGCGATCTTTCAGCTTCACAATGAAGAACGCTCAAAGAACAGGGAATAGATACCATGGTCACTCTGGATTACATTGTCCATGTGAACCAAGGAAACTACAGAAACAGTTGTATGCGACATTGGGCGGAAATTCCATGCGTTTTGCTGAAGCACGTTTTGTGACCAGCCGGCATCTTGCGATTCTACTAAACACTGTCAAAAAATAATTGTTTTTCCAAGTTTTTTTAAGTAAGAACAAAGGACAATGGAGGGGAGATATCTCTAGTTGAAGTAATATTTAATGCAATCACTTTTTTTCGCTTATGAGAAGTTATTATTGATAAATTGATAAAGATCGTGGCCAGGTTATCACTTAATTTGGTTCTAATTTCTTGGTCTAAAACTACTGTTAATGTAGCAAAAGGCTGTATCATATATTACAATATTGGTTTAAAACTTTGGTAGATTTTTTTTTTTTTTTTTTGCTAAAGAAGCAATTATTTCCCTATCATTGCAAACATGTCTTTCCTGCCTCTTAACCCTCTGCTTTAGGAATTTTATTCTTTTACTGCTTTGCACAACTTAACAATTTTGCTCTTCAACTTCAACATTAATTTTCTCTTCTTGGGCTTTGCAGTACAACACTGTTGTCTGTATCAGCTTGTTGGGTGGCCTTTTCAGTTATTGTTTCACAAACAATTTAAGCGCTTCCACTAATTGGAGGTCTATTTGGTGATCTACGTTAAGATATAGGATATTTCTGCAAATAAGAGAAATTGAAATGGTGTTTTATTTATGGACGGTCTTTAACTGCTGTGGTTCTCAGCGTCCCATTCTATACTGGGCGTGAAAAACAGTTAATTTTGCTCAGAGGCCTCTGTATCAGACTTGAGGTTCTTTTTCGTACCGTAAATCTACGACATGAGACCAACGGCTTTACTTCCCTTCCGAAGGAAGCCATGCTAAGGATTTTTACGCCCGAAAAAATCCATCGTCCTCCGCCGGGTTTGAACCCACGACCTTGGGTATACGAAGTCAGCATGGTAACCACTACACCACGGAGGGCAAATAAGAGGGATAAGCAGGAAACAAGTCTCCTGGTTTGCCCTGTTAAAACCAAATCGTTGGATGTATAGTGTTCTGAACACACACCAGAAGACGGAGTAAGTTGCCAATTTTTTTCTTCTGCGTATTGCCTTCACCCATGCTTCTCTAAGATCTTTCTGAGTTGGACATCTAGAATTCACAAACAATACAGAATCGTTCTGTCGATAATGTATAACATATTTTACTAAGTAAAATAACTTAAATAAGTAAATTAACCTGTGTATTGAAACATGCTTTTTTCTTTGCTTTTACCTCTGCTATACGAGAAACCACAACCAAACACCACACACGAATTCACCATTATACTGGTTTAAAACCTTCACTCTAAATGCAGTGCTTAATTGACATTTAACACCACAAAATCTTATTTTTGCGTGCACATTTAACCCACAAAAGAGGATAAGTCATTTAATATCTATTCTCTCTATACCTGCGGATGTGACCAAACAGGGGATATTTTCGGTAGAAGATGGCTTGATATTAGTGATGTGAACAGGGGAATAAATGAGATGACGACTCCCTGAGACATGACGACGTTAAGCAGAGCGTGGTGTATTGTAATCGCCTCTCCTGTTTAATACCAGGGGACCTCAATCGGCCCTTGAAAGTTTCATACCTGTCAACAAGCAGTCTTGAAGAATAAAGGAAAATCTTCCCGGCAGAGCGTCGGGCGATAAGAGCTCTTCACGACGGCGATGTCGAGGAATACTTCCATTCTTCTGCCCGCACATCATTACCACATGCGTTCGTTTCAAGAGGGGGAGGGGGAGTAATTATATTGGCTCGGCAGAAAGCAAATTCCAGGGGCAGCGATTTATCACATTCGGTACTCGGAGATAGCATCTTCTCGTGTGGGAGCAAATATACGAGAATTCGTAACAATTTCTCAAACTAATCCTTTAAGCTATAGCCACCTCATCCATCTCTCATTCCTGCACCGGGTGTTACACAAATGTACATATCAAAACTGTGTTCCGGAACTTTTCCCTATTTCACTCCAGGTAAGAGTCAAAATCTTAAGTCTAGATCTAGTTACGTATACATGAAAACTTTCTAATATTAAATTCACGTGATTTTTTCTGCCCATTCTTCAAAAACTATTCTTGGAACGGATTATTCGTCTATTTACTTCATTTTAATCGTTATTAACATACACAGGGTGGCACGTAATGTATATACCAATTTTGCTTGGTATTCCTGTTCAGCTTGAGGTGCGCATGCGCATGAATCAGATGTGATTATAGGCTACAATGTTCGCGATTGGTATGCCTGGATTGTTGGCGCATACAGACAAGGACTGCAGCTCTGCCTGCTTCAACACTGGCACAGATGACTGCTTAACCAACTGCTCAAGTCAGATGAAGCGAGCTTCTTCTTCAGAGAACAAACAAAACCAAAATCCTCGCCTAGTTCTTGAGCCAGAATGTTATGGAGTGTAATGTGTGGGTTATTGGTCCACATTTTTCCGACGATTGTGCTGGTCACTCTGTAACTGTAAATTCTGACCGCCATGTTGAAATGTACAAATTTTTGTCATACCAGAACTGCAGGAACGTTGAACAACATTTGGTTATAGCAGCATGGTGCACTTCAAAGCATGCGAGTGTTTCCCAATCGACACATTTCCCGCTTTGGAGATTTAATTGGCCGTCCCAATCTACAGATTTAACAGTTCCGGAATAATTTCTGTGGGGATAATTGAAACAAAAAGTATTCCTGCACCATTTGCAAACCATTAGGGTTGAAAGATACTATCGGCTAAGAAATCAGTGCCATTCCACGGGAGATGGCATTTCCATGCCGTTTTTTTTTTTTTTTGGTAGTGTTTAACGCCCGCTTTAACTACTCATGGCAACGCAGGCGGTGACACTGATGATACATGAATGACGATGGAGCACCGGTGGAATGCGATGGCGGGGGAAACCGGAGTGCCCGGAGAAAACCCGCCCCAGCGCCGCTTTGTCCACCACAAATCTCACATGCGGTCGCTTGGGATCGAACCCCGGTTGTCTAGGTGAGAGTCGAGTGGTCTAACCACTCGGCCACGGCGCGGCTATGCCGTCATCAAGAATGCATTAATACAGATGGCCACTGAGCTGAGGTGGTGTTGATGGAAGTGTAATATATCCATAAATGTAAATGTATAGTTTTCCTTTTTCACAAATAAAGTATTTTCACTTTTATTTAGTAGTGCTGGTAGATACATTACGAGCCATCCTGTATATAACTTGAAGATTTATACATAGAAACAGTACTGATAGTGACTTTTTCATGTTGTACATACTTGGACGCCCATTCTTCACTGGTTGCCTGGACGCGTTTCGATAATTATCATTGTCATCTTCCACCAGGTTTGCGAACGTCTGAGGTAGAAGTGCATTCTCGACTTCTAATATAGGTGCCATTCCGACCTCAAGTAGTAGCGGCTGGATTTCTAAACATCTGCCTTTTTCCGACGCGGCCTTGGTGACCTTTAGTTGACCATCTCGGAAATGTTTGCTAACTTTAAGTCTTTAGCTTGACTTTCAGGTTGTATCAATTTTAAAATTACGTCAGCTTGTATTATTTCAAAATTGACCACATTACTGCTGTTGCTATAGATAAAGCTTTTTTCCCAGATATCTACTCAGATGGAGTATTGAAGGCTTTTAATAATTTGATTTCTTGTCAAATTTCATATTAGAAGCTAAAAAATGTTTTTTTCTACAAAATTCAACTTATGGGTTAATTTTATTTGTTATGAAATGTCTTAAATAATATTTTTAATGAAAATCTTTAGAGCCATTTTTAAGAACATCAACAAAGTTTTCGGAAAATGCATTTAAAGGGTAGTTTAGGGCGAGGAGGATTTTTTTTTTGAAAAATCCTAGAAGTTGTTACATTTAAATAAAACATTTTATAATGACGACATTTCGTTTTTGAGTTATGAAACGCGCGCACACGCACACACATTTGGACCGGTTTCTTTCTATTACTTTCTCAGCACAGTACATCATAAGTTGGCAGAGAAGAAATTGCACTCCACTCAAATTATTCTATACCGAGATTTCACCAGGAATACAAGTTTTAGGGTATTCTTTATCCAAAAAAAAAAAGCTGTTTTAGAAATGTCTATGTGCCAGTGTATCTGTAAACATAGCTCAAAAATGAAAAGTCGGTAAAATGGCAACTTTGGAATTTAAGTTTACCTTGAGTCTTCCAGTGCTGTGGCACAAAGTTTTTTTTAGGAAAAGCCGCCCACTACTTTTATATGCAATAGATTTTGATTAAAATATCGGATATTAAATATATTGTCATGACAAATAGAATGTTTATCTTGAATTCTCTGGGAATAACTTCTTTAGACCTCTATATTCTAGATTAATTTTGCTAGATTTTGCATAACTAGTAAACTTTAAGAGATAAACAAAAACTTATAACTCCATGGCACGACAGATTACAAGGAACCTTGGCCTACAGCTCGGCCGCTGCGTCGCCCATCTCGGTCCATGGCAGACGTCATAGATAGGGTGCAGTATTGGAGGGTGAGACGTGGTCAGCGCCTCGAATCCCTTCTGGCCGGTTAATGCGATCCTCAGGACCTGGAGCCGCTACTTCTCCATCAAGTAGCTCCTCAATTGGCCTCCCAGGTTCCTCACGAGGCTGAGAGCACCCCGGTCCAGGTCTCCCAGCGGGGAAAAAATCCCCACGCCGGTACTGGGAATCGAACCCAGGTCTCCCACTTGGCAAGCAGCTGCGCCACCACCGCAAACAAAAACTTATCACACTGAAAATGTAGATATCGTTAAACACAATTTGTCATTTACATTTTCTCGAAGATTTGGCCATTTTTGAAATATTCCCGATTATTGGTTTCAGTTTTAAAATACAGAAATTTGTCAAACCCTGGCCATGCAAAGAAACAGATTTCTATCACATAGCAACCAGTTTATAAAATACTTGAATATCGCTTTAGCCTAGTGCATTACCTTATTTCTTTTCTACTTACAGAAGCAAATAATAAGACCATTTTATTAATGTTTATATAGAGTAGCATGAAATATAAGAATAAGCTTTTCGACAATAATTTTTTACGGAGATGTAGAGACAGTCAGGTGAATGGAACACATCAGATTTGTTTTTTACTTTCTCTATACGCACTATGTATACATAATTTATAGAGAAGGTATTGCACTCCACCAAAAAATTCGATACCGAGATTTCACCGCAAATGTATGTTTTACGGTCCGTTGTATCCAAAAAAAGTATTTTCAGAAAAAGGTCCGTGTGTGTCCGTGTTTCCGTGTGTCTGTGAACACAACTCAAAAACGAAAAATCGGTAAAATACCAAACTTGGTATTTAAATTTGGGATGCGACACGAAGATTTTGAGAAAAATCCCCCCACCTCAAACTACCTTTACATGGAACTTTTTTCGAAAATTTTGATTTTCTAAAAAATGGCTCTAACGATTTTGATCAAAATATCGTATATTAAAGATATTTACATGACAAATAAAATGTATATTTTGAATTTTCTGGGAACAGTCTCTGAAGACTATTCTGGATGAATTTTACGAAATTTTACATAACTGCTAAACCGTAAGAAATGGACAAAAACGTGCCACACAAAAAAGGTAAAGCACATTAAAACACACTATTTATTTTTTGGAGGAGTTGATCATTTTGGAAATATTCCTTGTTTTTGGTTTCAGATTTATAAAACTTGTACTTTTCTCATACAAGAATTTGTCAACGGGTGTCCATACAAACAAAGGAACTGCAGTCACCTAGTAAGCAGTTTTTGACTTCACTTTAACCTATGATACTCCCATATTTCGCTTCTACTTACAAGGAAGCAAGTAATGAGAGTATTTCTGCTAATTTTTCTCGAGTAGCATGAAGTAAAGCTTATTAACGATAATTTGTTACATAGAATTAGAAAAAGTCATGAGAATGGAACACATCAGATTTTTTTTGATGGGGTAAAATACTTCCCCTACTTACTTATCTTACTACATGCAGTAGAGAAAGTAATAAGAAAAAACAATTATGAAAATACAAATTGAAATACGTGGGTGCAATTAGAGCTTAAATATATGGACTTTACAGTTGTTATAATTTAGCACAAAACTCGGTGCAGTAAGAGATCGTAATTCATTTATTAATAACATTAGATAATCGTTTTGCTACATACTAATGTAATTTTCAGCGCATATGCAGCCCTGGAATAGGACATTAAATTATTTTATTGCAGTTCATGCTTGGAAATACACGCGCAAATAATTAGTATACCAGCACGTTAAATAATGGTCATTATAGGCTAAGATATAAACGATTTCGACTTTCTGCATTGCGCTGTATTTTAACCAGGAATAAAACTCTTGCCTGTTGCTGTTGCAATGACTGCAAAGAACTGCAGATGCCTGAAGGTAGCGGTTAGACAGCTCTCATCAAGGAGACTCGGGTTCGATTTCAGGGGATCACAGGTGAGATATGTGGTAGACCTAGGTAGGAAAGTTTTCTGTAGTTTCCCCCGCCGTTCAATCCACTAGGACTAGAGGTTTCTACCTCTTCAACTGCTGCGGTACGAGCGCTGTGGACCCGAAGTACCCGTGGTACTTCTGACATTATAGAACTACGTCGGACCGAACATGTTAGCACCTCATGCAAGGGAGCTGTTTAGATTGGGTTGAACTCGGCGGGGAAGTGGTTCCTGAAACCTATAGGAGATTGGATGCATCTGGGCGGGCTTGTGAAACGCTTAAATGTCTCCGGCTGATTGATTTTAGAAGCTTGTATTCGGTAGTCATTCCTCTTTGATGTTGCCGCGCGTAATTGGCATATCCATTTCCATTCTTGCGGGAGCAAAGGGGGATTTTTTTTGGATAGTGTTTATCGCACGCTTTTTCAACTTATGGCACCTCAGACAATGACGTTGATGATACATGGAATGAAGATGGAGTACTGGTGGGATGTGATGGCGGTCGCTTGGGATCGAATCCGATCCGCCTTGGTGAGAGGTGAGGGGTCTAACCACTCGGCCACGGCGCGGACAGGGGCTGGTTTATAAAATAGGAACTGGCTTAGTGGAAAATCTCACGGGGGTCCCTGTTCGGAATGGAAAACCCTACATTGTCCGACGGGGCATTGGTTCCCGAAACCCATGGGAGATCGGATACATCTGGGCGGTGAGACTTGGGTGTGATGCCTTATTGTTTCCAGCCACTACCCGGATAGTATAGAAGGTGTTAACTATCGTCCCCACTGAGGTATAGTCATTCCTCTATGTTGTTTACGCCCGTAAGTGGCGTATCCACTTCGGTCCTTGCGGGAGAAAGTGTGAGATTACTACTGTGAGATTTTTCAGTGCAAGTATTTCACCGTCATCCCATGTTCCTTTTTACTTTCTCTACACGTACTATGTACATAGTGTATAGAGAAGGTATGCATTCCACCCAAAAATTCAAAACAGAGATTTCACCGAAATTATGTTTAAGGTTCCTTTTATCCATAAAAAAAACATTTTCAGAGAAAGATCTACGCGCGCGTGTGTGTGTGTGTGTTCGTGAGTCCGCGTGTCTGTGAACATGATAACTCAAAAACGAAAATCGGTAAAATACTTGATATTAAAGTTTAGTATCTTCCAGGGATGCGACACGAAGATTTTGAGAAAAATTCCCCCGCCCCAAAAATTCCCCCGTCATTTACATGAAAATTTTTTCGTAAATTTTGATTTTCTTAAAAATGGCTCTAACAATTTTGATTAAAATACCGTATATTACAGATATTTACCTGACAAATAACATGTATATATTTGAATTAAAATGTTCAGCAGGCTTGCAACAATATATGGCTCTAAAATTATTTTTAGACCTGCATCAAAACTAGAACGGATAATAATAATAATAATAATAATAATAATAATAATAATAATAATAATAATAATAATAATAATAATAATAATAATAATAATAATAATAATAATAATAATAAGAGTGCGGTAATACCAACTGATCAAAAAAATATTTTCTGGGAATAACCTCTGAAGAGTACTTTATTCCGGATGATTTTTACGAAATTTTGCATAACTGTTATTGTGTTATATAAATTTGTTTCGTAGAGTTAATCATTTTTTTAAATATTCCTTATTTTTTGTTTCATATTTAAAAGCTTACGCTTTTCTCATACAGGAATTTGTCAACTCCTGTCCATACAAACAAAGGAACTTCAGTCACATAGCAACCAGTTTTTGACTATTACCTTAATCTATGGTACTCCCTTATTTCGCTTCTACTTCCAAGGAAATAAGTAATAAGACCATTACTGCTAATTTTTTCTCGATTAGCATGAAGAAAATAGAAGCATAAACAATAATTTGCTGCAGAGATGTACAGAAAGCCATGTGAATGGATCACATCAGATTTCTTACCCTCACACCAGGCATTGGGCTACTCTCTCTGAATCCAAAGTCCATCTGCACATCAACAGACCGTGTGGAATAAATTCACGAACCCGAAGGTCCCCAAACACTGGAAGGCTGTATATACTTTGCTCTCGATGATGTTGCACCCACAGCATAATAATTGTGGCGGCATGGCAGATCAAGATCTACAGTGCCATTCTCTTAAGTTGGGGTCTAACAGAAGCGCTGCAATCGGAAAAACAAGTGATCGCGGCAGGCCCGTCGCTATGGTAATAGTGCTTTGTTGCCAAAGTTGCTGCTGCCAAAATCCTGGCATTATGCTTACAGCTACTGTGTTTTGTTTTTGCTGTTTTCAGTTATTTTACATCGCGTTATTTGTTACGTATTCGCTTCATTATTTGTGCAGCTGTAAAAATTATTTATCTAAGATGTCGACCGAGATGTTGGCGTTAGCTCCCGACTTTGGCAAACAAAATACATAAAAAGATATGGCGGCATGTAGCAGAAGTGCCTAGTTGATTCGGTTTCTTTATATTTTTCTTTCACAGTGACTTGTTTACATTATTATTTAATTTGTGATAAAGATGAAAAACCAAAGGTGATGTGTATTTCAGTTACCTGAGGCTATTTTCTTGTATCTTACCATGCTCAAAGCAATCGAGTGATTTTGTGTTCCTTACTTTTTTAATTTATTCAATTTAGCTCTCTGGATTATTCTTTAAATACATTTTCGTTGAATTATTAATTTTTTCTTAAATATAATTAAAATTTCTCTTTTGCGTCACTTTGTAGGTTGCTTCATTTATTACTACTTCCTGATGTATGTACACGTCAGATGAACACGTGTTGTTTGCTTTGGTAACATGAATGAATAAATTTGTTTATTGACATAACAGTATCGTACACTCATCTTCAGCAATCGCACGGGTCAACAGACCGTACGTGCTTTTGCAATACACAAAATAGTAAGCAAATTAAAAAAAAAAATCTCATATGTTACACTCACATGACTTTCTCTAGCTGTTCTACAAACTTCTTACATAAGATTATTCTTCTTTCTGCACCTTGCTAATCGAGGTACTCATTAGCACAATGTTCTTATTACTTAGTTATTTATAAGTAGGAAGAAAATAAGGGAATACACTAGGCGAAACTGATAGTCAAATTTTTTAAAAGCTGTCGTTATGCGATTTTCATTACAAATCGCTTCTTTTCTTGGCCAGGAGTAGAACAAAAGAAAAATGGACACTCCCATCTGAGAAAAGTATAAGTACCTCACAACTGAAACTAGTAACAATGAATACCACTAAAATGGTAGGCTCCACGAAAAAAATGTATAGGATATAACTTGTGTATTTTAAAAAGACCTACATATTTTATATAGTAAGCTTTTGTCTATCTCTTACGGTTTACTAGTTATTTAAAATTAAGCAAAATTCATCCAGAATAAACAGGTCTTTAGAAGCTATCCCCAGAAAATTCAACATATACATTTTATTTGTGAGTTATATCTTTAATATATGGTATTTTAATCAAAATCGTTAGTCATTTTTAAGAAAATCAAAATTTTCGAAAACAGTTCCATGAAAAGGGTAGTTTGGGGTGATGGGATTTCTTTCAAAATCTTCGTGTCGTATCCCTGGAAGAGACTAAACTTAAATGCCAAGTTTGTATTTTAGCTAGTTTTCGTTTTTGAGTTATCGTGTTCACAGACACACGGACACACACACACACACACACACGGACCTTTTTCTGAAAATGCTTTTTTTGGATACAGCGGGTTCTAATACATGTATTTCCGATGAAATCTCGGAATCGAATTTTTGTGTGGAATACAATACTTCTCTATCCCTATGTACATTGTACATACGGGGCTAAGGAAAGTAAAAAAATAAACATCTAAATAGAATAAAATAAAAAGACGAAGATGTTCAAATACAGCAATTCAATATTACAACTCAGGGTACACATTATACAGATGCATTAACGTAACCTATTATAATAGATAAATGCACTTAAGAGAAATATACGAATATTTACAACACTAAAAAGGCTGATGTGTTCCATTCACATAACTTTTTTTTTTTTTAGTAGGGATAGTCCTATTACTTGCTTCATTGTAAGTGGAAGTGAAATAAGGGAATACCATAGGTTAGAGTGAGAGTGATAGTCAAAAGCTGGTTGCTATGTGACTGAAGTTTCTTGTTTGTATGGGCAGGAGTTGACAAATTCTTGTATATAGTATACTTTTTTTTAAAGCTGAAACCAAACACAACGAATATCTCAAAAACGATCAGCTCGAAGAAAAAATGCATATAACACAAATTTGTTGTTTTAACGTGCTCAGCATTTTTTGTGTGTTAAGGTTTTGTCCATCTGTTACGGTTTACCAGTTATGCAAAATTCCGTAAAATTCATCCAGAATAAATAATTTTCAGAGGCTATTCCCAGAAAGTTCAAAATATACACTTTATTTAGAAAATAAGTATCTTAAAGATAAGAGATTTTAATCAAAATCGTTAGAGCCATTTTTAAGAAAATCAAAATGTTCTACATCTTTTTCATTTAAATGGCAGTTTGTGGTGGCGGATTTTTTTTTAATATTTTCGTGTCGCATCCTTGGAAGATACTGAACTTAAATACCAATTTTGGCATTTTAACCAATTTTCGTTTTTGAGTTATCGTGTACACAGACACATGTACACACACGAACCTTTTTCTGAAAATGCTTTTTTTTTGGGACACTGGGGATCCTAAAACTTATATTTCTGGTGACATCTCGGTATCGAATTTTTGGTTTAGAGAAAGTAAAATGTGTATTTATCTTTACAAATCTTAAAATACCTACAGCATTTTATTATACTTTTAAGTTATAAGAATCTAGTATGTTAATGTGTGTTAAAAAAACTCTTTGATTTTGATATAATCACTCTTGTAATATATGTTTCTTATTTATTTCTTTTTGTAGGAGAGTGTCGGGCCGCGCTGGGTATGGAGGAGGGTCGAATCCCGGACACAGCCATCACAGCGAGCTCTTCTTATGAAGCCAAGTCTGTGGGACCCCAAAATGCAAGGTAAGTTTATTAAAACGTAAATTAAATAAAACGGTCAGTAATTTGGGACAAGTAGTGCACGATTGAATTAATTGATGACAATCGCAATTTGAAAACCAATCATTTCAGCTCTGTGGGTGTTTATAGAAAAGCATACGGCAAATAATACAAAAAGGTTAAACGACACAATTTCAATCTCTATTAAATGCATTTAAAAATAAGGTAGAAACAACACAAGGTAGATCTAGCTGCTATACAGTAATTCAAACTCTCGTTTTGCTCTTGGATGCAATTGGACAAAACAATTATTGTGCACCGTTTTTAGTTTACAGATTCTGACTCGATTTAATAGTCATCAATATGAGTTTAGTTTAACAGGATTCGAAGCGGCGTTTATTTGAATTGAAATACTCAATACTTCGTGTTCAAGAGTTAGATTTATTCGTTAAGAGAGCAGACAGAAATCTATTAAGGGTACTAGGTCCTGGAATTGCCAATTTTTACTAATTTAAATCAATTTAGCTGTAACTTTTAACACATACGTTTACTTTCTCTACTACAAACTGATAAAATCACTGCTGGACTAATAAAAAGAACAAAACTACCTTCATAACAAATACTAAGACACAAAAAGATTTATAAATTATCATCGAAGGTATAATTGAAGATAAAACAACAATAATAATAGCAAAAATAAACAAAAATACTACAATACAGAGAACAAATTAATAAAATCTGATGTGTACCATTCTCATGACTTTCTCTATATCTCTGCAACAAATTATTCTTAGAAAGCTTATACTACTACTTACTTCCTGCTAATCAGATAAAATTAGCAGAAATAGTCTGGGTCATTCACGACTGCGCTGATAAGCAAGACTGGAAAAGGGATGGTCACCCGGCCAGATTTCCACTGGTGGGTTTTTAACTTGAGTTCAGCAACTCTTTTAACGCACGAAGAGATATCTGCACGCGTCCCAAATGGGCCAGTTGAACCACCTGGTGTAGCAGTAATGTACCCAAAACTATTTATATGAGTACAAAAGAGGGAAGATCTGTCGTTGATCTTAGCTCTCCACTCGGTGCTTAGATATTTGTAAAAAGTCACAAGCCAAACGGTTCTGATGAAGCGGTGTGCGAATACATTTTTTAGACAGCTGATGCTAAAGGTAGGTCTTTCACCAGATGTCAGTAGCGTCTAAAAGTAGAAAATTCTGTCACTCAGTGTTATAAAATTATAACACTCCAATATAGCCAACTTTGGTTTATACATCCACGGTCTCATTCAAGTAGTGAAAGTTCTGAAAGCTCGTATCCATCCATAAAATGGCGGATAAATTCAATGACATAAATATGACATTTTCTGAACCAGACAAATTATGCAAGCAACGGAGAGAGCAAAATTAGAATTGTTACATTACCTCCGTAGTATATAATGTTTTCGTTCTGTACGAGTAAGTCAGCAACTGAATATCGCAGACCATTGCAAACAAAAAGTTAGTTCGTCTGTATTTAATTTTCTTAATTATTTTATATTTTTATTATGTAGACTCTTCTCTCTTCTCAGGTTTGTGGTATACGAGACGCGTTCTGTACTTTAGTTTCAACTACCATAATAAACATTGTTGTTATTCTGTTGAATTTATTGCGAATCATTGCAGATACAAATGAAACACCTATTTATTTCAAGAATACAAAATTTTCACTTCTTGTTTCGTTGTTAAGCCAAATCAATCCTCCTTTCTCTTTACAGAAATTGTAAACAGAAGTATTTGTGTTGCCATGCGTTCATTCCGTGGCCGTGTAACTAACGTAAGTTTTAGAAATACACATTCGTATAACTCCTTCCCTCTCTTTCTATCATTGTTGTGACTGAAGGTCACGTCTCCAGCCAACTAACTCCCTTACTTAAAACTTTTTACATTAGAATGAACACGTCTTCCAAATATATTAATAACATAAGTAAAACAATTCAACAATAACAATACACACTCAAATTTACAGTTAATATTTTTTTTTTTAATTTTAACGTCCTTTAACCTGGTTGGTCATATCGGACGATGAATGAAATTGGTGAAATGATGCTCAAATGATCTCCAGGTCCATGGAGCTTAAAGTTACTCGACATTCATCTTCTCAGGTTAAGGGAAAACCACGAAAAAAATTTATCCGGGTAACTCACTCTAAGCGAGATTTGAACTCAAGATCTTTTGAACGTGAGGCAGATATGCTACCACTATCCAGGTGCGCTGAGTTAAATTTTTGTTTTAAGCTGTTTAGCTAAGTAAATTTCAATTTAATAATAACATTACAAAATAAAATCCTTATATCTTATGGCGTGTGGCCTTAATATTGTCACTCAATTAAGCATGAACACCGTGAAATAGATCAAACAATCTATTTGTAACTATAATATGTGTATAAATATTGAGAACTATCTAAAAAAAATCTGATGTGTACCATTCACATGACTTTCTCTAAATCTCTGCAACAAATAATTCTTAAAAACCTTATACTTCTATTTACTTCATGCTTATCAGAAAAAATTATTGCTTGCTTCCTTGTAAGTAGAAGCGACGTAAGGGCGTACCATAGGTTGAAGTCATAGTCAAAAGCTGGTTGCTATGTCACTGAAGTTCCTTTGTTTGTATGGACAGCAGTTTAAAAGTTCCTGTACAAGAAAAGTATAAGTTTTGAAAGCAGAAACCAAAAACAAAGAATGTGTCAAAAATGGTGCACTCCATGAAACAATGTATCATAACACAAATTGCGTGTTTTAACGTGCTCTACATTTTTCGTGTAATAAATTTTTATACACCTCTTACGGTTTAACAGTTATTAAAAATTCCGTAAAATTCATCCAGAATAAAGTACTCTTCAGAGCTTATTCCCAGAAAATTAAAGATATACATTTCATTTGTCAGGTATATGTTTTTAACGAAATTTTAATCAAAATCCCTAGAGCCATTTTTGAGAAAATTAAAGTTTTCAAAAAAAGTTCCATGTAAAGTGTAGTTGGGGGTGGGAGATTTTTCTCAAAATCTTCGTGTTGCATTCCTGGAAGATACTAAACTTAAATACCAAGTTTGGTATTTTACCGACTTTTCGTTTTTGGGTTATCGTGTTCACAGGCACACGGACACACACACACGGACCTTTTTCCGAAAATGCTGTTTTTAGATAAAGGGGACCCAAAACATATTTCCGGTGAAATTTCGGTATAACATTTTTTGGTGGAGTACAATACCTTCTCTATACACTATGTACATAGTACGTATAGAGAAAGTAATATGTATGACTCACGTTTCGCAACCTCTCTACTCATAATATAAAACACAGTTTTTACCACTTGAATAATAAATAATTTAAACCGACTGAGCTCTTTAAGTGAAGTTTGAGAGTTAAAAACAGTCATACCAAGTTTTAGGAACGTTGTGGACCTCGAGATCATTTGAATACCATTTTATCGATTTCATTAATCGCCCGATTACACCAACCGCATTAAACGACTTTACGGTCTGCATTAGACAAATATAGCACTTGTGCGTCACCTTGTTGTTAGGCAACCTCCTAAGCAGGTTATCATTTACGGTTACATAGACTGCAGGTGCATCACCGCTATTTATTGCTGCAATTATAACTTGCCTCCATTTAAAATATTAATTTTCAGCGCACTTTAAAGCCTTTGCGATTTTTAAAATATTTTTAACATGCGCCAGTATGTAGATGTTGTTGTAAGAAGATTTTATTCTATAAAACCTAACATAAATGATTTAAGATAATCTTAATAGTTCAGCTTTCATTTTCAGAAATGTACCAATTTATTTTCTGTATAACATATAATATGAGAAAAATTTATGATGAAATTTCACCTCAAAATTATGTTTCACGACCCCTCAAAATAACACTTTTGAAACAATATTTCTGTGTTTGTGTGACCTCGAACGCCATAACTCAAAACTAAAAATTGGTTAAATATCAAACTTGGCACTTAAGTTAAGAAGATGTGACAAGAAAATATTTCAGAAAAATATCCTATCCAAAACTACTCTTTACGTGGAAAATGGTTCACTAATTTTAATCCCCCCTCCCAAAAAAATACCTTAACGATTCTACTTAATATACCAAATGTTTAAGATATTTGGTGGGTTAAAATGAATATCAACATAGACTGAGAAATCAAATTAATTCTTAGTGTTCTGATATAAGTGGTAAACCGTTAGTTATACTAAAGGGTTCACAGCTTAAAAATTATATATCCTTAAATTAAAGTTTGTGTTAAATAGCCTTTTGTGGAGTTTAAATTTTTCGTGATAACACGTTTTTACTAGTCTGACTTTTCACATACATATCATTTTCTAAACTTTGTTTTTTTAGTGATATACATTTTCTGTTACATACAGGTTGCTAATGAACTACACCCAATTGCGTGATTGTGCACGTGACTGATATAAGTAATTTGAGATCGGCGATGCATGGATAAACATAACGCAGCTACGAGTACATAGCGTTAAACTTGTGGATATCAGGTGCTAATAAGTCGGTGTTAAAGCAAACTAAGTTGATAAAAGTCTTTAAAACTGCTTCACGAGTACAGAAATATAGAGTTTTAGTAGCTCGTTACTAGCGTTCTCAAGATTTAATATCGCAAAAATCTGTAAAAACTCGAACTAATCATTTGACAGTGCGACACTGAGCGTTCATTAACTACGTTGAATTATGTAGACTACCCTGGAGACGTTGTTTCAACTGCTCCGGTGGCTTAATGCGTAACCGGGAATCTGCTATCCCAAAGGTTTTTAGTTGGATTCCTGGCATAAAAAAGCGCATTTATTATTATTATTATTATTATTATTATTATTATTATTCATTCTAGACTAAGTGCCGCGATACGCGAACGAGACCCGAACTCGGAAACTATCTTTCACTTGAAAGCCAGTATCATAACCACTACGCTAGAGAGGTATGCTGTATAGTGTGTCTTCGTTTTTCGTGTTATGCTCTCAAATGGTTGATAAATTAGCCAGTGGCGTACTGGCACTTCAGAAACTTTTAGCCGTAACTTCGACATTTCAATAAACAGGCCATAAGTCTCCTTTCTCAAATTAATTATTTAAGTAATCTACATATTCTGTGAAAATATTTCGGTATAGTTTATTAACACTCTGTATAGTAATAGAGGATATATTGTATTCGATCAGAAATTCTACCGAGATTCCATCGAAAATATAACTTTTGAGACTCTCTGAATCCAAATAAAAACACTTTTAATAATGGTTCTATGTAGGTGGGCAGGCATATATGTATGCGTGTCTGTGAGCAAAAAATCTGATGTGTACCATTCACATGACTTTCTCCATATACCTGCAACAAATAATTCTTAAAAAGCTTATACTTCTATTTACTTTATGCTAATCAGAAAAAATTAGCAGAAATAGTCTTATTACCCGCTTCCTTGTAAGTAGAAGCAAAATAATATTAAAGTGATAGTCAAAAGCTGGTTACTATGTCAATGAAGTTCCTTTGTTTATATGGATAGGAGTTGAAAAGTTCCTGTATGAGAAAAGTATACGTTTTTCATAGCAGAAACCAAAAATAAGGAATGTCACAAAAACGAAGAACTCCACGAAAAAAATGTATATAACATAAATTGTGTGTTTTAAAGTGCTCTACATTTTTTGTGTAGTAAGTTTTTGTCGTTCTCTTATGGTTTAGCAGTCATTCAAAATTTAGTAAAATTCATCCAGAATAAACCACTCTTTAGAGGCTACTCCCAGATAATTCAAGATATACATTTAATTTGTCAGGTAAATATGTTTAATATCCGAAATTTTAATCAAAATCGTTAAGAGCCATTTTTGAGAAAATCAAAATTTTCGAAAAAAGTTCCATGTAAAGGGTAGTAGGGGGTGGGGGATATTTATCAAAATCTTCGTGTCGCATCCCTGGAAGATACTAAACTTTAATACCAAGTTTGGTATTTTACCGACTTTTCGTTTTTGAGTTATCGTGTTCACAGACACGCGGACACACGGACACACACACACGGACCTTTTTGTGAAAATGCTTTTTTTGGATATTGGGGACCCTAAAACATATATTTCCGGTGAAATCTCGGTATCGAATTTTTGGTAGAGTGCAATACTTTCTCTATACACTATGTACATAGTGCGTATGGAGAAAGTAATAACTAAAAAATCTGATGTGTTCCATTCACATGACTTTCTCTACAACTCTGCAAAAAATATTGTTAAAAAGCTTATGCTTCTATTTACTTCATGCTAATCGAGGAAAAAAAAACAAATTAGCAGAAATAGTCTTTTAACTTGCTTCCTTGTAAGTAGAAGCGAAATAAGAGAGTAACATAGGTTAAAGTGATAGCCAAAAGTTGGTTGCTATGTGACTGAAGTTCCTTTATTTGTACGGAGTTGACAAATTCTTGTATGAAAAAAGTATAAGTTTTTCATAGCTGAAATCAAAAACAAAGAATATCTCAAAAACAATCAACTTCACGAAAAGAATGTATATAACATAAATTTGTTGTGTGGTAAATTTTGTCCATCTCTTATGGTTTAGCAGTTATGCAAAATTCCGTAAAATTCACTCAGAATAAAGTCCATTCCAAGAAAATTTAAAATATACATTTTATATGTCTGATAAATATCTTTAATATACAATATTTTAATTAAAATCGTTAGAGCCATGTTTTATAAAATCAAAATTTTTGAAAAAAGTTCCTTGTAAAGGATAGTTGAGGTGGGGAGATTTTTTTGAAAATCTTCGTGTCGCATCCTTGGAAGATATTAAGCTTAAATACCAAGTTTGGTATTTTACCGACTTTTCGTTTTTGAGTTATTGTGTTTATAGGTACACGGACACTCACACGGACCTTTTTCTGAAAATACATTTTTTTTGATACAGGGGAGCCTAAAACATATATTTCCGGTGAAATCTGGGTATCGAATTGTTTGGTGGAGTGCAATACCTTCTCTATGCACTATGTACATAGAACGTATAGAGAAAGTAAAAAGGAAAAGTTTGTTAAAGCGGTATTTAAGATTAGCGATCTCCAGCTTGGAATACACCGTCACATTACGAAGCTGGATGAACACATTGCGTTGAGGAGTTCGAAATTGTTTACTTATGTCTCTGTTGCTGAAAGGCAGCAGATCAATAAGTGAATGGGCTCTGTCTAAAAAAAACAGAAGCAGAAATAAATATCCAATCCCAGGAAGTTGTGGCAAGTAAAACTCCCTCGTATACCTACATTTGTTTTTGACAACTTTCAGCAGGCGAAGAAGATAAAAAAATGTAATCTCCCGAAGAAGTAGTAGTATATTAACATTTCTCCCTAGGGAACCTGGAGCGGAGTGGGAGATTTTTTTTCCGTCTCAAAAGTTCTTAATTTATTTGATTGCGCGATGTGAAACCACCGCTTGTTTTTTTACCTTCTTGTTATTAAAACGTTTTAATATTTGTAAGTGAGTGCTGTGGACAGGTAAAAAGTTTCGTGGTCGAGGTTTGGCTGCAAATAACAACACGTAAAAATAATTTAACACAAGTACAGTGTAATCCTTGACGGAAAAAAACTTTTGGTATCAGTTGCATGCAGTTACCTCACTAGGATATGTAATTATAATTCTAAATTTCTGCTTAAAATGAAACTAACATTAAAAATCTGAGGTTTTTTCATATCTAGCTGTTCTAAATATCGCTTACAAAAGATTATTCTTTTTACTTTCTCTATCCCGCATGTACAATATACGTAGCGGATAGAGAAGGTATTGTATTCCAGCCGAAAATTCAATGTTGAAATTTCACCGGAAATATATGTTTTACGGTCCCGAGTCCGAATTTTTTTTAGAAAAAGATCCGTGTGTGTATGTAGACACCATAGCTCAAACACCAAACATGGTATTTAGATTTAGTATCTTCCAAAGATGCGACATGAAGATTTTCAAGATATTCCCCCACTATAAACTATACTTTGTAAGTTTTGATTCTCTCAAAAATGGCTCTAACGATTGTGATTAAAATTCCCTATATTACAGATATTTACATTGCAAATAAAGTGTATTTCTTGAATTTTCTGGGAATAGCCTCTGAAGACCTCTTTATTCCGGAAAATGTTTGCCAAAATGTGCTAACTGGTAAACCGTAAGAGATACACAAATACTTACTGCACAAAAAATGTAGATCTCATCAAAACACACAACTTATGTTCATTACGTTTTTTTTGTGGAGGTAACTGTTTCCGAGATATTTCTTGTTATTGGTTTCAATTGTAAAGTACTTGTACCTTTCTCAAACAAGAAGTGTCCATTTTTCTTTTGTTCTACTCCTGGCCAAGCAATGAAGTGATCTGCAATGACAATCGCATAACGATAGCTTTTAAAACATTTCTGCTAACATTTATCTTGATGAGCATTGTGTTCAAAGAAGAATAGAGTTTTGTAGAGCAGATAGAGAATGTCATGTGAGTGTAACACATCAGATTTTTTTTTGTGGATTTAAACATTTTGAATTATTCCCTGCTTTTACTTTCTATATACGTACTATGTACACAGTGTATAGAGAAGATATTATATTGCACCCAAAAATTCGATACCAAGATTTCACAGGAAATATATGTTTTGAGACCCCCTGATTCCAAAAAGAAGTATTTTTAGCAAAATGTCCATGTGTATCTGTGTGTGTGTGTGTGTGTGTGTGTGTGTGTGTGTGTGTCTGCGGGCAGCATAGCTCAAAAATGAAAAGACCGCTAAAAACCAAACTTAGTATTTAAATTTGGTATCTTTAAAGGATGCGACACGAAGATTTTCAAGAACATCCCCCACTCCCAACTACCCTTTACATGGAAAAAATTTCCAAAATTTTTATTTTCTTAAAAATGACTAACAATTTTGATTAAAATCTGGTATATTTAAGATATTTATTGCCAAATAAAATGTATATCTTGAATTTTCTGGGAATAGCCTCTGAAGACTTTTCTGGATGAATTTTATGGAATTTTGCATAACTGCTAAACCGTAAGAAATGGACAAAAACTTACTACACAAAAAATGTAGAGCACTTTAAAACACACAATTTATGTTATATACATTTTTTTCGTGGAGTACGTCGTTTTTGAGACATTCCTTATTTTTGGATTCTGCTATGAAAAACTTATATTTTTCTCAAACAGGAACTTGTCAACTCCGATCCATATAAACAAAGGAACTTCATTGACATAGCAAACAGCTTTTCACTATCAGTTTAACCTATGGTACTCCCTTATTTCACTTCTACTTACAAGGAAGCAAGTAATAAGACTATTTCGGCTAATTTTTTCTCATTTAGCATGAAGTAAACAGAAGCCAATTTTTTAACAATAATTTGTTGTAGAGATATAGAGAAAGTCATGTGAATGGAACACATCAGATTTTTTGTGTTCAAAGTGACCATAAACAGCTCTACATGGCATTCAAATGCTGAGAGAGCTACAGATATCAGTGACGGCTGGGCACGATGTTTAGATGGATTCTTGTTACTCATTTACTATTTAACTTTTGTCCGTGCACTACATTCTTCAAGATCCATCATACATAAAAGTCTGGAAGTATTAGGTCTGGAGACCGTTGTAAATGGTCAGTAGTGCCTTTTATACCTACCTATCGTCCTGTTAAAGTATGTTGGTGGTCACTGAGCACACATGATGACTTAGGTTGGTCCCGTAGCTCAGTCGACAGAGCTCCTGCTTGCTGTACAGGGGGTCTCGGGTTCAATTCCCGGCCGGGAGGGGTATGAATTTCTCTCTAGCCATTAACATTCGCTATCCCTCCAAGGGGGGTGTATTTTTTTGTCGACCTCCGTGGTGTAGTAGTGGTTACCATGCTAACTTCATATACCCAAGGTCGAAGGTTCAAACCCCGGCGGAGGACGTAGGATTTTGTAGTGTGTAAAAATCCTTAGCATGACTTTCTTCGGAAGGGAAGTAAAGCCGTGGGCCAGTGTCGTATATTTACGCCACGTAAAAGAACCTCAAGCCTTATAGAGAGGTCTCTGAGCGAAATTAAGTGGTCTTTCACGCCCAGTATAGAATGGGACGCTGAGAACCATAGCAGTTAAAGAGCGTCGATAGATAAAACGCCATTTCATTTCATTTTTCTGACTCAGTTGCTCCAGTTCGAGCGTTGCGGATCCCGAGCAACCGTTTTATTTTTCATGTTACTAGAAGTAGTTGGGCCGAACATCTAAGCTCCTCCCATAACGGGAGTTATTCGGATTGGGTTGGACTTGACATGGCCCGATACCCGTGGGAGATTGGGTATGTCTGGGCAGTGTTGTGAGACACCTTAATCTCCTCCGGCACTAACGTGGAAATTTAATAGCCCTAAGCTGGTAAAGGTCGCCCTAACCGAGGTGTCTGGTAGCTTTCCCGGATGGGTTGACGCGCTTACGTGGCGTGACCACTTCAGTACCAGGTGAGAGCTAGATGGGCTGGTATATAAGATAGACATAGGCCTGGTTCCCTTGGTGTACCCCTGGGGAGAAAAGCGGCAGGTTTGAGTAGTCAGGTCTCGCCACGTGGTCTTATCCCTCCCGGAGTCTGGAAGTATGAATGAGAGAGTTTGAATGTGAGTGTGTGTGTGTGTGTGTGTGCAAGTTAATATAAAAAATAGAAACTCAACACAATGCACTATCCCAAAAGTAAATGCCAGCGTTATGACTATGTAATTAAAGCCGGGATATAAGTGGAAAAAAAAAAATAACACTCGTCATATTGAGAAACCATTACGCTATACTGCTGCACAAGAATCGTAAGTCTACATCGCTTTGTTCCCCAGATATAGATATCATGGGTATCGAGAACCAATTCTCCGTCAAGACCAACCCAATCCGAGCAATACCTCTACAGGAAGGGCTGAAACTTCTGGCACGATATTCTTTTAGTAGCATCAGAAGTATTGTAGTGCTAAGGGTCCACAGCAAGGGCCAACTTTTCAGCAAACAACGTCCCTAAATGTGACAAAAGATTTGCGAGGGAGTGTACCCAGTGAATCGCCAGCACTGGCTTAAGACCCCCGCCGAGTTATCAGTATAAAGACTAGCATGTTTACAACAGATGCAGCAGGCAGTTAGGTATATTTCCACGTGAACTGTTTGTACAGACGTCGCGAGGAGGCAGCAGTGAAATTTATTCGAGCTGCTGCATGTTTATGTTGGAGGCCCGCCGCCACCGCCGCTACGCTTTGATCCTGTTTGCCAAACTTTGCCCTCCGTCCCTTTGAATCAGCAGCAGGTCATTTTCCTCTTCCTTTGTGTAATATTGCTGAATACAAACATACACTCCACCAAGTTTTCTCATCCATTTTCCTGACAAGGCTGTTGCTAACTGACGAGCCTGTTATCTCAATGACTATGTGCTACCAGAAGTCATTAACCAGGCCAGAATTACTCTGATCCCCTTTTGACGACTGCAACATTAGTTTACTAATGACAGAAAATGTAATGCCTTACATTAGTAATACTTTCTCTAACCATTGACATATTTACAGGGTAAGAGGTGAATATTTATAATGTTTTTCAAATGGGAAGAGTTCTACGCTGCAGCGAATGAGGTGCGTTATCGTGATCTGCGTTGCCAGGTTTTTTCTTATTTCCCTCTCACTCGCACACTGAGCATGCAAATCTGCCTGGCGACATAATGTTTATCCATGTGTATTATGAAAACTATTTGAGCTAAAAGTCTGTGGTTTTTACAGTTCTACAACGAACATTACTCCTCGTGAATTATTTTTTTTTGCAAAATGTGAATATTTTGTCTTAGCGCAAGTAGTATTTATGAGAGAGGGAATCGCTTAACGTGTTACTCCCCAGTTAAGCGGGAACGCAATGTGTTAGCACTGCAGCACTCTGATTGGCTGCCGGCTTGGTGACATTCAAGGACAAACCTCATCCCATTTGAAAATCGCTGTAGTTGAGGATAATGTGTATAACACGTAAGCGATTCTTATTTTCCATCTAGTAATAGAGTTGCTATCAATGAAGCACAAATATCAGATTTTTGTTTTTCTTTGTTGGTTTTTTTGTTTTTTTTTGTCTTTTTTTTGTTTTTGTTCCTTTACCTAGTTTGGTCACATCGGACGATGAATGAAATTGATGATATGATGCTCAAATGATCTTGGGGTCCACGGAGCTTAAAGTTACTGGACATTCGTCTTCTCAGGATAAGGGAAAACCCAGAAAAAAAAGAAACTTATGCGGGTAACTCACCCTAAGCAAGATTTGAACTCACGACCTTTTGAATGTGAGGCAGACACGCTACCACCACACTACCCAGGCGGGCTTCAGAATCTTAATGTGTTTTGAACAGTTCAGAGCTATATCTCTGCTGTGCTTACGGAGATCACACCCCTTGTAGTCGGGCTGGGCTAAGGGAAGAGGGTAACAGAGGATTAACCGTGTAACCTGTTACGTAAACAATCGAACGTTGAGGTATGGAATAATAGCCATTCTAAAATCATCGAGAAACCTTCTCATGAATATAACTTTAGAAAATACGGAGAAAGCTGTACATACCGTATCATAACAGCATCGAAACATAAATAGCATTTGAGGACAATGAATGAACCAGCTTCTCAAGTTTTTTTATTTTCTAAAGTCACGTTCATTAGGAACATTTAACCATGTTTTAGGATGGCTATTATTCCCTATCTTAGACTTACGGTGTTTGTTTACGTAACAGGTCACACAATTCACCCTCCTCTGTCCGACTATAGGTGACGCATGTGAGGGAAGAATATCCATTGCATAACACTTCAATCCACACGAACCATATTTTTGTTATCATACAGCATTATCTGATTAGGATTCATAATGTATTCATGGTTCAACTAAAATACTGAACACAATGACACTATTATGCTTTATTTCAATTTGGTTTTATTGAACATATACATTACTGAAACCAACATGTAAACATTTATATTTCACGCTCATTACTCATATGAGAAATTAAAATTAAATTTAAACTATTAAGAACCTTCAAAAAGAGAATTAAGTTAACCTATGTCACAGATCCTTTGATATACAGTCAACTTCGTCTTTTGGGATTATGACCTAGAAATTTCCAATGACAGTCCCTCGTAGCATATGGAGATTTCCCAGTTGTGGCGTAAACATATGCTAATTTAGCATATGTAAAACATTCATTGTGTAAAGGAAAGCTTGAGACTGAATCGCCCTCGTTTCATCAAAGTGAGTCACGTGAATGCAGATCGACGGTGTGCGGGTTGCGCTAAACACGGAAGCTAGTCAGTATCTGACGTATGTACACAAGCGAGACTTAACTAAGGGCCTTAGACCTTAAATTTGCGCTTCATTTATGACATTCTATTAGAAAGTGGACAAAATGCTATACACTTATGTATTATACGCATTGTTCACAACTAAATGTCAAATTAGTCCCCTCCCACACTGTATATATTTTACAATGAATGTTTTACAATGTAGGTAGATTTTCCCGGCACCCTTGAATATATTTTTTAGGCTCTTCTTATTTTCATTCCCTGTTCTCGTTGTTCCATAAGTACTCCTCGATTTCCCATTACATCATTACGCACTTCCAAAATTCCTTGGAGCATATGTGAGGCGGTCTATCGAGTAATGAAGGCTTGTACAAGGTAGACTTCTTACAAGGAAGTAAGTAATAAAGCAAATTTTGTTAATGTTTATCTCGATTGGCATAGCGTAGATGAAATAATAATCTTTTGTAAGGAAAGTTTGCTTGTGCAACAGCTAGGGAAAGTCATGTGAATAGAACACACAAGATTTTTGTAGAGTTAACCATTTCCGATATTCCTTATTACTGGCTTCATTTTAAAATACTTATACTTTTCTCATATTGGAATTTGTCAATTCCTGACCATCCAAAGAGAACCGCTTCCAGCCACGAAGCAGCCACCATTTAAAATATTTGGCTATCACTTTAGCCTAGTGTATTCCCTTATTTCTCTACTGCTTACAAGGAACTAGGTAATAAGACAATTTCTTCTAATGTGTATCTCAATCAGCATAAAGTAGGCAGAAGAAAAAGCTTTTTAAGAATAATTCATTACAGAATAGGCAGAGAAATGTATGTGAATACACACAAAAGGTTTTAATATATATTATTGAACCGTTGGGGAGGTGGGGCAATACCATGCACTTAACTGTGGACCGCTGTTAATAGATATCCACTTGCTGCACAATGGTAAAACACAAAGGACAGCTATGTTTAAACAATGAAGCAGAAATCACGACTGGATCATGTAAGTGCCTCGCATCTTGCAACAAAAATGTAAGAAGAGGAATCACGTACTATTTCCTGCCCTTGTGCTGAGAATCGGCTGCATTGCAAGCTGCATGAACCCATCCATAAGACATTACAACATTATGACCAAATTCTCCACAGAAGAGATACACCTCAGATGTGACATTTGTCTGGGGTAAACTGGAGACTAGTTCATGAGGGTCAACATCGTCCAATTCATCATCTTGAGTTTCGTTTCGTTATCTCTGATGAACTGCCAACACCCTGAAAAATCTTTTTTGTCTTATTATTCTGTTGTTCTTTTACAACTCCCCTGTCTTTTGTGTTAGCTGAATGTTCCTTCTTGTCCTTCCTCACTTCCACTTCTTCCAATATCGGTTTCCTTGAAGTGAATGTTGTTTGGCCGTTGATTTGCTTGATGTTGATAGGTTTATTGTCATCCTAGGTATTGGAGAAATGTCTAAAATAGACACCGCTGCTGCACTGTAACAAGGTTTATAATCTGATGTCTTGTAACTCTACACTTGATTGGCTCACTGGAATGAAGTCCTCCTCTAAGAACGCATTTGTATTAAGAGGAATTATTTCTGAATCTTTAAAGCCAGAAACAGTTTTAACAATTCCTACAACCTTGGTGTAGGCATTATTAAACAAAACAGTGACATCTTCCGTGCTGTGGGTGACTTCTCATGAAGAAAATGCATTTTTTGCTGTAAGCAGCCTCAAGTGGTCCTTAGAACTAACATCTAATTGTTGTAACCGGTGGGAAGTGTATGGTTGCCAAAACATCACAATAAAACAATTTTCTTTTCAGAAACTGTAAGTCATTAGGGATATGTGCAAAGATTGCCCGTCCATAATCAAAAGAGTAAGACATGCAAGTGAATCTGTTCTACAGAATGCCTGAGCCACCTCAGAAGCAATTCATCAGCGATCCACACTGACTTTGAACAGGAATATGTTTATTAAATGCAACAATTAAGTTCACAAATGTTGGATCAGGTTTTCGCAAGTTTAGATTTGGATGCTGCCTCAAACATCCCTTTTCCCAGACTTTACCAGCTTATTTTGTATCAGAGCTGGAACCATGTTTTAACTCATTTCCTTCAGCAAATGCCCAAATACTTTGTCTTAGTTCTTTTAAACTCACATCAGAAAACAATATTGTCAAATTCAGCAGATGATCAGCAAGTTCTTTCTCCTGTTGTTCACTACGGACCATTTCTGTATGCATGTTTGGACGCATCGTTAACCGTTTCCGAAGTGTGGCCTCATGAATACCAAAACAATAGTCCAGCTTCTCTGATTTTCTTTCATTCCTTGCTCCAAACCCAGGAGACCTAGAACAATTGCTGAAAAATATTAATTTTCAATTCGGTACCATTTCTGTGTTACCGGGAAATAACGGATTAAGTGCTTCACGGTGTTCTTTCCATTTTGACTGAAACAACCGCTGCAGTTAAGAATTCCTCTGTCCACGAAGTTTTACAAGTTTTTAGGATATAATTCCGAACCATCTACAAATAAACTACTTCTCTAAGAGTATTCTAAACTTCAGACGTTTATTGCCTTGAAAAACTGCGCAAAAATCAAACCGTTATTAATTATGTAGCATCGGCCTGCAGCCCATTACCCCAGGTGGCCCTATTGTGTGTGCTTCCCATTCATAGTGAAATAGAACTTATAATTAACGAAGCAACCATTTTGTAGCCCACAGTTCACTAGACACCTTGTCTGCACATTAAGTTTTCTACTGATCTTCTTGAGAACCTAGAAATCTTTTTAAAAGAATTTGAAGTAAAACAGAAATCCAATCATTACTCGAGCGTCTCTCGCTGAATCAACTCGAAACTGACTGCCGCTAGCTTGGGGAAGCTGTCACTAGATATTACTGCCTCCTCCCACTTGCATCTCTGGAACACCCAACTTTTACTTTCTCTATACATATTATATACATAGTGTATAGAGAAGGTATTGCACTCCACCCAAAAATTCTATACCGATATTTCACAGCAAATATATGTTTTAGGGTCCCCTGTATAAAAAAAAGCATTTTCAGAAAAAGGTCCGTGTGTGTGTCCGTGTGTCTGTGAACACAATAACTCAAAATCGAAAACCCGGTAAAATACCAAACTTGGTATTTAAGTTTAGTATCTTCCAGACATCGACATGAAGATTTTGAGAAAAATATTAAAGATATTTACCTGACAAATAAAATATATTTCTTGAATATTCTTGGAATATCCTCTGAATACTACTTTATTCTGGATACATTTTACGGAATTTTGCATAACTGCTAAACGGTAAGATGTACAAAAACTTACCACACAAAAAATGTAGAGCACGTAAAAACACACATTTATGCTATATACATTTTTTTTCGTGGATTTGATCGTTGTTTAGATATTTCTTGTTTTTAGTTTCAGCTTTGAAAAGGTTATACTATTGTGCCAACTCTGTCCATACAAACAAAGGAACTTCAGTCACCTAGTAACCAGCTTTTGACTTCACTTTAACCTATGGTACTCCCTTATTTCGCTTCTACTTACAAGGAAGCAAGTAATGAGACTGTTTCTGCTATTTTTTATTTGATTAGCATGAAATAATTTGAGGGATAAGCTTTTTAACAATAACTTTGTTACAGAGATACAGAGAAAGTCATGTGAATGGAACATATCCATTTTTTGGATTCAGGGAAACCCAAAATATGTATTTCAGGTGAAACGTCGGTATTTTTGAGTGGAATGCAATACTTTCTCCATACACTATGTACATAGTACGTGTGGAGAAAGTAAACATTTGAATAATTTGTTGTCGAGTAGGTAGAGAAAGTTATATCAATGGAGCATATCAATTTTGATTTTTAGAATTTCAGTCATCTTCAGGTAGATGGAGTATGTGCCCACATGAGGAACGTACGTCATCATAAGTCTGACTCTACGGAATGGATTTATGGTTCACGCCTTGTCAAGCTCGCATATTGCTGTAATTGCATATTGATTAACCTGTTGTGTTTAAAATACCTGTGTGGAGAACTGACCTCTTAATCATGGCCATCATAAATAGCTTTACAGTAGTCAAGAGCGCGTTTTTACCAGCGAGTGCGTTTTACACATCGTTCAACTTTTTTACTTTCTCTAGTAAGTAGGAATTGCTTTGTATTCCACCCCAAATCCAATGTCGAGATTACTCAGGGAATATGATTTGTGTTTCCCTGAATTTAAACATCAGTATTCCATTTACATAACTTTCTCTAGCTGTACAAAATATTCTTATTAAAGATTTTCTTTTATCTACATCTTGCTAATCGAGATAAACACTAGAAGAATTGGATTACTTTTTTTTTCACACAAGCCGTGTGTAGGACAGGAGTTGGATAGATAGATTCAGACTGAAAAATTCAATGCCACAGCCGGGATTTGAACCACGGATCTCCATATGAATCCTGGGACTTAAGTACTTACAACATTGTAAGTCGCCATTGAGGCTGTCATCTTAAAATAATTAAAGAACACCTTGTGGTTCACCGGGAAACATGCGAGTCAGTTGAAAAATTCAATGCTATGCCGGCATGTTACCATGGTAGCTCAGTGGTAGAGAAACCGGCTAGTGACCGGGAGATCCATGGTTCAAATCCCGGCTGTCATTGAAATTTTCAGTCTGACTCTACCTATCCAATTAGAAAAATTGCTTATTACCAGATGATCCAAAAATGTCCGAACCGGCTGCGCGGTGTTTTGCCTACCTGTGCCATTGGTTGCCGTCTGCCGCTATCATGCTACAGTTTTAAAACTACAAAATGAAATTTACCTTTTAATCAGCTATGCCCCCAAATGAGATGTTAGCTTATATAACTATAGTGGCTGTCACGGAAGCACCCGACTTGACGAATAGATAGCGGTTGTTGTTTCAAACAACAAGAATGGTATAAAGTACCAACCTTAGAAAACTTGAGTTTGAAGTTTGACGATTTTACGTTGTTATGCATTGGTTTGGCAGCCATAATTAGTGAATACTCTCATTAAATTTGTTAACATTGATAAAACTGGCCATCGTTACGTGATACAACACTTTCATTTTTGAAAGATCTTAGTCCAACTAATATTAAAGCTGAGCTAGATTCTACTTTGGGGGAGTCTGCTCCTTCGTTTACTACAGTGAAATACTGGGTGGCAGAGTTTAAGCGCGGCCGTACGAGCTGCCAAGACGAACATCGCAATGTTCGACCAAATGAGGTTATCAATCGAGAAATTGTAAAGAAAATCCACAAAATGGTATTGGATGACCGTCGGCCGAAAGTGCGCGAGCTAGCAGGCATTACAGGCATTTCAAAAAGTTCGGTACATACTGACTGAAAATTTGGATAAGAGAAAGTTATATGCAAGGTGCTTGCTGCGTTTGCTCACAACAGAACAAAAACAGCGTCATGAGGATGTTTCAGTCGAGTGTCTGGCAATGTTTTGCTGCAATAAAGCTGAGTTTTTGCGTCGATTCATAACCATGCAGGTAACCTGGGTCCACCACTTTACTCTTGAAACGAAGGAATTATTGACACAGTGAAAGAAAGCGAAGACAATTCCATCTGCAGGCAAGGTTATGGAATCAGTTTTCTGGGACGAATGAGGGGCAATTTCCATTGATTATCTCAAGAAAGGAGAAGTAATCAATGGCGAATATTATGAGAACTTTTTACAGTGTTTGAGTGATGAAATCGAGCAAAAACGGTCACATTTAGCGAAAAACAAAGTTTTTTTTATCAAGACAATGCACAGTTCAAACTTCCACTATCGCCATGGCCAAAATCAATGAGTTAAAATTCGAAATGCTTTCTCATGCACCCTATTCGCCAGATTTACCTCCCTCTGATTATTTTCTGTTTCCAAACTTGAATAAATGGCTTGGTGGTAGAAGATTTGCCAACAATGAAGAGGTGGAGTCTGCAGTTGATGGCTATTTTGCAGACTTCGATAGTTCTCACTATAAACCGGGTATCGAAACTACTGAGCATCGCTGGGAAAAGTATATCGAGCTGAAAGAGGACTATGTAGAGAAATAAAAATGCTTTTTGCCGAATGTTTGTGCTTTCTTTGTTAGGTCGGGTACTTATGGCATAGCTCTCGTGCTTTTTGATTGTACTTTTATCATAGTTGTTGCTTGCTCTGAAATGGCATTAAATATTTTCTGTGCAGTCAATGCAAAAGGCATTATCTACAGGAGGCAGAGAAATTTTATACAGCTCTATCTTTTTACACTGTTATTTAGCAACTGTCAAGCGGTTTAAGTCGTTCAAACAACACGAATGAATGCATCTCTGAACACAGTTCCTACGAGTTAATGCTTAATACGCCTTCAATTTGGGCTAGCTCAAATTCAACTTATTAGTAACATCCCATTAAAACATTTTGCAATATCTTTTCTTATTATAATGGGTTGGGATATGGATGGCATACATAGATGAATTGATGGACGGACGTATAAAACTGGTTTGCAAAATTTAACCTTTTGACTTTTTTTTTAATATGTCATTTTTTACTTTCTCTACACTACTATGTACATAATGTATAGAGAAGGTATTGCATTGGTATCAAGATTTTACCGGAAATATATGTTTTGGGTAACACTGAATCCAAAAAAAAAAAGCATTTTGGAAAAGTTCTGTGTGTGTCTGTGGACAGCATAGCGCAAAAATTAATAGACCGTTAAATACCAAACTTGGTATTTAAGTTGGTATCTTCCAAGAATGCGACACGAAGATTTTAAAGAAAATCCCCCGCCCTAAACTACCCTTTACATGGAAAAATATTTGAACATTTTTATTTTTTCAAAAATGACAAACGATTTTGATTAAAATCTCTCACTTTTAAGATATTTACATGTGCAAAATAAAATGTATATCTTGAATTTTCTGGAATAGCCTCTAAAGACTTCTTTATTCTGGATGGTTTTTATTGAATTTTGCATAACTGGTAAACCGTAGGAAATAGATAAGAACTTGCTACACGAAAAATATGTACATCGCAATAAAACACACAATTTATGTCCTATACATTTTTTCGTGGAGTTGGCCGTTTTCAAGATATTCCTTGTTATTGATTACAGTTTTAAAATACCTAAACGTTACTCATACGGGAACTTGTCAACGCTTGGCCACGTAAAGAAACGGATTTCAGTCCCATAGCAACCATATTTTAAAACATTTGACTGTCGGTTTAGCCTAGTGTATATCCTTATTTACCTTTTGCTTGTAAAGGAATCGATCGTTTCTGCTAATGTTTTTGCATTAAGTAGATAAAAGAATAAGCTTATTAACAATAATTTGTTACAGAGATGTAGAGAAAGTCATGTGAATGGGGCACATTAGATTTTTTCAATATGTCATAGTATTAATTTGGGTTTGCTGAATCTGAGTATGAACTTAGTTTTTCTCCATGACATGCCAATTTTTATACTCGGCTCGTTATATCGGGTGAACCAAAAACGGTGTTTTCCCCGTGCGCGTCCTCGGCGCTCGTTGCTGTCTGTCACTATCATAGAAAGGCATGAAACCATGCAACATTTTTAAAACTTTTATTAAAGGCTTTATTTACCAATGTTATTAAAGGAGATGCCGAAACTGGCCACCGCCATTGTCTATACCATTTGAGACAGTGCAGGTCTAGTCTAGGGGAAAAGAATTATCAAGAAGAGAAAATATAATTTTGCAATAAAAATGCGAAGGGTAGAAAGACTCTTAACATATAAGTCACGAGATCGGGGTACAAGATACCGCTACCTCAGAGCGTTGAACCGAGGGAAGGGGCGAGAATGCCCTGCCCGAGGGAACTAACGGGACAGCAAACAATGATCGCTGTTCAGGCGACGCTGTTTAAGGCACTTGATGAAGAACCTCCGGACCAGTAAGATGTAAAATTTAGAATCCGCGGTAGAGCCGAACAGGCTACCTGGGAAAGAGCGAAATAGTTGTTTAAATACTGATCAGAATACGTAATAAATCAGGGCAAAAACATTAATAAACAATAACATTCGCGGGCGAGTATAGTGTAGCGTCACAGTAGAAAATTAAGAAGTATACGCGTGTGTTCCACGGCGGAAAAAGGCCGGACTCAGTTAATAAAGCAGTTGTGTCTCACCACACCCTGAAAGAGAGTTTCCATGCTAATAAAAACCCTAAGCTAAGCCAGCCCCATGCCCACACCATTCCCAATACCAATAACCTGCGCCCGAGATCATAACCCGTTACCCCCCACATTTTGGCATCACTTTAGGAAACTATCCATCACTCGTCGTAGTTCACGTTGAGAAATGCCGGCAATTTCCTCGCGAATAATCAGTTTTAATTCTTCCAGGAGATGTGAGTTTGTCTGGTACACTTTATGCTGTAAGTTACCCCAGAATGGAAATCGCAGGGGGTTAGGTCTGTACTGAAACACACTTTCAATTCTTCTCATCGAAAGATTGAGTGTATGAGCTGTTGCAGAGTCTTATTGAAAAAATCTGATGTGTACCATTGACATGACTTTCTCTATATCCCTGCAACAAATTATTCTTAAAAAACTTTTTTTTACTGCATGCTAATCAGAAAAACATTAACAGAAATAGCCATATTACTTGCTTCCTTGTAAGTAGAGATGAAATAAGGGAGTACCATAGGTTAAAGTGATAATCAAAAGCTGGTTGCTATGTCACTAAAGTTCCTTTCTTTGTATGGACAGCAGTTGACAAATTCCTGTATGAAAAATGTATAAGTTTTTCATAGCAGACACCAAAAATAAGGAATGTCACAAAAACGACGAACTCCACGAAAAAATACATATAACATAAATTGTATGTTTTAATGTGCTCTAAATTTTTTGTGTAGTAAGTTTTTGTCCATCTCTTACGGTTTAGCAGTTATTCAAATCATCCAGAATAAACTACTCTTCAGAGGATATTCCCAGAAAATTCAAGATATACATTATATTTGTCAGGTAAATATCTTTAATATACGAAATTTTAATCAAAATCGTTAGAGTCATTTTTGAGAAAATCAAAATTTTCGAAAAAAGTTCCATGTAAAGGGTAGTTGGAGGTGGGTTTTTTTTTCCCTCAAAATCTTCGTGTCGCATCCCTGGAAGATACCAAACTTAAATACCAAGTTTTTTCGGACCTTTTTCCGAAAATGCTTTTTTTAGATAAAGGGGGCCCTAAAACATATATTTCCGGTGAAATCTCGGTATCGAATTTTTTGGTGGAGTGCAATACTTTCTCTATACACTATGTACATAGTGCGTATAGAGAAAGTAAAAAGGTAAAATCACGCTCCTTATCTGTTAATTCTCTAAAAAAAAATGGGGCAACATTGTATTCACGTAAATATGGACGTGAACTGTTGACTCGAAAAAAAATTGAGCCTGTAACTGTTTCTCCATTAATGGCACACCATGCACCAATTATTTCGTCATGAAGGGATATTTGATGAACAATATTAGGTTTCTCAGACCTCCAATAACGATGTGTACACACATCCCTTTAGGTGGAACCAAGCCTCCACCGTGAAAAATATTAAATGCAATATACACTATTGTGAGTCCACTCACATACGAATCATAAATACATACGCGCTGAGCCATAATTCACTTTGTGACTAAGTACAGGACAAAATAATAAACCACACTGATAGTAACTCAACCACACGGTATCACCGTGACCTCAATACTTCACTTTCACACCAGAGAAAAACAAGTCAGCACCGTGACACTGTATACAGTAGCTCTATGTTATGTTTCCGTGTGCGCAGTGAAAAAACACTGCGCAGCGGTTTGGATGTTTTTTATAGTATTTAACGCCCACCTTTACTACCATGGCACCGCACGGAATGAAGATGGAGCACCGGTGGACTGCGACGGAAACCGGAGAACCTTGAGAAAATCAACCCCTGCGCCGCTTTCTCCACACCACAAATCTCACATGCGGTCACTTGGGATCGAACTCGGGCCATCTAGGTGAGAGGCGAATGGTCTAACCACTCGGCTACGGCGCGGCCGGTTTGGATGTATTTGATTCCCATGGAGCTTGTTTAATTGTAAGTAGAAGTGAAATAAGTGAATAAATAATACTCAAGCGATTATCACATCTTTTAAAAGTTGTCGCTATGAATTGTTATTGAAACTCGGTTCTCTATTTCTACCCAGGAGTAAGACAAAGGAGATATGAAACGGATGAAGACATCCCGATTCGTAAAAGTAAAGTATTTAAAAATTGAAACCAATAAGAGCGACAATTTCTTAAAAGATTTGTTCTAAAATAACTGCTATGACATTAAATTGTGCATTTTAACGATATTTATATTTTTGTGTAGTAAGTTTCTATTTCTTACAGTTTACCAGTTATGCAGAAGTTATTCAGAATAAAGAGTTCTTGACGGGCTATTTCCAAAAAATTCTTAATATATACCTTGTTTGACATGTAAACAAAAAAATTGGTGGAGTTGCCTTTTAGAAAATCCAAAATTTCTAAAATTGTTCCATATTTAGATTGGGGTGGGGATTTTTTCTAAAAATCTTTATCGTATATTTGTACGATGCTGAACTTAAACACCAAATTTGGTATATAATAGACCTTTCGTTTTTGAGTTATGCTGTCAGCAGACATACAGACATACAGACTCACAAGCATACACACTGACGTGTTCCATTCACATAACTTTCTCTACATCTCTGCAACAAATTATTGTTAAAAAGCTAATGCTTCTATTTACTTCTTGCTACTCGAGAAAAAAATTAGAAGAAATAGTCTTATTACCTGCTTTCTTGTAAGTAGAAGCAAAATAAGGAGTACCATAGGTTAAAATGATAGTCAAAAGCTGGTTGCTATGTGACAGAAGTTTCTTGTTTGTATGGACTCGAGTTCACAAAGTCCTGTATGAGAAAAGTACAAGTTCTTTATAGCTGAAACCAAAAATAAGGAATATCTAAAAAACAATCAACTCGACGAAAAAAATGTATATAACATAAATTGTGTGTTTTAAAGTGCTCTACATTTGTTGTGTGGTAAGTTCTTGTCCATCTCTTACGGTTTAGCAGCTGTGCAAACTTTCGTAAAATTGACCCAGAATAAAGTAGTCTTCAGAGGCTATTCCTAGAAAATTGAAGATATACAGTTTATTTGTCGGGTAGATATTTTTAATATACGATATTTTAATCAAAATAGTTAGAGCCATTTTTTAGAAAATCAAAAGTTTCGAAAAAAGTTCCATATAAATTGTAGTGTGGGGTGGGAGGATTTTTCTCAATCTCTTCGTTTCGCATCCCTGGATAATACTAAAATTAAATACCAAGTTTGACTTTTCAATTTTTACTATTCGTGTTCACAGATAAGCGGACACACTGACACGGACACACACACACACACAGACCTTCTCTGAAAATACTTTTTTTGGATACAGGAGACCCTAAAACATATATGGAATTTTTAGGTAGAGTGCAATAGCTTCTCTATACACTATGTACATAGTACGCATAGAGAAAGTAGAAATATACTTTTATCTTCAGGGGTTCTCAAAACATGTATTTGAAATCTTGGTTTTGAATTTTTTAGTGTAATACAATACTTTAGCACATGGGATAGAAAGTAAGAATACCTTTACTACAGAAATTTGGAGGGTTATCATAGTTTCAAGACCGATGTTAAAAATTGAAAGCACAGAAAGTTCCGTGAGAGTGAAAAGGCGGAAGAAGCGTCCCTTTTAAAAGTTTCCACCCTCCATCAACAAGGAAGTTCTCTAATTATCATTTTAATTAAAAGTGATTACAAGTGGAAACGCTCCTTAAGAAAGTAGCTGCAAAATGGTGAAATTAAAAGACGTGGGGGTGAAATGTAGTGTTTTACTGTTGAAAGAACAAATTTTGAGTTATGAGAGAGAAGAAGTAAGTCTTGGTTGTTTACTTCTCGCAGGAATTTGTAGCACGTGTCTCGTTGTCATAGAAACGTACAAGCTTTACCACTCCCGTTTGATGCGATAAGGAGAAAAAGATTCGGCTCGTAACTATGGATCGGGCAATAATAGAACGTTCTAGAACCCAAATTTGTCTTTCTGAAAGCAACTCTTTCCATTCAAACGATCCTGAATCACACACACACACACACATATCAGGTGGTTCACCAGTCCCTTATTATTTTTGGAGATAGGCAACACTTCATACTCTCAAAGCAATAAGGTCGAAATTACCGTGGTAACCACGCAAATCTAGCTGCTTTTCATAGTAAAATAGACCTTCGCAGCAACAGAGTCGTTGCATTCCAAAAACATGCACTTAACTCCTTTTACAGTACATGTTATTTCAATAGGATCGCTGTCGTATGTTCTGCAACGTAAATTATAATGAATGAAGGTTAAATGAACGGCTTAAGCTACAAAAATGGTAGTCAAAAGCTGGTTGCTATGTGACTGAAGATCCTTTGTTAGAATGGACACGAGTTCACAAAGTCCTGTATGAGAAAAATATAAGTTTTTATAGTTTATACCAAAAACAAGGAATATCTAAAAAAACAATCAACTCCACGAAAAAAATGTATATAACATAAATTGTATGTTTTAATGTGCTCTACATTTTCTGTGTAGCAAGTTTTTGTCTCTCTCTTATGGTTTAGCACTTATGCAAAATTCCGTAAAATTCACTCAGAATAAAGTAGTCTTCAGAGGCTATTCCCAGAAAATTCAAAATATACATTTTATTTGTCAGGTAAATATCTTTGATATACGATATTTTAATGAAAATCGTAAGAACCATTTTTTAGAAAATCAAAATTTTCGAAAAAAGTTCCATGTAAAGGGTAATTTAGGGGGGGGGAATTTTTCTCAAAACCTTCGTGTCGCATCCCCGGAAGATACTAAACTAAAATACTAAGTTTGATATTTTACCGACTTTTCGTTTTCGAGTTATCGTGTTCACAGATACACTAACACACGGACACAAACACGGACCTTTTTCTGAAAATACTTTTTTTGGATACAGGGGACCTAAAGCATATATTTCCGGTGAAATCTCGGTATCGACTTTTTGGGTGGAGTGCAATACTTTCTCTATACACTATGTACATAGTGCGTATAGAGAAAGTAAAAAGGAGTCACACAACATTTATAAAGAGATGAGAAGCGGAGAGGGAGACATGTGTGACACTATACCTACAAGTTTTAACGGAAAAAACGGTCGCAATGATTGTAGCTCAACTGGTTAATTTCATGTTCCTCATCACCTCCAGTATGTCAGCGGTTTGGGTCCCACGGTCTGCGTGCAAAGTTCATTTTACGTGTTCTTCAGTTTTCGATCCTTATTTTTCATTCTAACTGTTTTGAAAAAGAAACTTTACTAAGGCTTTAAATAATACTGGATGACAAAGATAGAATAAACATAATTAAAGAGAACAACGGGTCGTCTCCTTAGCGCGGTGGTAGCGTTGCTACTTACCAAGCGGGAGACCTGGGTTCGATCCCCAGTACCGGCGTGGGGATTTTTCCCCCGCTGGGAGACCTGGCCCGGGGTGCACTCAGCCTCGTAAGGTCCCTGGGGGGCCAATTGAGGAGCTACTTGATGGAGAAGTAGCGGCTCCAGGTCATGAGGACCGCATTAACCGGCCGGGGGGATTCGAGGCGCTGACCACGTCTCACCCTCCAATACTGCACCCCATCCATGACGTCTGTAGTGGACCGAGATGGGGGACGCAGCGGCCGGGCGGTAGGCCAAGGTTCCCCGTGAGCTGTCGTGCCATGGAGTAAAAGTAAAAGAGAACAACGACAAAAGAAACAAATAAGCAAGTTAACAAATTTTCTGATATCCCATCTAGCTTTATGCCAAATCAGGATGAAAGAAAGCGGGGGGAAAAATTGTCAAATTTTGGTAAGATTCGAACTTCAATCGAGCATCTTGCAACTCAAACTAACAGCGCGCGTTAACCAAATTCAGTAATGTTTAGCTATAACTTGCAGCGCCAAAGTCTGTAATGTTAGAGTGCCGAAGATGGGTCTCACGAACGATGTTTTCAGGGTATTAGGTAATCTGCCAGTTGCATAAAACCAGAGAATAAGGGACAGGTGAATTACTTTGTATATGCACATATACAACACACACACACACACGTGTGTGTCTGAGAGTCTGTGTTACTGTAAATGGTATATCTATCTAAAAAGAATCTGATGTGTTACACTCACATGACTTTCTCTAACTGTACTACAAATAGACTTCTAACAAAAGATTATTCTTCTTTCTACACTATGCTAATCAAGAGAAACATAAGCAGGATGTTCTTATTACTGAGTTCCTTATAGGTATTAGAGAACTAAATAAATGTGCTATGCAAAAGCCACAATAAAATGCTTTAAACCCGCCTGGGTAGTCTGCTTCATATTCAAGAGGTCGCGAGTTTGATTCTCACTTAGGGTGTTACGCGGATAAGGATTTTTTTCGTGGTTTCCCTTACACTCAGAAGATGATATGACCAACCAGGTTAAATGACTTTAAGCATACAACAACAACCAAAAATATAAAAAAATTAAAAGCTACGGCTATGCAATTGTCGTTTAAATTGGCTTCTTTGCTTGACCAGGAGTAGAACAAAAGAAAATGGACACTTCATATCTGATAAAAGTATAAATATTTTAAAATTGAAACTAATAACAATGAATATCTTGAAAACGGCTAACTCTACAAGAAAAACATATATGTAATATAAATGACGTGTTTTAATAAGATCTACATTTTTGTGTTGTAAGCTTTTATGTATCTGCTACGGTTTAACCGTTATGCAAAACTCAACCAGAATAGTGGGTTTTTTTTTTCTCCGTTTACATTTCCGCCCATAAATTTACTGTATGATTACTGGTTTTACTATCCCTTTACACAAACATATACACATTGCACAAACATATAACACCCATGCCCAAGGCGGGACTCGAACCCACGATCCCCTGCCCACGAAACACCAAAGCGAGACGCCTTAGCGAGTGTGGCCATGGTAACCGGCATATATTCCCTTTTTTATTTTATTTATTCATTTATATAGCCCCCCCTTAACATCTAAGGTCATATCGGGGGCTTTCCACTTGAAACAGCTCGTTGTCTGTAGGTTTTTTTTTTTTTTTTTTTTTTTTTTACGTTGGTGTGTTCAGAAACTATTCCCAGAAAATTCAAAATATAAATTTTATTTGTGTTATAAATAACTTTAATATATGGTTTTTTAATAAAAATCGTTATAGCCATATTTGATAAAAAAAAACAACAATTTTTCCATATAAAGGCTAGTGGAGGGTATTTTCACACACACTCGGACCTTTTTCTAAATATGCTTTTTTGGATTCAAGGTGTCTCAAAACATATACTTCCACTGTAAATCTAGCTACCGAATATTTGGGTGCAATACAACACCTTCTCTATACGCTATGTACGTATATGGTTGCGTGTAGAGAAAGTAATAATAAAAAATGTAGTTAAGTACCAAAGTTGATATTTCAGTTTGGTAACCTGTTTAGATGCGTGCGAAAATTTACAGTAACATCACTTTACAAGAAATTACCCTTCACATGGATCATTTTTCCAAAAAGTTGATTTTCTTATGAATGACTTAAATGATTTTGACTAAAATGCCATATATTGAATATAAAATGTATACATGACGAATAAAATGAATTTTTGTTGGGAATAGCGTCAAAAGGCCTCTTCATTCTGGAATCTTTTGCATTACCGGTAAACTGTAAGAGATAGACGGAAGCTGTCTGTACAAATAAGGTAGACTTTGTTGTGGAGTTAAACCTCTCCGAAATTTTCCTTGTTATTTGCTTAAATTTTAAAATGTTCAAACTTATTCTGGAATGGACATTTGTCCTTCCTGTTTCTTTTGTTTTACTCCTGGCCATGCGAAGAGAACCGAAATTCAATCCCATAGAAATCAGTTTTTAAAAATTTTACTATCGCTTTAGACTAGTATATCGCCATATTTCCCTTCTACTTACAAGGGAGCAAGTAATAAAACAATTTCTGTTAACGTTTATCTTGACTAGTTGAAGTACAGAACACGTAGGAAACGTCAGATTTTTAGAAACAGATCTGTGTGAGCATCTCTCTATTCTGAACATCAGAACTCAAAAAGAAAATTCGGTTATGTACAAGAATTGGTATTTAAGTATCTTTCAAGGATCTCGCACAAAGATTTTAAAAATAAATTGCGTACCCCAAGCTACCTTTTACATGGAACAATTTTCGAAATTTAAATTTTCTCAAAAATGGCTCTAATGATTTGGATTAAGAATGTTTACATTACAAGTAACATTTATTTTCAAATTTTCGGGAATAGTATCTGAGCCCCTTTTAATTCAGGATGGCTTTTGCATAATTGTTAACCGGAAGAGATATGAGAAATGTTACTACAAAAAAAAAATGCAAATCTCGTTAAGAAACACAATTTATGTCCTATGCATTTTCTGTGGAGTTAAATATATCCCAGATATTTCTTGTTATTGTGTTTTTTTAGTTCCTGACAATTGGACCATCTTTTAGAAAAGTTGACTATCGATTTAGCCTAATGAATTATTTTATTTCGCTTTTATCTACAAGGAAAAAGTAATACGACTATTTTGTAATAAATATCATGGAGAAGATAACAGAATAAGTATTTTAACAATAATTTGTTTCAGAATGGAACACAAAAGATTTTTCTCTTTTAGGTTCTGTTTAAAAGTATAGATGTTTTCATTTGAATATATGAGCAAACTTAAATTAAATCACGAAAAAAAAATCATTTTTGTGTCTTCTATAAAAGTTAAAAAAACAAGATCAGTGTGGTAGAATTACAAAGTTTTGCTTTAACTTTAGAAAAATTAATAATAAATTAAAAATTGTTAGTTAAATTGTATCGTGAACTTTCTCAATTATTACCTAGGCACGTTTGCCGGGCGTCCTGGGCGCTCCTCATTAAAAAAACAAATGTTCGACCACGTTTAAAGTCGTTGAACCAATCAATATCTGACGGTTTTAGTCCCCATATATAACACACAATTTCACTTTTATCTGCTCTCATATTTTTCCATCCAAAAGTAAAAAGCGATAATGCAATTTACCATTTTAGCGAGAGCACGGTGAACAACCAACTTAAATGTCTACCAAATCCAAACTAACCTATGATTCAATACCACATTTGTTTTGCCGATGTGCAACAAATCACAGTGCACGATGGTAACGCCTACTAGCTTTAGCAATACCATCTATTTTGAAACACGACTACGAATTGAACCGCCTTCGTAATATCACAGTTCATTGTTTTCAGTAGAAGTGTTTCTTTGCGAACGCTCCTAAACCATTCGTCACGTTTTGAATGGAAATACCTAACACTGGGCATGACAACTAGCACCCATAACTGTGAAATATATCCCAACATTGCATTCCAGTCTCTGCAGTACGATGGAACAAATATTTGAACAATTGCAGCACAACTAATTATAATGTAGCCTCCGGAACCCTCTCCAGAAACCAATATCGCAACTGGGAAAAAAAAAAAAAAATCGCGGAGCGTATATTAAGTTGATATTCTGCTATACCAGGCAAATGTAACCGCATACATCAAGCTGTTTCTTGTGTCTTTAAACGTAGCTGACGTTATATAAGTAATACGAAACTACGAAAAGTGATCAGAGTTTTTACTTTCTCTATACGCACCTTGTACATGGTGTATAGAGAAGGTAATTGCACTCCCCCAAAATATTCGATACCGAGATTTCACCGGAAATATATCTTTTAGGGTCCCCTGTATCCAAAAAAAGTATTTTCAGAAAAAGGTCCGGGTGTGTGTGTCCGTGTGTCAATGTGTCCGTGTGTCTGTGAACACGATAACTCAAAAACAAAAAATCGGTAAAATACCAAACTTGGCATTTAAGTTTAGTATCTTCCGGGGATGAGACACGAAGATTTTGAGAAAAATCCACCCACCCCAAACTACCCTTTACATGAAACTTTTTTCGAAAATTTTGATTTTCTAAAAAATGGTTCTAATGATTTTGATTAAAATATCGTATATTAAAGATATTTACCTGACAAATAAAATGTATATTTTTAATTTTCTGGGAATAGCCTCTGAAGACTACTTTATTCAGGGTCAATTTTATTGAAATTTGAATAACTGCTAAACTGTAAGAGATGGACAAAAACTTATCACACAAAAAATTTAGAGCACTTTAAAACACATAATTTATGTTATATACATATTTTTCGTGGAGTTGATTGTTTCTGGGATATTCCTTATTTTTGGTTTCAGCTGTAAAAAACATATTTTTCTCATACAGGACTTTGTGAACTCGTGTCCATACAAACAAAGGAACTTCAGTCACATAGCAACCAGTTTTTTCAGCATCACTTTAACCTATGGTACTCCCTTATTTCGCTTCTACTTACAAGGAAGAAGTAATAAGACTATTTCTGCTAATTTTTTCTCGATTAGCAGGAAGTAAATAGAAGCATAAGCTTTTTAACAATAATTTATTGCAGAGTTGTAGAGAAAGTCATGTGAATGGAACACTTCAGATTTTTGATGACACAAGTGGTAAGAATGATGATTTATCTTGTGAGTAGCTAGCTTAGCAAACGAGGCCGTAGGCCACTATTTTTGACATTGCTCAATATTTATAGGCATATAACAATTGAAGGGTTGAGAACCATAGTGGGCCAAGCACCATTTTTTAAAAATGGATAAATAGAAGGTCAATGTTTTTTCAATATCATAATTTATTGAGCCAAGTTACACATAATAACTAAATGCCACAGCAATCTAGAATATATTTTCTATGTTATATTAGTACAACATTAATGTGGCTTCATGCAAAATTAGGTTTTACAGTTATTTTATTGGGAGCTATTTTCCTTTGCTGGGATTTGGCGCTGCCTAAAGAAATGTAACTGGGCCATTTCCATACATCTAATCAATGTCCTGCTGATCATCATTATTGACTTGCACACGCACACTCTTGTAAAAATCACGATTCACTGGAGGAATGAATGGTAGCATGGACATAAGATCATCATATGCGGTAGCGTGATTTGCTGCATGGATTTGGACAACTCTGATTCTAACAGAATTTGCGGTTTCATTTAGACCGATATTTTGATGCTCTACTGTTTGTAAACGGGAAATGCGGACATGGCCCACTGATGTATAACCATAAACTATACCGACAGATGGCAACAGCTCAATTTTGACCTCACATGGAGATGGCCCACTATGGTTCTCAGCCCTTCAATTATAAATATATTGATTTAGCTATTTCACGGAGTTCATGTTTAACGGTCCACGATATTCAGAAATTAAATAGAAATTAAAAGAATCAAGAAAAACCGGTGTTTCATTTTGGACAACGTACATGACTTTTTGGATCGAAAGATTTCCCAGCCATGGAGACCTCAAAGTTGGCAGTGACATCTTGGCTCAGATCTTTAGCGGTGAAAGAATACATATTCTTTGAAAAACCGGTACCACGTGACAATAAATAACTAGATAGCAAAGACGATTATGTTGAAAAATAGAATAATGTAAAGTTTTGAGTTTATAAGTTTAGTCATTATTTAGTTATGCCAAATCGTCTGTCACTTTCTGGATGACCCTCCTATATTTAATGTACCGTATTTTAATCAACCGCGGCGCAGTGGGCTACAGCATGGTGCTCTTGTTCTCTTGTGGAATGCGCCTGGGTTCGATCCCACCTTTGGGGGTGCGGATTTTAATACCCGGACACATCCGGTGCCCACTCAACATCGAGTTGAAAATGAGGATCTGCGATAGGCTCTCGGCCAAGATTTTCAACGTTTCAGCAGTGGAATGTGTGATTCTGGTCACATCGCCTGCCTATATCGGTTGGATTAAAGCTCACGTCTGTCATGAGTAAGTAGGCAAGTTGTCAGGTCATAAGGGCTGTAGTGGCTCCGGATTATTATTTTGATCAAAATTGTCAATATCAAACATTTTAAAAAACTGTAATTCGGAGTAGGGGTATAATGAAAACTTCATGTTGCATTTTTGGAAGACACAAAACTGAAATCCAAGTTTGGTTTTTGAGTACGGGACTTTTTCTATGTATTTCTAGATCCTCAATTTTTTCCCTAGTGATTTTCCATATCGAATTACCATTTGTATAATATAGGCAAGCAAAATAAATAAATAATGAAATTTATATCAGAAAATATTTTTCACTGTCGCAGATATTTCATCAAAATTTCTGGCAAGTATTTCAGATTTTCATTATACCGACCTTCGTAGCTCAGAATGTCCATTTTCAGTGAAATCTCTATATAGAGTGAAATGTTTTTCTCTCCCTTATGTAAGCAAAACAGGAAATGAAATTGCAGCATTCCTGAAGGTGTTTTTAAAATCAGTTGAAGCTGAAGTAACTTTAAAAATGAAGCTGTGCTGTCATCCGATGTCTCATTAGTACACACATACAGGGTATCGACGCGGCTGAAAGAATAACGCGCTCGTCACTTGTTGAAACCATGGCAACGGTTGCGTCTTCTTCACTTGAGCATGGCATGCTACACGACAACTTGGAGAGGTGGATGTTCTTGCCCCGATGAGTTCAAATGCGGTAGTCTCACAATTGTTTCGCTGTACCGAAACAAATTTGTTACTTGCAGCGCATTCATCTCATTTTGTGCTCTAGGGTTCTCTTCTTTCAGGCAGAAACAAGAGGTGTTCCATCTGTCACCATCTCTCCTTTCATCCTGCAGCATTGTTAACGAGGAGTCTGACATCGATACTCGACTTTTGGGGTTTCTTTTGAGGGCTGCCTATCATAAAAATGTTATTCTTCACGGCATTTCGAATATATTGCTCAAATTTTCTTAAATTATTGCAACATAATGCAAAGCAGAAAGTCTCTATCGTCTTGGTTAGCATGCTAGCTTCTGATCCAAAGGTACCGGGTACGATTCCTGGCAGCAGGAACATAATTCTTCTTTAAAGACAATTATTCTCTCTTCTCCTTAGAGCAGGCTGTTCCAGCTTTATTTCACGTCAAAGATTAGGGAGTTACTCAATTATTCACAGGAGTATGCTTACAGTATGCATTACGCTTCAGTATTAGAAGCAAACAATCTTCATAGCTGAATCAAGTTTGAAATGCAAGCGGAAGTATTGTGCTATGACTAGGGTTCATTTGTTACTTTCTCTACCAAGTATAACCTATATAATAGCTAGAAAAGCTACTGTATTCCACCCAAAAAATGCATTACAAAATTTCATCTGAAATACATGTTTTGAGGACCTCTGAATACAAAAGAACATTTTAAGAAAAAGTCCCGTGGATGTTTGTATGTGTGTGTCTGTGGATACTAACTCAAAAACGAAAACGTCAGTTAAATAACAACTTTGGTATTTAATTCAGTATTTTAGATGGATGGGACACGAATATTTTCAGAAAAATTCCGCCATCCCCAACTATCCTTTCCATGGAACATTTTTCAAAACTTTTGATTCTCTCAAAAATAGCTTTCAACGATTTTGATTTCAATACCGTATACTATCGCAAATAAAATTTATATTTTGAATTTTCTCGAAATAGCTTCAGAGGAGCTTTTTAACTTGGTTGAATCTTGCAGAATTTTGCATAACAGTTAAATCGTAAGAGAGACAAAAAACCAACTGACAAAAAATGTATATTACCTTAATTTTTTTGTTTGATAGTGTTTAACGCGTGCTTTTACTACCGAGGCATCATAAGCGATGATACTGGTGACACATGGAATGAAGATGAAGCACCGGTGGAAAGTAATGGCAGGGGAAAACCCGACCTTGCGCCGCTTTGTCCACCAGTAATCTCACATGCGGTCATTTGGGATCGAACTCGGGCCGTCTAAGTGAGAGACGAGTGGGTTAACCACTCGGCCACGGTGCGACTATATTCCGTTAAAACATAATTTATGTCATATATTGTTTACTTATAGAGTTGTCTGTTTTTGAGATATTAATATGGATTCCTATTTTAAACTAGTTAGCTGTTCTCAAACGGCACCATTCAAAGCAAAGCGAAGCTCACTTGTTTCACATAGCAACCGTTTTTAAAAGATTTGACTATCGGTTTAGCCTAATGTATGCCCTTATTTCCCTTTTACTTACAAGGAAGCAAGTAATACGACCATTTCTGCTAATATGTATCATGAGTTGTATGACGTAGAATAAAAAAAACCTGATGTGTACCATTCACATGACTTTCTCCATATCCCTGCAACAAATAACTCTTAAAAATCTTATACTTCTATTTACTTTATGCTAATCAGAAAAAATTAGCAGAAATAGTCTTATTACTCGCGAAATAACGGACAACCGTAGGTTAAAGTGATAGTCAAAAGCTGGTTGCTATGTCAATGAAATTCCTTTGTTTATATGGATAGGAGCTGACAAGTTCCAGTATGAGAAAAGTATACGTTATTCATAGCAGAAACCAAAAATATAGAATGTCACAAAAACGACGAACTCCACGAAAAAAATGTATATAACATAAATTGTGTGTTTTAAAGTGCTCTACATTTTTTGTGTAGTACGTTTTTGTCCATCTCTTGCGGTTTAGCAGTTATTCAACGTTTAGTAAAATTCATCCAGAATAAACTACTCTTCAGAGGCTATTCCCAGAAAATACAAGATATACATCTCATTTGTCAGGTAAATATGTTTGGTATCCAAAATTTTAATCAAAATCGTTAGAGCCATTTTTGAGAAAATCAAAATTTTCCAAAAAAGTTCCATGTAAAGGGTAGTTAAGGGTGGGGGGATTTTTCTCAAAATCTTCGTGTCGCATCCCTGGTAGATACTAAACTCAAATACCAAGTTTGATATTTTACCGACTTTTCGTTTTTGAGTTATCGTGTTCACAGACACACGGACAAACACACACACACACACACACACACACACACACACACACGAACCTTTTTGTGAAAATGCTTTTTTTTTGATATTGGGGACCCTAAAACATATATTTCCGGTGAAATCTCGGTATCGAATTTTTGGTGGAGTGCAATACTTTCTCTATACACTATGTACATAGTGCGTATGGAGAAAGTAATAAGTAAGAAAAGATTATTTGTGAAACAGAGAAAGTTATGTGAATGTAACACATCAAATTTTTAGTTTATCTACTCGTAATATGTACATAGTGTTTAGAGAAGGTATTGCACTCCACCCAAAAATAGGATACCGAGATTTCATCGGAAATATAGGTTTTAGGGACCCCTATAACCAAAAAAAGTATTTTCAGAAAAAGGTCCGTGTGTGTGTGTGTGTCTGTGTGCCTGTGTGCCTGTGAACACGATAACTCAAAAACGAAAAATCGCTAAACTACCAAGTATGTTCCAGGGATGCGACACAAAAATTTTTAAAAGGATCCCCTGACCCTAAACTACTCCTTACATGGAACTTTTTTCGAAATGTTTGATTTTCTTAAAAATGTCTCTAACATTTTCATTAAAACACCGTATATTAAAGATATTTTTACCTGACAAATAAAACGTATATCTTGAAAATTGTGGTAATAGCCTTTGAAGACTACTTTTTTTGGATAAATTTTACGGAATTTTGCTAAACCGTAAGAGATACACAAAAACTTACCACACAAAAAATGTAGAGCACATTAAAACATACAGTTTATGTCATATACATTTTTTTCGTTGAGTTGATCCTTTTTTAGATATTCCTTGTTTTTGGTTTCAGCTTTGAAAAACTAATACTTTTCTCATACGGAATTTGTCAACTCCTGTCCATACAAACAAAGGAACTTCAGTCACATAGCAAACAGTTTTTGATTATCACTTTTTACCTATTGGACTCCAATATTTCCCTTCTACTTACAAGGAAACATGTAACGAGACTATTTCTGCTGTTTTTGTTTTTCTCGATTAGCATTAACTAAATAGAAGAATAAGCTTTTTAAAAATAATTTGTTACAGCGATGTAGAGAAAGTCGTGTGAATGGAACACATCAGATTTTTATGTTGGTGTGCTGTTCGTGTTGCACAAGATTTCATTTTCTCAACTGTATCTGACATAAACGTTTAAAGCTTAATTCCAAACGAACATGTTAAGATAAATGAAACTTCCTGCTAGGTTGAGAGCAGGTACAATATTACACAAGAAATGAAGTGGATGAAAGTAAAACGACCCTATCTCTGTCTCACTCTAGCTCCAGAAAAGGCCGCTTTTGCCCACTTTTTCCTCTCGGTCTGACGAGAGCAGTTTCAATTCAATTTACGACGAGCCGGAGATTTAAGAAAGACTCTGCAAGTGCTGTGTAAATGCCAAAATTTTGCTCCGTACTTAATTGAGGCATCTCTTTAATTCCATCAGCAACGTCTTCAATACGCAATGTCACGGCGCAGAATTAACTCAGTAATGAAAAAGATAAATTACTACACAGAATTAAATCGTTGAGACTCCCTTGAAATAATATTAAGATCTTAACCGAGTAACAGCGGGAATGCCTAAAATACCAGCACACCCTCAAACAATGCGGCATTTTAAATTTAGTGTGATTTTGTGAACTCAGACGTTACAGGTATACGTATAAATTCTGTATAAGAGGGGGCAATTTGCGCATTGCGATTTACACATATCTGCCAGGACGATTCAAAGTAACCGTGTTTAAAAATAGATGGTGTTGCTAAGGTAATTGGTGTCACCATCGTATATTGTTATTTTCATACTCACCTAAAGAAATTAAGTACTAAAAGTCTGATGTGTTCCATTCACATGACTTTCTCTATATCACGGCAACAAATTATTTTATTTACTTCATCTAATGGAGCAAAAAGTAGCAGAAATAGTCTTATTACTTGCTTCCTTGTAAGTAGAAGCGAAATAAGGGGGTACCATTGGTTAAACTGATAGTCAACAGCTGGTTGCTATGTGACTGAAGTTCCTTTGTTTGTATGAACACGAGTTCAAAAAGTCCTGTATGAGAAAAATATAACTTTTTATAGCTTTAACCAAAACAAGGAATATCTAAAAAACAATCAACTCCACGAAAAAAATGTATACAACATAAATTGTGTGTTTTAATATGCTCCACAGTTTTTGTGCTGTAAGTTTTTGTCTATCTCTTACGGTTTAGCAGTTATGCAAAATTCCGTAAAATTCACTCAGAATAAAGTAGTCTTCAGAGGCTATTCCCAGAAAATTCAAAATATACATATTATTTGTCAGGTAAATATCTGAAATATAGGATATTTTAATCAAAATCGTTAGAGCCATTTTTTAGAAAATCAAAATTTTTGAAAAAAGTTCCATGTAAAGGGTAATTTGGGGTGGGGGGATTTCTCTCAAAATAATACAATTTTGGTATTTTACCGTATTTTCGTTTTTGAGTTATCGTGTTCACAGACACACACACGGACCTTTTTCTGAAAAAACTTTTCTTGGATACAGGGGACCTTAAAACATATATTTCCGGTGAAATCTCGGTATCGAATTTTTGGTGGACTGCAATATATTCTCTATGCACTATGCACATAGTGCGTGTAGAGAAAGTAAAAAGATAAGAGTCAAACAGAAACTTCAATTCTACACGTATCTTCGTCCAGTTGCTCAAACCACTGAGCTAGCACGGCTAAAAGATTGTTTTATTAATTTTTACTTTCTCTACACATACTATGTACATAATCTAAAGAGGAAGTATTGTATTCCACTCAAAAATTTGACACCGTGATTTCACCGGAAATACATGTTTTGGGTCCCCCTGAATCCCAAAAAAATGTATTTTGACAAAAAGGTCGTGCATGTGTGTGTTTGTGTGTGTGTGCCTATGGACAGCATAGCTCAAAAACGAAAAGACGGTTGACTACCAAGCTTGGTATTTAAGTTTGGTATCTTCCAAGGATGCGACACGAAGATTTTCAAGAAAATCCTCCTACCCCTAACTACCCTTTACATGGGATTTTTGTTGTTGAAAATTTTGATTTTCTCAAAACTGGCTCTAACGACTTTGATTAAAATGTCGTATTTTAAAGCTATTTACCTGAGATATAAAATGTATATTTTGAATTTTCTGGGAATACCCTCTGAAGACCATTCTGGATCAATTCTTACCGAATTTTGTATAACTGCTAAACCGTAAGAGATGGACAAAAACTTACACCACAAAAAATGTAGAGCACATTAAAATTCACAATTGATATTATATAATTTTTTTTCGTGGAGTTGATCGTTTTTGAGATATTTGAAAAACTTATACTTTTCTCATATAGGAATTTGTCAACTCCTGTCCATACAAACAAAGGAACTTCAGTCACATAGCAACCAGCTTTTGACTATCACTTTATTCTATGGTACTCCCTTATTTCGCTTCTACTTACAAGGAAGCAAGTAATAAGACTATTTCTGCTAATTTTTTCTGGATTAACATGAAGTAAATAACAGCATAAATAATAATGTGTTACAGAGATGTAGAGAAAGTCATGGGAAAATCCCCAATCCGAAACCACCATTTACATGGAACATATTTTGAAAATTTTAATTTTTTTCAAAAGTAGCTCTAACATTGTTTATTAAAATTCCATATGTTTAACATTTTTTTGTGACAAACGAAATTTAACTATCAATTTCCTGGGAATAGTCTCTGAAGACCTTTTCATTCTGAATGGCTTTTGTATAACTTTATATAACTGTTAATCCATAAGAGATAGACAAAATCTAATACACAAAATACAGATCTTGTTAAAACTGTCAATTTATTTGTAGTTTAACGTCCTTTAACCTAGTCGGTCATATCGGACGATGATTAAAATTGGTGAAATGATGCTCAATGTTCTTGGAGTCCACGGAGCTTAAAGTTACTCGACATTCGTCTTCCCAGGATAAGGGAAAACCCCGAAAAAAAAGCTTGTCCGAGTAACTATTCCGTGTTATTGGTTTCAATTTTAAGCTAATTAAACCTTTCTAAAATGGAAAGTTATATTTACTTTCGTCTTTCGTTTGTTTTACTCCTGGAAAGCAAAGAGAGCCGAATTTCATTTGTTTTACATAGCGACCGGCTTTTAAAGGACGAGACTATCGCTTTATCCTGTGTATTTTCTTATTTCTCCTCTACTTACAAGCCTATGTTTATGTTGATTAGTATGTTGTAAACAAATTAATATTTTGAAGGTTTATTTACCTAACAGCTGGAGGACATGTGAATTTTCTGCCTTCTACTTACAAGTAATAAGGACACTTTCTGCTAATGTTTTCTCTCGAATATCATTAAGTAGATAGAAGAATTAGCTTTTCAACAATAACTTGTTACAGAGATGTAGAGAAAGGCATGTGAATGGGTCAGATTTTTACGATTATTTCCCAAAACATATAGAATGCCGTTATGCTTTGTTGCTACATTTATGATGCCGCGTGGGTATGGTATTCACGAAAAGATGTAACTTTTTGATCAACCTAAAGGACTGAAGCAGTTTCTATCCGAAAGCAATAATAATAATAGAGATGGGGGTACAAAAGGAACTCCATAACTCAACTGCCCCAGCCTGGTCCAAACTGCCGACCTTATGTTACATATGACATTAAAAACCGGGCTCGCTCCTTCTTTTATTGGATGTATGTAACAGTCCGTTTTTGTTGTTTTAATGGAAGAATGGCTCCTAAATCAGATTCAGTTTTTGATTCTTGTATTCTGGGTTAGCTCCGCTTTATGGCATATGCACATTTTAAAAGAAACTTATTTATAGATATGGCTTTGAAACAAAGACCTTCATTAGAAACCAGCTTGTAGTCTTATTTCTGTCTCTGTAGTGCATTTTGCTTTCTCTACACGTACTATGTACATAGTGTATAGAGAAGGCATATTATATCACCCAAAAATTCGATACCGAGATTTCACTGGAAATATATGTTTTGGGTTCCCATGAATCCAAAAAAAAAAAAAAAAAACATTTTTAGAAGAAGGTCCGTCTGTGTGTGTGTCTGTGGACAGCATAGCTCAAAAACGAAAAGACCGTTAAATACCAAAGTTGGTATTTAAGTTTGGTATCTACCAAGGATGCGACACGAAGATTTTCAAGAAAATCCCCCCACCCCCAACTAGCCATTACATGGAACTTTTTTTCAAAAATTTTGATTTTCTCAAAAATGGCTGTAACGATTTTGATTACAATATCGTTTATTAAAGATATTTATCTGACAAATAATATGTATATCTTGAATTTTCTGGGAATAACTTCTGAAGACTACTTCATTCTGGAGGAATTTTGCATAACTGCTAAACCGTTAGAAATGGACAAAAACTTACCACACAAAAAATGTAGAGCACGTTAAATCACACAATTTGTGTCATATAAATGTTTTCGAGGAATTTATCGTTTTTGAGATATTCCTTGTTTTTGGTTTCAGCTTTGAAAAACTTGTAATTTTCTCATACAGAAATTTGTGAACTGGTGTCCATACAAACAAATGAACTTCAGTCACCTAGTAATCAGCTTTTGACTTCACTTTTACATATGGTACTCCCTTATATCCCTTCTACTTATAAGGAAGCAAGTAATAAGACCATTTCTGCCAATTTTTTCTCGATTAACTTGAAGTAAATAGAAGAATAAGCTTATCAACAATAAATTGTTACACGGAAATAGAGAAAGTCATGTGAACGGAACACATCAGAAAGATACTAAACCTAAATACCAAATTTGGTATTTAATAGTATTTGCGTTTTTGAGTGATGCTATCCATAGACACACATACAAACACACTCACACGGATCTTTTTCTAAAAATACTTTTTTCGGACTCGGGGGACCCCAAAACATATATTTCCGGTGAAAACTCGACATCAAATTTTTGGGTAGAATACAATACCTTCTCTATCCGCTAGAGAAAGTAATAAAACGAAAACAAAAAATTGTCTGCGTAATTCATCCTAACCGGGATTCGAATTCTGGGCATCTTGATTATGAACCTGACATTTACCACCACACAACTGATGCAAAAGTTTCTAGAGTTACTGTTTTTGAGATTATAATATATACACATACACAGGGATAGGTGAACGATACCTTTGTCTTGAGTTGGTAAGGGACGTAGGGGGGGAATTATACTGGTAATTAATGAATGGGACGTCTTAACAAGCTATAGCCTGACCTAATTTTGACTGAAGAATAGCCTGTGTTTCTTAAGTTGAACAAAGAAGATAGTAAAATTCCAAACTTTATAATAGGGTCAGATCTGTTTTGTTTCAGCACCCGTCACCGATAGCTTTATAGGATTCACAAGTTTGTAATTAACAACTCCAAGACGGGACAAAAGTTGGTATAACTTCTTCCTTCAACAACGGAGCTTCTTCTAATTCATATCACCTGACTTTGGATTCCGATATTTTACAGAAAAATCTTATGTGTTCCATTCAAATGACTTTCTCTAGATCGCTATAACAAATTATCGTTAAAAAGCATATTCATCTATCTACTTTATGATAATCGAGATAAACATTAGCAGAACTTTTAATTACTTGTTTCCTTGTAAGTAGAAGGAAAATAAGGGAGTACACTAGGCTAAAAAGATAGTCAAATCTTTTAAAAACCGGTTGCCATGTGAATAAAATCCGTTTCTAGGCAGGGTTTACATATTTCAGTGTGAAAAAAGTTTAAATACTTTAAATCTTAAACAAATAACAAGGAATATCGCGGAAATGGTCCATTCAGCGAAAAAGCGTGTGTTTTAACGTGATTTACATTTTTGTGTAATAAGCTTTTGTCTATCTCTTACGATTTACCAGTTACGCTAAATTCAGCAAAAGTCATTCAGAATAAAGAGGTCTTTAGAGGCTATTCCCAGAAAATTCAAGACATACATTTTATTTGTCATGTAAATATCTTTAATATACTTTATTTTAATCAAAATAATTAGTCATTTTTGAGGAAATCAAAATTTTCCAAATTTTTTCCATATAAAGTGTAGTTTGAAGTCGGGTATATTTCTCAAAATCTTCGTTTCGCATTCCTGGAAGACACTGAACTTAAATGCCAAGTTTGGTGTTTTACCGACTTTTCGTTTTTGAGTTATAATGTTCACAGACACACGGACTTTTTTCTAAAAATGTTTTTTTTTTTGCTACAGAGGACCCTGAAACATATATTTCCGGTGAAATCTCGGTATCGAATTTTTGGACAATACCTCTGAAAACCTATTTCGGATGCATTTTTCAGTTTTTAAAACAATTGACTATCTCTTTAGCATAGCGCATTGCTTTAGTGCCCTTCTACTTATAGAGAACAAAGTAATAAGAACATTTTGCATGGTGTAAAAAGAAGAATAATCTTTTGTAAGAAGTGTGTTTGTAGAGCAACTAGAGAAATTTATGTGAGTGTAGCACATCACATTTTTATTGTAATATTATGAGTTGAATTGTTGCGAAATGACCTAGCAGTTAAAGCGACCTAAAAAAATAAATGAAAAAAAAAAGTATTCTGCTATTGTTTATATGGATTAGGTTGAAGTAGATTGAAGAATATTTTTGTAAGATTAGTTTGTTACAGAATACATAAAGTCATGTGAATGGAACACATAAATTATTTTGGTACATAGTTCTATTTTAATCATTTTTAGCATTTTCAAGCAGATAATCCGTATAAAACCACAAGTTAATGCTGTAGCAGAATGTTCTAGAGGGAGCTAGATAATTATATGACGGATGTGCTCGACTGAGCCCGAAATTCTCCTTGTAGTTTCACTGAAGCATTCCACAGCCCCTCTAAATTAGTGGATTACTAGAAAGTGAAATCTCGACTTTTTAAGCCGCTTGCAATTAGCAACAAGATGACGTAAGGATTCCTGTATCCTAGCAACGCTTAGTCCGATGCTTAGTTAGGTGAAATTCACACTTGAGAGAAACTTGGCTCCGTTACTCAAGTACATCTCTGCCCTCTGCAGTCAACCGGCGTAATTATATCACACAGCTAAGACCTATTGTCTTCAGTGGAAGTCACAGAGGGAGCTGCTTACAATTATTATTTTCTGTACATAGTACATAGCTAGCGTAGGTAGTGCATTCCACACAGAAATTCAATACAGAAATTTGACTAGAAATAATGTTTTAAAATCCTCTGAATCAAAAGAAAACATTCCTGGAAAAAGATGTCTCTGTACCTGTGTCTTTGAACACGATAACTCAAAAAAAAAAATCTCATGTATTTTATTCACATGACTTTCTCTACATCTATGCTACAAAATATTGTTAAAAAACTCGTGCTTTTATTTACTTTATGCTAATCGGGAAACAATTAGCAGAAATAGTATTATTGCTTGCTTCCTTGTAAGTAGAAGCGACATTAGGGAGTAGCATAGGTTAAAGTGATAGTTGCTATGTGATTGAAGTTCCTTTGTTTCTATGGACAGGAGTTGACAAATTCCTGTGTGAGAAATGTATGTTTTTCAAAGCTGAAACTAAAAGCAAGGAATATATAAAAAACGATCAACTCCATAAAAAAAATGTATATAACATAAATTGTGTGTTTTAACATGTTCTACATTTTTTGTGCGGTAAGTTTTTGTCCATCTCTTACGGTTTAGCAGTTGTGCAAAATTCCGTAAACTCATCCAGAATAAAGTGGTCTTCGGAGGCTATTCCCAGACAATTCAAGGTATACATTTCATTTGTCATGTAAATATATTTAATATACGATATTTTTATGAAAATCGTTAGGGCCATTTTTTTAGAAAATCAAAATTTTCGAAAAAAGTTCCATCTAAACGGTAGTTAAGGGTGGGGGATTTTTCTCAAAATCTTCATGTCGCATTCCTGGAAGATACTAAACTTAAATACCAATTTTGGTATTTTAGCGACTTTTCTTTTTTGAGTTGTCGTGTTCACAGACACACGGACACACACACGGACCTTTTCTGAAAATGCTTTTGGGTGGAATGCAATACCTTCTCTACACACTATGCATATAATAGGTATAGAGAAAGTAACAATTAATAGGACATTTGATATAAATAAAATTATACATAAAAACTGTAAGACATTGGGACAATAAAAAGAAAAAAGTAAAAAATAAATGGAAATAGACTGTCAACAGTAAAGATCTATAAGTTCATGAGAATTTAATAGTAGTGGTATTTATAGTAATACGTTCTTTGTTTGTATAACTTAAACTGGAGTGCCTACTGAAAAATCTGATGTGTTCCATTCACATGACTTTCTCTATATCCCTGCAGCAAATTATTGTTAAAAAGCTTATGCTTCTATTTGCTTTATGCTAATTGAGAACAAATTAGCAGAAATAGTCCTACTATTTGCTTGCCTGTAAGTAGAAGCGAAATAAGGGAGTACCTTAGGTTAAAGTGATAGTCAAAAGGTGGTTGCTTTGTGACTGAAGTTCATTTGTTTGTATGCACAGGAATTGTCAAATTCCTGTATGAGAAAAGTATGTTTTTTAAAGCTGAAATCAAAAACAAGGAGTATCTCAAAAACGATCAACTCCACGGAAAAAATGTATATAAGATAAATTGTGTGTTTGAAGGTATTCTACATTTTTATGTTGTAAGTTTTTGTCCATCTCTTACGGTTTAGCAGTTATGCAAAATTCCGTAAAATTCGTTGAGAATAAAGTAGTCTTCAGAAGCTATTCCCAGATAATTCAAGATATACATTTCATTTGGCGTGTAAATGTCTTTAATATACGAATTTTAATCAAATTCGTTAGAGCTATTTTTGAGAATATCAAAATTTTCAAAATAAGTTTCATGTAAAGGGTACTTTGGGGTGGGGGGATTTCTCAAAATCTTCGTGTCGCATCCCTAGAAGATACTAAAGTTAAATACCAAGTTTGGTATTTTACCGATTTTTCGTTTTTGAGTTATCGTGTTCACAGACACACGGACACACACACATACACACACACACACACACACACACACACGGACTTTTTTCTGAAAATGTTTTTGTTGGTTACAGGGTACACTAAAACATATATTTCCGGTGAAATTTCGGTATCGAATTTTTGGTTGGTGTGCAATACCTTCTCTATAGATTATGCACATAATGCGTATAGAGAAAGTGAAAAGTAGCCTGGGCTAAATTCTAGTGGGCAGCACAAGATATGTATTGTACAATATACCTGTGTGTTTCTTAGTGTTTCAATAAACCTAAACCAAAACCTATTACTTTCTCTACTTAGTACATATGTTAGGGAAGGTACTGCATTCCATCCAAAAATTCGATAGCAAAATTTGATTAGAATTACATGTTTTAAGGTCACCTGAATCCAAAAAACCATTTTTGAAAAAAGGTGTGTGTATGTACCTATGTGTCCGTGTGTCTTTGAACACGATAACTGAAAAACGAAAAATCGTTAACACACTAAACTTGATACTTAAGTTCAGCATACTCCAAGGATGCGACAGGAAGATTTTTAAGAAACTCCCTCACTCCAAACTTCCCTTTAAAAAGGAGAATAATTGAAAATACTTATTCTCTCAAAATGGTTCTAACGAGTTTGGTTAAAATACCGCATATTAAAGATGCCGGCGCCGTGGCCTAGCGGTTAAACCGCTCGCCTCCCAGCTAGATGACCGCAGTTTCACACCAAGCGTCCGCATGTGGCATTTGTGGTGGTCGTAGCGGCCTCTGGGTGGGTTTTCTCCAGTTTACCTTTACTAGCACTCCTTTCGCTTGCATTTCATGTCGTCCACTTCCTGACTCTCATGCCTGGCTACGGGCCGACCTCTCGTTCTAGATTTTCCATTTTGCTGTTTCGTGCTGTGGGCTATCCGACAGGCTTCTGACCCCTAGGCATCAGCTTGTAGTCCTAGGGGAATGTCAGCCCTGGGTTAAGCCGACCACAAATAGGTGTATCTGTGTCCGAGTGCCTTTGAACACGATAACTCAAAAACGAAAAGTCGATCAAATACCAAACTTGGTATTTAAGTTCTGCAGCTTCCAAGGATATGAAACGTAGATTTTCAGGATACTCCCTCACCCCCAAACTACCCTTTAAATGGTAGAAATTTCGAAAAGTATTATTTCTTAATGTGGCTCTAACGTCTTTGATCAAAATACAGTATATATAAGATACTTATCTGACAAAATGTAGTCCTCTTCAATTTGAATGACCTTTGCATAAGTAGTAATACGTAAGAGGGAGACAAAAAATTACTGCACAAAAAAGTAAAACTAGTTAAAACACACAAGTTATGCCATATACAATTTGTTTGTAGGGTTAATTATTTCCGAGCTTTTGAAAGATCTGACTATCGCTTTAGCCTAGCGTGTTCGCTAATTTTCCTTCTACTTAGAAACGCGTAAGTAATAAGTTCTTTTCCGCTAATATTCTTCTCGATTAGTCTGAACTGAAGCGAATAATAAGCTTTTTAAGAGTAATTTGTTGTAGAGATGCAAAAAAAGTACTGTGAATGGAACACGTCAGATAGTTTTCAGTGTAAGGAGAAGATCTGTACATTTTCTAAAATCTAAGGCACTATACTGAGCGCTTATGTCAGTATAAAGATTTTTGATAGTGTTTAACGCCCAGTTTTACTACTTTTGGCCTCGCAGGTGAAAATGTATAGATATGTCGAAAAGAAAAAACAACAAAAACCAGCACACATAGGATGTTAATTGTTGACGAATGAGATTCGATGAAGATACTGTAGAGAGTAGTTTTACGGTCTTCACCACGTACATTCAAAGATATTAAAATACGCTAGGGGCGTGTCTGATAATGTGCGTGAATTACCTTGGTATTAGAATAGTAGTATGTAGCACAGAGAAAAGATTAACACCACCGGTGAGAGAGGTGGCTTATTGTCCAACCAGAGAATTTGGGTATCACCAGTTCGCAATTGAGAACTTCATTTGTCACAAGTTACGTTTCATATGCACATCTTTCCCCTTCAGTAACGTGGCTTGACCAATACGGTTTAAAAACATAGTAAAGTTATATATGAAGTCTGCCCTGAATCAGAAGGTGGCACAAGCAACAAACAACGTCCAAACAGGTGGAAGGCATGAGCGGTGACAGCAAGAAGACCCCATCTTACGATAAGTATTTCAAAGACGTATTTTGAATGACTTTGTGTGTACAACATGTTGTTCTCCGCACATCAAAGAGCGCAAGTCAAACACTCACCCATGGCAGCAGTATGCAATACGCGTCATCATTGAGGGCAACCTGTCTTCAGTGTTGGAAGCAAGTACAAGCATTATCCTGTAACCTTTGTCCAATGACGCTATTGGCTATTCTTTACGTTCTAGTCAGGCTCTGAGGCTATTTGTTGAGGGCGAACGAGCACTCCAACACAGACGAGTAGAGTTTGAACAGCCTGACGTACAAATTACGCAGAAGTAGCGAAGATAATATGCGCAAGCCCTTCTTTTGGCGCTTGGTTCCCTATTCATTCGGTAGATTTCGCGCAATTTCGAGAACGGAGCGACAACATTGAAACATGAAGTAAGCTATATACTCAGATACTTATAGGCTTCAATGCTAAGATTTTGTTCTCTCTGTAGATCCCAGAGTTCATATGCTAGCTGCATTTCGTTTATAATTCAGCTAGTTTCTGATAAATTAGATAACCTATTCACTGAGGGCCTCAAAGAAAACTTTGTTTGGTTCACAATCCTGCGGAAAGACAATCGGTCGAATTCCCTCTTCTTCCCCCCCATCGCTTCCCCGTAAAACTAGCGCTCAAGAAAAGCTGTGCGCATAGTATTACATTTCATTCAAAATTTGATTCCGAGATTTTGACGGAAATATGTGTTTTGAGATCCCCTAAATCCACTAGCAGAATTTTCAGAAAAAGGTCCCCGTGTGTGTTCGTATGTCTGTGATCGCAATAACTCAAAAATTAAAACTCCGTTAAATACCAAACTTGGTATTTAAGTTCAACATCTTCTAAGGATACAACAAAAAGATTTTCAAGAAACTCACCCCACCCAAATTTAGCATTTACATGGAAAAAATCATAATTACGACTAATTAAACCCCTGTACGTTAAAAAAGTAAATCAGACATAAAATATACATCTTAAATTTTCTGGGAAAAGCCTTTGAAGTCCTGTTTATTCTGAATGACTTTTGCATAGCCAGATAAGATATACGCAGAGCTATTGCATAAAAAGTGCAGATCTAATTAAAGCACACAAATATCTTTACTCAAATGGTAATTTGGCATTCTGATTTCTTTTGCCTTACTCCTAGCCTAAAAGAGACCAGAATTTCAATCACATAGCAACTAGTTTTCAAAAGATTTAACTATCGATTTAGTCACCTGTATCTCCTTATTTCTGTTCTAGTGATAAGGAACTAGGAAATAAGGTGATTTCTATTAATGTTTCTATTAATTAGCATGAAGTAAATAGAATAATAAGCTTTTTTAAGAATTGTTTGTTACAGAATAGGTACAGAAAATGTGTGAATGGCACACATCTATTTTTGTAAATAATAGTTTGCTGAAGAATGACTAAAGAGAGCCTTGTAAAAGCACCACATCAGATTGTTATGAAAACCATCTAATACTTAAAAATATTTTGCCTTATCATGTTTGTTTTCTTTTGCAAGCATAAAGAGCATTTATTGTTAATAGAAACAATGGACTAGTGATACAGGTTTTCAACAGTTGTAAAAGATTAAGATGATGTGTCTATGTTGTATTTATTGAAACACTTGGAGATAAGTATAACAGTTTTCCCATTTATAACAACATTACATCATTAACGCTTGTTAATATTGCTTCGTTTACGAACAGGAGAGACCTTAAGAAGGTAGCGCCTCTATCGTGTAATTTGCTCAATTAGTTGGAACAAATGCCACTCAGCAATCGGTCACAGCCTCCTGGATTACGCAGCGACAGTAATAGGAGGTACTTGTAATGCATAAGTTAGTGGAGGCAAGGGGTTTAATTCCTTCCGACGTTTATATACGCTACTGTAGTCATCGAAGCGTGAGTTATTAGTGAACACGCTACACGTGTTTCACTGCGTTATAACACCGTTGTGTTTAATGTTCCTTAGGTACGAGAGAGCGTCAATATATGTAGAATTTACTAAGCCTGGAAAATTCAGCCCTCCAATCGCGTTATCCCGTCACTGACACCAATCAAAACCCAACCACAGTTGCATAACTTAGAACGAGTCCACAACAAATGTATTAAACACTAAAAGCGTTTTTTTAAAACTTGATCTCAGTGGTGAATATCTACAGGCATTTGAGGGGAAAAAAAAGAATGTACGAGAAAATGGTAACTCGTTTGTAATATTTATTTGATTCGAATGTTGTCTTGCCATGTAAAAATCATTTATGATACACATGTGCAGTCATTTTTCGATAATCTAATCCATAACTGATTTTTAAAAAATCTGATGTGCTTCATATACTTACTTTCCTTACTATGTTGAAGCAAACTATCCTTACAAAAAAATTATTTTCTTATTCTACTTCGTGCTTATCGAGATAAATGGTCTTATTGCGATATTATTTCCTTATTAAGAGAAATAAGAAAATATAAGACGCTAAACTTGTACTAAGGTATTTTAAAATTCAGTCGCTATGTGATGATATTGAAATTCCATTCCCTTTGCTTGACCAGGATGAAAAAAAAATGATGAGTTCCATTTACAAGACTTTCTCCACATCTCTGCAACAAATTATTGTTAAAAAGCTTATGCTTCTGGATAGTTCGAAAGAGACTGGAAAATTCAATGCCATTGTCAGAATTTGAACCACGGATCCCGATCACTAGCCAGTGCTCTGCCACTGAGCTACCATGGCAACATGCCGGCATAGCATTGAATTTCTCAACTGACTCGTACGTTTTCTGGGTATGCTTCTATTTACTTCAAGCTAATTGAGAAAATAATCTTAGCAGAAATTATTACGTGCTTCCTTGTAAGTAGAAGCGAAATAAGGGAATACCATAGGCTAAAGTGATAGTCAAAAGCTGATTGATATGTGATTGAATTTCCATTGTTTATATGGACAGAAAAGTATACGTTTTTTAAAGCTGAAATCAATAACAAGGAATATCTCAAAAACGATCAACTCAATAAAAAAAAAATGTATTTGACATAAATTGTGTGTTTTATCGTGGTCTGCATTTTACGTAGTAAATTTTTGTCTATCTCTTACGGTTTACCAATTATACAAAATTCAATAAAATCAACCAGAATAAAGAGGTCTTTAGAGGCTATTCCCAGAAAGTTCAAAATATATGTTTTGTTTGGCATGTAAATATCTTAAATATAAGAAATTTTGATCAAAATCCTTAGAGCCAATTTTGAGAAAATCAAAATCATCATTTTTTCCTTGTTAAGGATAGTTTGGAATGGGGGAATTTTTTTTTAAAATCTTCTTGTTACAGTCTCATAAGATACTAAACTTGGTATTTAATGGTCTTTTCGTTTTTGAGCTATGCTGTCCACAGACACACACGGACTTTTTTTGGTCAGGGGGACCCAATACATGTATTTCCGGTGAAGTCTCGGTATCGAATTTTTGGGTGGAATACAACACTTCCTCTATACGCTATATACATAGTACACGAAGAGAAAGTAAAAATATGAATAAGAATAGTTTCCCATTTGAGAAAAATATAACACGCAATACCCCTGAAATGGTTAGCACCATAACAAAAACATATTTGACATAATTTTTCTGTTTTGACTATATCTACGTTTACATTCAGAGGCATTTTAAAATGCCTTTGAATATATAATAAGGATGAAATGTAATTTAATCAATATTTGTATTTAAACCTTTAGTAGGTATGCCATCCTGGATACGTTTTTTCTCGTTCTACATATCGTCATCATTGAATAGTAGTTAATGTTAAAAAGTAAGTTTTTGTCTATCCTTTAACTGTTTGCTGATTATGTAAAAGTCATTCAGAATAAAGAGCACTTAAAAGGCTATACCCAGAAAATTCAAGATATACATTTTATTTGTCATTTAAATATCTTTAACATACGAGTGTTTAATCAAAATCGTTAGAGCCATTTTTTAGAAAATAAATATTTTTGAAAAAAGTTCCATGTAAAGGATACTTTGAGGCGGGAGATTGTTACACTCACATTACTTTCTCTAGCTGTTCTACCAACAAACTTCTTACAAAAGATTATTCTTATTTCTACACTATGCTAATAAACACTAGCAAAATGTTCTTATTGGTTACTCTCTATAAGTAGAAGGGAAATAGGGGAATACACTAGGCTAAAACGATAGTTAAATATTTTAACAGTTATCCTTATGCGATTGTCATTGCAATTCGCTTATTTACTTGGCCAGGAGTAACATAAAAAAAAAAAAAAAAAAAAAAAAAACGGAAAATTCCTGTCTGAGAAAAGTATAAATACTTTACAATTGAAACCAGAAAATTCAATATATACATTGTAGTTGGAATGTAAATAACATATTTAATATATGTTATTTTAATCAAAATCATTAGTCATTTTTAAGAATATCAAAAGTACCGAAAATTCTTCCATGTAAAGCATAATATTCGCGTCGCACCCTTGGTAGGCACTAAACATAAATACCAACTTTGGTATTTATCGGTCTTTTCGTTTTTGAGCTATGCTGTTTGCAAGCGTGATCCTTTTTCAAAAATCTGATGTGTTCCATTCATATGGCTTTCTCTATATCTCTGCAATAAATTATTATTAAAACTCTTATTCTTCTATTTAATTCCTGCTAATCGAGAAAAAATTAGCAGAAATAGTCTTATTTCTTGCTTCCTAGAAGCGAAATAAGGAAGTACCATAGGTTAAAGTGATAGTCTAAAGCTGGTTGCTATGTGACTGAAGTTCCTTTGTTTGTATGGACACGAGTTCACAAAGTCCTGTATGAAAAAAATATAAGTTTTTATAGCTTAAACCAAAAACAAGGAATATCTAAAAAACAATCAACTGCACGAAAAACTGAATATAACAAAAATGTGTGTTTTAAAGTGCTCTACATTTTTTGTGTGTTACGATTTAGTAGTTATTCAAAGTTCATCCAGAATAAAGTAGTCTTCAGAGGTTATTCCCAGAAAATTCAAAATATACATTTTATTTGTCAGGTAAATATCTTTAATATACGAGATTATAATCAAAATCGTTACAGCCATTTTTTAGAAAATGAAAATTTTGGAAAAAAGTTCCATGTAAAGGGTAGTTTGGAGTGGGGGGATTTTTTCTCAAAATCTTCGTGTCGCATCCCTGGAAGATACTAAACTTAAATACCAAGTTTGATATTTTACTTAGTTTTCGTTTTTGAGTTATCGTGTTCACAGACACACATACACGGACCTTTTTCCGAAAATCCTTTTTTTTAGATAAAGGAGATCCTAAAACATATATTTACGGTGAAATCTCGGTATCGAATTTTTGGGTGGAGTGCAATACCTTCTCTATACACTATGTACATAGTGCGTATAGAGAAAGTAAAAATAACTATTAATCTGTATACATATATCGAAGGCAAATAACTTTGTGGTGATAACAGTATTATAAAAACTGATTGAAACACATACACGAGAGAGGGAGAGGGAGAGACTACTTTACGACACTGGCCAGTTCGCCACTGAAACATAAGGGAAGTTAGAGAAATAATGCTTTTCCACAAGACATCGAAAAGCTTTGGCGGTCCGTAATCGTTGGCGGGAGAGAGGGAGGGACATCTGTGGAAAACCGCCGCTTGAAGTTGTACAGTTGAACTGAGGAGTTAGACCCGCTCCAGTGAGCCGTGCTCTGACTTAGACTTGCGAGTTCTGCTGCTACTGCTGCATGCGGGCGAGCATCTGTCCCCACTTCCTTTAAGAACACACAAACTTCCGGTTACCGACATTCGCTCTTTAAATATTTACTGCTCCGTTTATACATACCACTTACCTGGCTATAAGGACTATTTCACCGTCATTATTGCATGTATTGATGTCTAAAAACAATATAACATTTACATTATTATCGCTGTTACAAGAGTAACGGCGACTGAAAGTAACTGTTAACTCAGTAGCAGTTACAAAAATAACTAGTGTACTACTCAACGGTTACGGCTACCGACATTCGCTCTATAAATATTTACTGCTCCGTTTTTACATACCACTCACCTCGCTATAAGAACAACTTCACCGTCATCATTTCATGTATTGATGTCTAAAAGGACTGTAACAGTTACATTAGTATCACTGTTACAAGAGGAACGGTCACTGAAAGTAACTGTTTACTTAGTAGCCGTTACAAAATTAACTAGTTTAACACTCCACGATTATGGTTACCGACTTTCGCTCTATAAATATTTATTGCTCCGTTTTTACGTACCACTTACCTCGCTATAAGGACTACTTCACCGTCATCATTTCATGTATTTATGTCTAAAAATAATATAAAATTTACATTATTATCACTGTTACAAGGGAAACGGTAACTAAAAGTAACTGTTTACTCAGTAGCAGTTATAAAATAACAGTTACATTATCACTGTTACAAAGGAACAATGACTGATAGTAACTGTTTACTCAGTAACGGTTACAAAAATAACTAGTTTACTACTCAACGGTTACGGTTACCGACATTCGCTCTATAAATATTTACTGCTCCGTTTATACACATCACATGCCTGGCTATAAGGAATATTTCACTGTCATCATTTCAGCATTGATGTCTAAAAGCAATATAACAGTTACAATATCATCACTTTTACAAGGGTAACTGTGACTGAAAGTAACTGTATACTCAGTAACGGTTACAAAATAACCAGTTTACTACTCAAGGGTTACGTCTAGTAAGTGAAGAGAAAATAGTTACTAAGTACGGAAATAAAATTAAATAAAAAAAATCTGATGTGTACCATTCACATGCCTTTCTCTATATCCCTGCAACAAATTATTCTTAAAAAGCTTATACTTCTATTTACTTTATGCTCATCAGAAAAAAATAGCAGAAATAGACTTATTACTCGCTTCCTTGTAAGTAGAAGAGAAATAAGGGACACTCATAGGTTAAAGTGATAGTCAAAAGCTGGTTGCTATGTCGATGAAGTTCCTTTGTTTATATGGATAGGAGTTGACAAATTTCTGTATGAGAAAAGTATACGTTTTTCATAGCAGAACCCAAAAATAAGGAATGTCTCAAAAACGGCGAACTCCACGAAAAAAATGTATATAACATAAATTGTGTGTTTTAATGTGTCCTACATTTTTTGTGTAGTAAGTTTTTGTCCATCTCTTACGGTTTAGCAGTTATTCAAAATTCAGTAAAATTCATCCAGAATAAACTACTCTTCAGAGGCTATTCCCAGAAAATTCAAGATATACATTTTATTTGTCAGGTAAACATCTTTAATATACGAAATTTAAATCAAAATCTTTAGTGCTATTTTTGAGAAGATCAAACTTTTAGACAATTTTTCCATGTAAAGGGTAGTTGGAATGGGGGCTTTTCTTGATAATCTTCTTGTCGCATCCTTGGAACATACTAAACTTAAATACCAATTTTCGTATTTAGCTTATTTTTCGTTTTTGAGCTATGCTATCCACAGACACACAGACCGACCGTCAGACACACACGGACCTTTTTCTAAAAATGCTTTTTTCGGACTCAGGATAACCCAAAACATATATTTCCAGTGAAGTCTCGGCATCGCATTTTTGGGTGGAATACAGTACCTTCTCTATCCACTTTGTACATTGTACATGTAGGCTCGAGAAAGTAAAAATCTGATGTATACCATTCACATAGCTTTCTCTAGCTTTTCCATATATAAACTATTTGACAAAATACTTTTTTATTTTATTTACATCATGCTAATCAAGATAAACGTTTGTAGGAATGGTCTTATTGCTTGCTTGCTTGTAAGTAGAAGGGAAATAAGGGAGTAATTTTCACCGGAAATACATGTTTGGGAATCCAAAAAAAAAAAGAAAGAAGGATATTAAGAAAAATGATCGTGTGTGTGTGTGTGTGTGTGTGTGTGTGTGTGTCTTAAGGATTACAATTAAGTCATTTTATCATGGAACAAAGTAATATTTATATTTTCACAACTTTTAGTAAAATTTCATTGATGCATCACCTTAATAATAGACACGTACAGCTAAAAGGAATAGATTACTCATTATGTTTCCCGTCGTAACCATTATTACCAACACTCTCTGTAAGGATCACCAAAATACCTATATAATTACTGATATGGGCAGCTGAAATTGCTGTAGGAGGTACTGATTAAAATTGACATTTCCATACATACTGGATAGAGAAGAAATTCCATACTGAGATTTCAGCGGAAGTACATTTGTTTTCAGGCCCCTGAGTCCGAAAAAAAAAAACATTTTAGAAGAAGGTTCAAGTGTGTGTGTGTGTGTGTGTGTGTGTGTGTGTGTGTGTGTGTGTGTGTGTGTGTGTGGACGGCATAGCTCAAAAACGAAAAGTCGGTTAAATGCGGCACAAAGATTTTTCAAGAAAACCCCCCCTACCTCAAACTACCGTATGGATGAAGAAATCTCTAAAAAATCTGATGTGTTACATCATATTTTCTCTATATCTCTGCAACAAACTATTTTTAAAAAGCCTATGCCTCTATTTACTTTCTGCTAATCAAGAAAAAATTAGCAGAAATAGACTTATTACTTGCTTCCTTGTAAGTAGAGGCGAAATAAGGAGGTACCATAGGTTAAAGTGATAGTAAAAAGCTGGTTTCTATGTGACTGAAGTTCCTTTGTTTGTATGGACACGAGTTCACAAAGTCTTGTATGAGAAAAGTATAAGTTTTTATAGCTGAAACCAAAAACAAGGAATATCTCAAAAAAAAACCAACTCCACGAAAAAAATGTATATAACATAAATTGTGTGTTTTAAAGTGATCTACATTTGTTGTGTGGTGAGTTTTTGTCCATCTCTTACGGTTTAGTAGTTATGCAAAATTCGGATAAATTCATCCAAAATAAAGCAGTCTTTACAGGCTATTCTCAGAAAATTCAAAATATACATTTTATTTATCAGGTAAATATCTCTAATATACGATATTTTAATCTAAATCGTTAAACCCATTTTTTAGAAAATCAACATTTTTTAAAAAATTCCCATGTAAAGGGTAGTTGGGGGTGGGGGGATTTTTCTCAAAATCTTCGTGTCGTATCCCTGGAAGATACTAAACTTAAATACCAATTTTGGTATTTAACCGACTTTTCGTTTTTGAATTATCGTGTTCACAGGCACACCGACATACACACACGGACCTTTTTCTGAAAATACTTTTTTTGGATACCCTAAAACATATATTTCCGGTGAAATCTCGGTATCGAATTTTTGGTGGAGTGCAATACCTTCTCTATACACTATGCACATAGTACGTATAGATAAAGTAAAAATGACTAACGATTTTGATTAAAATGCCATATATTAAGTGTATTCATATCACAAAATTTATATTTTTAATTTTCTGGGAACAGTCTCTGAAAAGTTATTTATTCTGGTTGAATTTTGCAAAATTTTGCATAACATTTAAAGTAAGAGATATACAAAAACTTAGATTTGACTATCGCTTTAGCTTAATGTGTTTCCTTATTTTTTTCCTACTAACAAGGAAGCAAGTAATAAGAGCAATTCTGCTAATGTTTATCTCGATTAGCATGATGTAAATAAAAGAATAATCTTTTGTAAGAAAGTTTTGTTCGTGAAACAACTAGAGAAATGTATGTGAATGGAACACATCAAAAATTTTTTTTTCGAGTTTTACGTTATCGAAATATTTCATGTATACGTTTCAGTTTTAAGCTACCTATTCTCAACGATCTTTCTTTTCGTATCTCTTTTGTTTATTCATAGCAAGTAAAATGGACCAAATTGCAATTTTTTCGCATATCGACCAGCTTTTAAAGAATTTTACTGTCCTTTTAGCCTGTACATTCCCTAATTTCATTCTAATTACAAAGAAGAAAGTATACAAACCAATTCTGGTAATTGTCTTGATTAACATGATGGAGCAAAGCGAATAATCTTTTGTTTGCGGAACAGTTACAGAAATTCATGTGAATGTAACACACATTTCTTTTGGTGTACGCTTCCGATAGCTGTCTTCAGTTACAGAATGACCTAGAAATACAGATTGAAGCATTCCTATGTTCATAGCTATACATAAATTTTGGATGTAAAGTCAGCACGAAGTTCGCTACTATACCAGCCGCCACTGCTTGGGAAAGTCATGTTTCATTAAAAATTGACTGTGCTGAAGACTGCTGTTGGTGGAAGGCGCTGGTGGTTATAATTAATTTATGGGTTTTGTTTAACGCCAGCGAAGGCAATATCTTCCTGTGAAAAAATAACTCTCAACCTTATTTTCTATTAGGAGGCAGGAAAACAAACCACTAAACCTTGTACCCTTTAGCTGCAGTTACTGAATAATGGAGAGGTAAAGTAGAATTGGGTTTGGTTATTGAGTGAAGGAGCGCCTGCGTAACGGTCTTCTTTATGTCGGCTATAAAAGTCCTATGCCCATTAGCTTTCCAGGGAAGTAGCAGCATCATTCTAACTGAAATATACCTGAATATTTCTTCCAGCATTAAGAGAAAACTTCCGTTCTTAATTCTTTTCTCATTTTCTAAACAGGAAATACAATTTTACGTTCTCTTTATACTGGCAGTGGAAATAAAATACTCAACCCAAAAATTATTTATCAAAATTAATCAAAAACACAGAAACTTCCCATATATACATTTTAGGAAACGCGATCTTCATGTGTGTCAGCTCCGTTGTTTGTATGGAGTTGACAGGAGTTGACAAATTCCTGTATCAGAAAAGCTTAAGTTTTTACTTTCTCTATACGCACTATGTACATAGTGTATAGAGAAGGTATTGCACTCCACCCAAAAATTCGATACCGAGATTTCATCAGAAATGTATGTCTTAGGGTTCCCAATATCCAAAAAAAGCATTTTCAGAAAAAGGTCCGTGTGTGTGTGTGTGTCAGTGTATCCGTGTGTCTGTGAACACGATAACTCAGAAACGAAAAGTCGGTAAAATACCAAACTTGGTATTTAAGTTTTTAGTATCTTCCAGGGATGCGACGACACGAAGATTTTGAGAAAAATCCCCCCACTTTTAACTACCCTTTACATGGAACTTTTTTAGAAAATTTTGATTTTCTCAAAACTGGCTCTAACGATTTTGATTAAAATTTCGTATGTTAAGGATATTTACCTGACAAATAAAATGTATATTATGAATTTTCTGGGAATAGCCTCTGAAGACTACTTTATTTTGGGTCAATTTTACGGAATTTTGCATAACTGCTAAACCACAAGACATGGACAAAAGCTTACCATACAATAAATGTAGAGCACTTTAAAACACACAATTTATGTTACATACATATTTTTCGTGGAGTTGATTGTTTTTGAGATATTCCTTGTTTTTGGTTTCAGCTATAAAACACACTTTTCTCATACAGGACTTTGTGAACTCGAGTCCATACAAACAAAGGAACTTCAGTCACATAGCAACCAGCTTTTGAGTATCACTAAAACATATATTTCCAGTGAAATCTCGCTATCGAATTTTTGGGTGGAGTGCGATACCTTCTCTATACACTAATTACATAGTGCGTATAGAGCAAGTAAAATGTCTTACTTGAAATACACTATGTTTATGCTATTTTCATTATAAATGAAACCCGAATTGAATTTACTGAGTATAGCTTCTTAAATCCTCTTCATTCCGGATGACTTTAGAATAACTGATAAACAATAACATATTAGAGAATCTCTTACTGCACAAAAATGCAAATCTGGTTAAAGCAAATTTCTTATATCAGATAATTTTTTGAGGATTTAACTATTTCCGAGAATCCATAGTCATTGCTTTCAATTTTCCACCACCTATAAGTTTTTCAATTTGGAAATAACCTTTCTGTTTTCTTCAATCCATGCCCTAGCGAGAGGTTTTAAACAATTGACTATCGCTTTAGCTTACTGTATTCCCTTAGTTCTACTATACCTATAATTAAATAATTAATAAGACAATTTTTGTTAATGTATAACTTGAAGCATGAAGTAGATGGACAAATAAGCTTTTGTAAGATTCATTTGTTGCAGAATAGGTAAAAAGAAGCGTGTGAATGGAACACATCAGATTTTTGCTAATGCAGAATAGGTAAAAAGTTATATGAATGAAATACATCAGGTTTGTTCTAATGCGAAATAGGTAAATGATTCATATGCAAGGAACACATGAGATTTTTACTTTCTCTATACGTACTATACATAGTTTATAGAAAAAGTATTGCAATGCACCCAAAAATTCGGTACCGGGATTTCACTGGAAATAGACGTTTTAGGATCCCCTGTATCCAAAAAAAGTATTATCAGAAACAGGTCCTTGTGTATGTACATGTGCCCGTGTGTTTGTGTGTCTGTGAACACGATAACTCGAAAACGAAAGTCGGTAAAACACCAAACTTGGTACTTAAGTTTAGTATCTTCAGAGATGCGACACGAAAATTTTGAGAAAAATCCCCCCACCCCAAACTACCCTTTACATGGAAACATTTTTGACATTTTTAATTTTCTTAAAAGTGGATCTAACGATTTTGATTTAAATATTAAAGACATTTATTTGGAAAATAAAAAGTATATCTTGAAATTTCTGGGCATAGCCTCTAAAGACCACTTTATTCTGAATGCATTTTGATGAATTCTGCGAACTGATAAAAGAAATTCTATTCCTTCAACTAAAGTAATTATTAAAACTTTAACTTGAAAATGATAACTAACTTATTTTCAGTTTTTGACCCCTCTTCGAATCTTATAAATTTATCAATTAACTGATTAAGAACCTTTATTGGACTTATACTAATTCCAACCTCAATATGACTCATTCTTAATCAGTTAATTGATAAATTTATAAGACTCGAAGAGGGGTCAAAAACTGAAAATAAGTTAAGTATCATTTTCAAGTTAAAGTTTTAATAATTACTTTAGTTGAAGGAATAGAATTTCTTTTATTGGTAAACCATAAGAGATAGAAAAAACTTAGTACACAAAAAATGTACATCTCGTCAAAACACACAATTTATGTCCCTTACAATTTTGTTGAGGAGGTAAGCGTTTCCGAGATATTCCTTGTTAGTGGTTTCAGTTGTGAAGTACTTATATTTTCTCAGACAGCCCGTTTTTCTGTTGTTCTACTCCTGGCCAAGCAAAGAAGTGATTTGCAATGACAATTGCATAACGACAGCTTTTGAAACATTTTACTATCGGTTTAGCCTATTGTATTCCCTTAGTTTCTTTATACTCACAAAAAACTAAGTAATAAAAACATTCTGCTAATGATTATCTGGATTAGCATGGTGTAGAAAGAAGAATAATCTTATATAAGAAATTTGTAGAACAGCTAGGGAAATCCATGTGAGTGTAAAACATAAACTTTTTTTCTAATGCATGATAGATAAAAATATTGATGTGAATGGAACTTATCATATTTTTACTAATGCAGAATAGGTAAAAAAATATGATGTGTTCCATTCACATGACTTTCTCTACATTTCTGCAACAAATTATTGTTAAAAAGCTAATGTTTCTATTTACTTCATGTCAATCGAGAAAAAACTAGCAGAAATAGTCCTATTACTTGCTTCCTTGTAAGTAGAAGCGAAATAAGTGAGTACCATCGCTTTAAGTGATAGTCAAAAGCTGGTTACTATGTGACTGAAGTTCCTTTGTTTGTATGGACAGGAGTTGACAAATTCCTGTGTGAGAAAAGTATGTTTTTAAAAGCTGAAACTATAAACAAGGAATATCTTAAAAACGATCAACTCTGCGAAATAATGTATTTAACATAAGTTGTGTGTTTTAATGTGCTCTATATTTTCTGTATGGTAAGATTTTGTCCATCTCTTACAGTTTAGCAGTTATGCAAAATTCGGCAAAATCATCCAGAATAAAGAGGTCTTTAGAGGCTATTCCCAGATAATTCAAGATATAAATTTTATTCGGGGTGCAAATAGCTTTAATATACCTGATTTTAATCAAAATTGTTAGAGCCTTTTTTAAGAAAATCAAAATTTTCGAAAAATTGTCCATGTAAAGGGTAGTTTGTGGTGGGGGGATTTTCTTGAAAATCTTTGTGTCGAATCCTTGGAAGATACTGTACTTAAATACCAAATTTGTTATTTAACGGTCTTTTCGTTTTTGAGCTATGCTGTCCAGCGACACACATACACGCGGACTTTTCTCTAAAAATGCTTTTTATGGATTCAGGGGATCCTAAAACATGTATTCCGTCGAAATCTCGGTATCGAATTTCTGGGTGGAATTCAATACTTCCTCTATACTCTATGTACATAGTAGGTGTAGAGAAAGTAAAAGATGCAAGTTAATGGAACATATCAAATGTTTACTAATGATCTCAAGGTTGGTGTAAATACTTTGTTGAAACATAATCACTGTGATATATGTGTATTTCAAGTAAAATGCATACCATGGATTTTCACATTAATAGAGATTTCAGTGAGGGGTGGAACGTCTGATGAAGATGGTGTTGCACCCCTGAGGAAACCAAACCAGGGACATGAAGCAGAAGATCGTGACAGGTTCCCTGCTGAGTTCCTGAATAAGCACAAGCCCGCCCTCTGTGGTGCGCCAACCGCAAACCACAAGTATACAAAGGGCCGAGCTTCATGTCCGTCTTGAGTTGATCCCAAGTTGCGAGGGCAGACTCTGACAGCTGTAGGGAAAACATTGGTGTGTTGTGTCTTGGTCAGGTTTGCGCTAAAGAAACACTCCAACTGGCTGACAGATGTGGGAAAACACTTCTTCGCTTGGTTACCTGGTTAAGTTCGTGCTGAAGAAATGCCTCAACTGGCTGACAGATGTGAGGGAAACTTTACTTCATTTGGTTACCTGGTCCTGTAGGTGCTCAAGAAACTTTTCAATTGCCTGCCATATGTAGGAAAATTGGTTACCCCGTCACGATGGTGTCGGTTACCTGGTTATATTGGTGCTACAGAAACAGTACAAATGGTGGAAAAGTAGACCATTTGATTTTGCTGAAGAGGAATCTGAATTAGTATCAGGGTTTAATGTTGAATATGGAATAGTTGGCTTTGCATTAATTAGCAAAATCTTCACTTTTGGTTACCTGGTCATGTTTGCGCTAAAGAAACACTCCAACTGGCTGACAGATGTGGAGAAAACACTTCTTCGCTTGGTTACCTGGTTATGTTGCTGCTGAAGAAATATCTCAACTTGCTCACAGATGTGGGAGAAACTTTACTTCTTTTGGTTACCTGGTCATATAGGTGCTGAAGAAACTCTTCAACTGCCTGATAATTGTGAGTGATTATTTCTTGATTTTGGTTACCTCGTCACGTTTGATTGAGGAAAAAATGCTTCGTTTGGTTACCTGGTCATATTGGCGCTGAAGAAACACTACAACTGGCTGACTTATTTAGCGAAAACTTTACTTCATTTGGTCAGCTAGCCATGTTGGTGCTGGAGAAACACTACAACTCGCTGACTGATGTAGGGGGAAACATCACTTCATTTGATTACATGATCAATTTGGTGCTGAAGAAACAATGCAACTCATATTTAGAAAAAAAATTACTTCATTAGATCACCTGGTAATATTGGAGTTGAAGAAACACCATAACTGATTGACAGATTTAGCGAAAACTTTACTTCATTTGGTCACCTGGTAATGTTGCTGAGGAAACACTTCAACTGCCTGACAGAATTGGTGAAAACTTCACTTCATTTGGTCACCTGGTCATGTCGGGGCTAAACAAACACTACAACTGGCAGATGGATATAGGGAAAAACATCACTTCATTTGATTACCTGGTCATGTTGGTGCTGAAGAACTACTCCAACTAACTGAGAAAACATTAATTTATTTGATTACCTTGCAATTTTGGCGCTGAGGAAACACTTAAACTGATTGACAGTTGTGGGGAAAACATTATTCAATTAGGGTGGCTGGTCACGTTGGTGCTGAAGAAACATTTCAAGTGACTGATAGATGTACACATTTTACTTCATTAGATTACCTGGTCATGTTGTTACTAGCAACAGAAATTAACTTCTAGCTTACAGCTGTAAGGGAATCTGTGGTGTTTTTAGGTACTGGTCATATTGGTGTTGAAGAAACACTTCAAATGGCTGACAGATGTAATGGAAACATTGTTGCAGTTGGATATCTGATAATATTGGGTAAAACACTCTAACAGAAACTTGTGCCTTACAACTGTAGGGAAAACATTGCTGCATTTGGGTATCGGTCATGTTGGTCCTGAAAAAAATAAATAAATAAACTCCAACAGAAGCTTGTAACTGAGATATGCAGGGAAAAAGCTGGTGTGTTTTCGTTAATTGGTCATGTTGGTTCTGAAGAAACACACCAAGAGAAACCAACGGTTGACAAATGTCAACCCTAGGACCGTGACACTCTAGGCATGTGCTCTATCAACCGAGCTACGCGGCTAGCCCATTTATTATGTCCAACCGTTTCCTGACAAAAAACTTCTTTTAATTGCAATAAGAGGGAGCAGTTAAACTATCACATGCTTCTAAGGTTTTATAAACATTTATAGATAGAGAACTGATAGAGTTGGATAGGCGGCATACTATATACGAGGTACGTCCAGAAAGTAAGTTCCGTTTGGTAATAAAATTAAATTGTGTACAGATACAGAATAATTATTTATTGCACAAAATTCCACAACACTTAAACTACTTTTCCACATAACTGCCGAAATTTTTCAGGCATTTGTCATAGCGTGACCCAAGTTTTTGTATACCTTTTTCATAGAAGTTTGCCGCCTGTGTCTTCAAAAAGTTGGAAACATTTTCTTTCAGCTCTTCGCCATTGTTGAAGTGTTGACCGCCAAGGAAAGACTTGAGATGTCAGAACAGATGAACAGTTGCTAGGAGCGAGGTCAGGGCTGTATGGAGGATGGTCAAACACGTCCCAGCCAAAACCAGTTCTTCTGTAACCAAAGATGGACGCTCACTTCGTTCTTCATCGTGCACTTCACTACGTCTTTCATTGAACTGTCGGACCCATCTTCTCACCATTGAATCACTCATCGCAGTTTGTCCGTAAACTTCGCAAATTTGCCGATAAATTTCAATTGGTTTCACTTTCTTAGCATTCAGAAAACGAATCACAGACCTGATTTCACAAGGGGCGGGATTTTCAATCAACACCGACATTGTAAACCAGCACAACAAAGCGTACGTGGCTGACAGTGATCTCAAAATGGCGCACGTATCTTCTCCTTGATGTAGAGTGTCTACCGCGCATGTGTGGAACTGCGCTTGTAGCGCTGCAGCGGAGATAAATTGAAACGGAACTTACTTTCTGGAAATAAAAATATATGCATTTCTGAGTTTTGCAATTTTATTTTCTCTACACGTGTACTATGTAGTGTTTAGAGAAGGTATTGTAATGCACCCAAAATTCGATACCGAGATTTCACCGGAAATACATGTTTTAATACCTTCGAATCCAAAAAAAAAAAGTATTTTTAGAAAAAGGTCATCGCGTGTGTATATATGTATCTGGTATGTGTGTGTGTGTCTGTGGACAGCATAGCTCAAGAACGAAAATACCGTTAAATACCAAACTTGGTATTAAAGTTTGGCATCTTCCAAGGATACGACACGAACTACACTTTACATGCAACATTTTTCGAAAATTTTGTTTTTCTCAAAAATAATTCTAAAGATTGTATTTAAAATACTATGTTTACAATATTTTTATGACAAACGAAATGTATATCTTGAATACCTGGGAATAGCCTCTGAAGAGCTCTTCATTTGGGATGCCTTTTGTATAACTGGCAAACCATAAGAGATATATAAAAACTTACTACACGAAAAATGTAGATCTCATTAAAACACACAATTTGTGTCATATGCATTTTTTGTACAGTTAACCGTTTTCCAGATACTTCGAATTAGTGGTTTCAATTTTAACCTCTTAAACTTTTCTCAAACGTGAAGATATCTTTCTTCTCGTTTGTTTATTCCTGACAAGTAAAAAGACTGGAATTTAAATTGTTTCACATAGCGACCGGCTTTTATAGGACGACACTATCGCTTTAGCCTGTACATTTTCTTATATTCCTTCTACTTACAAGGAAGCTAATAATAAGGACAATTCCTTCTATTGTTTATCTCGATTATCATGAAATACATTGAAGAGTAAGCTTTATAACAATAATTTGTTTCAGAGATGTAGAGAAAATCATGTGAATGGAACACATTAGATCCTCTCTGATAGGCTAATGTAATTAAATCCTCCTCAAGTTTGCATTTTTTCACGTTTTACTTTCATTAAATATTTTATTGAAATCAGAGAATTTTCATAGAAATTATGGTTAACATCCTTAAAGAATTACATATTAAATTCAAACTTCATCCAATTTCGTTTTTGAATTCTGTTGCTCACACGTACACACAAAATACATAAATGTTGTTTGTGATGATGATGATGATGATAATAATAATAATAATAGTTATAATAATAATATAATTCAGTTGTATGAGCCATTTTTGAGGGAACAAGCAATAGAGAAATATATTCCATGTAAATTTGTTTGGCTTGGGGGGAGATTGATTTCTTCAAAAGTTGACAGTCGCAAGCGAACACACGATACAATATAAATTATTTAGAGGGAGTATTTTTATTTAGAGCACATTAAAACGCGCATTTTAATGAAGTTTCTGTACCGAGTAACAGCTTTTGTAAGCTACAGAGGAAATAAAAGCATTAATCTCGTATTGATCTATATCTTCTAAACCACAGGCCGGAATTTGTTTTTCGCTTTTGTTTCATTTCTATTTTACTTTGTCGCTTTAACAGATTGGCCATTTCACAACGCAATTGTTTGTTGAAATACATCGTTAAAATTTAGATGTATTTATGGACGCCCTTTAACTGCTATAGTCCTCAGCGTCCCTATTACACTGGATGTAAAATATCGCTTAATTTTGCTCGCAGGCCACTTGATCAGATTTGAGGTCGTTTTGCGTGTCGTAAATCTACGACACGGGATCACCGGCTTTAGCTAACTTCCGAAGGAAGTCATACCAAAGACTTTCATCGCCCTCCACCGGGCTTAAACCCGCGATCTTGGGAACCAGAGGATGGGATGTTTCCCCTAGTCCACTGAGAATAAGAAGATACCTCTTTGACGGTCGAACGGAGAAATCAAGAAAAAAATCCCTCATTTGGCAAAGAAAACGATTCTCTTTCATCAAGACAATGCAATGGTACACACCTGCGCAGTTCCGCTGGCGGAAATTGTAAAATGAAGGTTCGAATTTTTATACATCCATCACCAGATTTGGCCCACAGTGTCTTTTTTTTTTTTTTTTTTTTTTTTTCCCAAACTTGAAAAAGTGGAAAACAATTCACGTCCAACGAGAACCTTCCGAAATCCTAATTTTTGGAAGACTAAAACAGTGGAGAAACGCTGGGAAAGCTGTGTTGAGCTAAAAAGAGGTGTTAAAAAAAAACATCTACCAAAAATAATGTGATTTTCTATGTTTTATAGGAACTTATTGAACTCCCCTCGTATCTTGGCGATTGAGGAAATTGACGAAAAATTTCCAGCCAAAGTGGTCGGCCGATGGGATTTGAACCTAGGACCTCCCGAATACAGGCCACAGACGTTACCGCGTATACTAACCCTCTCGGTCAGGAAAATAAAAAAAACTACTCCTCTAAATGAATGTCTTAGATAAACACTAACTAATGGGATAGTATGCATCAAAATTTCCAGACTTACATGTTATGGCTTCGAGCAATCATTTCACTGATTTCACAAAAAAAAAAGGTAGTAAGGGCAGATGTTTTTGTCGTTGAGTGTACATGCTCACATTCATCATAACCCCAACACACATGACCCTAGCAAAAGGTCAAGCAAGGGCGGTATCCCTCCTCAGTAGTAACGTTGTTACGTTCCATTGCACCCCCTCTTCAGCCCCTCCCTCCCGCACGTAATTAGAGGCCGGTATTCCGCTACAACCCTCTAGCACCTTCCTCTTTCTCTCCTACCCTCCTTTTTGCACAGCGCCGGTGTTCGTTATTTACTGCAAGTGGCGCCGTGATTGACAAAATATTATTTTATTTACTGAAGTGATGCTAACTGCTACAGTCAAATGGGGCAATATTCTAGATTTATTTTCAATAGAAGGGCGTCTTGCATGCAACTATCACGCCAGTCTATACCAAAAGCTTTCTATATACTTAATGCGGTCGTGAAATTTGGAAAATACCAGTGTGTAAGATATATTTTTGAAATATATACCAGCTATTACACTAAGCAATGATAATATTTAGTATCTGCCTCGCATTCAAGAGATCGTGAGCTCGAATCTCGCTTACCATAAGTTTTTTCGGAGTTTTTCCTTTTCCTGAGTAAACGATATCGAGTAACTTTAAACTGCTTGTCACCCTCCGTGGTACAATGGTTACCATGCTAACTTCACTGTCGCAGGTTCAAACCCGGCAAACGACGATGGATTTTTTCGGGCGTAAAAATCCTTGGCATGGTTTCCTTCGGAAAGAAAATAAAGCCGTTGTTCCCGTATTGTACATTTACGGCTCGTAAAAGAACCTCTTGAGAAAAATTAAGCGGTATTTCACGCCCAATATTGAATGCAACGCTGAGAATAACAGCAGTTAAAAGAGCCTCCATAAATAAAACACTATTTCCATTTAAGCTCCTTGGATCCCTAGATGATATTAACATCACTTCACAGATTTTGATTATTGATGACCAACCAGGTTAAAAGACGTAAGCGAAAAAAAAAATGGTTGTTTTAATAAAAAAATAGCCACGTAAAACATTTTTAAAAATAGTCAAGTAAAAATTCAAGTTTTATAGTTAATTATTTTCAAAATAAATCTATGATGATATTTTTACTTTCTCTACAGATTTGCAAGGTACATGTAGATATAGAAGCTATTGTATTCCACCTACAAAATCGATACCGATATTTTCCCGGAAACACGTGTTTTGAGACCCCATAATTCCCCCCCCCCCCCAAAAAAAAATAACTTTTAGAAAAAGGTTCATGTGTGTGTGTGAAGAGAAATTGTTCGAAAATGAAAATTCTGTGAAATGCCAAACCTGATATTTAAGTTAACATTTTTTTAAGGATGCGAAACGAAGATTTTGAAGAGAATTGTACCACTCATTCTATTCATTATATCGAACATGTTTTTAAATGTTCGATTTTATAAATATGGCTATAGTTATTTTGATTAAAGATATTAACTTAATAAATAGAATGAACATATCGAATTTTCTGCAAAGTTGTCTTCATTTGGAAGGAAGTATATATAAACGGTAAATATTAAGCGATAGATGAAAACGTACTACGCGAAAATGTAGACGTCTTCAAAAATCACAATTTATTTTAAATAACTTTTGTGCCGCAAACCATTCCGAAATATTCATTAATTAGTAATGGTTTGAATTGGTCAATACTTTATTATTGTTTTGAACTCCGTTTTAAAGTCGGTTGTTTCTCTGGAATGTATGCAAAGAATATGGAATTTTAAGGACAGGTTTGCCAACACCGTCGTATTTTGCGTGTGCAGATAACCTTCGTGTGTTATAAAAATTGCAGAACTCCACAGGTAAATCCATGCATATGCCGTTCAGAGGCGTTGTAAGTGAGAGTGATCTTTGTTCTTCTCCGCGTAAGCGTAAGCGGTGAAAGAATCGCGCTCTTTGAGAGGCTTGTACTAGAGTTCGCAATAATATACAAGAACAATGTAAACACACGGAGAAATTTTACATGCTTGCCGCTTCAATTACAGAGCCTTTATTTTTTAGAGAATAAATTCATCTTCTAGAGTCACAAGTAATTAAAACGTCTATTTTACCTATCAAAATCCGCCAACAACCAGTTATGTAATTGTGTAATATGTTATTCTAATTTAATATTTGAGACTAGACCTATTAAAAGTATATTATGGCGCCGTAACAAAATCAATTCTTGAGAGCACGTAGTATTTCACTTTATTATTATTATTATTATTATTATTATTTTACTATCGTATAGCAGAGTAACCAATAATATACGATAGCAGGATAAATCAAAACATGAAAACGATCACATGCAAACATGAAAGCACGTAGTGTTTCAATGTATTATTGTTACTTCCTATATGTTAGCTGAGTAGAACAAAACTTAAAACCGTCGTAAAGAAACACATCCAAAGAAAGCGTGTAGTTTTTACTGTATTATCATCATTAATATTACTACGTAGTGTGCAATTAGCAGAATAAATCAAAATAGGAAAGAGCCATATCGAAAAATCTGCACAAACGCCAGCATGTAGTGCCTCACTGTATTATTATTATTATTACTACTATTATCTTTATTATTATTACTATTATCATTATTATGAATATTATTATCATAATTATTATTATTACTATTAATATTATTATAATACATACTCTGGCAGGGAATCAAAACATTAAACTTTTGTAATGAAGACATGTAAACACAAAGGCAAATAAATGTTTACTGTAATACGTGTTTTCATTTTTGCATGTACCTCTTTATGAATATTGTATGTTTTATTTTTATACTGCAATACATAATAATACTAATAATAATAATTATAATAATAATAATAGTGTGGTGGTAGCGTGTCTGAGTCACATTCAAAAGGTCGTGAGTTCGAATCTCGCTATGGGTGAGTTAAGGTTTTTTTCCGAGGTTTTCCCTTATCCTGAGAAGACGAATGTCGAGTAACGTTAGTCGCCCTCCGTGGTGTAATGATTACCTTGCTGACTTCATATACCCAAGGTCGTGGGTTCAAACCCGGCGGAGGACGATGGATTTTTTCGGGCGTAAAAATCTTTAGCATGGCTTCCTTCGGAAGGTTGGTCCCGTGTCGTAGATTTACGGCACGTAAAAGAACCTCAAGCCTGATAGAGAGACCTCTGAGCAAAGTATAGAATGGGACGCTGAGAACCACCATAAATAAAACGCCATTTCCATTTCGAGTACCGTTAAGCTACAATAATAATAATAATAATACTAATAATAAATATAATAATAATCAAGTAAAATGTTACTGCCCGTCCCACCTCATGTTACCGTGGAGATTGCTCGCACACTGGACAGGCGCTGTGGAAAATCAATGTGCATTAAACAAGTATTAAACGAGCGTGTTCACACATTCAGTACGATGTGCCATAATGTTATGATATTACAGCATGTGAGCTATAATAAATCCGTTAAATATTGTCTATTGTCTAGTGTTAATGATATAATTGGAACATCAATATATGAATGTTCACTGTTTATAGCATTGCGTGACGGACTGTGCCATGCACTCGATCCGCGCAACTCCCCGCGACCACTCAGCAGTCTACATTCTTTAGACAACAGCAATACTAGCGACACCGCCATCAACGGTAGCCGGACCTGGAAGGGGCTATACGTATTCTCGCGTTTTCATGTTTGTTACACTTTTATGCTTTGTTTACTCCGTTTATGGGTATAGTGCGTAACAATAATAATAAAAATCTGATTTGTTACATTCACACGACTTTCTCTACATCTCTACAGTAAATTATTGTTATAAGGTCAGCAAGAAAAAATTAGCAGAAATAGTCTTATCACTTACTTCCTTGTAAGTAGAAGTGAAATAAGGGAGTACCATAGATTAAAATCAAAGTCAAAAGCTGGTTGCTATGTGATTTAGGTTCCTTTGTTTGTATGTATGGACAGGAGTTGACAAATTCCTGTATGAGAAAAGTATACTTTTCAAAGCTAAAACTAAAAACAAGAAACGACCTACTCCACAAATATATATATGTATTTTAATATGTTCTACATTTTATGTGTGGTAAGTTTTTGTCCATCTCTTATGGCTTAGCAGTTATGCAAAATTCCCTAAATATATCCAGAATAGTCTTCAGAGGCTATTTCCAGAAAATTCAAGATATAAATTATATTTGTCAAGTAAATATTTTAAATATACGATTTTTTTAATCAAAATCTTTAGAGCCATCTTTAAGAAAATAAAAATTTTCGAAATTTATTCCATGTAAAGGGTACTTTGGGGTGGGGGATTTTCTTGAGAATCTTCGTGTCGCATCCTTGGAAGATACCAAACTTAAATACAAAGTTTAGTATTTAATGCTCTTTTGGTTTTTGAGTTATGCCGCCCACAGAGACACACACATACAGTCAGACACACACACATGGACATTTTTCTAGAAATGCTTTTTTGGATTCAGGGGGTCTCAAAACATGTATCTCCAGTGAAATCTCAGTATCGAATTTCGGGTGCATTACAATACCTTCTCTATACACTATGTACATAATAAGTGTAGAGAAAGTAACAATTAAATAAATAAAAAAAGAGTTATTTGCACGCCTGAAATACGACACTTCTGGTATGACATTCACTTCTTAAAAAATTTGACAATCGCTATTCCTTTGGTATTATAAACGAATGTGTAACAAAGCTGTTTCTGTATAAGTTTATCTCAAAATTACGCAATTTTAGTTTTTGAGTGCACTAATAAATGATACAGAAAGTTTTGTGAATGTAACATATCAGATATTATGTAATAAATGTTCTTCTTGGGTGGTAACTTTGCATAAGTTTAGAGATGAACTTCCGTTCTGTCATTTGTGGATTGACTTATTAAGAATCCCGTTTTAAGAGCTGTTAAAACTTTAGACATACCTTTATCAGATTTGCCAACTAATGGGAGGTTGGCGCTGCAGTCGCCGAAATGAAAAAGTGTTGGTACTTTGTCGCACGTCGAAAGGATTTCGTGATCCAAAATGAAGGTAAGAGGGGTGCAATGACATTCATCACTGGAGCCCTTCACCTCTTCGTGACATTTCTGTCTGCCCTGACATTAGCTTTTGTTTGGGAGCAGGGGAAGAGAAAAAAGATGTAATTTCCCAGGTAGCATTAAGAGGGTGAAGGGTGTTAGAAAAATAAAATTGTGAGAGGGTTGGCATTTCTTTGTGAAGGGCTCGACATCTGCGTTAATGGGGATGGACAGCACGATGTTTTATTTATTTTTTTAATCTTGGCTCTACCTACTGGATAACTTGGCACATGTGTTGCAATGCCACGTGCTTCATTGCCTAAACTTCTGTAAATTATCATTACCAAAACCTATCCTTCTATGTATGTTTTTACTTTCTCTACACGTACTATGTACATAGTGTATAGAGAACGTATTGTACTCCACCCAAAATTCGATACCGAGATTTCACCGGAAATACATGTTTGGTCAACCTGAATCCAAAAAAAGCATTTTTGAAAAAAATCCGTGTGTGTACTTGTGTGTATCTCTGTGGACAGCATAGCTCAAAAAACGAAATATCCGTTAAATACCAAATTTGGTATTTAAGTTCACTATCTTCCAAGAACTTGACACGAAGATTTTCAAGAAAATTCACCACCCCAAACCACCCTTTAGATGGAAAAAACTTCGAAAAATTTTATTTTCTTAAAAATGGCTCTAACGATTTTGATTACAATGTCTTTTATTGAAGATGACAAATAAAATGTATATTTTAAATGTTCTGGGAATAGCCTCTGAAACCCTATAAGGGATAGGCAAAAACTTACTGTACAAAAATGTAGATCTCGACAAAATACAGAATTTATGTCATAGAAACGTTTTCGTGGAATTGACCATGTTTGAGATATCCGTTGTTATTGGTTTTAGGTTTAAAATACTTATATCTTTTCTCATATGAGAATTTTCAACTCCTGGCCATACTCAGAAACAAAATTCAACCACGTAACAACCAGCTTTTAAGAAAATTGACTATCGCTTATTTCCCTTCTAATTACAAGAAAGCATTTCTGATAACGTTGATTTCGTTTAGCAAGAAGTAGATAGAACCATAAGCTTTTTAACTATAATGTGTTACATAGATGTAGAGAAAGCCATATGAATGGATAATATCAATTTTTTTGTGGAGATAACCGTTTTGGAGATATTCCAAGTCATTGGTTTTAGTTTTAAAATGCATACTTTTCTAATACGGGAATTTGTCAACCCATGGCAATGCAAACAAACGAATTTCAACCACATAGCAACCAGATTTTAAAATGTTTGACTACCGCTTTAGCCTTGTGTATTGCCTATTTCTCGTCTACTTACAAGGAAGCAAATAATAAGACCATTTCTGCTAATGTTTATCCTGATTAGCATGAAGTAGATAGAAGATTAAACGTTTTATTAATAATTTGTTACAAAGTTGTAGAGAAAGTTAAGTAAAATAAACACATTGACTTTTATTGCTGGTCTTCACAGCATTACGTGATATATATTTGCAGACAAAAAGGAAGAGAGGCGAAGGAAGCAAGAGAGAAACAAAGAATGGAGAAGAAAGCGATAGTGGGTAAAGGGTTAGAGAGATGGAAGGAGGGAGAGAGAGAGAGAGAGAGAGTGTGTATAATCGCCACATTTAATGCAATAACTCGAGCAGAGTTGCGGGCTCTGATAGTTTAGAACAACCGTGTACGTGGAGAAAACTAAAGCTCCCTCTCGGTTTCCATAACTACACGGCGAGAAGACGTGCTGGGGGTTGCAGACATACCAGGCGCTTGTCTCTATATAATGAGATCTGGTGTAACACACATAATGAGCAAGAATTCTCACCAATTCCACGGTTCAGATGACTCCATACCAACTTATAAAACGCAGTTTTCATAGCACTTTCTCCAGAAGAAAACACTTTGGCCATGCGCCAGCAGCAATATAATAGAATTTATTTAGGTCATGAAGTACGAAGCGCTAACAAATAAAAAAGAAAAGGAACATGATACTTAAGTTGTCAAGAGACCGTTATAAACTAGATCGCATTAAAAAGCAGAAGAAGATGGGAAATTAAAGAAGATGCATTGCAAGATAAAACTTGGTGATAGCACCAAAAGTGTTAAAATACACAACAGTAAAAGTCGTACTGCATTACAAGCGTATAGAATGGGGACATCCAGAAGCACTAGCAAAATCTCTGTAATATACAAGAAGCAGTGAAGGAAATAGAAATTGTTTATATTTTTTCTAGCCCATAGAATGCACATAGTAGGTAGAGAAGGTATTGTATTCCACCCAAAATTTCGATAAGGAGATTTCAGCGGAGACAGGTACATCTTTTGAGGACCCCTGAATTAAACTATTTTTAGAAAATGTTCCCTGTATGTGTGTGTGTATGTGTTCGATTCCCGGTACAGGCATGGGGAATTTTCCTCCACTGAGAGATCCTCACCTAGACGACCAGAATTAGACCCCAAGCGACCGTATATGAGATTTGTGGTGGACAAAGCGGCTCAGGAACGGGTTTTCTCCAGGTTCCCCCTCATCGCATTCCACCGGTACTCCATCTTCATATCATATTACCAGTGTCCTCGCCTGCGGTGCCATGGTAGTAAAAGCGGGCATTAAACACTACCAAAAGAAAAAAAAATACTGGGAAACGTGGTCCGGCGTGCACTCAGCCTTGTGAGGTCCCTGAGGGGGGGGGCCAGTTGAGGAGCTACTTGATTGAGAAGTAGCGGCTCCAGATCGAGAAGACCGCATCAACGGGCCGCGAGGGGCTCGAGGCGCTGATCATGTCTCACCCTCCAGAACTGCACCCCATTCATGACTTCTTCGGGCCGAGATGGGGGATACAGCGGCCGGGCGATAGGTAAGGTCCCAAATGGACTATCGTGCTATGGAGTTACTTTCTTTTTTCAGGATGTGACACGAAGATTTTCAAGAAAATTCCCGCAACCCAAAATACGCTTTATTTGGAATATTTTTCGGAATTCTCGAAGGAATTGCGCTCATAGAGAGGCATGTATGTACTAGAGTTTTGATATATATATATATATATATATATATATATATATATATATATATATATATAAGAACAGTGTAAACATATGGAGAAAGAACATGCTTTCCACTTCAATTTTGTTTATTTGTTTAGAAACTTTGTTTATTTTTTAGAGAATAAACTCACCTTTTACATTCACAAGTACTTAAAAGTGCATTTTATCTATCAATATCTGCTAATAACTAGTTTCGTAATAGTGTAATACGATGTTCCTATTTAACATTAGAGATTAGATTCACTGTACGGTAAATCAAAACATTACGACATCGTAATAAAGAAAAAAAAGAAAAAAAATGCTTGAGAAGACGTAGTGTTTCACTGATTACGTTTTATTATTACCTTATAATGATAATAATAATAATATTATTAATAATAATACTAATAATAATAAGTTTAATCCATTTGCTCTAATGGTTTGGAGGTTATGGTCAAATTTGTTCACATTTTATTCACGTCACCAGAAAAGTCCCTTTGGTTTAGGCTCCAAACATTTTAAAATTATGAATGTGCTCTTTTATCTTAGAAAATATAATTTTTATGTTTGCAAATTGAAAATATATGCTTAAATACAGCTACCAGTAAAACCTAGGGAAATTCTTATTTATTATCTCTCTGTTAACATGTACAGCAATTTTTATTTGTGTAACAGAAAAACCGCTCTGCTAGGAGCATTTTACAGGAAGAAAAATGCTGAAATTATCAATAGCGAGAAAATCCACATTAAAATCCACCAGGTTGGTAGGTTGGACCCTCAGCTTTCCTTTACCTCTTCTCTGCTGCAGCCTTTTCTGTCCTTTTCTTCTGCACAACTTCGTTTTTTACTTTGCATGATCTCGTCGAACTGAAGTTTTTCTTGCTGCGTCCAGTACAGTTTCATTTCTAATGTTTTGCTGTAACTTCAGTTAAGCCATTTAAAATGGCGCCTGCTGGCCAACTATGCTTTTGTATATTCAGGAATGTTTAAATTATTTTATAGAATTAAAAAAAAAGATCGATGTTGTGTGATGTTTCATGAAATATCAGTAATAATACCTTTAACTAATGAAATGCACTTATGTGCTACACTAAAGATAATTTACTTACTCATATTGTATGCAAAAGCCTGCGATTTGCAGCACAATAATTATAATACAAACGAACAGAATACAACTATTCTTGCTTGAATGCCAACAATCGACTGACCGTTGAAACACGCGACCTTGACCACATTTATCTCCAGCAGAGCCAACGTTAAGGTTTAAATTACCAACACATAGCGAAATATGAAGGTGGTCCTACCTAGGAACGTCTCCCCTATATAACAGTTTACAGTTATCCAGACTGCAATTTTAATTTTTTTGCGGGAAGGGACTTTTCTGGTGACGTGAATAAAGTGTGAACAAATTTGACCATATCCTGCAAACCATTAGAGCAAATGGATGAAACTTATTATTATGATTATTATTATTATTATTATTATTATTATTATTATTATTATTATTATTATGATTATGATTATTATTATTATTATTATTATTATTATTATTATTATTATTATTACAATTAAGCATTATACCCTAGCAGGAAATAAATACATCAAAGCGTTGTAACGTAAACACATATACATGAAAGCATGTAAAATTTCACTGTACTTTGTGCTTCCATTATTGCATGTTCTTCATTATGAATATTTCTTGTTTTATTTTTATTCTTCCAAGCAAATTAATAATAATGGTGATGATAATGTAATAAAAGTAATAATAAATAGTAATCAGTGAAACACTACGTCTTCTCAAGCATGTTTTTTCTTTTTGTTGTTGTTGTTTGTTTGTTTTTTTATTACGGTGTCTTAAAGTTTTGATTTACCGTACAGTGAATCTAATCTCTAATGTTAAATAGGAACATCGTATTACATTATTACGAAACTAGTTATTAGCAGATATTGATAGATAAAATGCACTTTTAAGTACTTGTGAATGTAAAAGGGAGTTTAGTCTCTAAAAAATAAACAACGTTTCTACAATTGAAGTGGAAAGCATGTTAACTTTCTCCATATGTTTACACTGTTCTTATATATCAAAACTCTAGTACATATATGCCTCTCTATGAGCGCGATTCCTTCAAGAATTCCGAAAAATATTCCAAATAAAGGGTAGTTTGGGTTGCGGGAATTTTCCTGAAAATCTGTCTGCCATAAACAGGCTTCCGCTGTTGTAAATTTTACGGGAGACCCGTAAAGTTGGCAAGTATGCAGATATATTTTGCTCTTTTGAGTTTTCTTTGATTTCCAGCTCTTGTGACATTATTCGATGTCGGCCCCAAAATGAGCTTTACAAACGTGGATGGCAATTTTTTACGCACATAATACAGAACCAAAAAATGCAGCAATTTAATTGCTCTCTTTAACTGAAAGGCATAGCTGAATAGCTGTTGTTTTTATTTGCTCAGTATAAAAACATTGAATGCGAGCGTAGCCAGGTTTCGAACTTCATCCTTCACATTAATTTATCTCTTTTTGAATGCCACTCTGTCATGGGATAAAAGCCAGCTGTGTCCAAATGACATGCTAAATACTACGTTTTAATCTTTTCATCAAATAAAATGTGTTTTAATTGAAGTTTCATTTCCGAGCTAATCTCCTGCGCCATCAATTAAAAACTGTCCATTTATTAAAATGCTTACGTCACATGACAGTTTGGCGAGGATTTGCTCTTAGCGTCAAACAGACAGTATAGTGCAATATCGCGTTATTGCTAGCTGATGTCAGAAATACTATATAGATACATTTTAAGTGGCCTCTACGTACTTTGACAAGATGTAGGACAGGCAGTTCCAAATCGACTCATCTGAGTAAGAGTACATGTACGGAATTAACCACAAAACTTGGAGCAGAGCTGGAAGAGGAACCTGATAGCTAGGGTTCTCTGAACACCAAGTATAATAGTACGCCATTTTGGTTCAAAATGCTCCGATAGCCATTAAAACCTTTATTTTGCTCTCTTTATCGTTGTTCTCATATCAAATTAAATACCAACTGTGTAATATAAAGGAAATCAAGTTTACTTTACATTTTTACTTTCTCAGCCGCGTATGTACAATGTATATAGTAGATAGAGACGATATTGTATTCCACTCAAAAATATGATACCGAGATTTCACTGGCAATACACATTTTGACACATTCTGAATCAAAAAATGGCATTTCTAGAAAATAATGTCCAGCACAGTTCTAAAACAAAAATCTGATGTGTTACACTCATATGACTTTCTCTAGCTCTTCTACAAACTTCTTACATAAGATTATTCTTCTTTCTGCATACTTTTTTTTTTTGGTAGTGTTTAACGCCCACTTTAACTACTAATGGCACCGCAGGCGGTATTTCTGCATCTTGCTAATCGAGATAATCATTAGAAGAATGTTCTTATTTCTTAGTTCTTATAAGTAGAAAGACAATAAGAGAATACACTAGGCTAAACTGATAGTCAAATGTTTTAAAATCTGTCGTTATTGGATTGTCATTGCAAATCGCTTCTTTGCTTGGCCAGGAGTAGAACAAAAGAAAAACGGACACTTCCTGTCTGAGAAAAGTATAAGTACTCACAATTGAAACCAAAAACAAGGAATATCTCGGAAACGGTTACATCCACAATAAAACTGTAAAGGACATATATTGTGTGTTTTGATCAGATCAACATTTTCTGTGGAGTAAGTTTTTGTAAATCTCTTACCGCTTAGCAGTTAAGCAACATATAACAAAATTCATCCAGAATAAAGAGCTCCTCAGAGCTCTTCAAGATATACATTTTATTTGGTATGTAAATATCTTTAATATACGGGATTTTAATCAAAATCGTAGAGCCATTTCTTAGAAAATCAAAATTTTCGAAAATTTTTCCATGTAAAGAGTAGTTGGGGGTGGGGGGATTTTCTTGAAAATCATCGTGTCGCATCCTTGGAAGTTACCAAACCTAAATACCAAGTTTAGTATTTAACGGTCTTTTCGTTCACAGACACACTCATACACACGAACCTTTTTCTGAAAATGCTTTTTTTTTTGGATTTAAGGAGTCCTAAAACATGTATTTCCGATGAAATCTATAATGTATTTCCGAATAAATTTCGGTATCAAATTTTTGGGTGGAATACAATACTTCCTCTATACACTATGTACATAGTACGTATAGAGAAAGTAAAAAGTAGGTTAAATACCAAACTTGGTATTTAAGTTCAGTATCTTCCAAGGATGCGATGAAGACTTTCAGGAAAATCCACCCCCATCTTACTACCCTTTACGTAGCACTTTTTCCGAAGATTTGATGTCCACGAAAACTTTTTTGATTAGAATATCATATACTTTTTAATTTTTTTTATGACAACCGAAATATATTTTCAGATTTTTCTGGGAATTGCCTCTAAAGTCCTCTTCAACCTGAATGACTCTTGCATAACTGGTAAACCGTAAGAGATAGACAAAAACTCACTTCACAGAAAATGTACATCTCGTCAAAACACAAAACTTATGTCATGTTCATTTTTGTAGAGCTAACCATTTCAGAGATATTCACTGTTATTGGTTTCAGTTTTAAAATACTTATATTTTTCTCAAACAGGAAGCTCTCCACGTTTTCTTTGTTTTACCCCTGGCCATGCAAAGCAGTAAATTTCAATGACAAACACATATCAATAAGTTTTAAAACAGTTGACTATCGCTTTAGCATAGCGTATTACCTTATCTCATTAACATGAAATAGAAAGAAGAATAACGTTTTGTACGAATATTGTAGAATAGCTAGAGAAAGCCATATGAATGGAAAGCATCAGGTATTTACTTTCTCCACACGTACTGTATAGGTACATACTGTATAGAGAAGGTATTGAATTCCACCCAAAAATTCGATATAGAAATTTCACTGGAAATACATGTTTTGGGACACGCTGAATCCAAAAAAAAAATATATATATATACATTTTTAGACAAATGTCCGTGTGTTTGTGTGTGTGGTCTGTATGGGTGTGTATGTGTGTCCGTGAAAGCATAGATCAAAAACGAAAAGACGTTAAATACCAAACTTGATATTTGAATTCAGTATCTTCCAAGGGCGCGGCACGAAGATTTTCAAGAACCCCCCCCCCCAACTATTCTTTACATGGAAAAAGTTTCGAAAATACTGGTTATCCAAAAACCACTGTAACGACTTTGATTAAAATATCTTATATTTAAGATATTTACATAAAAATAAATTGTATACCTTGAATTTTCTGGATACTTCTTTGATCTGGATGATTTTTTCAGAATTTTGCATAACCGATAAACTGTAAGAGATAGAAAAAAACTTACTACACAAAAAATATAGATTTCCTTAATTTATGTAATATACATTTTTTTCGTCGATTTGACCGTTCTCGAGATAATTCTTGTTTTTGGTTTCAGTTTTAAAATACTTAAATTTTTCTCATATGGGAACTGTTAACTCCTGGCCACGAATTTCAATTCCATAGCAACCACATTTTAAAACATTTGACTGTTGGTTTAGCCTAGAGTATTCCCTTATTTCCCTTCTAATTAAAAGGAATTAAGCAAGAAGTAGATAGACAAAACATATATTAAAGACTGCCTCCGTGGTTTCATTCCGAGGTCTCGGGCTCGATTCCCGGCTGGGGCAGGGAATGTTTCTTTAAACAGAAATGTTACCTATCCCACACAGAGTCAGGGAATATGAATGTGAGAGTGTTTAGTGATATAAATAATAATTATGCAATACGAGGTTTTTCATAAGTCAAAGCCCCCGATTTGACCATTGAAGTTAAAGGGGGCTATACAAATGAAACAATAAAAAAAATATGATGTGTTCCATTCACATGACCTTCTCTACAAATTATTGTTAAAAAAGCTTATGAATATATTTACTTCTTGCTAATTGAAAAAATTAGTAGAAATAGTGTTATTACTTGTTTCCTTATACGTAGAATCGCAATAAGGGAATATCATAGGTTAAAGTAGTCAAAGCTATTTGCTATGTGACTGAAGTTCCTTTGTTTGTATGGACAGGAGTTGACAGATTCCTGTATGAGAAAAGTATAAGTTTCTTTAAAGCAAAAACCAATAAGAAGGAATATCTCAAAAAACAGTAACTCTACGAAAAAATGTATATGGCATACATTGTGTGTTGTATCGTGATCTACAATTTTTGTGTAGTAGTAGCTCTTACGGTTTACCAGAATAAAGAGGTCTTTAGAGGTTATTCTCAGAAAATTCAAGATATACACTTTATTTGGAATGTGAATGTCTTAAATTATGAGATTTTAATCAAAATTGTTAGAACTGTTTTTGAGAAAATGTAAATACTAAAACTTAAATACCAAGTTTAGTATTTAACGGTCTTTTTGTTTTGGAGCCTTGCTGTCCACAGACACACACACATACGGACATTTTTCCAAAAATGCTTTTTTTGGATTCAGGGGGACCTAAACATATACTTCCAGTGAAATCTCGGTATCGAATTTTTGGTGCAATATAATTACATCTTTGTGTACATGATACGTGTAGAGAAAAAAAAATTTAATAATGTGTTACAAAGACGTAGAGAAAGTCATGTGAATGCAACACATTCAGGAGTAAATCCCCTGCACAGATATGAAGGAACTGATGTTGCTATGTGCACACATGCCTTATTTGTGGCTTTACTGTACATTCTCTACACAAAAGAACATTTTTATACCCATAAGCTAGAGTAATGTTGTTTCATACACACAAACAGTCTCTGTGTACCCACATATGCCCACTGGGGACGAGGTTATACCTTCCTTTGCGCTTTGTCTTGTTTTGTTTTACAAATTACATACACTGCCAGTAGCGGTAGATCTTCCGCGAGGAAAACTTTCTGTCTTGACTTCGAATCCAATTGAAAAGAGAAAAGTTTTAATAAGAGAGAGGCTTACACGTTTTATGTAAACTTTTGCCTTTGTCCCCAAGAAGGGCTGTTATGTCCCCCCCTCCTCCTCTTGAATCAATATCAGAAGGAGGGATGGAAAAAAACAATGTTTCCTTTCATTTTTAATTCCTTCTTACTTTTCTTTACGAGGGGCTTCTGGATATAGAGGGGGAACTCCAACTTATAAATGTTTTGTAGCATACCAGGCCCCTCCAATATCGGCATTTCTTCTCTTAATTCGTAAAAAAAGGCATTTTGTGTATATCGCTTCAACTGGCTTTGTCTTATTCAAATCCTCTGGTCCAGAGTTGCGTGGTAGAAAAGTTCTACACTACTGGGTGTTCATTTTTGATTTCTCTATACGTGCTATTCATATAGTTTATAGAGAAAGTATTGCACTCCACCAAAAACGAAAAGTCATTAAAATACCAAAATTGGTATTTAAGTTTAGTATCTTCCAGGAATGCGACACGAAGATTTTGAGAAAAATCCCCCCACTCCAAACTACCCTTTACATGGAACTTTTTTCGAAAATTTTGACTTTCTAAAAAATGGCTTTCACGATTTTGATTAAAATACCGTATATTAAAGATATTTACCTGACAAATAAAATGTATATTTTTAATTTTCTGGGAATAAACTCTGAAGACTGCTTTATTCTGGATGAATTTTGCATAACTACTAAACCGTAAGAGATGGACAAAAACTTAACCCACAAAAAATGTAGAGCACGTTAAAACACACAATTTATGTTATATACATTTTTTCGTGGAGTTGATCGCTTTTGAGATATTCATTTTTCTTGGGTTCAGCATTGAAAAACTTATACTTTTCTCATATAGGAATTTGTCAACTCCTGTCCATACAAACAAAGGAACATCAGTCACAGTCGTTTCTACTTACAATAAAGCAAGAAATAAGACTATTTCTGCTAATTTTTCTCGATTAGCATGAAATAAATAAAAGACAACCTTATTAACAACAAGAATAATTTACAGAGATATAGAGAAAGTCATGTGAATGGAACACATCAGATTTTTATACGTGATTTTCGACACAAGAAAAGCTGATGAAGCGATTTTATGCACAATCACTCTAGTGGTAGGAGATCGTACTTAATGGATGATGACGACGACATAAAAATAGCGGGAAGACAGACGTTAATTTCCCGCTTATAGTTTTTATATGGAACAATGCGACATTTGAAAAACATTACTGATGAATCACTGAATAATAGTACTGTAAATGAAATTCTAGGGTTGTTGAAAATAACATAGTTTCTCCTTCGGCTGACTGATAAGAAAAGTAGGACAGGTGTAGTTTTTTACTATCTCTATATAGAAAATGCTACATAGGTAGAGAAGGTATTTCACTCTACCCAAAAATTCGATGCTGAAATTTTACCGTAAATACACATTTTAGGGTCCCCTGTATTAAAAAAAAAATAGGTTCGTGTGTTCTTGTGTATGAGGACACCATAACTCAAAAACGAAAGAATGGTAAAATATCAAACCTGGTATTTCAGTTTAGTATCTTCCAAGGATACAACACAAATATTTTGATGACACTTCCCCTACCTTTTACGTGGAAAAAATGTAGAAAGTTTTGATTTTATCAAAACCGGTTGTAGCGATTTTGATTAAAATACTGTATATTAAAGATGTTTACATGATCCATAAAATATATGATTTGTGCTTTCTGGGAACAGCCTCTGAATCTTGCTGAATGTTGCATAACTGGTAAACCGTAAGAGATAGATAAATACTTATTATACAACATATGTAGAACAATTTATGTAATTTTTTTCGTGGACTTACCATTTCCAAGATATTCCTTGTTATTGGTTTCAGTTTTTATCTAGTAACCTCCTGGTCATGCAGAGAACGGATTTAAATTACATAGCAACCAGGTTTTAAAATGTTCGACTATTGCTTTAGCCTAGTTGCTCCCTTATTCCCTTATTCCCTTCTACTTACAAGAAGCAAGCAATAAAGACAATTTCTGCTAATGTTTATCTCGAGTAGCATGAAATAGAGAGAAAAGTAAGCGTTTTAACAATAATTTGTTACAGAGACGTAGAAATTCGTGTGACTGAAACACATCAGATCTTTTTTACTTTCTCTAGCCCCGCATGTACAATGTACATAGTGGATAGAGAAGGTATTGCATTCCACCGAAAAATTCGATACGGAAATTTCACCGGAAATAGACGTTTTAGGGGTTTCTTTATCCAAAAAAAAATATTTTCAGAAAAAGGTCCACGCGCGCGTGTGTGTGTGTCCGCGTGTCTGTGAATATGATAACGCAAAAACGAAAAGTCGCTAAAATACCAAACGTGGTATTTAAGTTTAGTATTTTCCAGGTATGTGACACGAATACTTTGAGCAAAATCCCCCCACTGCAAACTACCGTTTACATGGAAAAAAATTCTAAAATGTTTATTTTCTCAAAAATGGCTCTAACGACTTTAATTAAAATACCGTATATTAAATATATCTATATGGCAAATAAAATGTATATCTTGAATTTTCTGGAAATAGCCTCTCAAGTCCCCTTTATTCTGAATGAATTTTCCTGAAACTGGTAAACCGTAAGAAATAAACAAAAACTTACTACACAAAAAATGTAGCTCACGTTAAAACACGAATTTATGTCATTTATTTTTCGTGGAATTGACCATTTATGAAATATTCCTTGATATTTGTTTTGCATTTAAATTTCTTAAACTTTTTTCACACGGAAAGTTGTTATCTCCTGGATTTCGTCCACATGGCAACTGACTTTAAAGATTTGACTGTCGTTTTAGCCTTGTGTGTTCGCTTACTTTCCTTCTACTCACACGGAAGCAAGTGGTTAAGACAATTTCTGCTAATTTTTATCTCGATTATCATGAAGTAGATAGAAGAATATGCTTTCTAACACTAATTTGATACAGAGATGTAGAGAAACTCATGTGATTGTAACACATAAGATTTTTACTTTCTCTATACGAACTATGTACATAGTGTATAGAGAAGGTATTGCATTGCACCCAAAAATTCGATACCAAGATTTCATCGGAAATATATGTTTTGAGACCCCCTGAATCCAAAAAAAGCATTGCTAGAAAAATGTCCGTGTGTGTGTGTGGGCAGCATAGCTCAAAAACTAAAAGACCGTTAAGGCCAAAACTTGGTATTTAAGTTTAATATCTTCCAAGAATGCGACACGAAGATTTTCAAGAAAATTCCACCAAACCAAACTACCCTTTACATGGAAAAAATTTCGAAAAAGTTTATTTTCTTAAAAATGATTCTAACGATTTTGATTAAAATTTCTTATATTTAAGATATTTACTTGCCAAATGAAATGTATATCTTGAATTTTCTGGGAACAGCCCTTGAGGACTACTTTATTCTGGATGAATTTTACGGAATTTTGCATAACTGCTAAACTGTAAGAGAAGGACAAAAACTTACCATACAGGAAATGTAGAGCACATTAAAACACACAGTTTTGTTGTATACATTTTTTTCGTGGAGTTGATTGTTTTTGAAATATTCTTTGCTTTTGGTTTCAGCTATAAAAAACATACTTTTCTCATACAGGACTTTGTGAACTCGTGTCCATACAAACAAAGGAACTTCATTCATATAGCAACTTTCACTTTAACCTATGATACTCCCTTATTTCGCTTCTACTTACAAGGAAGCAAGTAATAAGACTATTGCTGCTATTTTTTCTGGATTTGCTGGAAGTAAATAGAAGCATAAGCTTTTTAACAATAATTTATTGCCGAATTGTAGAGAAAGTCATGTGAATGGAGCACATCTGATTTTTTCTCTTTATAACATTAATATACATTTACATAAGCATTTAAGCTTTTTAGTAGTTATTAATTTAAGGTGGATGAAAGCAGTAATGATTGATATGAATAATATTTTGGTGTGGTCTGTACGAGCATCAATTAAAAGGAAATGGTACTAGCACATTTAATTCTAGGAGGAACGGGACGGCGGCAGGAGAGTGTTTGCCTTGCAGATTGATATCGGTCCTCTAATAACTTCCAGGTCACGTTCGCTCTCACTTTTATGCGCGTTCATTCTGCACCACGTCCACATCAGTATTCTTTCCTCGTTCTCTCCTCGGTTTAAATACTCTGATAACCTTCACGCTGCCTGGCCTTTTCTTACTACAGCACAAAATGATGATACGTATTTCTTTCTTCTGTTTCAGGTTGGTGCCTGTTGTCATGCACAACCGTAAGTTATTAAGTTATAGATAAATACCAGGTACGTCCAGAAAGTAAGTTCCGTTTGGTAATAAAATTAAATTGTGTAGAGATACAGAATAACTATTTATTGCACAACATTCTACAACTCTTAAACTACTTTTCCACATAACTGCCGAAATTTGGTAGGCATTTGTCATAGCGTGGCACAAGTTTTTGTATACCTTCTTCATAGAAGTTTGCCACGTGATGCTCAGTAAGAATCTTTGGTACGCAACGTGAGCAAAGTTTACGAAATTTCAGTTTTTCGGTAGCAATTTCATGAATTAGTGATAGTGAGCTTTGGGGAAATTCCATAGCGAGAGCACTAATTGTAAACTTGCGGTTTTCCTGGATCTTGTCATCAATCGCGTGAACCAGTTCTTCTGTAACCAAAGATGGACGCCCACTTCATTCTTCATCGTGCACTTCACTACGTCCTTCATTGAACTGTCGGACCCATCTTCTCACCATTGAATCACTCATCGCATTTTGTCCGTAAACTTCGCAAATTTGACGATAAATTTCAATTAGTTTCACTTTCCTAGCATTCAGAAAACGAATCACAGATCTGATTTCACAAGCGGCGGGATTTTCAATCAGCACCGACATTGTAAACAAGCACAACAAAGCGTATGTGGCTGACAGCGATCTCAATATGGCGCACGTTTCTTCTCCTTGATACAGAGCGTCTACCGCGCATTTGCGGAACTGCGATCGCAGTGCTGCGGCGGAGATAAATTGAAACGGAACATACTCTCTGGACGTACCTCGTATCTTTATCGCTTGTAAGCTATTCCGTAAGCACTTACTACAAGGATCGTTGACCGCAAAAATTACAGTGTGTAAGTTGATTGCAATTTATATCAGTTAGTGTACACAGTAATAGTGAAATATTTAGCATGTGTGAAAATTCTGGCTTGCATGGTTTTTTAAATAATAATAATAATAATAATTTTTACTGTCTAAAATAAGCGTTCTGATAAAAATGAGCTACGTGGAAGTTTACTTTATCTACTATGTACATAGCACTCCACCCAAAAATTCGATACCGAGATTTCACCGGTAATACGCGTTTTAAGCTCTCTGTATTTAAAAAAATGAATTTTTGAAAAAAGCTACAGTCTGTGTGTGTGTGTCCGTGTTTCTGTCACATTTCAAAAATGAAATGTTGGTTAGGTAACAACCTTGATATTTAAGTGCAGCATGTTCCAAGAATTTTCAAGAAAATTCCCATAGCTCTGACAATGGTGAAATGAATGCTTTTCCATGAATTGGTGGCCCCTCCTTGAATGCTTTGTGTGATAGTTGGTATATATTCTAGTTTCATAGTCCTTTTTCTGTACCATATTTTTTTACTTTTAGTTCGTGGTAATGTATATTCTATCTATCTTTACCTTAGAGAGAAAGGAAGGTGAGATTGGGGGGGAGCTCTATACAGGAGTTAAAACTTCAACGTCCTGAATGCTAACAGCACACAACTAATACTTAATATTTTTTTCACTCTGTTGAAAAGTTGAAAGAGACCTAAAACAATCAGCTTCACGACTTCGCTTAGACTGCATTTGTAATGAGCTGAAGTAAGTATCAAAAGATCCCCGTTTGAAATTGGAGCATAGGAAGGGATGTTGGGAGAGAGCCGAAGGACCACTAGATTCGTATGATTGCAGGCAGAGCTCTTAACGTTTCCAGTTCTAACGCATCCGGCGCCTTCCGTGTCTACCTAGAGGTCCCAAGGCGTCAACAGTCCTTCCCGGGTGGGACTCACTTGGAGGCTGGTCCTGAGCTTTTCCGCAACGACGCCAAGGGGGAAAAAAGCTTCCTACAAACCTGAAACTGCTGACTAAGGAAGAAATTATGGACAGGAAAATCGTGATAGAAGATGAACCACCTCAGCATTCTCCTACTAAAGAAACCACGAAAAACCTGTCAGAAATCCTATGTCGGGTCTCGAAAATCGAACACAGGACCTCTTGAATGCAAGTTACTGAGGCGCCACCTCGCTCGGTACTTGTAACGTTACAACTGCTTTTAATATTCAGTGTTTTCTTTGTTTTTTTCGGTAGAGTTTAACGCCCGCTTTTACTACTTATGGCACCGCAGGCGATGACAATGATGATACATGGAGTGAAGATGGAGCACCGGTGGAAGGTGATGGCGGGCGAAGCCGGAAAACTCGGAGAAAACCCGCCCCTGCGCCAGTTTGTCCACCACAAATCTCGCATGCGATCGCTTGGGATCGAACCCGGCCGTCTAGATGAGAGGCGAGTGGTCTAACCACTAGACACAATGCTGGAAAGCTGAATTAGACTGGAACTCACGTCCACAGCACTGTCCTCTGAGCCACCGGACTTGGAATTGGTTCCCTGATAAGTAATTTCCGTACTTTTAATAGTATGCGTACATTACAAATGATATTGCCCCTTAATCTAGCGGCAACTTCTTCATCTCTTCTGTGTTTCAGACAGTATCACAGTGTGTACACTGTAGGAATTGTGTCCCAAGGAGTATTCAATTCAAATAGGTATGAAGTGTCAAACAGGTATCTAGAGAGACTGAAAAAAACTTTATGGTTGAAATTTATTAGAACTACCTTATAACTTTTTTTTAACTTATATGCTCATTTATGCGTTGGGTTTAGAAACTACTGTTAGTAAGTTTCATACTATACTCGTAAATATACATACAAGCGCACACACCCACCCCACACATATATTTTCACACTTCTAGAACTTCACACTTCCATAGGGCATATGGAATGATTTGGGGAAAAACAATTCTGCGCTCCATTGAGGAATCTAACATTGTACCCTTAATGTATCTTATTTTTTCAGTTATACAAAAATTATAGATAAATCACCCAGAATAAAGAGGTCTTCAGAGGCTATTCCCAGAAAATTCAAGATAAACATTTCGTATGTCATGAAAATAGATAATCTAATGATGTTTGAATAAAAAGCGTTAGACCCATTTTTGAAAAAATCAAAAATTTCGAATAATGTTTTACGTAAAGGGTAGTTAGGGATGGGGGAGATTATCTTGTAAATCTTTGTGTCGCATCCTTGGAAAATATTGAACTGAAATTTCAAGTTTGGTATTTAACCGACTTTTCGTTTTTGAGCTATGCTACTCACAGTCACATACGCGGGCATCTTTATAAAAAATTATTATTATTATTTTTTATTCTGGCAGTCTCAAAACATGTATTTACGGTGAATTCTCGATATCGAATTTTTGGGTGGAATACAATGCTTTCTCTATGCACTAAGTATGTTGTACATACGGGTACGATCTCAGTTGGAGAAGATAGATTTTGAAGGTTGTTAATAAAAATTATATAAATTAGTTAATAAATCGGAATGACGTTACATATTGTGCTGAAAGTTTGTAAACTTATTTCGTTTGTTACTAAGGAGATGCAGGGAATGACGGTCATCGCTGTAATATCGCTACGTAAGGACATAGAAATGTCTATCGTGTTCTGCGCTCTGTTCGCAAACAGATAGAACTATTTCAATAGTAACTTCATTGCTGAGTTGTAAGTTTACGAGGTTAGAAGTGTTTTTCTGTAGTTGGCAGTATTCTTATAATTTCGTCCAGAAAATCAAGATATCTTAAGTAAACTTTATTGCTTTAAATTTGCTCAAACTGTTTATAAAACGAGTAGCGTATTTATTGCTGGTTATTGGAATACTTTTTGTTTTGAGAGAGAACACGCTATTTGTTGGTTATGAAGCATTTTCTGTAACGTTGTTCGTGAAGGTAATGGCGGTCTATGTGTTTGCCATTCCCAGCGCAAAACCGTAATTTCCTTCAAATTGAATTAAATATTGATTGCTATTATTATTATTATTATTATTATTATTATTATTATTATTTATGTAAGACAGTTCAATCTTCCTACAATATTAATAACAGTGCTTATGCTGATGCAAAATATCAGCTAAAGACCCTAAAAGTAAGAACTGAAGCTTTCCTGGCGACGTGTTAATTCAAAATCTTCTCGGGCTTCTAGCCAGGTAAAAACTTAAACGTTGGTGTCAAGCCAAGTTTTTACCTGGCTAGAAGCCCGAGAAGATTTTGAATTACCCTAAAAGTAATTTAAATCATTACATTGCAACAAACCTCGTAGACTATACAGTCTGAGTTAACTAAAATGTGATCAAGAACAGAATAGGCAATAGCACGATTAATTCTGTCGGCTGCTGAAATTGGTTAGCGCACCTATACGGCAAACAGGAGATTCAATAATTTAATTTTCAAGATTTAATTTTCCGTTTTCATAATTTTCATATTTTGTAGAGGTACTTTTTTGTTATTTAACCTCATTTCTTTAAGAAATGTTGTAATAAAAGAAGAACGATAAGGTTTAAATGTTTAACTTCTCTATTTTATATTACTGTATCCTAGCGCAATTTATATGAATGTTGAATTATTAACACTACTTAGCAATAACTTAGCATCGTAAATGTATGTACACAGTTAGTAAATACTTCTAATGACAAAATATCATATTACAGAACATATCTAACCTCCCCTGGGGGGTGGGGGGACTGCAACTCTTAAACGACTGCCATTCCCTGCATCTACCCTAATACCTGTGCATTAGAATTCTAGCCCTAATACTTTAGAAATTTATTGCTAGCACTTCGGTGTCCTTTAAGTAGCTCAATAAAGTAAGAGCGCTAGAAAAGAGTTCGGAAACTTAGGAAATCTGGCATAGGAAGTGTAAGCTTGGAATGCGAAACAATGCCCAGAATTTAACCTCAGAGAGCATAACATCAGCACCCGGAACCACTAGATTTAGATTTAGCAAGCAAATCCTAGACCAAGCAGCGCTCCTGTAGCTATTAACTGCCTCTGAGATCACAGCGCGGTGGAAATTCCAAATACATTTCATAAACACACACCAAAAGCACCCACTCAGCAGAAAGCAATGCTGGAGTAGAGGATATTCCGCCGATAGACATAAGATCGCCAATAACGGATAATCAAACTAGCAAGAGTATGGGATTCCTTTAAATTAGAGCGTGTCTATTGCTAGTGCTGACTTGCTTCAGATAAGAGGGCGCTGTTGTAACATCGTTAAAAACACTGAAACTTGCGTATGTGAGCAAAACGCGGGGGCGGCTGTGTTCTTATCTGCTGAGCCAGCGAGGCCCGGTGCGATTTTCATTTAGATCCCTTCTAAACGGCGTGTTGACACAACAACGTCCGCCGTTTTTATAATCAAATGGACGCCGATATGACAACGCCAAGATAAAAATGGCTTTGGGCTAGGCGAGGATTCTTTAAAACATTCCCGCCTGTTTTACTGCCCGGATTTAGTTCGCCGTCTATAAAATGCTTCAAGCTCAGGTTATGGGTTTATACACCATTACCGCCAAAGAGATATGCCGCTACCCATAGCTGTTTATTTCCTACATTTATTAGTGACTATAACTTAGTAAGGAACGCGGAAAATATCAAACAGAATATGAGTATAATAAATGATATCTAATGAAGATTAACATTTCATTTTAGAGTCTAAAATTTGTCTCAAAATCATGCATTTGGAAAACATCTGATGCATTCCATTGACATGACTATTTACTTTCTCTATACGCAGTATGTACATAGTATATAGAGGAGGTATTGCACTCAACCAAAAATTCGATACCGAGATTTCAACGAAAATATATGTTTTAGGGTCCCCTGTATCCCTGTATCCTGTATGTGTGTGTGTGTCCGTGTGTCTGTGAATACGATAACTCAAAAATGAAAAGTCGGTATAACTTGGTATTTAAGTGTAGTATCTTACAGGGATGCGACATGAAGATTTTGAGAAAAATCCCCGCACTTTAAACTACCCTGTGCATGGAACTTTTTTCAAAAATTCTGATTTTCTAACAAATGGCTCTAACGAATTTTGATTAAAATATCGTACATTAAATATCTTTACCTGACAATAAAATGTATAACTTGAATTTTCTGGGAATAGCCTCTGAAAAGTACTTTATTCTGGATGAATTTTACGGAATTTTGCACAACTGCTAAACCGTAAGAGATAGACAAAAACTTACCACACAGAAAATGTAGAGCACATTAAAATGCACAATTTATGTTACATACATTTTTCTCGTGGAGTTGATCGTTTTTGAGTTGTTTTTTTTTTTTTTGACTTCACCGTTAAAAACTTATGCTTTTCTGACATAGGAATTTGTCAAATCCTGTCCATACAAACAAAGGAGCTTCAGTTGCATAGCAACCAGCTTTTGACTATCACTTTAACCTATGGTACTCCCTTATTTCCCTTCTACTTACAAGGAAGCAAGTAATAAGACTGTTTCTGCTAATTTTTTCTCAATTAGCATGGAGTAAATATAAGTTTTCTAACAATATTTTGTTGCAGAGCTATAGAGGAAGTCATGTGAATGGAACATATCAAATTTTTCTACCTCTTCAGCAAAGAGACTATTTTACAAAAGATTATTCTTTTAACTACTTCATGCTAATCGAGATAAACCTTAGTAGAAATTGTTCTAATCTATTTTTGATAGAGTTTAACGCCCACTTTTACTACTATGGCATGACATTGATGGTACATGGCATGAAGATGGAACACCGGTGGAATGTGATGTCGGAGGAAACCGGAGAATCTGAAAAACACCCGCCTCTGCGTCACTTTGACCACCACAAATCTAACTTGCGTTCGCCTGGGATCGAACTCGGACCGCCTTGGTGAGAGGCGCTTTAACCACTCGGCAAAAGCGCGGCCATAGATGTATAATTACTTAGATCCTAAAGGAAGAAGGGAAATAAGGTAATACAGTATGTAAAATGATGGTAAAATAATTTAATAATTTAATCCTTAATCCTTATAGGATTCCTTTGGAATTTGATTCACTTTGCATGAACAGAGTAAAACAAAAGAAAAACAGATGGCAACTTCCGGGTTGAGAAAGGAATAAGAGTTTTAAAATTAAAACCAATAACAAGGAATATCTGGAAACTGTTAACAGTGCAAAAGCTGTATATGACACTAATTGTGTCTTTTATCGTGATATATATTGTTTGTGTAGTAAGTTTTCGCTAATATATTTTGCTTTACTATTTGTACAAAAGTAATTCAGAATAAAGAGAACTTCAGAGGCAGTTGTCAGAAAATTGAAGGTATACAATTAATTTCATGTAAATGTATTTTAATTTACAGCACTTTTAATCAACATTATTTCAGCCAGTTTTGAGGAAACCGTTAGTTTTGAAAATGTTTGCATGTAAATGCTAGTATGAGACGGAGAGGTTTTGTTAAAAATAAATAATTACTAGCTGACCCGATGAACTTCCGCCTTAGAAGCAATAAATGGGCCAATTTGGGATTTTACAAAACATTAAGTATTTTAATGATTCTTCATTGTTCGTGTATTTTGGTGCCTGGGTTGCACTCTTGAGTGAAACATCCTGTGATAGACATTTCTTGTTTTATTATCAGGCGCAAGAACAAATAACGCATATGGTCTTCCGACCTGTATAGTTGACCATGGGAAAAACATGGCTTTTCTAGATTCAAGCCACAAATTTTCAAGGATTGGCTTTGTGATATGTTAGTGGTCATGGCGAATGCAAGACGGATCGGAAATTGAAGTCATTTAAACTCAAACGGCAAATCGGTTGAGATCATCAGGATCCTCGGAATGAGAACTTCCTCACCATCGAATTTTCTTTTGAGTATCGTCGCGTAAATCACATTGTTCATCAATTTACTTACCACCAAACGCCTTTCGTTGCATAGTTTTGGTTGGTTTATGTTTCGAAGCATGATTACTACGGAGCCAACCTTTAATCGTAAATTGTGCGGAGTTTAAAAATTCAATTGGATAGTTGCTCTTCATGTGCAATTACATTCACATTGTTTCGAATCCTAGTTGCATTATGGCTTTGTCGGGAAAGATTCGATTGTCTTGGTCGCATTGTTAATGATAATATCTGCACATGAAACTCGAAACAAACACCACAAACACGGATTTTCAGCCAAATCGGTTCAGCCGTTCTTGAGTTATAAATAGTGTAACTAACACGACTTTCTTTTATATATGTATTTTATATTATTTTGAAGTAATCATATTTGAAATATTCCTTGTAGTTGCTTTCAATTTTGAAACAAGCAAACAATTTTATTCCTGCCTATGCAATGAGAACCAAATTTTAATTATTCATATAGTGACCAGCTTTTAAAAGATATGAATATCGTTTTAGCCTAGTATAGTCTCTTAGTTTTTTTCCACTTAAAGAAAGTAAGTAGTAAAAGACAATTTGTGCTAATGTTTATTTCGATTAGCATGTGTGGATAAAAGAATAAGCCTATGTAAGAAGAATTTGTTTGCAGAAAAGGTAGTGAAAATCATAGGACTAGAACATGAATTTTTCATGACTTTCACTTCCCCCTCTTCTTTATAAAACACTTCTTCTTAGATCTACTTCTTGTTAATGCAATTAATACTTCTATAGACAATTGCACATTTCTTTGTAGGTTCAAGAAGAATATAAGAGACTAAAGTGAGTCAGTTTTTATAAAGTTTGACTTGATATAATGACTATGGCAATCGATTCTATCTTAATTACCACGAGTAGAAGCGAATAGTATATTACTATTTGAACAAAGTGTTAAGTATTTAGATATTTAAATCAATAACAGATCTTGACTTGAAGGTTGTTAACGCCAAAAAATATATTTATCGTAAATTCTCTACTTTTCACAATAAGATTTACAACATAAAACATAACGAAAATGTTTTATGTAAAGAGTGGAGAGTTGAAAATGTTGTGTCATATCATTGGAAGACTCTTACCAAATTTGGGGTTTAACCGAGTTAGGCTGCTCATAGGCACACAGATGACCTTTTTGGATACAAAAAGCTCTCAGCTCTCAATTAAGGAGGCTACATATATTTTAAGTTAAATCTTGACATTGAATTTTTGGCAGTAATTCATTTCTACGGCTACATACTATATGTAGAAAAGAAAGTAAACATAAACAAAAATGGATAAATTGCCTGAGACGTACTGAACAAATTTGATCTGGGAAGCCAAGAAATTGCCCTTCATTGGTCAGTTTATCTGGTCAGCTAGTAGGCTCCAACATATAATTACGAACATATATAACATGCCATCAAAATTTTGAGTATCGTCTAAGCTGTCCTCTATTAATACACTAAGCCTAGAATTTAAGGAAAATGTTTTTTCTTTCTTCCCCCCCCCCCCACACATATTGGGCTTCAGATTTTACCTAGTTGGCCATAAGGGGAGAGAGAATGATTTACGTATAACACAAAAACAGAAACATATAACACTAAACATCCATGATAGTAGCGGGATTCGAACCCACAGCCCTTAAGCGGCAGAGCATCGAAGCCAAACGACCACAAGGTAAAGGTAAAAGAGTACACAACGGACGGCGACACGTCACATGCACTCCAGGAGATGGGGTGAAGTAAAGGAACTATTGGAGGCCACGACCGCAGGCACACAGGCCACAACAGACACGCGGAAGTCCCTAATGCTTCTAAGCGCGATGCCGGGTCGCCAGAGAGGGCGTGCAAGGACCCGTCGACCTGAAACCATCTAGTATTAACGGGGAGTAATCTACCCATTGAGCATGTATCTGTGCCATCTGCCCGCACTGGTGTTAAACACGAACCTTGAACAACTTAAAGATGAGTGGGAAACGGAATGAAGGGGAAATGATGGAAACAAAATTGTGGCAGATGAGAAAGCATCCGAACTTTCGCCAGGCGACCCCGGTAAAACCACGATGAGAGTAGCTACCATGGCGCCACTTTGCTCGATCCTCACTGTTTTAATTCATCTTATATCAATATCTTTGTAGTTGTTATTTTCTCCACAGTGGCAGTATCCTCAGCAGTGAGACACAGTGATTTCTTTTAGACTATTAAGCATCTGCAGTGTACTGTTTGTCGATGTGCAGGTTCCGATAACATGAAGGGTGCCAAGTGATGAATTGGTCTCCCTGGAACCCTCCATGATTACTGTGTGTTTTTCTGTTGGCTACCCTGCAGTTGATGGATCGCCTATGCCGGTAGGATCATCAAAACTTGAATGAAGAAATTCTTGTCCTTTCTATAGAAACGGCAGTAGGAGGGGCGAAGTATGCAGGATGGCATTGAGTGATCGGGAAAAAGACACACAAGCTTTCATGGAGGAAAGAATTGCCAACGGTTTTCGTTTTCTTTGGAACGATATTTGGAATTTAGGTGATGTCACCGAGGTTGCGATGCCATAGATTTTCAAATAAAAAGAAAACAGCCACTGAAAGTGTTTCGAATCTACAGAGGAGCTGTGCTGTTGCACTCTTAAGACATTCTCCACCCTCTAAACGTTTGCAATAAAAGTTTGATTACCAATTTGCTGGAAGGTACATAGGAGATACAAATTTCTGACGTGATAATCAGAAGTTGAAAAATCTGATCTGTTCCATTCCTTTGACTTTCTCTATATCTTTGCAATAAATTATTGTTAGAAAGCCTATGCTTCTATTTATTTCATGCTAATACAGAAATAATTAGCAGAAATAATCTTATTACGTGCTTCCTTAAAATTAGAAGTGAAATAAGAGAAAACCATAGGTTAAAGTGATAGTCAAAAGCTGATTGGTATGTGACTAAAGTTCCTTTGTTTGTATGGACAGGAGTTGACAAATTCCTGTATGAAACAAGTATATTTTTAAAGCTGAAAAAAAAGGAATAACTAAAAACCAATCAACTCCATGAAAAAAAATGTATATAACATAAATTGTATGTTTTAAAGTGCTCTACATTTTTTGTGTAGTAAGTTTTTATCTATCTGTTATGGTTTAGCAGTTATGCAAAATTCCGTAAATTTCATCCGGAATAAAGTAAGCTTCAGAGGCTGTTCCCAGAAAACACAAGATATACATTTTATTTTTCAGGTAAATATATTTAATATACGATATTTTAATCAAAATCATTAGAGCCATTTTTAAGAAAATAAAAATTTTCGAAAAAAGTTTCAAAAGGGTAGTTGGGTAGTTGGGGGTGGGGAAGTTTTTCTCAAAATTTTCGTGTCGTATCCCTGGAAGATACTAAACTTAAATACCAAGGTTTTTATTTTAGGGACTTTTCGTTTTTGAGTTATAGTGTTCACTGACACACGGACCTTTTTCTTAAAATACATTTTTTGGGTACAGGTATATGTATATTTCCGGTGAAATCTCGGTATCGAATTTTTGGTGGAATGCAATACCTTCTCTATACACTATGTGTGTAGAGAAAGTAAAAATGTATTTGACATAAATTGTGTTTAACAGGATGTACATTTTTGTACAGAATGTTTTTATCTGTTTCTTACGGTTTACCAGTTATACATAAAACTTTCAGAATGAAATGAACTTTAAAGACTATTCTCAGAAAATGTAAGATATACATTTAAATTTTCATTAATATTTCTTTAATATGTGGTATTTATATAAAAATCCTTAGAACCATTTGTGGAACCTCAATAGCGTCATTCCACCAGTTTCATTCATCGGCCAATAAGACCATCAAGGTTAAAGGACATTAAGCTAAACAAATCTAAAATGTTCCTTTCTTATGACTTTGTCTGTTCTGCAAACAAAGTATTCTTACTAAAGATAATTCTTTTATCTGCATAACGATAATCAATATAAACATTACTAGTAGTTCCTTATAAGTAAAAAGGAAATAAGAGAATAGACTGGGTTAAGCGATAGTCAAATATTTTTAAAGCTGTCGCTATACGATTGTCATGGCTAAGAGTAAAACAAAAGTGATGCAAATGAATGAAGACTTCTCGTTTGAAACTAATAACAGGGAATATCCTTGAAACGGAAAAAAAAACATTTGTGATATAAATTGTGTGTTTTAATGAGAACTACATTTTTTGTGTTATAAGTTATGGTTTACCAGTCATACAAAAGTCTTTCAGAATGAAGAGGACTTCAGGGACAATACTCAAGAAATTCAGGATATACATTTTATTTTCCATGTAAACATATTTAATATACGGCATTTAAAATAATCTTTAGAACACATTTTTAGAAAAAAATCGAAAAATGTTCCATGTAAAGGAACGGAGGGTTTTATTGAAAATCTGCATGTCGCAACCTTGGAAGGTACTAAACCTAGATGCCAAGAGTTTCCAACTTTTAGTTATGCAATCCACAAACACACACAAAGGGGTCCTCTAAACATTTATTTCTGGTGATATCTCGCTGTCGACGTTTTGGGTGGAATGCAATACTTTCTCTACCTTCTAATGTATAAAGGAGTTAGAAAAATTAAAAAAATACAAACAAAAACATTATTATTGGTATTTATTCAGTGTCCGTAAAACATGCTTTCCCGATGAAATCTAGGTATGGAATTTTTAAGTCGTGTGTAATGCGCTCATACTTGTATGTGCTAGAGTAGTAATAAAAGAAAGAGATTATTACTTTCTCTACACGTACTATGCATATAGAGAAGGTGTTCCATTCAGCACAAATATTCCGAGATTTTTCCGAGAAATATATATTTTGAGACCCGCTGAATCAAAAAAAAAAAAAAAAATAATTGTTCGTGTCTGTCTGTCTGTGTATCTGTGGTCAGCATAACCCAAAAACGAAAATTCTGTTAAATACCAAACTTGGTATTTAAGTTCACTATCTTCCAAAGGTATGACACGAAGATTTTTAAGAAAATCCCTCCACCCCCAACTACCCTTTACATTGAAAAAAATTATCAAAAATTTGATTTTCTCAAAAATGGCTGTAACGATTTTGATTAAAATACCGTATATTAAAGATATGCAGATCACTAATAAAATGTATCTATGGACTTTCCTGGGCATGGCCTCTTTATTCTTTGTCAGAATTGTGCATAACTGGCAAACCGTTCGAGATAGGCAAAAAGTTGCTTAACAAAGAATGTAGAGTTCAGTAAATCACACGCTTTATGTTATTTACATTTTATTCGTGGAGTTGACCGTTTTTGAGGTATTGCTTGTTATTGGTTTCAGATTTAAAATACTTAAACCTTTCTCGCATTGAAATCTGTAAAAGAATTGACTATCGCTTTAGTCTAGTGAATTCCCTTATTTCCCTTTTACTTACAAGGAAATAAATAATTAAGACAATTTCTGCTAATATTTATCTCGATTATCATAAACGCACATAGAAGAATAAGCTGTTAAACAATAATTTGTTACAGTGCATGTAGAAAAATCGTGTGAATGGAGCACATCATATTTTTACTTTCCCTATACGTACTAAGTACATAGTGTATAGAGAAGGTATTGCACTCCACCAAAAATTCGATACTAACATTTCACCGGAAATATATGTTTTAGGGTCCCCTGTATCCAAAAAAAGTATTTTCAGAAAAAGGTCCGTGTGTGTGTGTCCGTGTGTTGGTGTGTCCGTGTGTCTGTGAACACGATAACTCAAAAACGAAAAGTCGGTAAAATATCAAACTTGGTATTTAAGTTTAGTATCTTCCAGGGATGCGACACGAAGATTTTGAGAAAAATCCCCCCACCCCAAACTACCCTTTACATGGAACTTTTTTCGAAAATATTGCTTTTCTAAAAAATGGCTCTAACGATTTTGATTAAAGTATCGTATATTAAAGATATTTACCTGACAAATAAAATGTATCTTTTGAATTTTCTGGGAATAGCCTTTGAAGACTACTTTATTCTGGGTCAATTTTACGGAATTTTGCATAACTGCTAAACCGTAAGAAATGGACAAAAACTTACCACACAACAAATGTAGAGCAGTTTAAAACACACAATTTATGTTATGTACATTTTTTTCGTAGAGTTGATTCTTTTGAGATATTCCTTGTTTTTTTTTTCAGCTATAAAGACATACTTTTTTCATACAGGTTTTTATGAACTCGTGTCCATACAAACAAAGGAACTTCAGTCACATAGCAACCAGCTTTTGACCATCACTTTAATATATGGTACTCCCTTATTTCGCTTCTACTTGCAAGGAAGTAAGTAATAAGACTATTTCTGTTAATTTTTTCTCGATTTGCAGGAAGTAAATAGAAGAATAAGCTTTTAACGATAATTTATTGCAGAGTTGTAGAGAAAGTCATGTGAATGGAGCACATCATATTTTTTAAGTAGCAAGAGAAGAGCCCGTTGCTGTAGCAACCAGACGATAACAAAGGCCTCGTGCTTGATTCAGAAAGTGGTGCGCGCTCACAGCAGTTTTTGTTTCACGGTTGAGAGCCACGTGGGTAGAGATAATGACTAAGGAAGAAGTCCTAACAGATCAAATTAACACCGAGGATGTGAGCCCGAGGACATCGTCGCCGTCGTATCCCGGATATCCGTTTGCCATTCTGGCTCGCCTCGCTGGCTCTGTGGGTATTACAGGGATATAAACTGCTGCGTTCCCCGTCTGGCTGAACATTCTCAAGACGACGTTGTTATCAGCTCGTCTTTACACCCGCTTCAAGTAACACAGTCACCCTCAGCTATGCATATGTTTACGGCAGCTCTGGAGTAAAATACCTATTTAAATAAATATTATAACAATATGTTATGTTACATTCTTTTTACTTTCTTTGCACGCACCATGTGCATAGTGTATGGAGAAGGTATTGTATTGCACCCAAAAATTCGATACCAAGATTTCACTGAAGATACATATTTTGGGACCCCCTGAGTCCTTGAAAAGATTCTAAAAAAATCTGATGTGTTCCATTCACAAGAGTTTCTCTATATCTCTGTAAATTATTATTGCTAATGAGCTTATCTTTTATTTATTTCATGCTAATCGAGAAAAATTAGCAGAAATAGTCTTATTTCTTGCTTTATTGTAAGTAGAACCGAAATAAGGGAGTACCATAGGTTGAAGTGAAAGCCAAAAGCTGGTTGCTATGTGAATTATGTTCCTTTGTTTGTATGGACAGGAGTTGACAAATTCCTGTATGAGAAAAATATGTTTTTCAAAGCTGAAACCAAGAAAAAGGAATATCTCAAATGTGATCAACTTCACGAAAAAAGTGTATATAACATAAATTGTGTGGTTTAACGTGCTCTACATTTTTTGTGGGTTAAGTTTTTGTCCATCTCTTACGGTTTAGTAGTTATGAAAAATTCATCCAGAATAAAGTAGTCTTCAGAGGCTATTCCAAGAAAGTTCAAAATATGCATTTTATTTGTCAGGTAAATAACTTTAATGTACGATATTTTAATCAAAATCGTTAGAGCCATTTTTTAGAAAATCAAAATTTTTGAAAAAAGTTCCATGTAAAGGGTAGTTTGGGGTGGGGGAATTTTTCTCAAAATCTTCGTGTCGCATCGTGGAAGATACTAAACTTAAATACCAAGTTTGGTATTTTACCGACTTTTCGTTTTTGAGTTATCGTGTTCAAACACACACACACACACACACACACACACACACACACACACATGGACCTTTTCTGAAAATACTTTTTTTGGATACAGGCAATCCTAAAACATATATTTCCGGTGAAATCTCGGTATCGAATTTTTGGGTGGAGTGCAATACATTTTCTATACACTATGTACATAGCACGTATAGAGAAAGTAAAAAATGTCGGTGAGTGTGTATGTGGGCACTTGCTCAAAACGTCCGTTAAAAACCAAACTTAGCATCTTCGAAGGTGCGACACGAAGATTTTCAAAAAAATCCTCCACCCCCAAACTACCCTTTACATGGGAAAATGTTCGAACATTTCTATTTTCTCAAAAATGGTTGTAACTATTTTGATTAAAATACCGTAGCTATATTAGAGACATTTGCATGAAAAATAAAATGTAGATCTAGAATTTTCTGAGAATAGCTTCTGAAGAACTCTTTTTAATTTCTCTATACGCACTATGTACATAATGTAGAGAGAAGGTATTGCACTCCACCCAAAAATTTGATACCGAGATTTCACCGGAAATATATGTTTTAGGGTCCCCAATACCCAAAAAATGCATTTTCACAAAAAGGTCCGTATATGTGTGTGTGTCCGTATATCAGTGTGTCCGTGTGACTGTGAACACGATAAATCAAAAACGAAAAGTCGGTAAAATACCAAACTTGGTATTTAAGTTTAGTATCTTCCAGGGATGCGACACGAAGATTTTGAGAAAAATCCCCCCGCCCCAACTACCCTTTACATGGAACCTTTTTCGAAAATTTTGATTTTCTCAAAAATGGCTCTAACGATTTTGATTAAAATTTCGTATATAAAAGATAATTACCTGATAAATAAAATGTGTATCTTGAATTTTCTGGGAATAGCCTCTGAAGAGTAGTTTATTAGGGATGAATTTTTACTGAATTTTGAATAATTGCTAAACCGTAAGAGATGGACTAAAACTTACTACATAAAAATGTAGAGCACATTAAAACACACAATTTATGTTATATAAATTGTTTTCGTAAGTTTGTCGTTATTGAGACATTCCTTATTTTTGGTTTCTGCTATGAAAAACTTATACTTTTCTTATATAGGAACTTGTCAACTCCTATCCATAAAAACAAAGGAACTTCATTGACACAGAAACCAGCCTTTGACTATCATTTTAACCTATGGTAGTCCCTTATTTCGCTTCTACTTACACGAAAGCAGGTAATAAGACTATTTCTGTTCATTTTTTCTGATTAGCATAAAGTAAATAGCAGAATAAGCCTTTTAATTACAATTACAGAGACGTAGCCAAAGTTATGTAAATGAAAATATCACATGTTTTTAATTCATCACTCATATACAATGCATATAATAGATAGAGAAGGTTATTGTACTCCATCCAAAATTCTATACCCAGATGTTACCAGAAATACATGCTTTTAGGAACCCTGAATTCAAAAAGAAAAGTAATTTTAAAAAAAGGGTCAATGTGTGCACCATTGAGCGAAAGCTTTATTCGCCGTTGAACAAAGTATTGGAAATGAAGTGGCAGGATGCCAAGTTTTGTGTTAGTTTTTTTGCCCAGTGATGTATTGGCTATCACGCTGTCCTCAAACTCTGTTCCGTGTTTTGTGGTTATGTACGCACGTATATCTTACTCAGACGAGTCGATTTGGAAGGACACCGGGTTACTGTACTATGCAATACACCTCCTCATTGAGGGTAACTTTTGTCACGGTTGAAACAGGTGTTTGAATGCAAGCGGACATTATGCTATAAAACAAATTTCTCTCAGTGCCCTTGAGGATGAGTACGCACGAGTATTCTGACTCAGACGAGTAGAGTTGGGATAGCTTTTTCTAGGGGGTCTAAGTCCCCCATATGGGTAGAATAGGACGATAAGTAGAGAGAGTGAAAAGTACGTGATCTGCCCATAGCTACAATGATTTTGAGAAGTTGGCTTTAAAAACGTACAGCATCCAAGTATGAATGCAGTATACATTTTATCAGCAATGTTGGTATATAACATATGTAAATAGGAGCAGCTAGGTGGTGCAGAAATTAACAGAATAAATTAGGACAGCGTTCTTATTGCTTTCAGATAAACGGTAACCATTAGCAGTGTAATGAGATCATAACGCTGCATGAACAATAACGTGATTACAAGTAACCAATAAAAACAGCAGCGGCGCGTAATGATGC